>CM038042.1:167194273-168394273 GCA_021397845.1 Areca catechu | reverse complement strand
GTCCTGACAAACCAGGACCCGGTAACGCGCGTTGTCGATGCCTGGGAAGGAGTGCGCCCGCGCTCGGTCCAAGGTCAGGCCGACGTCCTCCCTCTACCCTTTCCTCGCTAGGCCCGACAAGCAAGGCGAGGAGGCCGCTGGGTTCTTAAACCCAAAAGGGAAAGGAGAAAGAGAGGGAGGGAAGGAGGTGAAAGCAAAGAGGGGGCCTCCCGAAGGCGGGAACCAGAAGGCAGCGTGATGGGATAAAAGGATGGGAAGGGCGGACGACCGGGTGAGCAAGAAACAGAGGCTGGGAAAAGGAAAAGCACCAAGAGCAGGACCCAAGATCCCGAAAGGGGACCCTTGGCGCAAGCCCGGTGGAGGAACTTGGCCAGCTTTCTACTATTCCTGAGACTTTTCTTGCTAAGCACGATCTCTAAGTCTGGGACTCCTTCGGGGGCCCGTCTTGGAGACTCTGTTCTCTCTCGCCATTTTCTAACTTGACCGTCGGAGCTCCCTCGCCGGGATCCCCGACCAGGGCTTCTGACCTTGTCCTGCAGGACTGGGAGCCAGGAGACCTCGAGGCGAGACAGTCTAATCAAATCAGCGGCTCTGAAGCCACAGGCGCGGCGGCGAGATCGGCAACAGGTTGTATTAACCAAACCCAAGTCTAGCTTGATCTACTTCAAGCCTGATACAAAGCATGGCTAAGAATCGGGCTGGCTCGAAACCTATCGAATCGACTTGAGCTTAGTTCCAACTCTATCTACACGTCGAGATCTGAATCATGTACATTAAGGACATGCATCCAAGCACACCTAAGTAATTATTTATTTAATTAAATTAAGATCTAAATAATTAAATAAATAAATGATTAATGAAATAAATAACTAATTAAATAAATAAACAACTAATTAATTAAATTAATAAATAAGCATCTAATTAATTAAATAAATATTTAATTAAATAAATATCTAAATAAATAAATAAATAATTAAATAAATAACTAATTATTTCATTAATCCATTAAATAACTAATTAAATGAATAAATATCTAATTAATTAAATCAATAAATAAGCATCTAATTAATAAAAGAAGCATCTACTAAATTAGATAAACATATAATTAATTAATTATATAAATAATTAAATAAATAACTAATTAATTAAGTACATAAATAATTTGTTAAATTAAGTTTTATTAACATAAAAAATTAACTTTTAATGATGGTTCTGGTACCATTATCGCTGTTATCACTAACGATATGTACCAGGTCTAGAAAGAAGTAATTACTATTCTACTAATTTTGAATAGTAACTTGATCTCGATGCTCATCACATACCATCTTGATAGAAATTTTAATTTCTAGAAAAAAAATCTAATAAAATTCAATAAAAACTCACTTAAAATAATTTAAAAGTAATCAAAATATGGATGAAAAATATGAATAAGTTCAAATGTCATAACCAATTTACTTGAAAAATTATGCTATATTTTAGTAAAAAATAATATCAAAATTAAGGTTCTGGATGAAATCAAACAAGAAGAAAAACTAAGAACTGAAATACTACAAAACGTCCCTATAATTATAAGAAATAAAAAAATAAAAATTAATCTATATCCTGTCTTAAATTCTTTAGCTGGTATAGCAATACCAATTGTAGATAGAGACGCTCACTAGAGAGGAGGGAAGGGGGTCTCACGGCACAGCGAGCTTGGCATAGAGAGTGGGCTGCATGGCACGAAAAGGGGGCCAAATAGCATGGCTAGCTTAGCACAGGGGGGAGTAGCACGGCATGACGAGCTTGGCACGGGGAGGGGCCTCACAGCTTGGCGAGCTCAATATGGAGAGAGAGCCTAGATGTATGGAGAGGGGGCCAGACGGTGGGGGGTAGAGGCCAAACGATGATGGGAGACTGGATGCCTCGAGGAGGAGGGTCAGATGGTGCAGGGAGGGGGCCGGATGGTGGGGGGAGGAGGTTTGGATGCTATGGGGAGAGTCGGATAGCACGGGGAGGAGGGAATTAGCACCGGAGAGGGCACAGAAAAAATTTTTTTGTCCAATCTCCAACCTGGAAAAAAGTTATATCAACATTTTTAGCGACGAAAAATTATCGTCGCTAAAAGTTATTGGTAATGCATTGAAAATAATGAACTTATTAGCGACAACTGATTTCCATCGATAATACTTTTTTCTAAAAAAATAAAATTTAAAGTATTAAAATTTAAATATTATTAGCAACAGCAAATGCCATCACTAATAACATAATTCCATTACTAATATATTTTACAGAAAAAATAAAATAATTTAAAATTTTAAAAACTTTTAATGACAATAATCTTGTCTCAAAAAGTCAAAATATCAATCGCTACTAAATTTTTAAAATATAAAAAATTATAAAACTTAAATATTATTAGCGACGGAGTATACTGTCGCTAATACTCTATTTTGTTGCTAATAATAATAGCAACGACAAGTTCTCATATCATCATTTATTATCGCTAAAATATTTTTTCTTGTCGTCGCTAATTGCCATCGCTAATTGTCATTGCTAAGAACTTATTTTCTCGTAGTGTCAGGCCTAGAGGGGGAAGAGTTAGGCTCGAATGAGTCCAGCTTGGACTTGGTCTCCTTCCTCACCTTCATCGAAGCCCTAGTGCCATAATTGCCAAATCCGGGAGGTAACAATCCAAGGGCCGAGCCTCGGTCGACTTCCACCTGCCATACTAGAACCAGAATCTCCATTGCCATCCATTGCCATCGGGATTGAAGATCTGGGATCCCGACCACGGTTATCATCAACCACCAAATTTGCTTGTTGGAGAGGACAATCATTGCTGTTGGAAGAGGAATCAGTAAGAGAAAATCGATAGGCATTGTCAGAGTGACCAAGATGACCAGATTGGTAGCATATAGAAGGAAGATTTTCATAGACAAATGGTTGCCAAGAAATATCCTTCTTCCCACTCATAGAGACATTGGCTTTAATGGCTTCTTCGAGTCATTTTTAATCAAACTCGGGCATACACAGTCTTTCGGAGCAAGTCAGTGAAGTCGTCGGTGGCTACTAGCCTTCCAGCCTCCATCGCAATGGAAAAAATCATCAAGCTTATCCAAAACTCCATGGGAAGACCAAGGAGTCGCAGCTAAACAACTATCTTCATCACCATTTTCACACCCAGAACAAAGTCCGACTCCCATGCTTCCATAGCCATTAGCTAGCCTGCCACAAACTAGGAGCCACCCCTCAAGGCCGCTGCATAATCATCCTCCGATCAAAACTAGAGAATCTGATGGTCCTCGACAAAGGAAAAAAGTCTTCGAGTTGTAATAGAGCTTCTGCTTCATCTTCACATTCATAGCCACCCATCCAATTGAAATTTTCTGACCCAAGCTTCTTGTGAACATGGCCACCTTCTCCCATTGCCACCAAGATCTCTCTATTATCATCTTCGGGAACTCTAGAACCTTGGTGAAGTAACGTTGAAGCTTATCTACCTCCCTTTCCAAGATCTTGTTAGAACTCCATAATGGCTACCTAGATAGGGGTGGCAATTTATGACCCGACCCGCCAATCCGACCCGTGTTCGACCTGCCATAAAGAGATTTGGGTTTGGGACAAACAGGTTCGATCATAAACGGGTCGATCCGTTTAATCCATTTAATAAATGGGCCGGGTTCAATTTTTTAGGCCTAACCTGTTTAACCTGTTTAACTCATTTAATATACGAGTCGAGTCAAATCGGGTTAGGTAAACAGGTTATTTGTTTATTAAACAGATTAGATGGGTTAGGTTGGATAAACATGTTATTCAATTGTTAAATGGGTTAAACAGGTCGGGTCGGATCGGGTTAGCAAGTTATCCATTTAATAAACAGGTTAAACGGGTTGGGTCAGGTTACCTATTTATTAAATGGGTCAAGTTTAGATTTTAAATTACAACCCGTTTAATAAATAGGTTATGTTCAAGTTGAGGCTTTTCTGACCCGACCCATATATGACCCGATCCGTATATACCCAACCTAACCCGATTGCCACCCCTATACCTAGGCAGCCCCTGGACAATCTTAGCCCATGAATGAGTTACCTCTCCAATCTTCAGTGACCCCCGACCATCAAAGCTCGACGATCCACTTGCTTTCTCCATGATAGCCACTAAACCTCCATGCTTGCCACCTGTTCGACAAAAGGCCATAGAAAAAACATGGATTTCAAAGCAAGTGCCCAGCTAGAACGAACTTTTCTAATTATTTACCTTCTCTTTCAGAAACATAAATATTGAAACTATCATTTATTTCATCATCTCTTTCATTCACTTTTTGTAATAAATATAATAATATAATACAAAATTTATTTTTTCATACAAAATTACCACCAACCCCTCAAGAACAAGAAAGCACATGAGCAAAACATTTGGAATTTCTTTATAATATATCATGGTTTAAATATGTATGCCAGGCTCTTCGCATCAGAGACTAGAATGGTTCCGTTGGGATCGGATGCCTAAAAAAGGGATTGGGATATAAAGAATGTTTTCAGCTGCCAAGGAAATATATGCAGATATATGTAGCTCGAGGTGTTAATGTGTACTATTTGGTCTGGTTTGATGATGCCCGATCCTCTATGTGCCACCAACACCAGTAGGACCAAACTTGTTACATTGTGTTCCCTTAATAAATTAACTTGTTATTGTAAATTTTAGGTGAGATGGTTATTACGATGATAGGAGTCATGACACCCATCTATTAAGATGTATGGGTTTTCTATGGCTTTAACAAGTAGTGGATTATTGTTGATGGACCCAAATAATGCTACTTGATTCATATAGATGCGGTCCACAAATCAAATTGATATGTAGGAGTCCCATTCGAGATCCTTTGAGCCATCCTTTCAGACTCCTATTCTACCTACACCACCGTCTAGATCTATTGATCACTCTGCCATTCCTATACTATCACCTGTTATTGATTCACCTATTATTAATTCTTCTATTGGTGATATACCTATTGTTTCTTCAGCTGATACACCTATCATTGATGCACCTATCATTGATGCACCTATCATTTCTTCAGCTGATACACCAATTTTTGATACACCTATAGTTGATACACCATCCTTGCATACATCTTCTCTTATTCGGGAGATAGGATTCTACACACATGGTTTCCATTATCTTGATTCGGTCCTTCATTCAATCGCACACCATATCCGACAGTTGTAGAGACCGTCACTCCGATATGTTCTATTCCTGCTGATGACATAACCTCCATCTCTTCAACTTCAGCTAGAGGCAGGATCTATGTTCAACGCATAGGACGTGGTCGTCGTACTCCTTCATGACCGACCAAGTCTTGTCTTCGTGATCTCAGGCCGATGTGGCCCCGATCTTGTGCTTTCACTGATATTGGACCGATCGAGATTGGATCTTCAGAGGATGAGGATGTTGATTAAGATAGATTTTATAGTTTGTATTTATGCACTTTATGTATATTTTGATGTTCCCTTTATGTATCAAACTCTTTTTAAGTAAATGAAATATTATGTTTTATCTTATGACTTTGAGTGAATGAAATACATTAATTACTCTTAGTAATTCATTGTCTTCTTTTATGATTGAGTGAATGGGTTACATTTAACTTCTTCTTTCCTTTTTAATGATAACAAAAAGGGGAGAAAATCAGTATAAGTATAAATAAAAATATGCATGATGAAAGAACTTTATTTTGACAGTCTGAAATTTTTGGACATTTCTGTGCATTGAGTGAGGGGGAGTAATACCTCCTTTGTATTGAAAATCTGTTTTGAATTAGATTTCATGCCCAATTTTTATTTTTAGATATTCATTTTTGTTTATGAATCATCTCTTCAGGGGAGTATTGTTCACTGCTCAAATTGTCTCTCCTGAGCATGTTTTCTTGTAGAGTATCATGTTACATGAATTTATCTCTTATATATTTCAAGCTCTGATATTCTTAGCCATTTTAATACTCTTGCTCAGATACATCTTTTTCAATATTTCAACACCTATTACAATTAACTCTTCGCACCTTGTAAAGTTATTTAGAAAGCTTTTTATACAATTTATAATTAAAGATTTTATCATCATCAAAAAGGGAAAGATTGTTGACTCTATTATTGATTTTGATGATAAATAAAATACTTAAGTATAAGTTGAGTACTAATGATTTCTTTGAAGTATATTTTTATAGAAAAAGAAAAAGATGCTCATTAACTTGATAAAAATTATTTGATTGAAGAAGTCCCAAATTTTGATGAAAGATCTGCTTAAAGATGACTTTG
This sequence comes from Areca catechu, assembly GCA_021397845.1. Taxonomy (NCBI): domain Eukaryota; kingdom Viridiplantae; phylum Streptophyta; class Magnoliopsida; order Arecales; family Arecaceae; genus Areca; species Areca catechu. The sequence goes on along the minus strand of CM038042.1, from coordinate 168,387,992 downwards.
ATAATTGAAGATTGCTTGAAAGGATACATGAGTTCAACACAAACTTGTTTTAGCAGAAGTTCAGGTATTTATAAGTAAATCTCAGTGAAGTGTCGACACATGACTGAGGAAGTGTCAACTCAAACCGGTACGCAAGCAGAGTTTCAGTGGCACGACCGAAGTGTCAACACATGAATGTCTAGTGTCGACTCAAAGTGTTGACACATGAATCAGCTCATCACCTGAGATTTTTGGATTACAGAACTTGCTGAAGTTGAAGACTTGCCTAAAGTATCGACACATGGATGCTAAGTGTCAACTCATAGTGTCGACTCACTTAAGAAAGTATCGACACATCTGAGAATTCCAGAAAGTTATATTGAAGATATTTGAACTAGGTATCGACTCATGGAGTGCAAGTGTCGACCATATATATCGACTCACGGCCTGAAGTGTCGACACTTGGAGTTCTAGGAATAGTAATGGCTAGTTTTTCAAACACAGAACTCGCTCCTCTTAGATCCCAACGGCTAGTTTTTCATGTCTAACAGCTAGAAATGGAGTTTGAGACCATGAGAAGGTATTTATATGATTCAAATCAAATCAAAACAAAAGATAATGAAAAAGGAACAACAAAAAAAAAAAAAAGAGGAGCATTCACTCCTATTCATTAAGTTCAACCAACTTCAAGCAAAAGCAAGTCTCTAAGCATTCAAGAGCCTTCAAGATCTAGCATTAAAAGAGGCTTCATCAAGTTGGAGGCAGCACAACAACAAAGCTTCAAAGAGATATCCATTTTTTATTAGAAAGCTTTTCTTATTAATTTACTTCAAACTTATACTTGTTGTAAATGTTTTTGGTTAGCCTATTGAAAAACCAAGGAGGTTATTGGTGAGCCTTTGAAAATCATTTAGGTTCTTAGTTAGCCCGCAAAACCAAGGGATGTTAGTGGTGAGCCTTAAAACCATTTAGGTTCTTGGTTAGCCCGTAAAACCAAGTGAGATTTTGACTTGTGAGCCTTGTGAAAATAAGTCAAGTTTTGATTAGTGAGCCTGAAAAACTAATCGACTATAATCGGTTGAGATTATAGTGAATTTTCAAGTGGGTCTTGGGGAGTGGATATAGGTGCATTGGATAGCACCGAATCACTATACTTCTTTTGTGTTTATGATTGCTTGTCTCTTCAATCCTCTCTTCAAATTGCTCTTATCTTTATTGTTTTATATTTTCGCTGCATACTTATTAAAGAGCACCTCACTTGCATTCAAAGTACCTAGTTTGTTTATTGGATTGGTTTGCATTCTTGCATTCCATTCAAATAATTTTAAAAGACCGAATTTATCCCCCCTCTTGGGTTGCTTACTAGGCAACAAGTGGTATCAGAGCCCTGTTCTCAGTTGTAGGTCTAATCGCCTTGAGTAAAGATCTATGGCAGCCCCTATTGGTACTAGTGTAGTTGAGGGACAAGCCTCAAATAGACCTTCATTGTTTAATGGATCAAATTATACTCATTGGAAAACTAGAATGGAAATATATATACATTCAATTAATTATAACTTGTGGAAAGTTATTGATAAAGGTCCACATATTCCTTCGATTATGGTTAATGGTGTTTCCATCCCAAAGCTCGAAGAGGATTGGGATGAAAATGACATTAAACAATCCGAGATCAATGCGAAATCAATGAATCTCTTCTATTATGCATTAGATCCTAATTAATTTAATAGGATTTCAACTTGCACATCCATCAAGAAAATATGGGACACACTTGAAGTTACCCATGAGGATACCGATCAAGTAAAAAATACTAAAGTGACTATGTTAATGCACACATATGAAATGTTCCAAATGGAACCTAATGAATCTATCACTGATATGTACATAAGATTCACAAATATTGTAAATGGAATGAGAAGTTTAGAAAAAATAATGTCTAATACTGATCTCATCAACAAAATTCTCAGGTCACTTCCAACTTCATGGGATTCGAAGGTAACCGCTATCCAAGAAGCTAAAGATATTGACAAACTACCATTGGAGCAATTGGTGGGATCGCTAATGACTTATGAGCTCAACCTAAAACAAAAATCTATGGATATGGATAAGAAGAAAAAGGGGATTGCATTTAAGTCTACTGTTTAAGAAGAATCCTTAAATGAAGAATCTGAAGAAGAAGAAGAGGATGAAAGTGAAGAAGCACTCCTTGCAAGAAAATTCAGAAGGTTCATGAAGAGAAGAAAGTTTTCCTATAAGAAAAAGCTCCAATCAACTAAAGAGAAGGGAAAAGAAAAAGAAAAGGAAAAGGAAAATGAATACTTACATGCTTCGAGTGTAAGAAGCCTCGACACTATAAATTCGACTGCCCTCTCCTAAATAAGTCAAGGAAAAAGCTAAGAAAGAAGGCTATGATGACTACCTGGAGTGATAGTGAGGACTCCAGTTCAAAAGAAAAACAAGCTAAAATTGCAAATCTATGTCTCATGGTACATCAAGATCAAGAAGAGATAATTTTTGATACAGTAATAGATTTTACTTTTGATGAATTAGTTCATGATTACAAATTGATTTTATCTGAAAACAAAAAATTGAAAAAGCATGCAAATAGTTTTTCTCATGAAAATAATTCTTGGTTAAATGAAGTTAGTGATTTGAAAACTAAACAAGATGTTTTAGAAAAGAAAAATAAGGCTTTAACAATGAAAAATGATGTTTTAAAAAGACTAAAAAATATTATTTCAAATGGTGATCTTTTGAAGAAAAACAAGGATTTAGAATTAGAAAATAAAAATTACAAAAATGAGCTTAACAAAATAAAACCTTTTATTGAAAAGTTCACATATAGTTCAGAAAAACTAAATCTTTTTCTAAATAACCAAAGAGTCGTTTTTAACAAAGCAAGATTAGGCTATAGACCTCAAAGACAATAAAAGTATATCAAAAATTTTTTTGTACCTGCATCATCTAGTATTACATGTTTCTCATGCAAAAAACAAGGTCATAAAGTTTTTCAGTGCAATATGAGAAAAATTAATACTTATGAAAAAATTTGGGTTCCAAAAGGAACCAATTTAAGTGCTAACCCTAAATGATCCAAGTTGGCTTGGATATCTAAAAACAAAGCTTGATTTGTTTTACAGGTATGTCTTGCAACCAAGGAGAACAAAAGACTATGGTATCTTGATAGTGGTTGTTCAAGGCACATGACAGGAGATGTGAAGCAATTTACTATTCTTGAGGTAATGAATGGAGGGAGTGTGACATTCGGGAATAATGGTAAAGAAAAAATCATTGGCATTGGTAAGGTTCACATCATCCCTTCTACATGTATTAATAATATACTTTTAGTTGATGGTTTTAAACATAATCTTTTAAGTATTAGTCAGTTTTGCGACAAAGATTTTCAAGTTGTTTTTAAATCATCTCATTGCATAATTGCTAGTCATGATAAAAATGGAGCACAATTCATTGAAAAAATGCATGGTAATATTTATTTAGTAGATTTAGATAATCTATCCTTGCCTAATGAAGAATGCCTAGTTGCAATGAATTTTACTATAGACGAGACTAGTTGGCTTTGACATAGAAGACTAGAACATGCTAGTATGTATTTTCTTTCAAAACTTTGTAAAAAGGATTTAGTAAGAGATTTACTAAAACTTGTTTTTGAAAAAGATAGAGTTTGCCAAGCTTGTCAATTTGTAAAATAAGTTAAAACTTCTTTCAAGCCTAAAGATTTTGTTATCACTAGTAGGCTACTAGAACTACTCCATATGGATCTCTTTGGACCAACTAGAATATCTAGTCTAAGAGATAAGAGATATGGATTGGTTATAGTGGATGATTTTTCAAGATTTACTTGGATTTTCTTTCTTGCTCATAAAGATGAATCATTTTCTGTATTTATAAAGTTTTATCGAAAAATATTAAATAAAAAAGGTACTTATGTTATTTACATATAAAGTGATCATGGGTCTGAATTTGAAAATCAAGATTTCGAAAGTTTTTGTAATGAGAAAAGAATAGAATATAATTTTTCTGCACCTAGGACACCTCAGCAAAATGGGATAGTAGAAAGAAAAAATCATATTTTAGAAGAAATAGCATGCACTATGCTTTGTGAAAATAATTTACCAAGATATTTTTGGGCAGAAGCTATTAATACTGCCTGCTATATTTTAAATCGAGTTTTAATCTGACCTATTTTAAAAACAACTCTTTATGAACTTTGGAATCAAAGAAAATCAACTTTGAAGTATTTTCGAGTTTTTGGTTGTCAATGTTTTATTTTGAATAATGGTAAAGACAATCATGAAAAATTTGATGCCAAGTCTGATGAAGGTATCTTTCTAGGATACTCTACATCAAACAGGCATACAAAGTTTTTAACAAAAGAATCCTGGTTGTAAGGAATCAGTACATGTGGTTTTTGAAGAGTCTACTAATAAATCCTCCAAAAAAGAGGATACTTCTGATGCATATGCAGGTACTGATAAGCTACAAAAATTGACATTAGGTGATCAACCCTCTCAACAAAGTGAAGAAAATCAAGACAAAGATGACAAAGGTCAAGCCATACAATCCACACCAAAGCATCAAGATTTACCTAAGGAGTGGAGGTATGCTCATGGACATCCTACAGAATTAATCCTAGATGATCCATTAAAAGGGATAAGAACTCGAGCTTCAATTAGAAATGAATGTGATTACATTGCTTTTGCTTCTCAAGTAGAGCCTAAATATTTTGAAGATGCTGAAAAAGACCCTAACTGGATAAATGCTATGCAAGATGAATTAATTCAGTTTGATGAAAATAATGGTTGGACATTAATAGAAAGATCATCTAATGTTTATATTATTGGTACTAAATTGGTGTTTAGAAATAAGTTAGATGAAAATGGAATTGTTATTAGAAATAAAGCTAGGCTAGTTGCCAAAGGCTACAATCAGGAGGAAGGAATTGATTTTGATGAAACATTTGCTCCTGTTGCTAGATTTGAAGCAATTAGACTACTATTAGTATTTGCTTGTTTTATGAATTTCAAACTATTTTAAATGGATGTTAAAAGTGCTTTTCTAAATGGCTTTATAGTTGAAGAAGTTTTTGTTGAACAACCACCTGGTTTTGAAAATCATACACATCCTGATTATGTTTTCAAATTGCACAAAGCTCTTTATGGTTTAAAGCAAGCACCCCGAGCATGGTATGAAAGACTCGGTAAATTTCTGATTGAAAATAAATTTTCTAGAGGCCATGTTGATAAAACTTTATTTTTTAAAAAAAAGATGATGACTTATTAGTAGTGCAAATCTATGTTGATGATATTATTTTCGGTGCTACTAATGAGATTCTTTGTCAATAGTTTGTTAAGCTAATGTATGGTGAGTTCGAGATGAGCATGATGGGGGAACTTAATTTATTTCTCGTACTCCAAATCAAGCAAACCAAAGATGGAATATTCATCAACCAAGCTAAGTATATAAGAGAGATCATAAAGAAGTTTGGGATGGAGACTACTAAGTCAATAGGTACACCTATGAGCTTCTTTGTAAGCTTGATAAAGATGAGCATGGTAAATCTGTTGATCAAAAATTATACAGAGGTATGATTAGCTCTTTATTATATTTGACTGCTAGTAGACCAGATATAATATTCAGTGTATGCATGTGTGCTAGATATCAGTCTGATCCTAAGAAATCATATCTGTTGGCTGTTAAGCGCGTTATTAGATATCTATCTGGTACAATTAATATTGGCTTATGGTATTCTAGAGACTCATCTACTGATTTAATTAGATATTCTGATGCTGACTTTGCTGGGTGTAAATTAGATAGAAAAAGTACTAGTGAAACTTGCCAATTTCTTGGAGTTAACTTAATCTCCTGGTTTAGCAAGAAACAAACTTCAGTTGCACTATCCACAGCAGAGGCTAAGTATATTGCAGCGGGAAGTTGATGTGCTCAAATCTTGTGGATTAAGCAACAACTTGAAGATTTTGGAATCAAATTAACTTGCACACCCATAAAATATGAAATACTAGTGTTATTTATTTAACTAAGAATCCTGTTCAACATTCTAGAAGTAAATATATTAAAATTATGCCTCATTTTATTAGAGACCATGTTAAAAATAATGATATTGTGCTTGAATTTATTTGTACTGAATTGCAATTAGCTGATATTTTAACTAAACCTCTCCAAGAAGATCGGTTCAGTATTATTAGAAGAGAACTTGGGGTCATTAATCCTTTTGATTGAAATCCTTATATTCTCTGATCCATAAAAGATCAAATTTGGCATCAATTACACTCAATTATCTTTAATTTCATTGTATTTCTAGTGTTTTTGCTCTATACTTCATTTTATTTTTTTTTTGATTTTAAGTTGATGTGTCGACACATGGGACTGTGTCATGAGTCGACACATGAATGACTGCAGACATAAGATAAAGGCCGAAACAAAGTATTCTCTTTCCCCATTTCTTCCCAACTCGAGCCGACACTTGCCCTAGATCTATTCCATCCACTTCTTCCCTCCAAATCTCATCTCAAACCCTCTCTAATTCTCGCTTTGGATGGATTTTGGTTCGGATTTTACCACCTTCCCTCTCCCATTTTGATTTTGGACCGTGAGAAACCCTAGTTCCCTCTCCCATTCTGTTCAATCCGTTTATCTGTGAAATGGGATCTAGGAAACAAGTCGTTCATCACCCTCGGCCATCCAACCATGAAGAAGAGAGAAGCTCCAGAGCCGACACTAGAGCCAGACATGAAGCCGAAGCTCCAGATCCACCTGTTCGGCCACTTTTCACTGCTTCCAGTCGCATGAGTTCGAAGACAGTTGTCGGAGGACGTCGTGTAGACTTTGGATTTGTTAACCAGCAGCACTTTCGGATTGGTCAGTGGATTAGAGATGCTGGTTTGACTTCTTTCTGCTCATTGAGTGAGAGATTCTACCCGGGCCTGATATGAGAGTTTTACGGATCCTTAGCCCGTGGCAATGATGGTTGGATTGCGCAGGTTCACGGCAGAGATATCCTGGTGTCTGCAGAGGATCCGAGCAAAGTATAGGATATACCTTTGACTGGATCTGTAGTTGACAGCTTGGTGGACAGATTTAGTGGACTCCAGTACATTTTCAAGGCAAGCACTCTACCTGAGGGAGCCACTGTTCCATCATACAGCCTTTCTATTGAGATGAGACTACTACATCATATTGTTGTCCGGATTCTTCTACCAAAGACCGGACATTTTGACTACATCACAGAGAGAGAGCTGCTTATAATGGTCTCATTAGTTCAGCATACACCCGTCTGCCTTCCAGTACTCATGATACATCAGATGATGGGGGCATCGACCAGTTAGAGATTATGTTTGCCCCACGGGATGGGCTTGACATTGCTTTTCGGAGCATATGGAGTGACATTCGATGATGAGCCCTTCCGGATGCTTTTACATGCTGATGTCTATGACATCAGGTCACTACACCTGATGGGATATCAGTTGTTCAGAGGCCAGTGGAGATGCAGAGTATCAGGACAGGCCGATGACATAGATGAGGACACTACAGAGGAGGAGTGCATTTATTCAGGCGAGGTAGGACCTTCAAAGGCACATCTACCATAGATTTAGCCTGAGCCAACAGCACAACCAGAGTCTGCTCCTCAACTGAGCCAGCTACCCAGCTTTAGCTAGCTCAGTCAGATGCTCCAGGAGATTCAGAGAGTCTTATGGACAGAGTCAGTCGCATAGAAATATATATTATGATTGTTCGACAGCGACTTGACTGCTTCATTATGGAGATGAGAGAGAGCCACAAGGATTGAGGATGGCATCTCCGCTATTTTATCTGCACTGTCCAGACCCTCTTCTGGGAGTATTCCCGACTCATCTGCTCCAACTCCACCTACACCACGACCAGAGATTGACACTGATGGTGATACTGACTCTGACGGTTTCAACTTTCTAGACTTGATGACAGAGCCAGGGGCAGAGACAACAGCTAAATTTTTAATAAAATTTTAAATTTTATTTTTTATTTTTTTAAAAAAAATAAATTTTTTATTAAATTTTGAAATAAGAAACTACATATTATATCTGTAATTTCAATGAAATATTATAGGTACTATTGCGGCGACTTCTCCCAGACCGGGCTTGATCGGCGACGCCGGAGCGCTCCTCTCCCAGCACCTCAACAAAGTCCTCAAGGGTCGATAGCATTCTGGCGGGGAACACTCCGATGCTTAAGTTAGCCGGAGCTTGAGGGCAACAGAATGGAGAAATTCAATGGAGATAGTATATGGAGGGGGAAGAGTGTACTTAGCCCAAAATGGGTCCCCCGGTTATCTTATATAGGCATAGAACAGTCCAAAATCCATTAGGGAGAAGCCGAGAAAGACTGATCTATCCTGAAGAATCTGGAGAGTGGCTACATGGACTCAGATAGGGCAACATCGTGGGAATAGTGGTGCTGATGTAGCAGAATTCTATTATAACAGAATTCTGGTACCAGCTGGAAGAGGCTTTGGAGTTTCCTGGATCCTTGAAGTGAATTGGTTGGACCTCGATTAGGGAGGGCCAGTCGGACCTCGGAAGGGGAGCATCCGTCAGAGCTTCAGCAGAGGTAGGTGAGCCGGACCTCAGCAGAAGTGGGTCATTCAGACCTCTGCATCAGTGGGTGGACTTCGAAAGAGAGAAGTGGGCCGGACCTCAGCAGAAGTGGGTCTTTCGGACCTCTGCTTCAGTGGGTCGGACTTCTGAAGGAGAGCAGTGGGCCGGACCTCAGTAGAAGTGGGTCGTTCGGACCTCTACTTCAATGGGTCGGACTTCTGAAGGAGAGCAGTGGGCCGGACCTCAGCAGAAGTGGGTTGTTTAGACCTCTACTCCAGTGGACAGGACTTCCAAAGAAAAGCATCCGTTGGAGCTTCAGAAGAGCGGTCCGATTTGGTGGTGAGCTGGTCGGGTATAACAGTTGCCTCCCTTGCTCTTGGCCTTTGAGCAGTTCTGCAGTCTTGAAGGATGAGAGCATCACATGGCAATTAATGCGCCGATCCTTGAGATGATTGCGAATCTGATCCGGCATGCTGCGACCGCCGTCTTCCACTCCGAGTCTCTGCCTCGGGACAGGTGTCAGCGTCGTATTGGAAGTGGCAAGAGAAGCAGTTAATGCCGATACAGTGCAATGATGGCTGCCAGCCTGAAATGCCCGCCTGTTGTGTCCTGATGTGACGTGGGCGACGTGGTAAGATCCGAGCGACTGGTGCAATGTTCGGAGCAACCCATCCGCCGTTGATTGGGCGGTCACGTGGATCGTGCTCAAACACGATTCGGCACGTCCCCTCGGCTTTCCCGTCGAATCGGGAAGTCGCGTCGTCTGTTGTTGGATCGCAGTGCTCGAGGGGTGCTGGGAAGCTGCCCCTCAGCACCTATAAAAGAAGGGGAAGGAGGCTCGAAGGGAGCCTTCCGCTGCACTCATGTTTGAGGAGAAAGAGACCTTCTTCCCTGCTGCTCTCGCTCCATTAGGAAACCAGAACACCAGGTTAGTTCCGCACCCATCCTCTTCCTTTTCTATAGCTTCCATTAGAATGGCCTCTGGTAGCCAGAGATCGACCCGCGGGAATAGGGAACCAAGTCCCTATGATATCCCATCAGGGATGACCCGAGAGAGAGTAGAGAGCCTTAGGATTATCTACAACATACCGTCCACACTGCACCTGACCGTCCCCAATAAGGAGGGAAGGGTGAACGGCCTGTTGAACTTAGGAGCCCTTTCCCTGTACGAAGACCACCTCAAAGCCAGCCTTCGGTTTCCACTTCATAGTCTCTTCGTCGAAATCTTCAATTCCTATAGAGTTACTCCCTCACAGCTGATCCCGAATAATATTCGGGTCATCTGTGGTTTCTTGGTCCGCTGTCAGGAGGCCGGAGTTGAGCCGAGGTTGTCCTTATTCTCCAATTTTTTTCTTTTAAAACAAGACTTTCGAAGCCATGAGTGGTGGATGTTCAGTCCCCGTCCTAGCCAGAAGATATTAATGCGAGGTAGTTATGGATCAGGCCCAGACTTGCATGAAATGGCTTAGCCTTGCTTACCTTGGAGGTCCCCTCTTACCGCTTTTTATAAGTATTGCTGTAACTAAAAGTAGTTAAGCTTTCTTGGTTATGTTAGGGAAGATAATCAATCTAACTTCCTTTCAATTAATTGCAGTTAATGTCAGAGGTTGGTTACCTCGGTCTTACTGAAGCCGTGGCTGTCTAACATATGATTGGTTGGTTATAACAACCAAGTCCGTTCTTGATGGCTTTAGTTTGAAGTAGATCGGCCATTCTTTTCAGAGTTGGCCAGTAGTTATTTCATTGGTTGTAGATCAGCCATTCACTTCGGAGCCATTCGGTTCGGAGTGCATGTCGTGGATAGGTCATTTATTTCGGAGCTGTTTGCTTCGGAGTGCACATTGTGGATCAACCATTTATTTCAGAGTTGTCCTTTTCAGAATGGGCCGAAGGCCAATCCCAAGCCTTGCGTTGTTGAAGGTTGAAGCATAGCGTCAATCCGATCCCTTGTCAGAGGCTAGGAGAATTGTCAGGTCGACCGGTCTGGGTAGGAATAATTGAATCTTTGAACCGGCAATTATTTCTTTGAACCGGTTTATCACAACAGTGTCTCCTACTCCTAATTTCAAAGTAATTTATTACTTTGAAAAATAGGAATATTAATATTTTGTCATATTTTAGCGGATGAAAAGGTAGCCAATGATGGCGAATCTTTAATCCAACTGATCATAATAACTACTTTCTATTTCGAGCATCGTGTCTTGGACAGTTGTCGAATTCTTGTTGGTCCTTGGAGAAATGGAACAGGCAGGAGAGTCATGCCTATCTTTTTCATTATGAAGTTTTTGGTGGACTTTGTCTTCGGCTAGGATCGAGTGATGTGGCATCATTACGTTCATCCAATATCTCACGGAAACCTCCTGACTGATAGGTTGGTTTTTCTCCCATCGAATCGGCCAGTGTCTCTTTGGACTTCGTACCCACGATCGACGCTGCCCATATGTGGCATGATCGGAATCATTTCCAATCTTCCAAGGAAATCATCCGAACCATCGTTGTTGCCTATATAAAGGGCATTTGCCCTGCAGAATGAACTTCACCTCTGCCAAAATTTTTCCTCTCCTTCAATTGTTCCGAACCTTCTCTTTCTTCTCAGGTTTTCCTCTCTTTTCACAGGTAAAGACTCCTTTCTTTTTCTATCACTTTTATCATGTTAGGTCTTTAAGAGTCCCCGCTGCCGGCGAGATTCCGGTCGGTAGGGAGGGGGGTGATTCCTCCGGTGCCTCAGGTCCTTCTAGGAAGAGTAACACTGAGTCCAAACCGGAATCCATTCCAAGCTCTTTATCCTTTTCCAAAATAGCCTATCTTAGAGAGTATTACCATATCCCTGAGAGTCTTCTATTGATACTTCCTCAACCTGATGAAAGAGTGAATCATCCTCCTTCTAGTGCCATCGCAGTGTACGAAGACCACCTAAAGGCTAGTCTTCAATTTCTTTTTCATCCTTTTTTTCTAAAATTTTTAATCTATACCATGTAGTCCCTGCGTAGCTGACTCCGAATAGCATATGGACCATCTGCGAATTTTTAGTTCTTTGTGATATCTGAATATAGAGCCCAAGACTTATTTACATCCCTCTTTATATTGAAGAAGGATTTCCATGGCCAGGGGTGGTGGGCCATCGACCCTCATCCTGGTCGGAGACTAATTAAGGGTATGCCTAGCGCCATCCACAGATGGAAACCCTGCTTCTTCTTCGTATTCTCTTCTCATCCATGGGATTTTAACACGGAATGAAGGGAACCCCGATTGGACGCCAATGCGGGCAAGAGAATTTTAAGGGCCGACCAAACATACTTCGATATGCTGTCTGGGTCTGAAGTTCCTTTAGTCAATGAATTGCTAAAGGAGTGTAACCTTCATCTTGCTCATATTAGCGAGTTCCCATCTTTAGGTATAATTGTTAGTCAGTCTTCATTCCACTCTGCCTTTTGTGGATTTCTATCAGCTAATCTCTGTAGCTTCTTCTATTTGCAGATGAGAAGATGAAGATGGACTTCAGGAAGCTTCACTAGGCCACCCGAAAGAGGTTCGTGCTGGTCCCTCAAGAGGGGTCAGAGATTTGGAAGAAGGCTCAGGCTGAAGGGGCCTCGAGAAGTACTTCGATAAGGACGGCATCGATGATGATGACGTACTATTGACAAAGCTCCACTTAAGGGGCTCCACTCTATCTCGGATTTTAGGGCAGCCGGATCCTACCCCTATTACTGGTGCAACACCATCCCATCTTTCTTCTCAGGATAAAGGTAAAGCTCCTCAAGCCGAAGAGGGGTTGAGGAGAGACACTCCCCCCGATAGAGAGTATGAAGTGGACTTCACTATTTTTTCGGACAGATGGGGTTTGGAGAACCTCAAACTGGCCAGGAAGCTGCTGAAGGCCACACTCCTCCTAAGAGATTGGGAGGTGATGAAGAATCGATGGCTTGAGCAAGTCATCGATTCGGTTTACCTGAACATCCTGAGAGTAAGTGTTCTTCCCCTCATTAGTTCTCTCATAATTAGGAATAATATGACTAACTTCTTCTTTTTGTTGCTTAGTGCAGCTAATTCATGAGGTGACCCTGTTAGAGGAAGGCATAACGGGGTTCACTAATCTCAGTAACAGCCTTCATGAGGAACTCCAGGTGATGAAAGTTGAAAAGGAGGTGGCCAAAGAATTGAAAGTAACGATGGAGGAGAAGTTGAACCAGAGCATTGTCGACGTCCAGGCTCTAAAAGCTGAGTTGAAGAAGGCTCAACTGAAGATATCTGAATAGGAGGTAAAGCTCAAGAAAAAGAAGAAGAAGATTCATTACTTGGAGCATTCGGCCAAGGAGAGTCAGAAGAAGGTTGAAGAGGCGGCCAAGAAAGTTAAGGCCCTGAAGGAGGAAGCTGCCAAGGTTGTCGAAGACTACAAGAAGTCTTCGAAGTTCAAGGATGAGCTGACTAAGTCTGGGGTAGTCAGCTAGCAATTAGGTTTCAATGATAGAATTAAAGAGGTTCTTGGACTTCACCCGGACTTAGACCTCTACAGCATTCATTTGTATGAAGTCAAAGAAAAATCGGAGCCTTCGACTGAAGCCGAAGAAGTTCGGGATAGCCTGAAGAGGTCTCGGTCGTAGCCAAAGAAGTACTGGAACAACCAGAAGAGGTCCCGGTTATAACTGATCCAGAAGCTCCAACTTTGGCCGAAGAGGTTCCTTCTGCTGCTGACCTGGATGTCATCCCAATAATGGATGACTAACTCTTTGTAGCTTCTTCTTTTGTTTTTGTAACAAAGCTAAAATGCAAATGTACCTTTTTGACATGAATGAAAAGTATATTTTTCTTTCAAGTTGTATCACTATATAGCTTTTTCCGAAAGAATTTCTTCTAAGTATCAAGTAGTCGGCCAACTAATAACTCCCATTTTAAGAAAGATTTTTCCAAGTATGAAGTCATCAAATGTATACTAATTTCCATTCAGAGAGAAATTTCACGAAGTATGGAGCATCAGACCCCTTTCAGTAAGGATATCAACCTGATAAATGATCAGCCATTGTGTGTTAATCAATCTTAAAGCATTGATCGGCTCTTATATTGTGATTGGCTTCCATGTGGTGATCGGCCTTTGGGAGTAGCTTAGGTATATACTGCCTCACTAGTCTTTGGGCCTATTCTAGCCTTTAATGAATTGATCTGCTGGATTTTAGCAAGGGATAGCCCCCTTTGCCCTTTTTTTTAGACAAAAGATGGATGTTTTTAATAAAGAGAGAAAAAGAAGTATTTGCCAATAATGGCAAATCTCGGCTTCTATTAGCAATTTTTAATCCACCATTAGTGGGGTGTACCGCCTTTGCCAGATGTCGCATTTTTATTGGTGGGGAAGTTAATATTCAGATCATGGGGTCGCGATGATCAGAGTCATTAAAGATGCGTGCCTTCGAAATGGGATCAGTCGTAGTCCTTTTATTTCTCTTAACTGCCTTCTCATGAACCAAGGTCATCACCCCAACTCCAGTCGATTAGAATGTACACACATGGCATGATCAGAGGGATGTTCAAGGGTTGAACAAGAAATCCAGGCTATCAGCGCCTCCTATATAAGAGGCCTTTGTCCCCGAAAGATAAATATTTTATGCCATTAGCATCTTTATCTTTCGAGCAGCCTTTTATCCCAGTTCTCCCTTCCTGTAAATTCTTTCATCCTTTCTTAACTAATAAAGTTTGATTCTCCTTTTCCTTTGTGGATGCCAAGATGAAGCCAGACACTGGAAGGCTCTGACAGGCTGTCAAGAAGAGGGCGGCCACAGAACCTTTAAGAAGATCATAATGAAGGGGTATAAAGAGGATCCACGCATCTCCAAAGGTTCTCGTCGTGACAATACCCCCATAGTTGTGGAGTCCACTTCGGATGAGGATAACGTTCCTCCATCAAAACATTCTTCAAAGAAAGTGTTGGTGGATTTCTCATCAGAGCAACCACACACATCCGTTGAGCAACCGACGGTGCCGTCTATCCGCCACTGAGCCATATGGGGAACCCAACTAAAAAGAAAAGGGTAAAGCTCCTATGGTTGAGATGACATCCGAGCCACAAGCCGAACAAGAACCACTAGTCGACGAAGAAAAAGGCTTCGGGGGCTTTAATGTATATGCTGCTGATGCCAGTCTTAATAATCCAGGATTGGCTAAGACCCTGCTAAAGGCCAATATTCTCCGAAAGAATTGGAAGATGATAAAAAAATGTAGGCTAGAGGACATTTTTACCTCCATATATCCCAAAACACTGCAAGTGTGTGTTGAAATTGTTTTCAAAATTTTCTTTTATAGGTTTTTGCCATTGCTGCTAATTTTGTCCCTATTTTTCTTGGCAGTTCATCCACGAAATCTCTCTGATAGAAGAGAGCATCCGTGCATTCGCCGACCTCAACAAAGATCTTCAAGACCAGTTGGCATCGGCTAAGACAGAGAAATAAATGGCCAAGGAACTTCGAGCAACCACGAAACAGAAACTGGACCAGACCACTACTGTCAATCTTTCATTAGAGAAAGACTTGAAGGTGGCTCAGGTGAACATGACCAAACTAGTGGCTGATCTAAAAAAGAAATGGAGAAAGCTACATTTGGCCAAAGCAATAATAAAAGACAACCTCCAAAATTTCGAAGAGGCCATGGCCCAGAGGGCCGAACTGGAGAGGAAGGTCACCAACCTTGAGCAAAGGGTGGAGTTGGCCAAACAAAGGGCAGAGCTGGCCAACCGAAATGCCCTTCACGCCATTGACGAATATAAGAAATCCAAGACCTTCGATGACGAGATGAACGAAGCGAGGAGTAGAGAGTTACAATATTGGCTTTCAGGACTGCTTGAAGAAAGTCAAGAAAATATATTCGAACTTAGATATCTTTACCATTACTATTGCTGGCGTTGATACTAATGAGGAAGATAGAGCAAAAGAACCAGCTGAAGATATGCCAACTCCGACAACCAAAGAAGTATCTGTCCTAGAAGCAATCATTCCTACTCCAACTTCTGATTGGTCGAAGAAAAATAATCTCAATGTATGCAATTTTCTTTCTTTTTTGTCTGTCCATGCAGATCAACTTTCTTTCAAAAGTATATAAAGAACTTTTCTAGATGAATGAAACTTTTTTTTTGTTTAATGAGCACCCTTTAATGAATGCACTTTGAAATTTTTCTACGTATGGTTTGGTTGGTATGATAGATGATGAATCAGAGCATTTCAATGAAAAACTTTATGATTCCTTACTGGCTCCGATTGATCTTATCTTTCTCGTGGACTGAAGAATCTGATTTTGCTAATACGATAGACAAGTTAGGTCCGTCAGCTTGCGCTGGCCAGCTATATGTAGGTATGGTGGGCTAATTAGGTCCATTTTTGCACTTTGTCGTATATATCGTTATAGTAAACTGATTAAGCCCATCTTTTGTACTTTTCAATAATGATAAGGCAGGCTAGTCAAGTCCATCTTTGTACTCATCATATTTAGCATTAGGGTAGGCTAATTGATTGCCTTTATGCATTTTACTGATAATAAGGTGGCTGGTAAGCCCGCCTTTGCATTCATCGAATTTACTGTCAGGGTAGACTGATTAGACCGTCCTTGTACATTTCATTGATAAAAGGTAGGCTGGTCAAGCTTGCCTTTGCATTCATCGGATTTACTATTAGGGTGAGCTGATTAGGCCACCCTTGTGTATTTCATTGATAATAAGGTAGGCTGGTCAGGCCCGTCTTTAATTGAATGATTCGTTAAGGCCATCCAAAAAAAAGATTTTTTTATTGATAGTACTTGCGAAGATTTTTTACATTCCAAGATCGAGGAAGTAGGGAACCGTCTAGATTTTCAAGCCGATAAGCTCCTAGGTGTATGACTTCTCTAATATGGTAAGGTCCTTTCCAGTTAGGAGATAGTTTACCTTGTTCCATCGAGCCGGATACTTCAGACCTTTGCAATACCAGGTCTTCGGGTCGGAAAGTTCGTTCCTTTACCCTGGAGTTTTAGTATCTGGCGATCTTTTGCTGATCGTAGCCATCTTCATTTGAGCTTGAAGTTTGGTACTTTGAAGTAGATCTAAGTCTGCTCTATAGTGCTCCGAATTTTCAGGTTCTTTGAAGTGGTCAATCATTAGGGATTGTAAAATGACTTCCACTAGGAGAACAGCTTTGATGTCGTAGGCCAAGTTGAATGAAGATTCTCTAGTAGCCATTCTGGGGGTTATTCGATATGCCCAAAGGATTGAGTTCAGTTCTTTGGCCTAGAGCCCCTTGGCATCGTTTAGCCTGATCTTCAAACTGAGGAGAATCATCCTGTTAGTTACTTCAGCTTTTCCGTTAGATTGAGGATGACCGACAAAGATCAGCCTATAGAGAATGCGATACTGGGCACAGAAGTTTTTGAACTTAGGGTTGTTAAATTACCTTCTGTTGTTGGTGATGATAGCATGAAGGATTCCAAATCGAAAGATAATGATGTTCCTGACGAAGTTTTCGACCTTCCCTTCAATAATGTGAGCTAAGGATTCAGCTTCAATCCATTTAGTGAAGTAGTCGATGGTTACGATGAGGAACTTCCATTGTCTAGAGGCTGGAGGGAATGGATCGAGGATATCCATTCTCCATTGAGCAAAGGGCCATGGGGCTACTAGTTGAGTCAGCTGGCTTGTAGGGCATCTTTGGATGTTAGAATATCTTTGATATTGGTCACATCTTTGGACGTAGTCAGCTGCATCCTTCTGGATGGTTGGCCAATAATAACCTTGACGAATTACCTTGTAGGCTAGTGATCTGCCCCCCAAATGGCCTCCACATATGCTCTCATGCACTTCTCTCAGGATGTAGTCGGCATTCGACGGCCCTAAGCATTTTAATAAGGATTGCAGTAAGGACCTTTTGTATAAAGTTCCTTCCAGGATAATATATTGGAAAGCCATCCAATAGATTTGTTTTGCATCGGCCTTGTCTTCAGGTAACACACCCTCGTATAAAAATTTAAGAATAGGATCCATCCAACAAGACTCGTGCTTGATTTTGTGTACCTCCGACATCTTTTTCAATATGCTTGGATCTTCCAGGTACTCTATGTAAGTCTGATCGAGAAAATCCGAAGCAGCGGTTGCAAGTCGAGAAAGGGCATCGGCTCAAGAGTTTTCAGTCCATGGTACATGGACTATTTCAAAGAATTCCAGTTGAGACAGAAGATCTTGCACTTTTTCTAAGTATCTGACCATAGTAGGGTCTCGAGCTTCAAATTTATCTTTCACTTGGTTCACCAGTAATTGGAAATCTGAGAAGACTTTAATCTTCCGAATCCTTAATTCTTTAGTGATTCTGAGTCTTACCAAGAGGTTTTCATATTTTGCTTAGTTGTTTGAAGCTTGAAGGAAAAAGCGAATGGCGTATTCTATGGTCTGCCCATCAAGATCAGCTAGTATGAGTCCGGCTCCACATCTAGTAGAGTTGGAGGCTCCATCCACATTAAGTATCCATATGGATTCTAAATCTTTTTTGGCGATTGCCTCATCTTCGATCCTCTGTTGACCATTTTCTTGGCCTTATGTACATCCGGCTAGGAAGTTGGCTAGTACATGCACCTTCATTGTCGATCTAGGTCGGAATGTGATGTCGAATTCACCTAGCTTGATGGCTCATTTGGCTATCCTTCCCGAAGTATCAGGACATCAGAGGATGGCTTTCAAGAACTGGTCCGTCAGCACTACAATGGCATGGGATTGAAAGTAGGGTTGCAAGCATTTTGCTGTAATCACCAGTGAATATATGAGTTTCTGTATTCTATGATACCTTACTTTGGCTTCCTGTAATACATTGCTAGTGTAGTACATCGGCTTTTACAGGTTGTCGATTTCTTTTCTGACAAGTACTGAGCTGACTGCTTCATCCGAAGTAGAAAGGTATAAGTATAGAGTTTCACCGTCTTGAGGTTTGAAAAGCAAAGGAGGTCTTTCCAAATATTTCTTTAATTCCTCGAAGGTGAGTCGGCATTCTTTCGACCACTCAAAACTTTTGGTTTGGTGGAGGGCTTTGAAGAAGGGCAAACATCTTTCTACTGACCAAAAAATGAATCGGCTTAAAGGGATGATTCTTCCAGTCAGTTGCTGCACTTCTTTCTTACTGGAAGGATGTCTCATACTTCATATAGCTAGGATTTTTTCCAGATTGGCCTCTATCCCTCGTTTAGTGATGAAAAATCCTAAGAATTTTTCTGATGTCACTCCAAAGGTACACATGATCAAATTTAGCTTCATCCGATGACGTCATAGGGTGTCAAAGGCATTTTGGATGCCTCCATGTTCTTTCCAAGTTGCTTTTCAAATATCTTGTTGATTAATCTTTGAAAGGTTGCCCCGGCATTTTTCAGTTCAAATGGCATTACTTTATAATAGTAGAATCCCTTCTCCATTATGAATGCTGTCTTCTCCTCATCATCGGGTTCCATCGATATATGGTTGTATCCGGAGAAAGCATCCATGAAACTCAACAACTAGTGACCAGCAGTGGCGTCGACCAGTTGGTCTATCTTTGGTAGAGGAAAGCTATCTTTTGGACAAGTCTTATTAAGATTAGTATAGTCGATGCAGATTCTTATTTTTCATTAGCTTTCTTTACCATTACGACATTAGCTAGCCAATCAGGATAGCATATTTCTTTTATAAATTCAATATTAAGAAGTTTATTTATCTCTTCATCGATCACCTTCTGTCTCTCTGGCGTGAAGTGTCTTTTCTTTTGACGGACAGGCTTGTGATCAAAGGCGACTTCCAATCGATGGGTGATGACTTCGGTTGAGATTTCCATGCATATCCGAAGCTGACCAGTTGAAGACATCGACGTTACTTCGTAAAAAGTGGGTCAGCCTTGCCTCCATTTTTTTGTCGAGTAGACTTCCGATTTGCATAACTTTCGTTAGGTCATCTTCAGACATTGTCTGGCGACTCTTTAGTCTCCTTTCACTTCTTCGATGCCATTCCTAGTGGGGAACCGCACTAGGAGATGGTAGGTCAAAACTATTGGCACCGAACTTGTTTAAAGCAGGTCATCCCAAGATAACATTATATGCCGACGGCATTTGTATGATCACAAAATTAATGAGGATGTTTTTGAAATGGTTATGTGCCAAGGGTCACTAGTAGCACTACTTTCTCTTCCACTCTGACTTGGTTGCCTCCGAACCCAGTCAAAGGTATGGAGATCTTTGTAATTTATTTTTGGGCAAATTCATTCTGAGGAAGGTATCATAGAGTAAAACTTCCATGGAGCTTCCATTTTCTACTAGAATCTTTCTTACATCATAATTGGCTATAATAGCCAAGATTACAACAAAATCATCATGAGGAATCTGGATTCCTTGTAGATCGTCGTCCGAGAAGCATATGGTATTATTGCTTTTATATCTTTTGGGAGTATCTTCTTCGGCTTCACTTCTCCAGCTGATCCAATGATGAAGCATGCCTACCCTTCCATCGGTCGGTCTTTGGTTGGGTAACTCGGCTTCTTCCATGACTCTCTTAGGGGGAGTTGCTTCGGTTCGGGGTTCTTGGGTGCTGACATACTTTTCCAAGTATCCCCTTTTGATTAGGTCTTCTATCACATCCTTGAGTTAGATGCATCTTCAATGTTGTGGCCATGGTCCCGATCGAATCGACAGTATTTATTTTTGTTCCTTAATGCAGGGGGTGCCTTCATGGGATACGGCCTTGCAGGTAGCTTTCCTTCTCAATTTTTATTAGTATCTTCTCCCTTGGAAGAGATAGAGGAGTGTATGAGTTAAATCTGCTGCCTAGTTGTGTGGGGCTACGTCGTTTAACCGATGAGTCGTTGCTAGAGAGTACGGGTGGAATCGACCCTTTGTTGCTTTTTTTCTTGGAGGTTGCCCTCCCTTTAGTTAAACGTCGGCTTGTCGCTTGCTCTTCGATCATTGCATATTTTTGGATCCTTGCTAGTAGTTCGACGTAGCTCGTAGAAAACTTCTTGTCCAGGAAGAAGGTGAACCTGGATGATCAAAGACCTTTCTTCATAGCAAACATAGCCACATATTCATTGAGATCAGGGATCCCAATGGTGGCAAAGTTGAATCTAGCGATATAATCTTGAAGACTCTCCCCTTCGTTCTGTTGTAGGAGGAAGAGACTGTCCAAATTACCGGGCATCTTTTGACAAGTCTTGAAATGTGACATAAACAATTTTCCAATTCACTAAAAGAATGAATGGTACTTGGACGGATGCTCGAATACCATATTCGAGCTGCTTTCTTCAAAATGGCTGGGAAGTCGAGGCAATGCAGGGCATCGGAAACTCCCTGTATCATCATGTGTGCCTTGAAGCTCCCCAAGTGGTCGAGAGGATCAGTGGTTCCGTCATATGATTCCAACTGAGGAATCTTAAAGTGGTGGGGAATAACTTCATTATTTTCTGGGAGAATGGAGGCCATGAATCATAGGCCATGATTTCATCACTTCTTCGCTGGTCGTTAAGTCTCTGAATCTGCAATTCCAACACCTTGAATTTTTTCTCATAATTATGATATACTTCCCTTCCCCTGGTATTTCCTGGAGTGGAATCGCCAGAGGAAGCTGAAAGAGACCTTCTGGTTCTCTTTTTATTGAGTCGGCTCTCCGTGTGCCTATGATACCGAGAGCTTCAGGGCTCGCAAGATTGTCGACCTCGAGAGGAGCATCGAGTGGATTCTTGATGTTGATCCTCTTTCCTCTTGGATTGATGGCTATGTCTAGAGGTCGCTGGCAGGTATCATCTTTGGAGTGCAGTTTCTTGGAAATTCTGCACCATGGTCGTTAGTTCATCCACTGATTCATGTGGGCTTCCAATTATTATTGTCCTACAATGAATGCGGGAGGTGCCATATCGTTCTCTAACGATGGTTCATTTCTCTGGGATACAGGGCATCCCCTGCTTGCTGAGACATTCTGGGTTCTTCCTTTTACCATCCTGTATTTCTTGAAGGCTCTTCTCTTCTAAAAGGAAATGAATTTTGTGCCTAAAACTCGTCCCCTACCTGGCATGCCAATCTGTTGACGCTGATTCCTACAGACCAGATGGAGTGCTTGGATCGCTGATTCACCTTTTTGGGTTCCTGCAAAACAAATTCCTGACCAGATTTTTTTCAGTGGGGGACACTCCGATGCCTGAGTCAGTAAAGTTTAGGTCATAGAATGGAGCGCTCAAAGAAAGAAAATGAGATGAAATGAGTGGAGAGTCAGGTATGCATAATGCAAGCTAGTCATGGACCGAGCCTAGACTTGCATGGAATGGCTTAGCCTTGCTTACCTTGGAGGTCTCCTCTTATCATTTTTTATAGGTGTTGCTGTAACTGAAAGTAGTTAAACCTTTTTTATTTCTGTTAGGAAAGTTAATCAATCTAACTTTCTTTTAACTAATTGTAGTTATTGTCGGAAGTAGGTTACCTTGGTCTTACTGAAGCCATGGCTGTCAGACATATGATTGGTTGGTTATAACAACTAAGTCCGTTCTTGATGGCTTTAGTTTGAAGTAGGTGGCCATTTTCTTCAGAGTTGGCCAGCAGTTATTTCATTGATTGTAGATCAACCATTCACTTCGGAGTCGTTCGCTTCGGAGTGCATGTCATGGATAGGTCATTTACTCTGGAGTGCACATTGTGGATCAGCCATTTACTTCGGAGCTATCCTTTTCGAAGTGGGCCGAAGGCCGATCCCAAGCCATGCGTTGTCGATGGCTGAAGCATAGCGTCGATACAACCCCTCGTCAGAGATCAGTAGAATCATTGGGTCGACTGGTCTGGATAGAAACAATTGAATCTTCGAACCGGCAATTATTTGAGTTGGTTTATCACAACACTTATGATGAGATTTTTAGATTCTACTATTCGTTTGTATATATATATATATAATTTTATATGCATCTGCATCTATTGATTCCTAGATGACTTGGTAGTAAAGATAGTGTCACCTAAAATGATAGCTCTCTATCAACAACAATGGCCGGCTATGAAGGACAAAAGCAGATACCAGGTGCAAGCATCTTCCATGTACTTATGCATTAAGAAATTTCCTAAAAGTTTGATGGCGTTTTAGTTGGTTTAATAACGATGGTAGCGCTCGAATGACCACTTACCATTGTAAAAAAAGAAGTAGCCATCTTGCTTTTTTTTTCATACGATTAAAATCAATACGTTCTCATTAGATGGTCCGGCCAAGAGAATTACCAAACTTGTTTTTAAACACTCTGGCTATTAGACAATATTTTGGAATAAGATTTGTCACATCAAGAAAGCAATCATAAATTTTACCATTCAAAGGGAATTGACAAACTTGTACAACATCTGTTTTCAAAATAATAAGTATCAAAATAAAGCTCATGATGGGGCAATGACTTCAAAGGAAACTCGTGCAGCAAATGGGAGCTTACAAGATATTTAGACTTTTAAAATAATAGGTTAGTCTTTTTTCTTTTCTTTCTTTTTTGAACAATTTTTACCTAGCATATTTTAGGATACAGAAAGAATTTAGATAAATTAACTAATAAAGATAAAGTTGACGCTAGAGTCTCGATGTACCTCAACTTTTTTTGTTTGTTAATTATTTTTAGTAATTATGGTTGTTTAGGAAAATTATAATCTCTTCTTCTAAGTAGAGGAGGATTTGATTCAGATTTTGTAAAGATGAACCTCTCTAGTACAAATAGGAGTTCTGCTTAGCAATTTTATTTATCTTTAATAATTTTTTGTTACTCTATTCTAAGAGATTAATTCAAGCTTAACATGATGAATAAAATATTTTTTTTTCAATTAAATCATCAGAATATGGGTCAACAGCACATCATAAGATAGGGATGCATGTCAAAGAGAAGTCAGGGAAAATGTATGGAACTAGGTGGTAAAAAAATCCAGTTCGCAAAATTATGATTTTGTTACATCACATAAATAATTCATAATTACTCAACAAAGAACCACATATTTGTCATGTAAGATTTGCGAGCGTGCTTTTACAACATATTTATCATGCAATATCCATTATCATGATTGCTTTCTGTGTTAAAAAATACTTCCTTATCTAAATGGTAAAACTTCTTCAACCTTATCTGCTCTCATGCCGGAAAAAACATGAAGGCATTCTGTGACATTGTAAATGAATCTCTCCAAGCTGAGGGTTATGTCGCTATATTTGTCCAAGAAAACCTTTGTTTTTTTTACAGAGAAACGACGGTAGTATAGAAAAGAACCGGACAAGCAAGCATGTAGTCCGATCTTTAAAGATTTTATCAATAATATATTTCTTTTAATCGTATTCACTTCAGAGTTTTTTCTTTTTCTTTTCTTTTTTTTTTTTTAAGAATTCCCTTTAGAGCATTTGGAATAACCCTCTTTCAAAGCCAACAAAGTAATTCATCTTTCCTTTTTCTATTTTAACTCCTTTGTTGCTTTGTCTCTGCATGACAGGAACCCATTAAACTCGCTTCTGAAAAATATATATATATAAATAAAATATATACCCTATACTCTCTTTTTCAAGCATCTAATATTCTAGGGACCGTCCTTTTATTTGACCACAAACACGACCTAACTTTGGGACAAGACTTGGGTCGTGATGGCCCACTATTTTATTATTATTATTATTATTATTATTATTTGATTTTAGATATATGAAAGTCTGAATTGTAGTTTGCCTGTCGGTAAGCATCATCGCGATTCATGCGATTCTTGCATCTTGGAACCTCTACCATCATAAAGAGCGACCGCGCACCATCCACGACAACGGTCTAGATAACACAATGCGGCCGGTAAACTTGCTCCAGTCCTACAAAATTTTAGGTGGGACAACTTATCTGTCCTTAAAACTGGTAGACATCAATGCTTTATATTTACTTGGTAAATCGGATGAGTTAAATCATTGAAGTATAGATACATTGATATGGATCAAAAAATAAAATATTTAATAATTAAGTCAAAATATTTATTAAGAATCTCATAATTCAGGTTTAGTATGGTTGACTGCATACAAATATTATTTAATTAGGTACACTATTAACTTTGCTATAAATACGTACAACTTTAATACAAAGAAAAAATCTGCTTCCCTCATCCACCGACGTACATTGCGAACAAAATTGGAAGTTCAAACTTCTCATAGTTAGGAGAATTGACTTGGCTTTTATATAATAATGGAAATGAGTGTAAGCTCCACTAGCTGACCTGTTCTGAAAAATTATTACAATCTGACTATGAGGATGCTTACTTGTGCACTTTGCAAAGCTGAAGAATTAGTGCCAATAACCTTGGCCCAAGTCCCACTATTAACTGATTTTTGATCAATTCCCTTCGTGTTTCCTTGCATTCTGGTTCAAAAGGAAAAGAGGAGAAAAAAAAGCTTCCTGAATCTTATCAAGAACCAAAAATGAAACAATTATTAGTGTTCACTAAAGGGCCTCTAAAGATGGTCGCGCGAATTAATTTTGTATGAAATCTTATCCACCTTTGCTTCTAAGCATGTCGAGATTCCCTCTCATGTGCATCACGCGAGTGGTATCTTTTTGAGCAAAGAGTAGTGGTATCTTTTGATAGTGTTATTGTACCAAAAATAATAGCCCACTAGAATTGAAAGATATGGACCCCTATCAATAATTTTAGCAAAAATCAGAAAGGTAGAGTGGATGAGCCAAAAAAATAAGAAAGAATGTGCATCGTGCATCCTCAACTTTCCTCTATTAAAAAAAAAAAAAAAAAGGTATATTCCACGTGCCAATGTTTTGTTAGCTGATAAATTTTTATTTAATTCTCCCACATAGGTCTTAGACAACTAATTTTTGCAATATTGCACATGCGACCTTCTATTTTGGATGATAGAACTGTGAGAACCCGGCGATTGGGCTTTCCTAGGCCAAAGTTAGCAAACCCAGCTAACTTCAACCCAGAACGAAAAAAGAGAAAGAGACCTACCATAATAGGAAACTTCGTTTCCCTGCTTAACCAAGCACGAAGATCATCGAAGGGGTTGGAGATCGATGCCGTGGAGGAGTGAGAGTCGACCGGAGGACCGTCGAGGGTGGGCGGGACTCTCGAACGGTCAGCCTTATCTGTCGTGAGTAGATGTTGTTCTTTCCAAACCTTTTCTTTAAATCTCGTCCCTCGTCGGCTCTGAACGGGTCAAGATCGAGCTTCCACCGATGGCCGGTCATCTCCTTGATATCGCCGGTAAGTCTCCTCCTCTAGCTTCAATGGTTTCGATTAGGTGGTAGCAAGGGGATTTCTTCCTCTTCTTCTCGATTCCGGTTAGTGGCCGAATTGTTGCTAGTAGCACCACCCGCCCGATCTCTTCTCCGTTCGACTATGCTCTATTGAGCACCGCTGTGGAAAGCCTTTTTGATGCGGGACAAAGGGGGGGGGCGCTAGGAGAATCATTGGAGAGCTGAGAAGTTTCCTGTGATTAGGGTCAAGAAGGCGAAAATATAGGGAAAAGAAAGATGGATACTCCATGGACTTGGGACTTACCTTCACGAAGAGACGTCGCACCTTTAGGACATCTCACCGACCCCACTACATGCAGTCTACGGCGTCCCATCCATCTCACTACATGCGGAGCCTAGAGCGTCCTACCCAAATCGCTACCTGGGGCCGTGAAGGAAAAGCTCCAAGATCATAGAGAGAACTCAGTAAGGAAGAAGATAACTAGGGCCACACGCCCCTCGATGCTCGAAAGCGAAGGTAATGGGATCTCACACCCCTCGACACCCGTAGGTGAAGGAAAGACGGGCCTCATGCCAACTCCTAACGGAGGCAGAACCAAGAACACTCTTTTCTTAAAAATTCATATTATTTATATATTATTCAAAAGAGGAGGTGCCTTTATATAGGCTTATAAAACTTGGGGTCTAAGTAAAGAATACAAGGCATGTAGCTCAAAAAACGGTGACATCCCAAACCTGCTTTGTTTGTAGCCCGAAAACATGGTAGAAAACTAAACACAATCTTCCACATATGATGGAAAATCAAACTAATCCTAATCTAAAACTAATTTAAAAAAACATCCCAACTGGTCCATACATCCAAATTTAAAATAAATAAATTAGGCATACTCTGGATTCACCAAGATCAGTGCCTGCTCTGAAATCTATGTAACTTGATAACTGTGCAAAAAATTCTTGCTCTGAGAAGCGTGCAGCTGTGAAAAGTGTCCTGCTCTGATATCCGTGCAAAGCTATTTCTACTGCTCTGAGATCTATGCAGATTTCTGACCATGTGACCGTGGAATAGAGCGGTAGAGAGGGAGGGCTTGCGGGAGACTTCGTCGGCGTCAGCGTTGGGGAAGGAGGCGGCATGGTCGATGGTTGGGGAAGGCAGTGGCAAGGCGGCGGCACGGTGACGCGGGCGGCATGGAGGTCCCGGTGCTGGGCGATGCACGGAGCCGCACGCGGAGTAGTGCATCGCATGGAGCATCACGCGGGCACGAGCATAGCGCAAGGCACGGCCGCGGTGCAGACGCGACGTAGGGCAGCGTGGGGGGCATCGTAGCAGGCTCTTGCACACGCGGTGTAAGGCACGGGGCGCGGGCACTAGCCGATCGCTCTGGCTCGACGAGGAAGATGACTGCTCGGTCGACGGCGTGGAGATCCGGCAGGGCACGGCGGAGGCATCACGGGCATGGGTGGAGCAGCAGGGGGGACAGCCATGGGCAATTCCATGGGATTCGTCGGCGTTCCCATGAGAAGATCACCGCCGGGGGAAGGTGGACGGCCGTCAGGGGTCGCCGATTGTTGGGCGTGGCGGATCCAGGACCGGCAACGAAAAAAAAGAGTTATAGTAACTTAGATTTGAGGTTGAAGATGACGGGGATAAGATGAATAAGTTGGGAATAAAATAGGGATAAAGTAGGAATAGTGGGGATAATGAGAATAGGTGGAATAAGAAAAATAAAAATAATAAAATCTGGGAAAAAAAGAAAACCCGGATGGGTTTGATGTCCCCTTCATTCTCCTGGGGTGGGGAAAACTCGACTCTATCGAGTCAAGATCACTGAAAAAATAAATTCTCTTTTTTTTTCTCTTCTTTTTGTTTTTTCTCTCTCTTTTTCAACCCTAATCCTCTCTTGCTCTGATTCCAAAATTGATGTGGGACAAGGAGGCGCTAGGAGGATCGTTGGAGAGCTGAGAAGTCTCCTGTGATTAAGGTCAAGAAGGCTAAAAATATAGGGGAAAGAAAGATGGATACTCTATGGACTTGGGACTTACCTTCACAGAAAGACGTCACATCTCTAGGACATCTCACCCATCCCACTACATGTAATCTAGGGTGACCCACCCATCTCACTACATGCGGAGCCTAGGGCGTCCCACCCAAATCGCTACTTGGGGCCATGAAGGAGAAACTCCAAGATCATAGAGGGGACTCAGCAAGGAAGAAGATAACTAGGGCCTCACGCCTCTCGACGCTCGAAAGCGAAGGTAGTGGGGTCTCACACCCCTTGACATCCGCAAGTGAAGGAAAGACGGACCTCATGCCCACTCCTAATGGAGGCAGAACCAAGAACACTCTTTTTTCAAAAATTCATATTCTTTATATATTATTCAAGAGAGGATGTGCCTTTATATAGGCTTACAAAATTTGGGGTCAAAGTAAAGAATATAAGGCATGTAACTCAAAAAAAGGTGACATCCCAAACCTGCTTTGTTTGTAGCCCGAAAATATAGTAGAAAACTAAACACAATCCTCCCCATATCATAGAAAATCAAACTAATCCTAATCTAAAACTAATTTAAAAAAAAACTTCCCAACTGGTCCATACATCCAAATTTAAAATAAATAAATTAGGCATACTATGGATTCACCAAGATCAATGCCTGCTCTGAAATCTGTGTTACTTGATAACTGTGCAAAAAATTCCTGCTCTGAGAAGCATGTAGTTGTGAGAAGCGTGCTTCTCTGAGATCCGTGCAAAGCTATTTATGCGCAGGGCATGGTCGCGGGTGCGGACACAGTGCAGGGCGGCACGTGGGGGGCGTCGCAGCGGGCTCTCGCTGGTGCGCCGCAAGGCACTCGCCGGTCGCTCGGGCTCGGCAAGGAAGACGATGGCTCGGCCATCGGGGGTCGCCGGTGGTTGGGCATGGCGGATCCAGGACCGGCGGCGAAAAAAAAAGAGTTCTAGTAACTTAGATTTGAGGTTGAAGATGATGGGGATAAGAGGAATAAGTCGGTAATAAAATAGTGATAAAGTAGGAATAGTGGGGATAACGAGAATATATGGAATAAGAAAAATAAAAAAATAAAATCCAGGAAAAAAAGAAAACCCGGATGGGTTTTGATGTCCCCATCACTTTTTCCCTTTTCTTTGGTTGCCGAGAGGGAGGAGACCCATTCGGGCCAAGCCGAAGAGGAGAAGAACTAGGAAAGAAAAAGAAGAAAAAGAAAAAGAAAAAAAAAAGGAGAGAGGAGAGAGATAGAAAGAGAAGAGAGAAAGAGGAGAGAGAATGAGGAGAGAGAAAAAGGGGAGATAGAAGATGAGAAGTGAGAGGAGAGAGAGAAAAAAAAAAAAGGGGAGAAAAGAGAAAGAGTAAAAAAATAAATAAATTTTGTGAAATCAATTTGATTAGGTATTTAGATTGTTTCCTTATTGATTAACCCGATTCCCATTAATCGGACCTAAATGGATATCTAGATCAAGTCTAGCCCTAAACCAAATTAAAAAATCTCTTTTTATTTTCTTTTCTTGGATTAGGGATTAATTATTTAAAAATTTTGTTTTGTCAGAGCTTTCATTGTCTTTATCAGTAAAGAAGTGCCAAATCTAGGGCTTGAGTCGTGTGTTTCTGATAGAATCAATTTTCTGTAAATTATTTCTATCCCTAGTATATTTTACTATATTTGATTTGATTTAAATATTCTATTATTGTTGAGTTATCCTAATGAATACTTTATATATGCTATATATGGATATGTTTTGGCAAAATGATGAGTTATACATACATTTATTTTGAAAATGATTGTATTAATTTATATAAAAAAATATGCTATTGTTGGTTGTTATGCTCTCAACTCCGACTATGATCATACGAGTTAGGATCTAGTCTCCTTTCGAGCCTCTAGTGGGACGATCACTGGTACATGATCGATAGATGATATGTGTAATCAGGAGCTAGTTTCCTTCCAGGCCTAGCTGGTGGGGCAATCGCTGGTACATGCTAAGGATGCTTGTTATCTCGTGTGATATAAGAGTTAGATTCTTTCTAGGTCTTTAATAGGGTGATCACTGGTACATGACCGATGGACGATATGTATAGTCAGGATCTAGTCTCTTTCGGGATTAGCCACGGATCGATCATGGCCATAGTCAAGAGACTAGGATAGCAGGAGTGAGAGTGGATGGCAATCCTTAATTGCCATGTTTTGAAAACGTATTGTTGTCAACTGTGCATTATAAAAATCTTATATTGATTGTGCTTTATGAAATATTTATATTGATTGATTTGACTTATTTCATCAGCTTATTTCTATGAATAAATATTAAATATTATATTTTATAAACTAGAGGTTGTGATAACTTACCTAGCTCATGTAGCTCATTATACTTATCTTCCTTTTTTAGATGCTACGGAGTAATTGAGGCTTGGGGTCATACTGTGAGAAGCTTAGGATTTGGAGAAAGTTTTGATGAGTTTGACTTATTATAGTATTTTGAAGGATTTGAAAGTTAAAAGCTAGACCTTGTATATTCGATGGGATTAAATTCTAAGGATATGCGACTATCTATCGTATGCCTAGCTTGGGCATCGAGATGAGGTGTGAAAGATTTAATGGTATTAGAGCTTAAGTTATGATCACTTGAGATTGTGACATAAGTGATTAGGATATACATAAGTGATATCGAAATCCAGGTTATGATTACTCGGGACTGTGATATAAGTAATTAGAAAAATATCATGGTAGTTATTAGGATATGATGTAGAGGATATCGAAATTTAAGTTAGGATCACTTGAGATTGTGACATAAGTGACTAGAGATACGGTAGAAGTAACAAAGTAATAAAGATAATTCTAAAGTTTGGGTGTTAGATCATTAGGTATTATAATAAAACTAATGGATCTAGTAAATTATATCAAAGTGCGCAGTGAAAGTATGATGGTTTAAAATTACTTAAAGTCGATTAAAAATATTTATTCTTTAACTTGAGAGTCATGGGGATTGGGTACCTCCAAAGTTTAAACCTCAAGCAAGCTAATTTTGATGATGAAATTATTTTAACGGGGGAAAATGTGAGAACCCGATAATTAGGCCTTCTTAGGCCGAAGTTGGCAGATCCAGTCGACTTCAACCCATAATGAAAAAAAGGGAAAGAGACCTACCGGAATAGGGGACTCGTTCCCCAGCTTGACCGAGCATGAAGATTGTCAAAGGGGTCAAAGATCGATGCCGTGAAGGAGTGGGAGTTGGTTGGAGGACCGTTGAGGGTGGGCAGGACTCTCAAACAGTCGGCTTTATCCGTTGTGAGTAGAGGTTGTTCTTCCTAAACCATTTCTTTAAATCCCGTCTCTCGTCGGCTCTAAACAGGTCAAGATAGAGCTTCCACCGGTGGCTGGTCGTCTCCTTGATATCGCCAGTAAGTCTCCTCCTCTAGCTTCTAATGGTTTCATTGGGTAGCAGCAAGGGGGTTTCTTCCTCTTCTTCTCGATTCTGGTTGGTGACCGGACTACCTCCAGTAGCATTGCCCGCTCGATCTCCTCTCCATCTGTTTAAGCTTCGTCGAGTACCATCGTGGAAAGCCTTTTTCCCTTTCCTTTGATTGCTGGAAGGGAGGAAACCTGTTCGAGCCAAGCTGAAGAGGGGAAGAACCAGGAAAGAAAAAGAAAAAAAAGAGAGAGAGAGAAAGAGAAGAGAGAAAGAGGAGAGAGCAAAAGGGGAGAGAAGATGAGGAGAGAGAGAAAAAGATGGGAGAAAAGATAAAGAGTAAAAATAAATAAATTAATTTTGTGAAATCAATTTGATTGGGCATTTAGACTGTTTCCTTATTGATTAACCCGATTTTCATTGACCGGACCTAAATAGATATCTAGATCAAGCCTAGCCCTAGATCAGGCCGAATTTTTTTATTTTCTTTTCTTGAATTAGGGGTTAATTATTTAAATAACTTGTTTTGTCAGAGATTTCATTGTCTTTATCAGTAAAGGAGTGCCGGATTTAGGGTTTGAGTCGCGTGTTCTTAATAGAATTAATGTTCTGTAAGTTATCTCTATCCCTAGTATATTTTACTATGTTTAATTTGATTTAAATATTCTATTATTATTGAGTTATCCTAATGAGTACTTTATATATACTATGTATGGACATGTTTTGGCAAAATGGTGAGTTATACATACATTTATTTTGAAAACGATTATATTAATTTGCATCAAAAAAATATGCTATTGTTAGTTGTTATACTCTCTAGTCTGATTATGATTGCATGAGTTAGGATCTAGTCTCCTTTCTAATCTCCAGCAGGGTGATCACTGGTACATTACCGATGCATGGTATGTATAGTCTAGAATTAGTTTCCTTCCTGGCCTAATTAGCGGGGCGATCGTCGGTATATGCTGAGGATGCATGTTATCTCATATGATATCAAAGTTAGATTCCTTCCGGATCTCCAATGGGACGATCAGTGGACATGACCGATGGATGGTATATGTAGTAAGGATCTAGTTTCTTTCAGGATTAGCCACGGATCGATCATGGTCATAGTTAGAGAGACTAGAAAGCAGGAATGAGAGTGGATGACCATCTGTGAAGCCCAGCTTGTAATTGGGCCACTTTGGACTGAAGTCGGCAGCCCTTGCCACTTCAGTTTGGAGCTTAAAAAAAAGAAGAAGAGAGAAACAGGGGACGGAGATCCTATTTATCCCATCTCTAAGCTCGCTGGAGAACTTGAGGGAGTAGCCGTGGAAGGAAGGGAGTCGGCTGGAGGACTGTCCGGAGTGGGCGGGACTCTCGGATGGTTGGATTAATCCATCGAGAAAGGAGGTTGTTCTCCCCAAACCCCTTCTTTAAATCTCGTTCCTTGTCGGCTCTAAATGGATCCGGATCGAGCTTCCACCGGTGGTCGGCCACCTCCTTGACATCACCGGTGAGTCTCCTTCTCTAGCTTCTAATAGTTCTGATTAGAGGGTAGCAAGGGGGTTCTTTCCCTCTTTTTTGGTTCCAGTTGGTGGATGACTGTCGCTTGCAGTACCCTGCCCGATCTCCTTTCCGACCGGCTATACTCCGTCAAGTGCCACCGGGGGAAAACTCCTTCCCTGTCGTCCAGTTATCGGAAGGGGGGAGATCCATCGGGCCGAGCCGAAGAGGAGAAGAACAAGGAAAAGAAGAAAAAGAAGGAAATGAAAAAAAGAAGGAAAAAAGAGAGAGAGAGAAAGAGGAGAGAGAAAGAAGAGAGAAAATGAAAGAGGAAGAGGAAGAGGAAAGGGAAAAAAAGAATAATAAAAAATAAATACATTTTATAAAATTAGTTTGGGTATTTAGACTGTTTCTATTGATTAATCTAATTTTCATCACCTGAACCTAAATAGATATCTAGATCGAGCCTAGTCTCAGACTAGACCGAAAAATCTTTTATCTTATTTAGATTTAGGATTAATTATTTAACTTATTTTATCAGAGCCTTCATTAGTATGGGAATATTGAGGATCTAGAGTTGAATCGCATGTTTCTGATAGAATCAGTTTTAAGTAAGTTATCTTGACATCTAGTATTACATGCTAAATATATTAAACGTGTAGCATAATTTGATCTGCAATAAATTACATTGGGTTGCATACATTGTATTAGTGTGGATGCTCTCTAGTCCGATTATGATCACATGAGGAGCTAGTCTCCTTTCGGACCTCCAGTGGGACGATCACTGGTACATGACCGATGTACGGTATGTGTAGTCAGGAGCCAGTTGCCTTTTGTTTTTAGCCATGCATGGAAATTGCTGGCACATACTAAGGATGCATGTTTTCTCATATGATATCAGAGTTAGTTTCCTTCCAGGCCTCCAATGGGACGATCACTGGCACATGACCAGTTTTGGTATATATAGTCAGAATTCTATTCTCTTTCGGGACTAGCCATGGGTCGATCGTGGCCATGGTCAGAGGGACTAAGAGAGTAAAGTAAATGGTTGGCCATCCATGGTCATGTCGTTTGTAATTGAATGTACATATAATGTGATATTGCATTTTATTTTGTCGTGAGCTGGTTGTTCTATGATGTATGATTTGTGTATGTTGCAATTTATTGTTGTCATATTTATGCATATATTAGAGGTAATGATAACTTACTGAACCTGTATAGCTCGGCCCCTATTTTCTATATATTTGTTACGGATTCGGAAGATCAATCGGATTTTGGGACCAGCCAGTGAGGAACTAAAATTTAGGTGTTAATCCAATTTATGATTTTTCTTAAATTATAGTTGAATTTTACCTACTTGTTAACCTTGATAGAAAATTTTAGAAATAATAAATAATTAGTAAAATTTATTCTTTACCACTGCTTGGATATTGAATTGAAGGATATGCCTGGCATGATCTCTAGGATGATACCTAGGATTGTGCAGCCGATCGCGTAGCTGGTCGCGGTGCTGGATTCGAGACGTGACACCATCCTTGATTGTTGTATTTTGGAAATGTATTGTTGTTAACCGTGCATTATAAAAATCTTTTATCGACCGTGTTTTTTGAAATTTTTATATTGATTGATTTAATTTATTCATCAGTTTATGTTCTATGAATAAATATTAAATTTTATATTTTGTAAATTGAAGGTTGCATGTGATAATTTATTGGACTCATATAGCTCATTATATTTATCTTTCTTTTTCAAATGCTACGAAGTAATTGGAACTCGGGGTCATAACGTGAAAAGCTTAAGATTTAGAAATTTTTTTTGATGAATTTGATTTATTCTAATATTTTGAATGATTTAAAAATTAAAAAAAAATAGGTTTTATGTATTTTATGATATTAAATTTTAAAGATACGTGACCGCCAGTGCCAGAGTTGGGTCGTGACAAGAACGAACTATTGTTGATGTTGGGAGCCAATCTAAATAAATGCCGAGTGGGCCCATTTGTTGGAGGGCGACTAAGAAGGCTCGAAATGTTTGTTGAAGGTCACGGTTATTGCGCCTTTCGAAGGAGTTGCACAAGGACCGCTGGACTCGGATAGTCGTTACTGCAACACCATGAATTAATTAATTGCTTCTAGGATAAAGCAGAGCAGAGAAGATGATACTTAAATCTTTATATCTTTATGCCAACACCAGATCCGTAGTGAAATGGCACAAAGATGAAAGAGTGATCGAAGAGTGTCTTGCAGGGATTCTCCGATATCAATCTAAATTAGACAAACTCTTAGAAAATATTGAAGGTGTTGTTATGAGAG
Organism: Areca catechu; assembly: GCA_021397845.1. NCBI lineage: Eukaryota > Viridiplantae > Streptophyta > Magnoliopsida > Arecales > Arecaceae > Areca > Areca catechu. The sequence continues at coordinate 168,353,022 of CM038042.1, read as the reverse complement.
TAGCAGAATCACGATACACGTATATGAGGGCTCGAGACTACTTATCTACAGAGTTCCCGTGATGAGTGATTTATATAAACAAGGGTTGGCATCCATCGCTGTGCTCCGAAGATCTTGCATAGGTGATCCATCCGCACATCGCGTCTCATACATCTTTATCCTGTAATTATGGAAGCTGTTTGTGATCACGACGGAGTTGTTGCCAAATGGAAGAAGATTTTGGAATCTTCATATGCCTCTAAACCGGTCATACATAGCGGTATCGATTGATTGGATGAAGATGTTGTGGCATGTTCTGATTGGTCAGTCTACCACTGTAAGTCAATTTTGGAGGCATATGTATCACTATCCCTACGATAACGTATGTACCAATGGAAAGAGAGTAGAAAAAACTGTAGAAAGATGGGAACGCTTGTGAGTTAATATATCCACGTGTCACGACTTGATGTGATAGCTGGTTCAACATATATTTAAAAAGGTTTTACATCTTGTATTTAATTACAAGTTAGATATTTGTTATTATAGTCATTAGTTTTTTTATTATTATTATTATTTTTCAATGGAGAGGTCGGCCCTTCATCGATCACTTCCAACCTCTTAAAAATAGGAGAAGGTAAGTTTTAAATGTACGTAATTCACTTGCCAAAACAATGAAAAACTTTTCTGGCTTTCTTAACAATGCATGAGGCTACTAGCTAGCACCACTAAAGAGTTTGATGTCTCCATAACATATGCACTTATGCACGATGCATGCCCAAATCTATTGCATAAATAGCTTAGGGACCGCATGATATTGCTTTTACTTTCGATTTTTATGCAATAATTTTTTTCAAAAAAAAAATATATTTTTCAAAATTATTTTCTATTGAGTTTAGAAAAAAATTATATATTGAAAATAATACAAATTCTTTGTAAATACTATTTCATTTTCAATATAATTACATGGTAGTTTAGATTATATTTTTATGCAAAGGATTGACCGGACATCTATTGTTGGACCCATAGATCTTAAATATCCTTCTTTTTTGTTTTTTGTTTTTCAATTCATCTATGCATATGTGAAAGTAACAAATTACATTACCCAATGGTTAGAATCATTAAAAAAATAAATTATTTATTTTATCTTTTAATTATTATTAATATATTTTAATTTAAATTAATTTAATATATTTATTAAATTAAATTAAATTAATTTTTGTGCTCAAGATACATGACGCCTTCGAGTGGCAAAATCTCACCGATGAACCCTCGCGAGCCACTCGCTGGAGTCAGCGCGTCCCATGTCGCCTCGCGCGTTAAACGAAGGCAAGGCCTGGCTTCTTGAGAAAGAAAGGGAAGAGCGCCGTGCCGTCCTCCGGAAAAACGACAAAAGATGAGAGAGTGAACGCGCGAGCGGGGCCCACCCTCGTGGGACCAGCAGCGTCTGAATCGTCGCGATTGGTCTCGACCTGGACGCTGCCTTTTTTTTTTTTTTTTTTTTTCCTTTTTTTTCTCTCCTCCTCTCCTGATAAACGAACAACTTTCCTTCAATTATTGTGGGTATTTTGATTTGCGTTTTCGGGGTAAAAAAATTATCCGTTTGCTCATACGTCATGCATGCATCATGCATGAGTCATCGGCTCATGTTGATGCTTATCGCGTGCTTCATGGAATAATTTATTTTTAGAGCAAATCTAAACCCCCACCCCCCCCCCCCCCGGCGGGGGGCCCCGGGGCGTAATTGCTCTACTGGTCGTAATGATGGCCCTTCAAAGTCCAATGCACGTGATACGAAGCATAAGATGCGTTTACGAGGGCGGTCTTTTATAGATAAATATCATGTAAAAATTTTACTAATTTATTAATTAATTTATATTTTTAAATTTTTAAAATAAATAAATTATTTTTTAAAAAATATTTATGCATGAAATGATAAAGAAATTACTCATTTAGAATATGGATTAAATCATTTTCTCGTTAACTAATAAAATAAATATAAATTTTTATTTCTAAAATATCTTTACCTCATTTTTAAATGTCTTCGTTATTTAATATCCAATAATTTTATTATTCACTACCATTTATACTCACACAATATAAAATATATTATAAAAAATATAAATAAATTTTAATAATTTATCCAGGAAAGTAGTAATACAAAAGAACATGATTAACAAATTTTGAAATTATTTTTTCATGCATAAAAAATATGAATAAATTATTTTTTTCTAGATATTACATGAAAAATATTTAATAAAAAAATATAAATTCTCAACTAAAACTTTTACCTGCAAAAGAATGGGGGTATGTCAAATTACAGGATAATCTGGTATTCTGGTTGGGGTATGTCAAATTACAGGATACCATATTGGTTGGTGAAAAATATTCTAAAAAATGATACTAAAAAAGATTATAATATTTGGTTCGAGATAATTCTACATAAGAATATAATCAAATTTACAAATATTCTATCAATAAAAAATATTTTTTTAATACTAAGAATCATCGCATCTAATAAATTTTTATATAATAATTATAATCACATAATCTTTTATATAATATCATTTATCTTTTAATTATTTTATAAAAATATTTTATTGAATGAATTTTTAAAAAATATTAAAATAAATTCAATAATCATAAATATACTTTATTGAGAATATTTTTGTTAATACCAAATTACCATCGCTTGAAAATTTTTAAAATACTAATTCCTCTTAGTATTTGTTTTACTTTCCCAATCCGGAAAATAAGCATAGGATCTACTGCTTTTTTTTTACAATCTTTCTTCTCCGCTTTTTCGTATTAGTTATGGTAATTTGATATTAAATTTATTTTTTCAAACCAAATTACCTCCAACTGGATCTTTAGAGTTCTAATGTGCATGGCGGTAATTTCCTTGTCTGGCTATTGATTTTTAATTCAAGTGCCTTACATGCTTGGCTCTTCCTACAAATTTTAGAAAATTATCTTAGAGCATCATCTTATACAATATTTGTAGAGTTGAGAGTGGGGATATTTAGATTCTTTGATATTTATAACGAAGCATGTGTATATAAATATACAAATAAGCACAGAGAGCTAAAAAATATTATATATAATTTATTCCTAGCTTCTTGTATTTCTCCAAGCCAAGAACTTTGGATATACTAGATTGAGCTCGATTAATTTAATTTTTGAAAGCATGAGAAAATTCAGGACCAATTCAATAACAAATCAAACCGAAAGGAATCACCGGTCAAAATAAAAGTGCGACTCTTTGAGTTACATAAATTATTTTAAAAAATTAACAAAATGTATGAGATGCAGGATTATATATATATATATAGCTGTCTAAACTTTTCCTCACTTGGACCATGCCGAGCTTTCGAGACTAATACATAAAATTAATTATTTGATTATCTAATAACGCACCTCCTTTTTACCGATTAATATTTCTAGTTAGATAGAATTGCTGAAAATTATTTTTGCTGCTTGAAGTGATGTGGCTACGTACGGGGGTCGGGAGTTGAAGGCGGGATGTTCGCTTCTCTTAGGCGACACTTTGTTCTCGTGACAATGAAGAGCTAGCTCATCATGATATCTAGTTTCCCTTAGAATAAATAAATAAAACGAGTTTTCCATGAAAAGAATTTCAGTATTGTCCCAATCCAGGATGGGACTATTCAAGGGATCGTATATGCTTGAAGTCAATACTTTGATTTGCATTGTATGCGTCGTCTAATTTAGAGAGTGATGTTTCCTTCCTCCTCCTCCTTCTCCTACTCTTCTTCTTCTATTTTTTTTTTTTTTTTTTTTTTATATAATAAAATAGTATATTTATTACAGTAAGTAAAGATGAATATAATTTAAAAAATTTAAAAATATAGAATTTCTAAACTGAACGGGGGCAGAGTGCCAATCAGACCACAATACAAATCTCATATGCTGAACTACATAGAAGGCTATCCAGTCAGCAGCCGAATTAGCTTCCCTATAATTATGCCTAATAGACAGAGAAAGACAGCCATGTAGTAGAAGTCTAATATCCCTGACTATAGATGATCCGCGATCGAAGAAGAAGGATGTGAAATCCAAGAGATAACGGTGGCAGAGTCACCCTCAATAATCAGACGATTCCGATGGAGAACCTGCCTGGCATACCGAATTCCAGCCCAAGCAGCATAAAGCTCTAAGGTTGGAACGGAAGAATCATAAAGGGGAATGCCTCCGGTGGCAAGGAACCTCAGACAAGAATCCATGATAACAAATCCAGCACTGCCCATCCTGCAACATAGGCTCCCATCAAAGCTGACCATGATGAAAGACGGAGGAGGGGGCTCCCAGGTAATAAAAACCCTCCCGGACGCTCGAGGAGCGGAGAGGGAACCCCAGGTCTCCGTATCAATCACAGTAGACCTACAATACTCCATAGTAGCAGTCTTAGCCCGCTCCACCAGCATAATAGGGGATGATCTGGCCTCTGCAAATATCCAATCGTTTCTAGACATCCATATATGATAAGCCAGATAAGCAATAAATGATACCTGGATCTTGGGGCCAGTCCAAAGCAGAGCATAGATGTTATCTGGCATAATGTCAGACATGACAGTGGGATCATCGAAACCCGCCAAAACCCAAATCCTCCTCGTGCGAGGGCAAAGAAAGATAGCATGCATATGGGACTCCGATGGCATCCCACAGAACGGACAATCCGGAGAAATGTGGATACCCTTGGAGGAAAGGAGCTCGCGGGTGGAAAGGTGATGCCAAGGAATTTCCAAATAAAAAGGGAGAGTCTAGGATGCACTGGCAGCCTCCAAATCCAGTGATAGCTCCTGGAAAAATACCAATCGGAGGAACTGGGAGCAATGAGGTCAGAAATCGACACCCGGGAGGATGTCATATGTCGCCAAACTCGGATATCAGGGTAAGTATGAACAAGGAGAGGAATGGAGAGAACCCTGGAACCGAGAATATGGCCGAAAATAAAGAGAACTACCTCCGTATCCCAGGTGGCAAGTCCCAACCGCCGAAGATCAGCAATAATCATCAATGGGGGCGTGAGAACAGATATGAACGTAGGCCACCGAATCAGAGGAATATTCGATATCCAGGGGTCGTACATAAATCTGATAGAAAGGCCGTCCCCCATAACCCATGACAGCTATGGGATGATGATCGGCGCCCTAGCAAGAAGCTCATGCCAAACAACCGATGACTTCCTGGCAGGAGTAGGCAATCACCAGGATCCATAGGAATATCACCATACTTGGCTCTTATGAAAGAGGGCCACAGCATTCGGACATAAGAAAAATCTAACAGCATGCCTGGTCAAGAAGGCCTCTCTCCTATCTAGGAGAGAAGGAATACCCAGGCCACCAGTGTGAGTAAGAGTGCAAATAATGTCCTATCTTATTAGATGAATTCTCCTCCTAGTGGAGGAAGAATCCCAAAAGAAAGACCTAATCATCTGCTCCAGCTTGCTAATGATTCCCTTTGGAATGAAAGAATTAGATAGCATGTAGACTAAGAGAGAGGCCAGGACGGAGCGGATAAGAGTAAGCCTACCCATCGTGGAAAGGGATCTGGCCTGCCATCCTGTGATCCTATCTGCCACAGATGCTAGAAGAGGAGCACAATCCTGATTGATAAGTCTGGCTCCAGAAATGGGTATCCTCAAGTAGTGGAGAGGTCCATGTCGCTCCCGGATGCCCAGCATATCAGTGATCCTGCTCCGGAGAGTAGGGCTAATCTTGGGGTTGAAGCAAACTCCTGATTTGTGGAAATTTATTTTCTGACCAGAAGCATAATAATAGTTCTCAACTACTCTGCTGAGACCCCTGGCATTAGACAAAGAGGCCCGCCCAAGCAGGAGACAGTCATCTGCAAAAAGGAGATGAGAGATCGGGGAGGCTCCAGGCACAGTAATATAAGGTTGGATCTGAGAATCCCACACTGCCACCGAAAGGGATCTGGATAGGAAGTCAGCACAAATGATAAATAAATAAGGGGACAGAGGACAACCTTGTCGGAGGCCGTGGGAGGAATGAAAGAATTATGTAGGGGATCCATTAATCAATATAAAGAAAGCTGGAGCATTTATACATGCCATGATTTTTGAAATCCAGGATGGGTGAAATCCAATGTGCTCCAGAGATTTGCACAGAAAGATCCAATCAACACAGTCGTAGGCCCTCTCTATATCGAGCTTGATAGCCATCAAACTATGGCGCTGCAATGCTCGATGAAGATCGGTCATAAATTCTTGGACAATAAGAATATTATCAGTGATGTTGCGGCCTCCAATAAAAGCTCCTTGCTCAGGACTAATCAGCTTTGGGAGAATCAGCCTCATCCTGTTCGCTAATAATTTAGCACAAACTTTGTAAAGAGTATTGCAGAGACTGATAGGCCTATAATGAGCAGGCAATGATGGATCCCGTATCTTCGGAAAGAGGGCAATAAACGTCTGCTTCCAGTTGGGAGACATAGTGGCCGTATTAAAAAAGAGTTGAACAGCAACAACCATGTCAGCCCTCATAATCTCTTAGAAGGAGCGAAAGACAAAGGGAGGGAAGCCATCAGGGCCAGGGGCTTTGTCCTCCGCCAGGGACCAGAGAGTAGATTTGACTTCCTCCTCAGTAACCTGGGTCAAGAGATCATAATTCTGGAGAGTAGTAACAGAATTCTGAGAAGGAGCTGGAAAAATAAAAGGATAAGTGGGATTAGGAGCAGTCCACATGGTGGCGAAGTAGTGGAGGAAATGCCTCCTAATGTCAGCGTCATCCTCAATCTAGCCATCCTGATCAGAATAAATAGCTCGAATAGTGTTGGTATGTCTCCTGATGACAGTAGAATGATGAAAAAAATGGGTGTTCCTGTCCCCCTCTCTCAGCCATTGCATCCTGGATTTTTGTCTCCAGAGAACCTCCTGGTTCCGAAGAAGGGTATGATGGCGGGCAAGAGAAGTCCGGAGAGTATTTAGATCATCATCAGATAAGTGGCCCTGGGCATCCTCCTTGATTTGCAGATCATGAATAGAGACTTCAACCAGCTTAATCTGATTTATAAGATTGCCAACCTCAACCTTGTTCCACCAAAGAAGGCATCTCCTCAGAAGCATCAGTCTCCTAGAAATCCTGTAAGCCGCATCCCCCCGAACAGGAATATTCCAGACCTCCCTAGCTATCTCCTTGGCTTTGGGATAAGATAGCCAAAATTTCTCAAATCTAAAGGGTCTCGATCTGGGGGGGCAGAAATAGTGAGAAGAATGGGGGCATGATCCGAGGAAATTCTGCTAAGGTGGTGAACCTTGTGATTTGAAAATTGGGAAAGCCAAGAGGGCGTAGCAAAATATCTGTCGAGCCTTTCCCAGACTCTAGCCTGCCCCGATCTATTGTTGCATCAGGTATGACGAGGACCTTGAAAGCCTAAATCAATCAGGCCATTGTCATGGATAAAGGCAAAAAATTTCTTGATACTGACATCCGGTATAAAGGGTCTGCCCCCATGCTTGTCCTCCTTCCTTTTTATAGTGTTGAAATCTCCAGTAACAACCGTAGAGATCCCCTGGTTTATCAGAGTAGAGACTTCCTCCCAGACTACTCTCCTTTTCCTGTAAGAAGTTTTAGCATATACATCATAGAGAAGCCAGGAGGGTCAGTCAGGTTCAGACACAATAATAACCACGAACTGAGACGATCAATGAAAAATATCAATCCTTGCAATCGTGGAGTCCCAACTATCAGCTTGTCATCATACGGCCATACTCCATGGTCATCATCTCTTCAAACATAAATAATATGAGCATAGCTTAGATGCCAATAAATATAGAATAATTTTAAATACATGACCAGTTGTATCATAAACACTGTTCTGGTCAATCATTGTCCTCGTAAATAAACATCACTCTCATCAATCTTCCACTTCTATTTCTATTGCATTTAAGTACACCAGTCCTTTTCAATAACTATTGGAGCTAATTGTAATGAGTTAATTTATTAAAAGCATGAAATACATATATTTTACAATGTATCAATAAATACCCTTGAAATTTATTTCTGTATTTGACCAATATCATAAGTATAAACACTTCTGATTTTGCTTTAACTTTGGAGAAGCCATACATATGTGTGTGTTCATCAGGAAAAGGATTTCCCTTGGATTTTATGTATTAGAACACATTTTGGAATCTTTTTTTTTTTTTATTAACTTTATAAAAAATCTTGAAATTTATCCTCCAAACCAATAAAATCTTAATTTCTCACAATTTGATTCTTGATGTTCCTATTCATTTTCGATCTTGGTCCGACGTAACCCGCGTGTTAAAATTTAATAAAAATGTCACGTGGGATGCACGTGGTATATTAGTTTTCTTATAGGGTACTTATAGGATACATTCTATATCTTTTTAGATGAGACATCATCCTAATTTTAGGATTTAAGTTGATTTGGAGATAAATTTCAAAATTTTTTTATAAAGTTATTCCAAGTTAAAAATATATATCAAAATCTAATTGAGATGAAGAGCAGATGCTGCTCTTGAAGATGGTGGTTGAAATATCATCCTCCATCGATGAGTGGATCCTATTCTTGAAAGAGACATCAGGGGTCGCTATTCAATTTCTTAAAGAATGGATGACCATTGGCCAGGTCCGATTTGGCAAGCCTTTTCAGACTAGTCTTAGGAGATTGGACGATAAAGATCCTTTGCTAGGGCTGGGGGTTTCTGTACTCAAAGACCTTTGATCCCCTAATTCATGATCTCTGGTACTTAATTTATGCCAACAACATGACTCCCATATCCCTACCATCGACTCCCCAATTGTTTTCATGAAACCATCAAGGAGGCCTCCCCGGTGATCCATCAACAAACCCCCTTCTAATCCCTCAAGATTCATGCCACCCTTCCGATTGCATGCTTGAATGACCTCCTGCTAGTGAGGATGAGGTGAGACTACACAAAGATTGATCGCGCTCTCTAACTTGATAAAGGTCGCCTTTAAATGCGGAGCCCTCAGCACCAATGAAAGATTTTTTCTATCCAATTTTTTAAGACCAGTTCGAAGAGGCTTACTAGACTGAACCTATTGGCCCTAATATCTCTTTAAAAGATAGAATTTACTCATCTACAAAGGATGCTACCTTAATCACTGTCTACGATAATAGTATTTGTTACTCGTTTGAGATATATTTTTACTTGGATTACCTTTTCCAAAAATCTTGAAGTTTACTCTCCAAATCAATTTAAATATTAAAATGAGGGTGACATACCATTAAAAAGTATATAATGTATTTTGAAAGTACCAAAACTAATATATCTTGTGCATCACACGTGATATTTTTTATTAAATTATTTTTATAATTAAGTGATGTCGGGGTAAAATTAAAAATGAATAAAAATATTAAGAGATGAAAAAAATGAAATTTAAGATTTAAATTGATTTTGGGATAAATTTTAGAATTTTTTATGAAATCTTCTCTCTTTTTTTTTTTGCTTCTGCTTCTTTTTTTTTTCTTTTTTTTTTTTTTTTTTTTTTTTTTTTTTTTTTTTTTTTTTTTTTTTTTTTTTTTGAAGGGGATGATGGATGGCAAGGTTTAGCGATCTATGAAAGCAAATGTAGAATTTTTCATGAAAAATAATTTTTGCTAAACTAGAAGGATCCTTTTCAGTAATCTTCAAAGTTAGATAGTAATTCCACGTTGAAGAACTACCAGAGTACACTTGACCACCAACCAAGATCAACTTTGTTGGTACCAGATCCAAGTCAAACCCAACAGGAGTATTTAGTTGCACCAGTTCTTGCCCTAATCTCTTTTTTATTATTAAAAAATTAAGATTAGAACAAGAACTGGTGCATCACCAAACCTGCATAAAACGTTGAATAAAAACACTTATTTGATGCGCAGGCCTACGTAGGGTTTCATGCAGGTCTCCCATCATGACGAGGGACTACTGCCGTTCATGTCATCTGCGATCGATTTCTCACCAACTTTTATATATATATATATATATATATATATATATATATATATATATATATATATATATATATATATATATATATATATATATATATATATATATATGTTTGCATGTAAAATATATCACTTCAATACAGAAATTACCAAGAAAAAAAAAAAAAACCCAGGTACTCTCAGGTCACAAGCCTCTCCCTCAACCTTTTCCCCACAAGAATAGACCATATTGTCCGTTCCTTTTTCTAATTCAAAAAAAACAAACGCATTCTCATCATTGCATTGCTAAGAGTAGGCTGAGGGCGATATAAGACTGGCTCTCGTACCAGGCCGAAAGCAATTTGTTCTCTAGCAATCGAGAACTTTGTTGACCGGCCATTAATTATGCATCTCTCATCCAATTAAAAAATAACCCATCTCCCTCTCTTTCCCTGCAATGGATGCTTAATTACTCTCCTCAATGACCATAGGTTTTTTACATGTTCCTCCGTTTGGACCCAAACCTACGGAACCCAAAAACTTAGCTGAAGGAAGTGGTTCATGAGTTGACTTCGTTAAACCTTGCTTAGAATCAACAATGAAATGATTGCTAAGGCATGACTCACCTGTCTCATTTAGAAGATCCACTGATCCGCCGAAAGTGTTCAAACTGCCCACCAAGCATCTACTGTAAACTTTTCCCTTCTTTTATAAATTTTCTTCCGGAGAAAACGGTTATTGGACATCATTGATCAGTGTGAAGTTCTACGTACCATGGAGAGAAATGCATGTTTGAGAAACCATATGAAACTAATAACTATTTTTTAAAAAATTTTAACATGTTATATATGTATGTATAGAACTAGTTGCACCCATTTCCTGAATTAAATTTCCTGAGAAATATTTATTCGAGTGAAGAAAAAAAAATACAATATTTACAAGTAGCTAGAACAGGTTGCTGAACTACAAAATTCAACTGGTGAGCAAGTGAAATTTAGCTGAATTTTAGGGTGGTAGCCTATATACATGCATGCATATTGATTAATTTACCCATGATGGATGCAGACGCATTCCCATAATGCATACATGTGTCGAAGGCTATGCATGCATGCATGAGCAACGCCTTACCACGATAGCTGGGGATGGAGTCCTAGGGTGTAGCTCCTGTTAAATCATGCCAGGGACAAAAGAGGATGAGTTAGTGGGCAGCTTGTGTCAAGCAAAAGAATGTATTCCGGCATGGTGGCTCCACTCGTTGGCATGCAATCTACCATGTTCGCTGAAAAGGATGCATGATAGTGATTTGATGCGACATGGCTGTTGATCGATTTTATATGGAGTTTTTTCATGCGTCCTTTTGCCCTCTGTTGCATGTTTAGAATTCTGGACACCTTGGATTGGTAGCTATTCGTGGACACTGCATGCTTATTTTTGTGGTTTGTGACCAATATTGATAGTGTCTAATGCCCCATCCTTGGCTTTATCATGTCAACATAAGTTTAATTGGTCATCAAATTTTATTGGTGTATATATATATATATATATATATATGCATGGATTTTCCCTTTTTCTTGTTGACATTGTTTCATAATCTACAATCGTAATCAGACTTGTTTTATGTCATTGGCAACGGAGAACTTCTAAAACATGCCATGTCGCGAACAACGAACTATATTAGGATAATGTTGATCACTTGAATTTTGGCCCTCCATTTTTTATGCAGATTAGTTCCGTGCTGCACTGTTTCTGTCAAGGGTTCTTAAATATTATTTGGCATGGTGCAACGAAGTTGTTGTCAAATATCTCCTTTTATGTTAGTGAAACTTCATTGATGTTTAGGACATCCAGGAAAGATTAAACATAAATAAAGCAAAAAAGAGAGAAAGGGTACAGACAAGGTCTTGTCTGATGAGGAGGCCCAAAGCCTCGAGCTTGAGGATGGGTTTGTGAAACCCATCCTATAGGAATGGTCCGAATGGAACTGGATCTAGAGTTTGGGAGCTTGTTCCACTTGGGCTTGAGATTGTTTTGGTAATAATCCAGCCCAGATTAGCTGGGCCTCGTCCACTTGACCGGCCCAGCAGTCAAAAATTAAAAGCCGAAATATATATAAATATGCGATGGAGGAAGACGACTTCCTCCCGAATTCGCCGGAGTCGTCCGACGCCAAGGAGGACTTGGGCACTTCCCTCCGGCTCTATTTAAAGGGAAGAAGCTTTCCCCGACCTCCCCATCAAGGATCAAAGCTCGGTTTGCTGGCGTCTTCCCTTGCCTCGCTGGACATAACCCGCCACCACAGCGGCCAAACATCGTCAGGGCAAGGTAATGACCCAACCATCATCTCCATCATCCTTGGCATTAGATCAGGGTCACTATCCGGAAAATCGCTGGATTTAGTCGAAAGAAGGGGTGCTCTGTTCCCCTATTTTTCTTCTTTGATTTTTCCCAATTTTCTTCTTTCTTTTCCGGTCATCTTCGCCGCTGCCGACCGGTTGCGGAAGGCTAGGCTGGGCCGCCGTAACCCCAGCCACCGCCGACTGGGGGCTCCTCTGTCCCGGGAAAGAAGGGGAAGAGGACCATGATCACATACCATGATACTTGATTGAAATCCACCAACACGTCTGATCTGTTGCGAATCCATATGCAGAGTATAATGTTATATTGCTTGGTTAACAAAAAGGTGAACGGTTTGATTTTCTGTCAACTCCAACTGAAAAAATGTATGCCAAGCCTCTCTGGTTCCAACTCCCCGTCTCCTCAGCAAGGTCCCTTGGTTATGGGTCCTTGGAATAAAGTTCGCTCATTGCAGTAGGTGGGCTCTGGCTTGGAATTCGTGCCTGTTCTAAAGTTTTCTTGGTGCTTTCTTCGAACAGCTGGTAGGCCCTGTGTTATGGAGGGCGTTCACAACAGAGTAACTGGCCGTGCTACTTCCGACTTCGATGAGGGACCACCGAAAGGTCTTTCAAGGTTTCATATCGGATTTCAGAAAGAGAAATCGACAAGCTTCAACATACTTCTTCCCGAATGTTATGTTGGAGGACTCCTGCCATTTGTAGGAGAACATATTGTTCTTCACGGTTTCACGTCCCGAATTCAATACCTACACGACCGGCTACATAATTTTAGATCGACTACACAATCCTAGATATCATTCTAGGGATCATGCCAGATCTAACCTTCAATTCAATATCCAAATAATGGTAAGGAACAAATTTCACTAATTATTTATTGATTCCAAGAATTTTCATAAAAACTAAAATTTCATATAAACTCAGATATCAATACATAAATCCTAACTTCTCACTGATTGGTCCCAAAGCCAACTTGATTTTTTGGATCTACGATAAAAATATAGAAAAATAGAAGATGAGCTATACAGGTTCAGTAAGTTATCAACACCTCTAGTATACATATACAAATATGCCATTAATAAATAGCAAGTACAAACACATCATATAACAAGATGTCCATCAATATAATAATATATATCCAGCAACATGATGTAAATATGTATACTTAATTTCAACCGACACGACTATGGATGGCCAACCATTTCCTTTACTCTCATAGTCCCTTTGATCCTTTGACTATGGCTACGATCGGCCCGTGGCTCGTCCCACAAAAAACTAGATCCTGTTTCACATACCGAAATCGATTTTATACCAGTGATCGTCCCACTGGAGGCCCACAAGGAAAACTAGCTCTGAGTATCACACGAGAAATATGCATTCTCTGCATGTGCCTGCCATGCATAACTAAAATAAGGCAACTAGCTTTTGACTTCATACCACTCATCGGTCATGTGCCAGTGATCGTCCCGCTGAAGGTCCACAAGGAGACTAGGTCTTCGTATGATCATAGTTAGACTAAAGAGCGACAACATCAATACAATGCATGCAATCTAATGCAATACAATACAATACAAATTAAAATATATTACACGCATTTAATAATTCATAAATACATAACATATTTGGCATATAATATCAGAGGTCAAGATAACTTACCGAAAAATATCCATCAACTAAGTGCAGTTCAATCCATAAATCATATTTTCCAGAGACAACGACGATCCTGAATCACAAATTTGATTTTATCATACAATCAATTCTTATAAAAAGAAATTAAATAGAAACTAAATTTCCGAGGACATCCATGTCCGACAGATCTTTTCCTCATTTCTCCCTCCTTCCTTTAATTTATTATTATTATATATATATTATTTTATTATTATTGGTTCTAGATTGTACCTTTACTTGGCCGGCCCATCTCGGAAACAGGCCCGGCCCAACACAGAACCGGGCCAACCCCTGTTAACAAAGTCGACCTTTCTCTATTAAGAGGGCCGGACAAATCCCAGAAAAGCAGAACGGCGACGATCCTCGCGATCGACCGCTTGGGAAGGATCGCCGGAAGGGAAGGAAGGGTATGGCGGTGACCCAGATGGTTGTCCAGCCACCTGCCAGAAACCCAAACAAAAACAAATCCCCCACCCCCCGGAGCTCTTCCCATGACCCGACCGAGCCGGTCTCCCATGACTATCGACGGCGGCCATGGGAGACGGCCACCAAGGAAACGCTCGACAAATTGAAGGCGGACTGGAGGGTGGACGGAGGCACGGCCATCGACGGTGCACGACCCTAAAACAATCCAAGGACAAAACTAAACCCGTTAAATCCTTCCTAAACAAATTAAATAAGGGAAAAGCTCACCAGCAATTGAAGGGCTCCCCGTCGCTCGCTCATCAGAGAGGAGAAAAAATGGCGAAACAGAGTTGATCGTGCCCTTAGAGACGATGGAAAGAGGGGTTTAAAGAGGAAGAACGGAGAAGTTTTTCTTCGCCGTTCGGTACAGAACCTCGATTGACTGGGAGTCTCAACCTTCCACGACACTCTACGGATCATCTCGGGCACTCCTACGACTCTCCTCCGCACAATCCAGTGATGGTTTCGGTCGAACAAACATCCCCTGTTCGGCCTCTCCATCCCCTTTTTTTTTTTTTTTGGTTTCGAACTGAGGTCGGCAAGGGTTGCCGACTTCAGCCCAAAAGGCCCAAAACCAAGCCCATTAACTCACCAGGCCTCACACACGGTTAGAAGTTTGGGACAACAAGTCCCGGCCGATTGGGTTGCGAAGGAGGTAAGGGCTAAATCCAAGTTTGATTATGATCCAGAAATCTTCCTTGTTGTAGAAAATCATCTAATCCTCCGATTTAGAACGGAAAAGGACTATGCAATCATCTTGAAGGGGATCCCTGGTTCGTGGCAGGGCAGTTGCTGGCCATGGAGGCATGAGAACCCGACTTTGTTCCGGGTAGGAGACCGATACAGAGACTGTGGTATGGCTCAGGCTTCCAGGACTATCAATGGAGTATTGGGTGCCAACTACCATTTTAGCGATAGCTGCTGAGGAGGGTAAGCCGCTGTCTCTTGATGAGTTCACCGATCTCTTGTGGAAGACCGACTACGCCCGTGTCTGTGTGAAGTTTGATGCTAGGAAACCCCTAAAACCGGGGGTCCTTATCAGGGGTAGAAAGGGAGCATTTTGGTTGCAGTTCATTTACAAGAATCTCCCACTAGTGTGTTACCAGTGCAGGAGACTTGGGCACTCTGATGATATATGTCGTTTTGTAGAAATGGAGCCCTTGTCGGATACTAGTGATGGTTCGTTGCTTCTAGAGAATTTGGTGGCAGTTGGGGGGATTCCTATATGGAGACTCTAGCACCTATGGTTGAGGAGGCGAAGGGTGCTGAGAGGGGTGGTCATCCTAGCTTCGGCCCGTGGCTTGTGACCTCCCGCATTCACCAACCCTGGACTTCAAGAGCTTTTGCTAAGGGTAGGAGGGATTAGGACGGAGAGAAGATGCCATGCTTAAATTCATCATATCTAAATTTCTCCTCCCCACCTCTTAGCTCACCGAGGGTCGTGCCTTCCCTTCTTTCCAACCTCTGGACTCTGATGATTGGCAGAAACTATCCAAGGTCGCCCATCATCGGTTGCCAGGGTCGTGTGCAAGTGATCCTTCTGGTGAGGATGGTGCTTCGGGTGTAGGGTTTGTTGTTCTGGGCCTATTGGGGGGCGCCATGGATTTGGGCCTCTCTGATGGGCTAGGTAACTATGACTTGGTGATGTTTGACCCCGGAGCTCTGTCATTGAAAAGGAGCCGAAGCCCCTGAAGGAGCCCCTGGTCCTTGTATCCCCAACACCTCGCCAAAGGTGTCTGCTCTGGCCACATCTGAGACTGCGCTGATCCAAGTGAGCTCTGCTTCACCTAGTGTGGAAGGGGATCGGGGGGCAGGGGTTCTATAGCCTTTGTACCACCTCCCCTGCCGAAAGGATCTTTGTCTCCATCTCTAGTTATTCATGGTGCCGGCGTAGAGAAAGGTGGAAGGGGGGAAGGGAGTGCAACTAGGGATGCAGCCAAGACTTCCTAGTCTTCTGCCAAAGGAAAGCATGTCACTTCATCTTCTTCTTTGGCTATGCTAAAGAAGGGTGGAGACAGTGGGCTGAGTGGGATGCAAAGTTTGGGGCCACTTGACACCTTTGCTACTGTTGAGGCCAATATTCAGGTGCCAGTGGGGTCTCGGGTGGAGAGAGAGGCAGCCATGAACAAGCAGCTTTCGGGGCCTTCTCATTCTGTGGACAGAGGTGGTTGTTTGTCTGTGGCTCAGCCTATGCTGGGTATGGTGGTATATCTCATTGGAAACACAAAACCGCAGGTCATTCTATCTCAAACTCCTGTAGAAGGTGGTGGGGAACAACCTGGCCATGACTCCATAGTTGGTTAGTTGAAGCTATCTTTATTAGTTGTTGGGAAGGCTATAGCTGTGGAGTCTTTGAGTGATGCTGTCCTAGAAGGTGTCGATCCTCGTTGAGGTACTCTCTACCATTATTTTGTTTTCCATGAAAATTCTAATTTGGAATGTTAGGGAGACCTGAAAACCCTCCTTCAAACCTGTTTTTAATAGATTGGGGCAAATTGCACCATTTGGATCTTTGTGTTTTTCTTGAAACTAGACTCTGTGATCTTAGTTTGGATCATTTTCGTTGATGCTTGGCGGTCAATTGGGATGTTTATGCTGTTGAATCCCAAGGTCTGTCAGGTGGAATCATTGTGGTTTGGAGGAGGGGAATAGCAGGTGTGGATATGTTCTATTGCCACTTCCAATAAGTGGCCATAGTCATTACTGAATAGAGCAGGTTTACTTGGCTGCTCTCGGAGGTGTATGCCAGTACATATTATAGGGAGTAAAGGATCCTGCGGCATGAGGTATCGACATTGATTGATTATGGTGTTCCGATGGTTGTGGTGGGGGGTTTTAACTGTATCCTTGGGCCTGAGGACAAGACAGGAGGCAGGCCATTTATGGAGGACATTGGCTCTAGGGAGTTTAGGCAATTTCTGAATATGAATGGTTTTGTGGATTTAGGGTTTGTTGCTCCTCTCTATACTTGGTATAATAATAGCTTTGGAGGGGCTAGGGTCTAGGAAAGAATTGACAAAATTTTCTCCACCCCTAGTTGGCTTTAGTGGTTCCCTGCGCACCATGTCCGGCATCTTGCTAGGATTGCCTTGAATCATTGCCCACTACTACTTTCTACGGATTTTTCTGCTTCTTATCACTCTCCGTTCATATTCGAGAAGTTTTAGCTCGCCTATCCCGGGCATGAGACATTGTTAGGGAGGTATGGAGGATGCCTGTTCGAGGTAATGCTAAATATCGAGTTTCTTGCAGGCTGGAGTTGGCGAGAAGGAGGCTCCTGTGCTGGAACAAGGAGGAAGTAGGAAATATTTTTTCTAGATTGGAGACTATGGAAAAATCAATTCTTCACCTTCAGGAGCAGAAGGAGAGGGATGGGGCTTTGACTCAGGAGGCTTTGTCCGAATTACGGTACCAGTTGGCAACCCATCACTCTCTTCTTCGTCAGCAGGAGGTGTTCTGGCGGCAAAAATCTAGGGTACATTGGATAAAGGAAGGGGATAGGAATACTCGCTTTTTTCATCAGACCACTGTAGTCCACAGACATAGAAATCGGATCAGAGCTCTTTAGTCTCCTGAGGGCCATTAGATGGAGGATGAAGCTCAAATCAGGAAGGTGATCATTTCTTTCTTTAGATCTAGGTGGACTGACTTTACCGGGGACCTTGCCGCCTTCAACACTCCTCTTATGGATGTGGTTTCTTCTTTGGAAAACTGGTCTCTCCTCTTCCCGGTTTCTGAGGACAAAATCTGGAGTGTCCTTTGCTTATTGCATGAAGATAAAACTCCTAGTCCAGATGGGTTTCCTTCTTCTTTCTTTAGGCGATTTTGATTTGTTTCCATGGTATGTTGTTGCTGTGTAGGAGTTCTTTGTGCCAGCTCAGATGCATGACTCTTGGAGAAAAAAATTTGTTATTCTTATTTCTAAATGGATTGATGCCTCTGAACCGAGCCACTTTAGGCCTATCAGCTTGTACAATACTCTCTATAAAATCTGTGCCAAGCTTATGGTCAATAGGATGTGTTACAGCCGGGACAGTGACGTGGCCAGGCTCAGATACCGCCGAATGCGATCGAGCCACGTGGAGGTTTCTCCGGCCGAGTCAGCGCCACGTCTTCAAGACCAGGTTCGGCAAGACTACAGCGCCCGGCAATTTTCTAAGGCAAACTGCCCTCGCCGAGGTCGAGCTCGGATCGGAGTTCCTCTACCACCTCGATGGCGCCCAAGCCAGGAGGGGTCCGCCTGGGCCGAGGTCGGCCGACCCTTCGCCCTTCGCCAGGTGGCCCCCCGGAGACGGGCCCACCTCGGCCGAGGGCAGGCGACCTCCTGCCACCTCGCCAGGTGTCCACCTAGGAGGGGTCCACCTAGGCCGAGGTCGGCTGGTCCTTCGCCCCTTTGCCAGGTGGCCTCCCGGAGACGGGCCCACCTCGGCCAAGGCCAGGCGACCTCCTGCCACCTCGCCAGGTGTCCACCCAGGAGGGGTCCACCTAGGCCGAGGTCGGCTGGTCCTTCGCCCTTCGCCAGGTGGCCCCCGAGACGGGTCCACCTCGGCCGAGGCCAGGCGACCTCCTGCCACCTCGCCAGGTGTCCACCCAGGAGGGGTCCACCTAGGCCGAGGTGGGCTGGTCCTTCGCACTTCGCCAGGTGGCCCCCGGAGACGGGTCCACCTCGGCCGAGGCCAGGCGACCTCCTGCCACCTCGCCAGGTGTCCACCCAGGAGGGGTCCACCTAGGCCGAGGTCGGCTGGTCCTTCGCTCTTCGCCAGGTGGCCCCCGGAGATGGGTCCACCTCGGCCGAGGCCAGGCGACCTCCTGCCACCTCGCCAGGTGTCCACCCAGGAGGGATCCACCTAGGCCGAGGTCGGCTGGTCCTTCACCCCTTTGCCAGGGGGCCTCCCGGAGACGGGCCCACCTCGGCCAAGGCCAGGCGACCTCCTGCCACCTCGCCAGGTGTCCACCCAGGAGGGGTCCACCTAGGCCGAGGTCGGCTGGTCCTTCGCCCTTCGCCAGGTGGCCCCCGGAGACGGGTCCACCTCGGCCGAGGCCAGGCGACCTCCTGCCACCTCGCCAGGTGTCCACCCAGGAGGGGTCCACCTAGGCCGAGGTCGGCTGGTCCTTCGCTCTTCGCCAGGTGGCCCCCGGAGACAGGTCCACCTCGGCCGAGGCCAGGCGACCTCCTGCCACCTCGCCAGGTGTCCACCTAGGAGGGGTCCACCTAGGCCGAGGTCGGCTGGTCCTTCGCTCTTCGCCAGGTGGCCCCCGGAGACGGGTCCACCTCGGTCGAGGTCAGGCCGCCCGTACGGAGAAGGTCTCAGGGAAGAGGCGCGGGCCCGAGGCCATCCCTCGGGCCGTACAAATCCCAGACGGTGCCCCGTACGGAGGGCGGCGGCACGCAGAACAACACTTGCATCGGCCCGACAAGTTCCACAGCCGAGGGGCACGATTCTGACAGAACATGCCCTATAGATGGATGGCATCCACGCTTGGGAAAGAGAGCGCTATCGCTGGGCCCGAGGCCTGACCGGCCGCCTTACCAGCGCCGCCCCCCTTTTTCTCTTCTGTCTTTGCCTTTTCCTGCTGGGCTCGGCGGACGAGGTCGGAAAGCCGCCTGGCTCCCCTTCACCGAAAAGGGAAAAGAGAAGATGACGGGGGAGGGGAGTCTCCCAGGAGGAAAAGACAAGCGCACGACGAAAGGAGATAAAGAGGGAGGAATCTGGGGATGACAAGGTAAGCGAACAAGCCTGGGGACAAAGGAGAAGCAGCGGCAAAAGGCCTCGCCCCGGAGGGTGAAAACCAGAGATCCCGAGAGGGAATCACTGGGTGTGAGCGGCAAGGAGGCCCGGCCGAGATTCTGGTCCCCAGAGCGTCTCTCTCACCAGTAAACTCTCTAAGTCGGGAAACCGGAGAATGTAATCCCTCTTGAGGGGGGGAGGGTAATGATAATGTAAACAATGATGCCGTGGTGGTCGAGATGACCATCGCGAAGCATCCTGTACATCGAATCATGGTGGATAGTGGAAGCTCGGCTGACGTACTTTTTTATGACGCTTTCTCTCGGATGAACTTGTCCCCCGATCGGTTGAAGCGGTGCACACCCCCCTGGTAGGTTTATAGGGGATTCCGTGGGAGTCGAGGGGGAGATCACTCTCCCGGTCACCGCCGGATCCCCACCCCGGCAGGTGACCGTCCTAATAACATTTACCGTCGTCAGGCTCCCTTCGCTTTACAATGCCATTCTCGGGCATCCCGGGCTCAACCAACTGGATGCCACAATCTCCACGAAAAGGCTGTTGGTACAGTTCCCCGCCTTCCGGGCTCGAGGAGATGAAGGGGACGACCCAGCCAGTCCCGCTCTGCCTCCAGACGGTCCCGAGCGCCCGGGGTGCGGAGCTCGCCCCCGATATCGACGACCTCGACGTAAGAGAGAAGGAACCCAAGGGAGGGCCCGTAGAGCGCCTGCTGATTTTTTCCCTCGGGTCGGATCCCCTAAAGACGGTGCAGGTCGGGCCCAGCTCCCCGAGAAGAACGAACCCGCCTGCTGGAGTTCCTCCGCGCGAACGCTGACGTGTTCGCCTGGTCAGCAGCTGACATGCCGGGCATCCCGCCTGAGGTCATCATGCACAGGCTAAACGTGGACCCAAATTGCCGCTCGGTCCGCCAGAAGAAGAGAAGCTTCGCCATGGAAAGGCAGAAGGCGATCAACGAGGAAGTGGAGAAGCTCCTCGCCGCCGATTTTGTGCGGAGGTCCAGTACCCCAGCTGGCTGGCAAACATGGTCATGGTAAGAAAGAGTAGTGGTAAGTGGAGGATCTGTGTGGATTACACCGACCTCAACCGAGCTTGCCCAAAGGACAGCTCCCTCTTCCAAAGATCGACCAGCTGGTCGACACCACCTCGGGGCACCGCCTCCTGTCATTCATGGACGCCTTCTCCGGATACAACCAGATCCGAATGAGCCCGGAGGACGAAGAGCACACCGCCTTCATAACTGACCGTGGAACCTTTTGCTACAGGATGATGCCATTCGACCTCAAGAACGTGGGGGCGACATACCAACGCCTAGTCAATAGAATTTTCAAAGACCAGATAGGCCGCAACATGCAGGTGTACGTGGACGACATGCTGGTAATGAGCAAACCCGATTCGGACCACGTGGCTGACTTGGCGGAGACGTTCGGCAACCTCCGACGCCATCAGATGAAGCTGAACCCGGCGAAGTGCGCCTTTGGCGTCTCCGCTGGGAAATTCCTAGGATTTATGGTGACCCAAAGAGGAATCGAGGCCAATCCGAAGAAGGTCCAGGCCATCCTGGATATGGAGCAGCCCGCCTCCAAGAAGCAAGTGCAGCAACTAACAGGCCGAGTTGCGGCCCTCAGCCGTTTTATCTCCAGGTCGGCGGACCGCTGCCGTCCCTTCTTCAAGGTGCTGAGGAAGATGAATGACTTTGCTTGGACCGAGGAATGCCAGCAGGCCTTCGAGAAGCTGAAGAAGACGCTTGCATCGCCACCGCTGCTGTCCAGGCCCGAGGAGGGAGAGGAGCTTATCCTCTACCTAGCGGTTAACCCGGAAGCCGTCAGCTCAGTCTTGGTTCGAACCGATGGCCAGGGGGCCCAGCGACGGTGTACTATACCAGCAAACTTCTCCGTGACGCGGAGCTCAGGTATTCTCGGCCCGAGAAACTCGTTTTTGCGCTAATAGTGTCTGCCCAGCGTCTCAGGCCTTATTTCCAAGCGCACCCCATCGCTGTCCTGACGAATCAACCGCTGAAAGCAGTGCTCAGCCGACCCGATACCTCGGGACGATTGGTAAAGTGGGCACTGAAACTCAGCGAGTTCGACATTACGTACAGGCCGAGGTCGGTCATGAAGGCACAGGTGCTAGCCGACTTTTGGTCGAATGTGCAGGCTTGGGCAAGGAGCCCGAGGAGGCCCCTCAGGCCGGTCGATGGAGATAGGCACCGACGAGCCTGGAGAGGACGCCTGGATCCTCCATGTAGACGGAGCCTCAAACTTCGGCGGGAGCGGGGCTGGGCTCATCCTTGCCAACAGCAACGGGGTCGTCGCCGAATGCGCACTCCGTTTCCAATTCCCCGCGATAAATAACCAGGCGGAGTACGAAGCACTCTTTGCCGGACTGAGAGTCTCCCGCGAGCTGGGCGTAACCAACCTCAAGGCTTTCACTGATTCCCAGCTCGTGGCGGGGCAGGTGTCCGAGGAGTACGTCGCGCACGACCCCCAAATGGCGAGATACTTGGAGCTCGTCAAGGCGAGCGCGTCCAGATTCCGGCGCTTCAACATCTTCCATATCCCCCGCGGGGAGAACGCCCGCGCGGATGCTCTCTCTCGACTGGCGACCCTGCCGGACTCGATGCTGGGATGCGCTCATGTGGAGCGTCTGGAGTTCCCAAGCCTCGAGGCGCCGGTGGAGGTCCATCAGGTCAGCCATGAACCCAGCTGGATAGACAAGTACGCCGCATACATCACCAGTGGCGCCCTGCCGGAGGACCGTGAGGCGGCTCGCCTCATTAGGAAGAAGGCCGTGCGGTTCATCCTGATGGACGGGCAGTTGTATCGAAGATCCTACTCCTACCCCCTCTTCAAGTACGTAGGACCCACAGAAGCAAGCTTGTGCTCCACGAGATTCACGAAGGCATCTACGGGAACCACGTGGGGGGCAGGGCATTGGCGTACAAGGCCCTCCGTCAGGGCTACTTCTGGGAGACGATGAAGAAGACACCGCCGACTTCATGAAGAAGTGCGACCGGTGCCAGCATCACGCCACGGTGCAACGGCAGCCCTCCAACCCAATCTCCCAGCTCTCAGCCCCCTGGCCGTTCGCCAGTGGGGGATGGACCTCCTGGGCCCATTCCCGCCGGCGTCTGGACAGCGGAAGTTCTTGATAGTGGCCATCGATTACTTCACGAAGTGGGTCGAGGCCGAACCCTTGGCGAGGATCACCGAAGCAAACGTCGCCAAGTTCATTTGGAAGTCCATCGTCTGCCGCTTCGGCCTCCCCCATACCGTGGTCACTGACAACGAGCGCCAGTTCGACTACCGGGAGTTCGAAGAATTCTGCAACGACCTCGGCATCAAGCATCGCTTTACCTCGGTGGCACACCCCCAGACCGATGGGGAGGCCGAAGTCACAAACAGGACCATCCTTCAGGGCCTCCGCACGCGGCTGGACCAGGCTAAGGACAGGGGGCCGACAAGCTCCCAGCATCCTCTGGGCATACCACACCACCCCGAGGACGGCTACCGACGAAACCCCGTTCAACCTCGTCTTCGGAGCCGAGGCAGTCATCCCGATCGAGCTCAGCCTACCCACACTGCATGTGGAGCAATATGACGAGACAGAAACCCAGCCAGGATGATGCTCAACCTTGACCTTCTCGAGGAAACGAGGACAAAGCCCGAATTCGAATGGCGGCGTATAGGCAACGCGTGGCCAGGTATTACAACTCCCGAGTGCGGCCGAAGGTTTTCCGTCCCGGAGACTTGGTCCTCCGGCGCGCTGAAGCTTCCCAGCCACGGAATGCGGCAAGCTCTCACCCAACTGGGAAGGCCCATATCAGGTGGCAGAGGCCCTCCCTCATGGCGCATACTACTTGGAGGAATTGGGAGGTGCCAGGTTCCCCCGACGTGGAACGCCTCGAACCTGAGGATGTACTATCAGTAATGTAAGGTTCCCTGCTCCTGTAATAAGTTTCCCCACTTCAAACGCTCCCTTCTCATTTCGCTGAAAAAACCTGCGGCATCGGGTTCAGTTCTGAGATCCTGGGCTTCAGCCTGGAAGGTGGCGTGAAACCCAGTTTGCCCACGCAAGCCCGGAGAATAGCCCGGCAAGCCGCGCAAGGCTTGAGAAAGCCTGCGGCATCGGATTCAGTCCGGAGATCCTGGGCTTCGGCCTGGAAGGTGGCGCAAACCCAGTTCGCCCACGCAAGCCCGGAGAACAGCCGGCAAGCCGTGCAAGGCTTGAGAAAGCCTGCGGCATCGGGTTCAGTCCGGAGATCCTGGGCTTCGGCCTGGAAGGTGGCGCAAACCCAGTTCGCCCACGCAAGCCCGGAGAACAGCCCGGCAAACCACGCAAGGCTTGAGAAAGCCTGCAGCATCGGGTTCAGTCCGGAGATCCTGGGCTTCGGCCTGGAAGGTGGCGCAGAACCCAGTTCGCCACGAAAGCCCGGAGAACAGCTCGGCAAGCCGCGCAAGGCTTGAGAAAGCCTGCGGCATCGAGCTCACTCCGGAGATCCCGGCTTCGGCCCGGAAGGTGGCGCAGAACCCAGTTCGCCCATGAAAGCCCGGAGAACAGCTCGGCAAGCCGCGCAAGGCTTGAGAAAGCCTGCGGCATCGAGCTCAGTCCGGAGATCCTGGGCTTCGGCCTGGAAGGCGGTGCAGAAACCCTGTCACCTGCGCAAGTATGAAGGCAATCCCAAAGACGGGCCGTTTAAGGCCTGCTCTACCGCCACGCGATCCGGGAGGCCCCAACCTTCGATTTGAGCAATGGAAGGATCGGGCCTGCGATCATTTCAGCATTCCATACCAACATCTCAAAAAAAAAAAAAAAAAAAAAGGAAAAACAGGAGAACTCGAGGTTTGTCAAACTAAGGCTTTCATTAATACAAGTGGCCAGTACAAGCTGAGAGTCCCGACAGCCGGGAGTCCCCAAAGAAGAAAAAGAAAAAGGAAAAAACACGACTACGACGACGAAAGCAGGTAAGAAGGTGCCGGGCTCAGTGTGGTGCAGGGTCGGAGCCCTCTGCCGGGGGCGCAGGCGCTGCATCCTCGACTCGGCGGCGGCCGGCTCTTGGGACTGCTTCGGAGCCACAGCTTCGCTAGTCGACGGCGCCGCAGGAGTTGCGTTGGCCGCACCGGAGGCCCTGCTCTCGACTCCTTGCCTCCTGCCTCCGATCACCACCCCGCTAAGATCGAGCTCGGGGAAGAAGGCCCCCACCTTCTCCGGCATATCCGGAACCCCTTCAGGAAGGAGTCCACGGTGGCCTCCCGGACCTCCGACGTGTACTCGTCAGAAGCCCGGAATTTCGGGACGGCCTCCTGCGCCTCCCGCTTCGCAGCCTCCAGGAGTCCGTTGATGTACGCACTCGGTCCTTCGCCGCGCTCGCATCTTGCCGGGCCTCCTCCAGTTGGCGCTCCAGCCACTGGGAATGGGCCTGCAGGCGGGCCTTCTCCGCCGCGTCCTCCTCCGTACGGCGCTGGTAGGAGATCCTCTCCTCCGACAAGGAAGCCTCCAGCTCCTTGTTCCGCCCCTCAGAGCGCGCCAGGTCGGACTGGAGGGCTTGGTTGCTGGCTCGCAGCTCGACCCCCTTCTCCATGAGGTCCTTGACATCGGCCGCGAGTTTGCCGAGCTTCTTCTCCTTCTCGGCGTCCCTTTGTGCGTTCCCTACGAGGAAGTTCCTCAGTAGGAGAACATCATTCCCGATCTGCACCAACGAAAACAAACCAGGTCAGGAGAAAAGAAGTTAGATCTTGAAAGAACAGAAAGGAAGGAGCTCGGGCTTACCGTGAAGAGCTGCGGGAGAATCCTGAGCAAAGCATCTGCGTAGTCCCGGCCGCCCCGGGCTCGCGGGTCCGGGCGGTGGAGGCGTACTCCATGATCTTTTCCGCGAGCCCTTTGTCGTGGATGACCGAGTCCGGTGGGTGATCACCGGTGCCGAGCTGTCAGGCCGGCTCCTGCGCCGGCCGCCCCTCAGCTGATTCCACGGTCGACAGGCCGGACGGTGGCCACCGGCTGCGTTGTCGAGGCAGCGGCGACGCGGGACCGGCGCTGGACGGAGCTGCAGGCGGTGGAGCCCCTCCAGCGGCGGCGCCACCAGGTCACGCGACCGAGGCGTCGGCGGCCCCGCCCTTAGGCAACCTGGGTGGGGGAACGGCGGCCATCGGCTGGGCACGGTCGCCGTCACGACCTCCTGGATCGCCTCCGTGCGAGCCCTCTTCGCCGCGGGCTTATCCACCTCGACGACATCTCTCCGGGCTGCGCCCTCCAAAAGGCTCTCCAGTGAGAACTTCATTCCTGCAACACAAAGGAATAGAAAGTCAGCCGGGCGGTCATGAAGAAAAAGGCGACAGGAGTCAAAGTAGGGCCGAGTCTCACCCGTCTCGCGGATGGGACTGATCCCGGCCTCAAAAGATTCTGCTCCGAAAGCAGAACCCTCGAGTGCCGGGACCATGTCGCTCAGGAGCTGGAGTAGGCCTCCTGGTCCGCCGACTCAACCCGAGAGTTCCGGTTCGGAGACCGGTCCGGTTCGTCCAGGCCCAGTCGACGTCTTCGATTGAGGCGAAGAAAAACCGGTCTTCCAGCCCTTGACCGAGGAAGGGATGTCGAACCGGAGACCCTGGGCCGGGCGAGATATACACCCGCCGTCATCGGTGGAGCACTTCTTCAGGATGAACATGGCCCTGAAGAGGGAGAAACGGGCAACGAACCCGTGAAGTGACAAAAAACTATAAAGAGAAGATGACCCGGATGGCATTGGGAGCCAGGGGCCGGGACAAGCCGGAAATGGCTGAGAAAGAAAGGAAGAAGGGGATGCAGAGAAAACCGAAGACCCAAGGAGGAAGTCTTCGTAGAAGGCTATGCGGCGGGGCCACTCATGGTGACGTGCTCCCGGACCGCGGAACAGACAGACGAATGGACCCCGGGATACCTAAGCATCCCGGAGCAGAGAAAGATCGCCTTCGATCATGGTGGAAGCATGACCAGAGGGACCAGCGGGAAGAGAAGGCGGAGCAGAAGAGAACGAAGGGGCACGACGGAGCAACCGGGGGAGGCCGGATCTCCCTAGGGATGCCAATGGTGACACCCCCGGTTGCAGTCGCCGGCGGATCTCCTCCGGGATCGTCTCCTCATCTGAGGAGGAAGAAGATGGAGTCCTCGGCCAGGATGGACCGGCCTCGTCCGGGTGGAAGAGACATGGCGACGGCGCGCCATGGAAAAGAAAAGGACGGAGGATCAAGAGAAAAGAAAAAGAAAGAGAAGGAGGGGAGCCAGAGAAGATGAAGGCACTCACCGAAAATACGCCAGACAAGCGCAGGGCAACAGGAGTTAGCCTGCAGCAAACCGCCCACGAAGCAAGGGGAAAGGCCTCGTTCTGAAAGTCCCCTCCCTTTCAAACTCAGCGGACAGCGGCCGTACCCGTCATTCCGCCTCGGCCACTGGACGATCGCCACGTGGGCGCACGCCGCACCGACACCTCGTTAGCAGAGCAACGACCTTTGCCTCGAAGCGACGCATTTATTGCGGGCAAGTGGGCGACGCGGGCGGCTCCCCATAGGTTTTCAGCCGCATCGAGCCACGGCGACGAGGATCGTGGCAATTATGATGCAAGATCTTCGCCTCCCCACGTCATGTCCGCATTTAATCCCGACGTTCCGTTCTACGACGCCCCGACGGAACGGCGGGCTAGGGGGCAACTTTACAGCCATGACAGTGACATGGCCAGGCTCAGATACGCCGAATGCGATCGAGCCACGTGGAGGTTTCTCCGGCCGAGTCAGCGCCACGTCTTCAAGACCAGGTTCGGCAGACTACAGCGCCCGGTAATTTTCTAAGGCAAACTGCCCTCGCCGAGGTCGAGCTCGGATCGGAGTTCCTGTACCACCTCGATGGCGCCCAAGCCAGGAGGGGTCCGCCTGGGCCGAGTCGGCCGACCCTTCGCCCTTCGCCAGGTGGCCCCCCGGAGACGGGCCCACCTCGGCCGAGGGCAGGCGACCTCCTGCAACCTCGCCAGGTGTCCACCCAGGAGGGGTCCACCTAGGCCGAGGTCGGCTGGTCCTTCGCCCCTTGCCAGGTGGCCTCCCGGAGACGGGCCCACCTCGGCCAAGGCCAGGCGACCTCTTGCCCACCTCGCCAGGTGTCCACCCAGGAGGGGTCCACCTAGGCCGAGGTCGGCTGGTCCTTCGCCCTTCGCCAGGTGGCCCCCGGAGACGAGTCCACCTCGGCCGAGGCCAGGCGACCTCATGCTACTCGCCAGGTGTCCACCCAGGAGGGGTCCACCTAGGCCGAGGTGGCTGGTCCTTCGCTCTTCGCCAGGTGGCCCCCGGAGACGGGTCCACCTCGACCGAGGCCAGGCGACCTCCTACACCTCGCCAGGTGTCCACCCAGGAGGGGTCCACCTAGGGCGAGGTCGGCTGGTCCTTCGCTCTTCGCCAGGTGGCCCCCGGAGATGGGTCCACCTCGGCCGAGGTCAGGCCGCCCGTACGGAGAAGGTCTCAGGGAAGAGGCGCGGGCCCCGAGGCCATCCCTCGGCCGTACGAATCCCAGACGGTGCCCCTACGGAGGGCGGCGGCACGCGGAAAACACTTGCATCGGCCCGACAAGTTCCACAGCCGAGGGGCACGATTCTGACAGAACAGGGCCTATAGATGGATGGTGCCCACGCTTGGGAAAAGAGAGCGCTCTCGCTGGGCCCGAGGCCTGACCGCCGCCTTACCAGTGCCGCCCTCCTTTTTTCTCTTCTGTCTTTGCCTTTTCCCTGCTGGGCTCGGCGGACGAGGTCGGAAAGCCACCTGGCCCCCTTCACCAAAAAGGGAAAAGAGAAGAGGACGGAGGAGGGGAGTCTCCCAGGAAGAAAAGACAAGCGCACGATGAAAGGAGATAAAGAGGGAGGAATCTGGGGACGACAAGGTAAGCGAACAAGCCTGGGGACAAAGGAGAAGCAGCGGCAAAAGGCCTCGCCCCGGAGGGTGAAAACCAGAGATCCCGAGAGGGAATCACTGGACGTGAGCTCGCAAGGAGGCCCGACCGAGATTCTGATCCCCAGAGCGTCTCTCTCACCAGTAAACTCTCTAAGTCTGGAACCCTTTCGGGGCCGTCTGGAGAGTCTGTTCCTTCTCGTCGTCTACTGACTTGACCGTCGGAGTTCCCTCGCCGGGATCCCCGGCCAGGATCTTCTGAACCCCCTTTTTTGCAGGTTAGCCGCAGCCAGGGAGGCTCCTTCGCCAGGCGGTCATGAGGGATCGGCGGATTCGTGGCACGGGCGTGACACGGGAGCGGCAACAGGATGAAACCTCTTCTCCTGCACCTAATCAGTCATGAGCAAGATGCGTTCGTGGCCGGTCGGTCTATTTCAGACAATGTTTTCATTTTCTAGTAGTTCATATATGATCTTAGGAGAGCTCCAGTTTATTGCAGTCTTATGGCAATCAAGTAGGACATGGAGAGGGCCTATAACCGGATGCACTAAAAGTTCTTGGAGAAGGCGTTGTTAGATTTTGGCTTTCATCGTCGATGGATAGCCATGATTCTAGCTTATGTTCTGTGGCCCTCCTTTGATATCCTGATCAATGGCACTCCCTCCTAGCCTTTCGTATCCAGCAGCGGTCTTCGTCAAGGGTGCCCTTTCTCCCCTTATTTATTTATTTTGTGTGCTGATTCTTTGTCATGAGCATTGAGGGCAGTGGCACAGGGTTCAGGTCTACATCCTTATGTCCCTGCTCTCGGTGCCCACCCGATCTCATACCTTTTGTTTGCAGATGATTGCCTGCTCCTGGGGCATGCCTCTGTTGTTTATGCACAGGAGTTCAGGAGGATTCTGGAGGACTACTGTCTCTCTTTGAGGCCAAGAGTAAATCTTTCTAAATCTGAGATTCCCTTCAGTTCGAAGACTCTAGCTTAGACAAGAAGATGCATTCAGACATCCTCGGGATCTCTAAGTCATAGGGTGTTTTACACTACCTGGGGGTTCCCATTTCAGGAGGTAGACTCTTACAGGCGAAGTGTGGTCATATGGTGCAGGCAATTCAGCAAAGGGTGGAGGGGTGGCAAGGCATAGTGTTGTCTTTGATGGGTAGGGCAACTTTGATCAAATCAGTATTGATATCACTACATGTGTCTATGCTCTCCAATGCGGTCCTCTCTAAGTGAGTGGTGCGCAAGGTGGAGTAACTTATCTACTCATTCTTGTGGGGGTTCAACCCCTGGAGGATGGAGAGTTCATCTCCTGAGCTGGAATGCTTTTGCCTGCCTATCTAGGAGGGGGGTCTCAGTATCCACTCACTTGCTGTCAGGAGGGAAGTCTTGTTGGCTAGGCATGTTGCCAGGTTCTTATTATGCCCTGATAGCCTGTGGTCCTCTTTAATATTGGCTAGATACGGCTCCTTACCCATGGAGAGGGATGTTTGAAGGAGGTGAGTTGACTCTACTATTTAGAAAGAGATGGTAGCTAGAGCATCGGAGGTGATCCACCAGATGAGATGGATAGTGGGGAAGATGGCTGGTGTATCAGCCTTTTGCATGATCCTTGGATTGTAGAGATCCCTTTGATTCGGTGGCCTACCTTTATCTTCACAGATATTCCGGAGTCTACTCTTGTCTTTGATCTCCTCAGCTTAGATGGCACTTAGTGGAACGAGGAGAGGATCATTCAATCCTCTGGGAATATTTTGGGCTCACGGGTATTATCCATTGTCTTGCTGTACATCCATCTTGGGATGTCAGAGTGTGGGGATCTTCTACTCTACCCAGGGCTCTGATGTCGGACTGTATCTCTTGTTTGCTAGGTGCCACGATGCACACTTGATATTGGTTGGATTTGGAGGTTATCGGTTTACCCCAGAGTTAGTATGTTCATTTAGAAGTCTGCGTGGCATCGTCTTCCTACTAGAACCTTCCTAATTGCCAAAGGTCTTCACCTGCCTTCTATCTATCCGACTTGCGGGGAGGACGGAGAGAACCTTGGGCATGCTCTTTTCTGATGTCAGAAGGCCAAGCAGGTCTGTGGCTGGCTAGTCTGGAGGGCTTCCTATTGCAGGAAGCTAACATTATGAGTATTTTTCTGGAGCTGCTCCGATCGACCACTGATACTACTCCTCTCATGCTCTGATGGTCTATGTAGCTTATCATATTTCGCTCACCAGGAATGCCTTGATCTTTAGCTCATCCAGATGTATAGCTGGTGTTATAGTGGAGCAAGCCCATGCTCATGCGGAAGAGTATGTTTTGTCGATCATGTCTACTTCGAAGACCTGGGGCTTTAGTGATCTCTTGAGCGCCTCGCCAGGTTTTCATCTCTTGGAAGAGCCCCATCCTCCGAGGTATCTTTCGGTCAGCTTTGATGGGAGTGTCAAAGGTAGATGAGGTGGAGCTAGCTTTGTTATTCGAGGTTCTGGTCATGGTATAGTTGCTGCTGGGGGGAGTTTTCTTTTCGAGCCAACTATCTTGGTGGCAGAGCTTCAGGATGCCTTGGCTGGTATAGTTCATGCTCGGTGAATTTTACAGGCTAACCACTTTATTATTGATGGTGATTCAACCACAGTCATCTCTTGGATCAAGAAGGCTATCAGGTCTATGTCCCTACATCCTCTTATCCGTGACATCGCTCTCTTGTTGCAGGGCTGTGCGGATATTTTGATTAGACTATTTATCGAGAGGGGAATACAATGGTGGATTGGGTTGCCTCCTTTTATCGCCAATCACTCTGACAATGTGCTCTGGACTTGTATGGAGGATCCCCTTGTCCCCTCCGGGATATTATCCTTTCTGATTATCTCATTGTATTCATTTTAGGATGGTTAATTGAATACTCCGTTCTAAAAAAAAAAAAAAAAATCCCTTGGTTGGTATACCTTCCCTCTAGAATATGAGCTGGAGAGGAATGATTTAAACCTTTTTAGTCCATATACATATACATATATATACACATACATATACATATATATATGTATGTATGTGTGTATGTGGTATGTGTGTATGTGCGTATGTGTGTATGTATGTGCGTATGTGTATGTATGTATTATGTATTATGTCTGTATGTGGTGTGTATGTATGTATGTAAGTATGTATGTGTGTATGTATGTATGTATGTATATACATATGTATACACATACATACATACATACATACATATATATATATATATATAAATATATATATATATATTAATATTCTATATATATATATATATATATATATATATATAGATATATATATATATATATCTATATATATAATATATATATATCTATATATATGTGTGTGTGTGTGTGTATATGTATGTGTATATATATGTATATATATATACATATGTTAATCTCATTAGAAGTTAGATGGCATGATTTAAGTTTGATATAAACAGGTCCTAGGGGCCAATAGATCAACAAACTTCTAAACAAAGAACTAGAAATATTTTATCCCCATGATACCTAATAGAGACTGGAACTGGTTTTCAACCCCTACATAAAGCTCCTGCTCGGAGACTTACAGATATTTTAAGACAAATTTAGGGATCTGGAAATATCTTATCCTTATTTTATTACATTGGGAGACTGCACACCTTTTTCAACTTATATGTGAAACATGTAGTCTAGAACTAGCAAATAACATTTCAGAATATCCAGATAATTTCCAGTTGACATTTGCGATGGCATGTTGGTTGCTTGTATAACAACTAACAAGGCTGTTGCTTGCCCAAAATTCAAACCCTCGCCATTATGACCCTAGATTCAACTGGGCCGGACCTGTCCAGGGACCGAACTAATTGGTCTTGTTCCGGGCCGGGCCGGCCCGTCGAGTTTGATATAGCCCGGCCTGTGCTTGTCTTGATTGAAGGGGACTATCGGGAGCTCTGTCAGCTCCCATCCCCTCTCCCGCCTACCCCTCCGCTCGTCCCGACCTCCCCGGCGGCCGCCGTCTCTGCCCGGGTAGAGTCCAACTCCAGCAACCAAGCACGGCCGTCGCTCAATCCCATCCTCTCTCAAGTGAGAATTCCATTCTTCTTGCTCTTCTGCTGCGCCTCTTCCTCTTCCTGAATCCAGTGTGATCATCGCTCTCTTCAAACTCTCTGTCATCTCCGAGCCTAGGACTTCGTTTCTACTTTGGATCAGATAAACCGATCCGAACCCTAACCTTACTGCCCTTCTCCTCGTACACCCTAATAACCCTCTTGCGAGACCCCAACTTCCACGGAACGACCTCAATCTCTCCAGAAAAAACTCGTAATTGAATTCCCTAGACAAGCAATACAGAGCGGTTTGATGACGGCGTAGCAGGAAGCTGCTAACTTGGCTTTTCCGCGCAATTAAAGAGCGGTCTTTTCCTCCAAACCTAGAAATTACTGATTGCCTATAATTAGATTTCAAGATTTTGGCCCCTTTTTTTGATCTTTAATTTCCAGTCTATTTTCATGTTGAAAGGCACCTGCCTCAATTCATTGTTAATGTTTTTTAACCATGAACTTACGAGATTATGATTCCTTTTTTTTTTTTTTTTTTTTGTTGAAACTAGGATATTTCCACGTCTTTCATTGGTTGGAATCTTATAGATATTAAACCTATTCTGCCACAAATATGTTGGTGTGAAATTAAAATATCCGACGTCCAATTGTGAATTCTAGATTGATTGGTAGCAAATATTTACTGATATGACCAAAATCTCACGACCTATTTGTTTTTCAAACCAATCAATCATTAATTGAGTCATTGAAGAGCTGGGAACGTGTGAATGTTTTTTGCTTGACATATTCCATATGGAGATGGCAAGCAATTTGCAACATAGAATCTGCAAACTAATGAAGGTTGGCTTGAGGATTGAAGCAGTTTGCTGGCCGCAGCACTTTTCTTTGTTCATTATTCTGCTACTAATAAAAGGTCATGTTCTTTCCCGCTTTCTTTGAACTAACAAAATAAAATTTTTCCAGATAAAAAATGGACAATTTTTGCTCCATGGATGGAAGCTGATCTCAAGGAGTTTTTCTTCTTTGACTCCACACCCCCTCCATGTCTGCATTGTTGGTAGTGGCCCTGCTGGGTTTTACACTGCTGAAAAGTATTTAGAATGCTTATTGTTAGTTAATTTGGATTCATACTTTTGAAGTTGGGTTCTTGTTGGTTTCTTCTTCTTCTTCTTCATTATAGTTTGAGAAATTTTTTACCTTTACGCAGATCTACAACAACTAGCCTTTCAAATATGCCAATTACACAAGACAGAAATACTTTGATAATGGTTTAACTAACATTTGTTTCAAAAAAGTACAGATCTCATAATATTCTATGATTATATATATGTATATATTTAGTTGTTCTTATTTGTTTATGCTAGATGTTGAAGGCTCTGATGGAGCAAAGGTTGATATCCTAGACCGGTTGCCAACACCATTTGGATTAGTTCGTTCAGGAGTGGCACCAGATCACCCAGAAACAAAGGTGAGAGGCAGATTCTCAGTTCATGAATCCATCATGTTGGACACTTTGATTTAACATCCTGTTATTTTGAATTTACAAGATCCATCAACTATGATCTTTGTCAATTTTGGTTAAAAATAACTAACTGAAAAACATGAACAATGAATGGTGATGTTTCTCTCCTCTTTAAATAATTTGAGGAAAGAGAGGTAAAGTTTATTATCTCCTTTCTTGCTGAAAATGAAGGGCATGCTGGATCTTTTGTGGGAAGGGACTGCCGTGTGGAGGGGCGACGACTGAAGTATAAGAGGACAGCGAGTTTTTGGTTTTTAGCTGAGAGCTCTGGTACATCTCTGTGATGAGATGTCAAAATGGGATTAGAGAGGGGATGCATGGTTAAATTTAGAGAATGTTGGAACTAACAGAGAGTTTGAAATAGTGTTTGACTCAATCAAAAGGAACAAGTTGGGTCATTAGATTTGCAAATCATTGCTCTTATCATTGTTGTTCTGGTGGTCATGTGGGTGACGCTAAAGGTGGTTGACAGACCTCAGGATGCCAGGTTGCCTATACCATTGCAGCGTGGCGATTGCCTGATTTTAGGGGTGTAGTTTTAGGTGGTTGGTTAACATCTAGGCTGCAATTTTTTACCAAAACTTTGCCTGTTTTTATGCATACAGTCATATATCTTTGGATGCATATAGACATGCATGCATACTTATTTGGACACTCACATAAATGTAATGCTATCTGGTTTACTTTATGGTCTCATCCTATGCATCTTACTTTACATCCCTTCTTATTGTATACAGAGAAATCGTTGCTGTTGTGAAATAGGTGCATGACACATTCTTTGAAAGACTTAAAACTGTCTTTTTGTATCATAATAATTTATTGCTAGCACAGAATTGATAGATCAAGCCAAATAATTAGGATAAAGCTTGGCGAATCTGCTTGTGCATATTTTTGGTAAATTGTGTTGAATTGTTGTATACTTATTTCTCATGTTTCTTAGTAATCTCACTAACCAGAAACTTGGAAACAGATAGTAGTAAACCAGTTCTCTCGGGTTGCTGCAAATGAGAGGTGCTCATTCTTTGGAAATGTAAAACTTGGAACTACTGTTTCTCTCTCTGATCTTCGTGAGATTTATGATGTGGTAAGCTTCTAAACTCCGAGCATGAGCACCCCAAACTCCTTGTAACTTTTTTTTTTTTGAGTCTTTAGTTTGACTGATGTATGTATTCATGAGCAGGTCGTGCTTGCTTATGGTGCTGAAAGTGACAGATGTCTTGGTGTGCCAGGAGAAGTAAGTTGTCTGAATTACTTGCTTCCATTGCTGTTTCTTGTGATAGACATTTTGAATGTTGATATGTAGATGTCCTCAGATTGCTTACATCTTACAACAATTTATATATTAACTTAAGGTTGAGTGTTTTATTTTAGCTTTCTTTTGTTTGGAATCAAGACCATCACGACAAACATACCCGACTCAGAAAATATAAGAATTTGTCTACTAAATGCTTGATGGAGAGCAGCCCAAATTTTAACTTGCTGAAACCAGACTTAAGATCTATTCTTTTTATTGTTGGATTTATTATTACTAGCTATTTTTGAATTAACTTATGTATTATTTTAGAAAGTTATATTCAAATCAAGAGTTGAGTTGTTGCGTCTACCACAATTTAAGACTTGTTTGGTTTGCAGAAAGAACTTTCTTCTTGAAAAGTTGCTTTCTAGGAAAGGATTTTGGCATGTTTGGTTGACTAGGAAAAGGAT
Source organism: Areca catechu (assembly GCA_021397845.1). Taxonomy (NCBI): domain Eukaryota; kingdom Viridiplantae; phylum Streptophyta; class Magnoliopsida; order Arecales; family Arecaceae; genus Areca; species Areca catechu. Next base: position 168,316,713 of record CM038042.1, on the reverse strand, counting down.
GTTATTCTAGGGCAGCTTATGTTTAGTTGAGCATTCACTTCCTAGAAAAATTGTATAAATATCTATTATACCTTTAATAGATATAAATCATACATTTTTACTCCCAAATTTTGTATAAATAATAATATTATATAATATTAATATATTTTAATATAATAAATTTATTATAGATATCATGTAATATTAAATATTAATTGATATAAATATTAATATATTAATATTAAGAAAATATTATAGAGTACAAATATTAAAGTATATTAATACATTATAAATATATAATATTTATATTAATATAAATATAGGATAATTTTATGTATTTTATCTCAACCATGCATTGATATTTTACATAAATTTAGCTATAGATATAAAAGGTATTTTTGAAAAGAAAAAAAGAGCCATCACTTTCCATCCAATGGAAAGTCCCTAAACCCACCTCCTTCATGAATTTTTGCTTTCTATCAGTCTTCCCATGAGAACTATTTTCATTCTCTTTTCTCTTAAAACTCCAACCAAACAGAAAACTTTTTTTTTCTACTTTCCAGGAGTGCCTTTTCTCCTCTCCACTTTCCGTGAACCGAACAAGTCCTTAGAGCAAGGTTCTCAGTACTATTCCAACCGTTCTATTCAGGGCATACCGTACCATACCAGTCAAGAGTCGGTACAGTTAGCCTATGAAAAATGGTTCAGAATCTTGGATCATTCAAAAATCCTATACTAGACTAGTATGATATGGTACGGTATCGTATCGGTACATTTTGTCCAGTTCAGTTCAATTCGGGCCCGGTTTGATCCTGTTCGGATCCGTTCGGGTCCAATTTAGATTAAATAATATAGCTATGGAAAAAGAAGGATTTTTTTTAATTTCATGGATCCGATACAGGATCCGGTATGGTATGGTACCTTACCGGTCGGTGGCCGGTACATAGCTCGGTGCCGGTTCAGTATTCCTGCCTTAGAGAAAGCTTGACCTTGAACAGGGTAAAAAGGATAAAAGAAACATTCAGTAGCCCAGCCTACAAAATTAAAACCAGTCAAGCTGGAGCTATTGCTCAAGTTTTTTATTCTTTTACCCTTAATTTGGTTTAGGATCACTATCTTTGCAGTCGAAGCTATTGCACCAGTGCATTAGAAATTTTAATTCTTCAATTCTGATTGCTTGGGCAGTCTTGGAGAACCTGTGCTTACCTTTTAGATTCTTTTCTGATGCGCGTCGCAATGCACTGATTTAATACCTTAATTTCATTATTTTTATGAAGCATAGTGAGAGTAAGGGTCGAATCCACGAGGACCTTTAAGTTATTTCAAAAGTAAAATAATCCAGATACGCAATAGAAAATGGAATTATCAAAAAATTAACAGTGAAATTAATTCAGGAATGATTCATCTTAGAGAGCGCACGGCCTGTGCCCATAGATCATGGCCCGTCCATTTTAGGAATAGATCCGTCAAAATATCAGTGAAAATAATCCAGATATAATCTTTCTAATCAAGAGCATGGCCTGTACCTGTAGATCATGGCCCATCCCTTTTGGGAATAGATCAATCAAGATTATATATTCATGTAGAGAAACTTAGCAGTGAAAATAATCAAGATAGACCTATCTTAGCGAGAGCATGGTCCGTACCCGCAGATCACGGCCCGTCCCTTTTGGGAATAGATCAATCAAAATTATATTCACGTAGAATAACTAACCTCTAAAGCTTTTCACTGCTTATGAACCTGCTTCAAACAAAAGAAAAACATAAATTAATTGGAAGCTCTTTTCATTTCATAAAATGAGGAGTACATCAAATGAACACTAAAATATAAACTCCCTTCCCAACAAGCTTCTAGAGTGAAGCTATAGCATATCTGAAGATAGAGCTGTCCGGTGACGTGGTGGAGAGGAAAGGAAAAATTGGGAGAGAAAAATGAAGTGGAGTGGAGGAAGGATTGAGAGAAGAGAAGGGCTTGAGAGAAGTGAGGGCTGTGGAACTTGATGAACTGATGGACCGATCCCCGACTCCTCCTTCCTGGACTCCCTTTTACAGGCAGTAAGCTCCAACTATCCCAACAAATTTCAATTCCTTTAACAACAATCCGTTCCACCGTTCTAACTAAGCTCCCATGATCTAATTGCACTCGTACCCAACCTCCAACTGCGTTCAACGGCATCCAACGAATTCCAGCTTGTTCCAACGATCCCGTGGTTTGGTTCCCACCGTTCCAACAGTTCCAGCTCCTAGTTACATTCTGTTCTAACTAAACTCATCGAACTCCGTTGAGCTCCAACGATCTCCACTGCACCCAGCGAAGCTCCAATGTCATCTCCGTGGCTCGGACGAACCTGACGAAACTCCAATGTGATCCCTGTGGCTTGGACCCACCCGGCGACGTTGAGGCTGAACAGGGAAGAGCTTTGGGAGGTCGGATCTTGGATGGATGGCGGTTGAAAACCAGTGGCTGGGGAGATAGATGACGGCCTTTCCAGCCATGGGCACCTCCTCAGCATGCGGGAAAGGATGCCGATGGATCTTCTGGAGCCAAATTGGTTTTGAGAGCCATGGCCCGTGGGGAAGAAGGAAAAGACCAGCTTCTCCGGCAATTTTCTCGGCCATTGGGGGTTTCTCCAGCCGACAAGGGAGGTGCCGGAGGCTTGGGCGGCGACGGAGAAGCAGCTCCGACAGTTTTGGCTCAAAACGGGCTTCGCGGTCCATGGCTCTGTTTCGTGGACCACGCCATGGCTTCCTGTGGACCACCGGCATGCTGTAGACCTAGCGGCCGGTCCATGGTGGACCAGCTGCTCCAAAATTCATGCATTTCCTTATTAATTCTTTAAAAATCAATTCTGGTTCATTTCATGCCCGATTCGCTTCAAATTTGTTTGATTTGAACCCATAAATCAAGCTCTTTGCGTTGGCGCTCTCCTTTACTACAAATGATAAATAAAAGTATCAATTTTAAATGAATAAAGAGATTGATTATTAAATTAATATTTTTATATATGTGTATAACGTAGATATCACACACCTTCCAACTTGAACTTTGCTTGTTCTCGAGTAAAGAAAATGATTAGCTGTGTGTACTAACTCATCCTAGAAGTGAAAATTATCTTACTCATTCTAAAATCAGTTGATACCCAGTTAGACTATTGAAGAGGTACTTCATCATATTACTAATTCTACCCATTTAGTGGCTGAGTGAAGTCCATAAAAATTTCAAGAGTTCTTTTTTTCTCAACTTTCTATCGTACATTATTAAGTCCTTTAACTTACTTTGGTTTTGATGTAGTATTTATTTAATCCTTTTTTTTTCTTTTTTTTAAAGTAGAGTCAGTGCAAGGTCCTAACATCTTGCTTTCTAGATGACCCTTGTAACGAGCTTTAGACCAATAACTTCCAAACTAGTTGGCTTTAGGACATTAGGTGTAAAATACCCTTCAGGCTTAATGACTTGAGTCAAAAAGGCTATGTTAAGACTTGTCTTTACAAAAAGTTTATTTGTATCCTCACCTTTTGACGCAAATAATGCTTACTTAGGCGAAGAGGCCCAGTTACTCAGTGAGAGATACTAAAAACCTTATTTTTATTATATTTTAAACAGGACTTTATAGATATTTTCACCTATACCATTATAAGATAGAGTCTTTATCGAGATCAGTAGGTAGAAGGATCTGGAATTGCTCAAAAATTTTCTGGTCTAAATTTTACTTAATTGGGTTTCCTTGATAATTTATTTCTCAGTATCTCTAAAATTATCTAAACCGTTAATCATTCATCATTTAGCAAACTTGATTATTTTCAAATCGAGACAAAGTTTGGTATACAAAGACTGATTAAAGTTTTACTTGAGGAGTTAATTATCCCTCTCAACTTAATTTTCATTGTCTCTTAATGGAAGGAGATATTAAAAATAAATAACAAGAAAAGATACCACCTGGAAGGGTGCTTGAACTGGATGTTCCTTTGTTGTCATACTTCCCACACTTTATTGTTCTTCTAAAAGAAAAGAAAGTAACTAGTTAAACATAAAAACATAAACTGGGTTGCCTCGCAGGAGTGCTAAGTTTACGTCTTCAGCCGGACGCCACGAGGGAGTGTTACTGATATTGAACTTGGATGCATCCCTCAAGATTTTTAGAAGACAGGACCAATCAGGAGGCCTTGTCATCATGGTAGAAAAACGTTCGTAGAGTTTTGACGATCATTATCCTGATCCATAGAGTGCACCGGGCAAGCATGCTAGCCCAAGATTTAAAAATATTCTTATAATTTGATCGATGACTAGGAAGGGATTGTGTGTGTTGGGCCGAGAGTGGGGGTGGGGGCTTGAAATTTTTTTTATCTTTAGAAAGGTTTATCCTAATTCCATTCTCAGGTATGATGTGTCTTGACATCATTCCTTCTTGATGGGACTTTATCCAAGTTAATTATAAGTCTGTCTCCATACATCGTTTCAGAATAAAAGATAGATTTTGGAGGCAATCCTCGAAAGTAGTGCCAAATATAGTGAAATCAGCTATGAAATCCTTAAGATCATTATCCCTCGTTTCATAAACATCCTATCCAACAGCTTTGTTATGCATCCTTAGAACACCAACTATTTGATCTTCCTGATTAGAGATCACTGGTACGGTGTTAGTAGGTGTGACAGGAAGTGGCTTCAATTCTAGATCTTGTGGTGATTCTAACGGAGGAACTATTAGGGAGCTAGTTATTGGCTCAACTTGTTTCATCAAAAATGGGGTGGATTTGAAATACGGTGTATAAGTAGGTTATCCCTCCCTATGATAAATTTATCTTCTTTGAAATTATCAACCTCACAATGAGCTATACAGGGATCTAATGACTTCTGGGGACAACTTGGAGGTATAGCTTTCCCTGTTATGTTATTCTGTTATGGTTCCTGAGGATCCTCAATTAATTCCATCATATCATCAATTTCTTCTTCTATCCCATAAAAAGGAAGTGATGATTCTCGGGCACTTGGGAAGGGGACTATTGGTAAGTAGGATGATGATGGAAGTGGTTCATCCCACCAGTTTGATTTCTCTGTCTCAGTTGAATCATCTATATTGGTTTCTATGATAGCGTAGGGTTGTTCCGTGACCAATTCATTCTCGAGAGTTATGGTTGATTGTGCAGAAAAAATTAAAGCATCATTAAAATCTTCATCTTGGTAGTGTCCCTCTAAATTACTCTCAAATTGACTAGGCAGTATTCCTACCTTCTTCCTATTAATTTCAGCTAATAATCGGTCAGTCTGATTTATACGCTCATCGATAGACTGCTGCTGAAGCATAAGTGATTGTAATTGAGCAATTATATCAATAGCTGGGTTGGTCTGTTGGAGAGACGGGATCTGATCAATTTTTTCGATTTTATATGTTGCTTGCAGAGTCTTCTCTTGAAATGATAGACTATAATTAGGAGAAGGTTAATAACATGGATAGGATTGATCGTAATAAGGCTCATCTACAAATGGAGATCTTTGTGGTATCGGGGTAGTCTGGGTGTGTTGCCACGATAAATCTGGTTGAGCCTCCCAACTTGGGTTGTAAGCATTAAAGTTTAGGTTTTCTTCTGGTCTATAGGCCATATGAATTTGATCTTGGTAAACTTGGTCATACCTAGACTCGGAAAATTGATACATGGCTGGGCACTCACTTACAAAGTGAGTAGGACTCGATATGTGTAGCATGCCTGTGTGTAGGAAAAAAGGATTGAGTGGAAGAGTGTCTAATAGTTTGTAGAAGATCGAGTTTATAGGATATGGCATCGAGGGCATGGGATAACTTATCCACCCTACTATTGAGATACATGTTCTAGCACTGCTTCAACTCATCGGATTGTTCTAATGACTTTAGAATATTTAATCAAAGGTCCTAAATCAGAGCAATTCGCTTCTAGGTTTTTTTTAGAGAGGAGAGTAAGAAAAGAAGAAAGAAGAAAGATAGAAAGAAGACTAAAGATGAGAGCCTAAGGAGTCCTAAAGCTAAGAGTGATAGAGAAGGAGTATTAGTTAAAGTTCTAGGTTAATTGCAAACAAGTTAGCAGTCAATGGACTTTCTATTCTAGGGTCCCTAGTTTTAAACAGCTCCTAACTGTTCCAAGGTTGCCTTTGAGCACTCCAAGCCCAAGATCAATCAACTGACCTGGCCAGGTAAGTATAAAGTTGGTGGGGGTCCCCCCATTGCTTGCCTTAGACACCAATTAAAATTGACCAGGTAAATGAACGGAACCAATTAAAGAACCACCTTCCTTTGGGCTCTGGTCCCCGAACCACTTGTCTTAGACACTGAGCAACTAACTGATTTGAACCCGGTCCAACTTTAGGGTTCCCTTATCCTAGTGTGCTCGAAAATCGTTAGGGGCCAACGTCTAATTGATTTTAATTTTAAGGCTTAGGCTAATGCGATATGCAGGATGATGGCTTGTGGGCCAAGGAAGGGTAATGACGTTCCCCCTTATATTGTTTAGGGGTTTAGTGCCCTTAAGATGTTTTATGAATATGCAATGCAAGGAAAACAGGTGCCAAGGAAAAGAAAAAGAAAACTAATTTGAATTAGAATATATTTATAGAAGCAGTAGTCAATTAGGAAGGCAGTAAAAGGAAAAAAAAAAATTTTTTTTTGTTTTTTTTATAAATAATGCCAAAAGATTTTCGGCAACGGCGTCAAAAATCTGATGTGCGTCGCAACGCATCGATTTAATATCTTAATTTTACTATTCTTATGAAGCATAGTGAGGGTAAGTGTCGAATCCACAGGAATCTTTGAGTTATTTTAAAGTAAAATAATCCAGATATGTGCAATAGAAAGTAGAATTATCAGAAAATAGTAGTGAAATTAATCCAGGAATGATCTATCTTAGCAAGAGCGCGGCCCATACCCGTAGATCACGGTCCATCCCTTTTGGGAATAGATCAATCAAAATATCAGTAAAAATAATCTAGATATGATCTTTCTTAGTAAGAGCACGGCTCATACCCGTAGATCACGGCCCGTCCCTTTTGGAAATAGATCAATCAAGATTATATATTCACGTAGAGAAAGCAGTGAAAATAATCAAGATATAACCTATCTTAGTGAGAGCATGGCCCATACCCGTAGATCATAGCCCGTCCCTTTTAGAAATAAATCAATCAAAATTATATTCACGTAGAGTAACTAACCTCTAAAGCTTTTCACTGCTCATGAGCCTGTTTCAAACAAAAGAAAAACATGAATTAATTGGAAGCTCTTTTCATTTCATAAAATGAGGAGTACATCAAATAAACACTAAAACATAAACTTCCTTTCCCAAACAAGCTTCCAGAGTGAAGCTGCAGCATATCTAAAGATGGAGCAGTTCAGTGACGCGGTGGAGAGCGGAGAGTGGAGAAACCAGTCAGGATGGAGGGGGTCAGAAAGATGGAAGAGAGTGGAAGGAAAGGAAAAATGGAGAAAAGAGAAATGAAGTGGAGTGGAGGAAGGATTGAGAGAAGAGTAGGGCTTGAGAGAAGTGAGGGCTGTGGAACTTGATGAACTGATGGATTGATCCCTGACTCCTCCCTCCTGGACTCCCTTTTATAGGCAGTAAGCTCCAACTATCCCAACAAATTTCGGTTCCTTTAACAACAATCCGTTCCACCGTTCTAACTGAGCTCCCATGATCCAACTGCACTTGTACCCCACCTCCAATTGCATTCAACGGCATCCAACAAATTCTAGCTTGTCCCAACGATCCCGTTGTTTGGTTCCCATCGTTCCAACGGTTCCAGCTCCCAGCTACATTCTGTTCTAACTAAACTCACCGAACTCTGTTGAGTTTTAACGATCTCCACTGCACCCAGGGAAGCTCCAGTGTCATCTCCGTGGCTCGGACGAACCTAGTGAAGCTCCAATGCGATCCCTATGGCTCGGACCAACTCGGCGACGCTAAGGCCGAACAGGGAAGAGCTTTGGGAGGTCGGATGTTGAATGGATGGCGGTTGAAAACTAGTGGCTGGGGAGATAGATGACGGCCTTTCCGGTCATGGGCATCTCCTCAGCGACGAGGGAAAGGATGCGACGGATCTTCTAGAGCCAAATCGGTTTTGAGAGCTATGGGGAAGAAGAAGGAAAAGACCAGCTTCTCTGGCGATTTTCTCGGCTATTGGGGTTTCTCTGGCCGACAAGGGAGGCACCGGAGGCTTGGGTGGCGATGGAGAAGCAGCTCCGATAGTTTTGGCTCAAAACGTGCTTCGCGATCCTGGCTCTGTTTCGTGGACCGCGGCCATGGCTTCCTATGGACCATCGGGTGCGCTGTAGACCGAGCGGCCAGTCCATGGTGGACCAGCTGCTCCAAAATTCATGCATTTCCTTATATTCTTTAAAATCAATTCTTGGTTCATTTCAAGCCCGATTCGCTTCAAACTTTTTTATTTGAATCCAAAATCGAGCTCTTCGCGTTAGCGCTCTCCTTTCCTGCAAATGATATAAAAAATATCAATTTTAAATGAATTAAGATAATTTGATTGTTAAATTAATATTTTTATATATGTGTATAATGTAGTTATCGGTGCTTACCTTTTAGATTCTTTTCTCATGTTTCATCAGGTGTAGGAAAATATGTTTTTTATATCTTCTGTGCCTTCTTCCTTCCATACTGTAGGATTTGGGAGGGATATGCTCCCTAGAGAGTTCGTATGGTGGTATAATGGGCATCCAGACTGCTGTAACATGGCACCTGACTTGAAAGGCACAGATACCGCTGTAGTCCTTGGTCAGGTATGTTCGTAAGATATATTTGGAAGGATTTATTGAACATAGATAGACTTGATAATATTGGTGCAATGCTAGTTTCAAGAGGATGTTATAATTTTCCTTTTTTTTTTTTCTTTTGTTAGAATATTAAAGTTGTACTTCTTTTGCTTGATTACATTCTTAGTTTCTCACACTCTATTTTCAGCATATGGTAATCAATCTATATTATTATATAAAGATGTTGCTTAATTTGATGTGCTCCACTTATATCTAAGCCACTTACAAAACTTCGCCTTTATGTAATTGGATGTAATTCAGACTACTGAAAGAAAAAATCATTCTGCAATTCTTGACTTGGCACTAACTTGGAGTAGATCAATTTTTTCCCCTATATATCCATTTGCTGCTTTGTTTTATGAGTGACTATGTCAACCATGGACAGCCTTCATCCGTTAAACCAAGTTACTTATTAAAGTAAATCTTTTTATGTACCTTACCTGAGTCCATGACAGTGGTTTGGACACTGCAGTATGGGGGCTGCTAATGTCTTATTCCTGGTTCCTAGATCTTGTATTTGTATGTGTTTTGGAAGAACTACCTTATTTTGCATCATTTTTTTTCTGGATATAAGGAATCTCATGTAGTATGTATTTAATAGGACCTTTGAACTCTGAATCTGTGGTTTACTATTACTCTGATACCTATGCCTTACATGATACATTCTTATCATTTCACCTGCTATGTAAACTATTGAACTGTCAAACAGCATCATAGATCATGGTACTTACTTTTTTCTCATTGATTAATCCTTGCAGTGAACAAAACAAAGCACATGAAGTCAACTTTCTTTGACTTTCTAAGTTTGTATTTATTACCACATTCTGTCATAGAGTTATATATAAGCTTCTGCACCTATTCATAGGGTAATCTGAGTAGGAAACTGTGAAATTTGACTAACCCATATATGTCCTTCCTTGTGGAATGTTGTAAAGTATTTTGTTAATTAACCATCAAGTGAAAGTTGATTTTTATGGTTGTAGTGAATGGATAAGGTCTAAATAAATATTCGCTAGAAAGATAGTTCTTTACTTTTCTGATTTCAACATCTGGCTTCCTTTTCCTTAACCAATGTTACCATTATAATGAAGTTACAACAGTTTCCAAATAAAGTCACCTTCAGGGTAATGTAGCTCTTGATGTTGCTCGTGTTCTTTTACGACCTATAAACGAACTGGAAACAACAGATATCGCTGAGCATGCTTTAACTTCCCTTCGTGAGAGCGCCATAAGGTTTGTTGTTTAAACTATCTAAAAATGATTGAATTAGTTTTGTAATTCTTAGTTCTGCTTTTGCTCCTAAAGCACATCATTTTGATGGCTATTTTTATTCTGTTTATTCTGGCTAAAGGAAGGTGTATTTGGTTGGGAGAAGAGGCCCAGTGCAGGCAGCTTGCACTGCGAAGGAACTTCGTGAAATTATTGGTATGACTCAACTTGCAGGACTTTTCATCATGAAAAAGTATAATTTGATCCCTCTTTTGCATGATTGGATCACACATCCTAAAAGCGTGTATTCTTATTGAGGTTATGTATTGATACTGCCAGGAGTTTTCTTTCAGTGTTATTTGGCACCTACATAAAGGTGATTGTCTGATTTATGCAGGTATCAAAGATCTGCATGTTCACATCCAGAAAGCTGATCTAGAAACATCTCCGGCTGATGAGGTTTGTTTATGTTATACTATGACAATGAAACAAATGTTGTATTTGTGTGATATTTTCAGTTGGGTTTTTCATTTCACAACATATGTTGTGATGCTCTATTGCTCAATCACATATGATTGCCTGTCAACCAGCACATTTGTTTGTATTTGTTGATACTGTTCTTGTACTGCCAAATGGCTTTATCTGTCAGATTTAATTGCAATTTTCCTGTTTTACCCATTATGTACATGTCCGGCTTATCATATGGTAAACTTGGAACATTATTTACTTCTTCCATCTAAACCAGAATATCGTGATAAAGAATTTTTGTCCTTGATTGCTAAATCATTTTCATTGCTGCATTCAAGTATTTTTCTACAATATTTGTTGTCAACATTGCCAATTTGCCATCTTATTCATAACATATATTCCTTAAGATCTTCCAGCTTCTTGTTGAAATTGTAAATTTTACAATACCAATTCTTCCCTTCCATTACCAATCACTTCCAAACACAGTATTGCATGAACTTGCTTTTTATTTCCCCCGCTACTTTGATTTTTTTCACACCAAGCTCAGGGTGCTCATGCCTCTGTGGTTTTGCTAATTCCAGGAAGAATTAAAGAAAAGTAGAATACAACGAAGAGTTTATGAGTTATTCTGCAAAGCAGCAACTTCCCATCAGCAACATGATATTGTTGGCCAGCGAGAACTCCACTTCATGTTCTTCAGAAAACCTGACAGATTTTTGCCTTCAGAGAGTGGTGACACTGTAAGCGGTGTGCACCTCGAGAAGACATGTTTGAGAGGTTGGATCTGCAGAACTAATACTTGGAGCTTTTAATATTTTGTTGTGCTTATTTTTGGTGAGAACTTGTTGCATTCTTTAAATTGGCTGCTGAGCTCAGTTTCTTTAACAATTTAGTCTCATGCGCAAAATTTGCTGGCTATGTTCTAGAATTGATTGGGTTGCTTTAATGACAGTTTTATCATAATTTCCATCACCGTGATGTTTTTGGCGGTGCAGAAAACGGTGCTTCTGGCAAACAGGTGGCAATAGGAACGGAGAGTTTGAAGACCTCAAATGTGGGTGGGTATTCCAATTTTGTGTGCTGTCATTTTAAGTAGGCTACTACCACATCAACTTTTGTAATTTTGGTTCTCGGTGCATGTGTTTCTTTTGGCTAACTTCGGTTTTTTAACCATAACATTCTTTCTTTTGTTTAGGCTGGTGTTAAAAGCATTGGTTACAAGTCAGTACCGGTTGATGGATTACCTTTTGATGAATATAGAGGTGAGCTGTGAATTTAAGCAATACCAAACCCAGTCCATATAATATCCTACATTAAGCCAAGACATTTAATTAATTATCTAACTGAAGTGATTGTTTCACTAATGGCTTTTAACAGGTGTAGTTCCTAACATGAAAGGCAGAGTTCTAAGCTGGGATCAGGCAGAGCATGCAATTGTTGAGCAAGGCTTGTATGTTGCTGGTTGGTTGAAAAGAGGACCGACTGGGATCATTGCTACAAATCTATACTGTGCCGAAGAAACTGTAAGTAATACTGATATGATTCAATTGCTCGTGGGCCACCAGAAATAAATGGTAGCAAAAGACTAGAATTTCTGCAGAGTTGAAAATATACGCATGGAGTTTTGTGCATGCAAAATTTAAGTTCGAAGCTTTTCAGTTTTCATAACGATGATTACTACTGTTTGCTATCACACGATTCAATCATATTTTGTCTATTATTTCCACTACCAAAAAGAATCTGCAAATTCTTTTTCGAACATTAAAATGTGTTCAAAAAAGGGAAATTCTATATTACCCCTGATTATTGTCTTTATCTCATAAGGAGCAGATTTAATTCCTAATCCATTTATTTTTTTTGTACCCAATCTCCAAAGATCGAGAGCTTAATTTTCGCTTCTTAAAATGAACTGTCGGGGAGATTTCTCTGGGTTTTCCGGTTGCGGTCCAACATTTTGACCAGCATAACCGATGTCTAGTGTTGACATGGCAGGTTGCAAGCATCTTGGAAGATTTCAAGAATGGGTTGTTGACAGGCTCACCCAAACCAGGAAGACGGGGGCTCCTCCAAGTTCTAGAAAATAAGAATGCGAGATTTGTGTCATTCAGTGGATGGGAAAAGATAGACTCGAAAGAAAGGAGGGAGGGTGACCGGAGAAACAAACCGAGAAAGAAGATCACGACATGGGAAGAGCTGCTTCTGGCTGTGGATGGATGATGCGGGAATAGAGACATATCCGACTAATTCTTTAGGGTTTCGAAACGAAGCTCGTGCTGCAGAATACTGGGTGAAACACACGGCAAACTTTTTAAAAAGTCCTACCCTTTTTTAATCCTCTCTGAATTTTTGGTCATATGAGTTGAGCAAATAAGCCGAACGTTCCTCAGCCGAAGTTCTTGAGTTGAATGCATAAACCTAGAGGCAAGTCCTTCAATTTTTCTCTCCTTTGGAAATTGGAATGCTTTCAGCAACAAGCAACACCGAAAACTCTGAGCATTTAGTTCGTAACTGAAATAGAAATCGAAATTGGAATAAATAAATTTATTTTATTGTTTGGTTCATATAAATATAAAAATTGAAATCAACTCTTTGGGTCGAAGGATTGGCTAGGATAGCAATGACCCGGTCTTACAAAGTTAAATCCAGTCCTGGTCCTCGTTTGTCAACATCCAAATTCCAAAGAGTATTTTGAGATCGATGCAATGCAGGTAATGCGGATGGCGGTAGAGGGAGGCAATATGAAAGGAAGGGAAGATGGGTATTTGGAGGTTTTTTTTGTTTAAAAAAAATTGTTGTTCTACTGGAAAGAGATTAGAATTTATTGGAGAGAGTCTGGATTGGCTTCCAAGGAAATTGGGATGTTTCCATTCTATCCTATAATCGAATTTGGATGGAGATTCTCTCTGATCAAATGGTTGGAATAGGAGCCATCAATTTCATTCCATTCCATGATCCAACACTCTCGAACCAAACATTCTCTTATTTCTAGATTAGAAATGATTAATTGAGTTCGATTCTTAAATTTAAGGTCAATTTATTTTAAGGTCTTCAGTCTGCAGGGCACCCGGAAGTGAGTTGGTCCGTTTGTGGCGCCAGCAAGAAGTTCGACTAATGCCATGGTATCCACTCATGTTCTCACTTAAAACTTTTTCAAAAAAAAAAAAAAAATCATTCTCAATTAATCACTCCTGTCAGTTTTTTTTTTTTTTTTTTTGATAATATTTCACTTCATTTGATCTTTCTTGTCAATTGGCACAAAAATATTGGGGCAATTCAGAAAATTGCCTAGTTAGAACTATTCCTGAGCTTGAGCATAAATACAAGCTTACATTATATCACTTCTGTAATAGCATATCAGGGAACGATCCGCCACAGGATCAGTAGCAGCAGCAAGGGATGAGGGAACATTGTCATGGTCGCAGAAAAATCTCTCCCGATTCTTTCTTTGATGAGAATTGGGGTCCTCGGCCAGTTATCCTCTCTTTTTATGCTGCCATTGCCTCCTCCCCTCCTCCAGTTTTCCCCTCTAGATCCAGCTAAATCTTGAGGATCGTTTCCAAACAGACCCTAAAAGTATACAATTTTCTATAGAGCCTGAATTTTGAAGAGGAAAAGGAGGAGGAGAAGAAGCAAACCACAAGTTCTGCTTCGTCGTGCAAATACTTTTTCCGGTAATTCTAATAAAGTAATATATGTTTTTTCTCTTTCCTCTAACAATTTAAGTAAAACAATGCAACCAGGAATGCAAATTGAACGGAGGAGCTCCGTAGAGAAAATTGCATTCTTTCATGTTGCAGGGTAGAGTTCATGTTTATCTCAATTTTATCGAAACACATGGTTTATTTCAGACAACAATTAATCATAAGATTTGTTCAAGAAATTGAAAGAAAATTCTAGAGGACAGATGAATTTTCAATCTAGAAGAGCTTACACCAAGCGCTTTTGGCAATATATGGGAACAAAACCCTTACCGGTGCAGCAAAAGATCTGACAAATCAACCATCCGCCACACCGAGAAACTCGAGGAAACAATAGACTCATATTCTCAACTTTCAAAACAACTGCTAGATAGGCTTTATGCAAACAAAGTGATGCGATCATATCCCTCCTCTGCTCGGAGATTCTAGGTTCGAATCCTGGTGGTGCTTCCCAAGTATTCAAACAATGGGTAATTTACCTTTGGATCTTCCCTCCCACTCAAACACAATTACCAGGTTGCCAATGACAGTCAAACAGTGCATGGTCACTAATCAGTACTAGATTCTGAAAAAAGGAAATTGTTACATAATATTTCAATCAAGATACTCAATTCAATTCATTACAAGCTGATCAAATGTGCTTTAATATTCATTGTCTGATCTGGTGCCTGGTGGGCATAAAATCAAAGATTTCAAGAAGGTTTGGACAAAATTGCAAAATTGTCATATAATCGGAGGACAGAGTATCATCCAAATGAATGGTAGTAAAAGTCGACCTAAATTTACTAGCCTCATCAATAGCTGCAAGATTTGAAAAAGGCTTAACAGAACACTACTTGTTTAACTGGTGTACAACTAATCTCAAACAAAGGCAATATGGGCAACTCAATCTAGATGTTCAATCTTCAGTCAGCCATACTGACACCAGAATTCTCCACATCCATTTCACCCATTCCTGTATCTTCCTCCTCCTCGCTGCCTTCATCTCCATCAACCTCCTCATTAGCCGACCGTAATTTTGCCATGTGCTCTGCAAGTAGCTTGTCATCTCGTTCACTCACCTACAGGAGCATCAATCCAGTTTTATATCAGCAAGAAAGGAAAAAAGGCCCTACCAGACAAGTAACGGTAAGGACTCGATTTACTTTTTCTTGGTCAATGCATTAAGCCTGCCTATCACTTTCATCCCACAAAGTTAGGTAAAAGTTGGATGGTTATAGTTATGGTTTTAACTCTATCCCCTTATTATCCGAAAATGGGAGAAAAGGATAAAAAGGGTAATCATGGATTTAAGGGCACTTTTGGTGGGAAGCTGGTGAAGGGTGGTGCAGGCATTTCATCAATTGTAAAAGCCTTGGCCAATGAACTGGGATAAATCCACTGAACAATAATTAAAAAAAAAAAAAAAAGAAGACAATGGGTTGGCCAACACTACACAGAGAGGTATTTCTTTCTTGGGCAGTAGGGAAAAACGTAATTTCCAATAAAAGCATTGTGTGTGTGTGTGTGTGAGAGAGAGAGAGAGAGAGAGCTCACAGCTCTTGGTGCCTCCTTCACTGTGAGTTTCCCCTTGTGGCGGTCAATCTCTTCAGTGCAAGCCTTGATAGCATTATTAAGAATTGATATCCCTTGTTCCTGTCCAAAAAAACATGGACGTGTTTACAATGAATAAATAAATTAAATTAAATGGGTAAAAATGATTGAGACCGTTCATAGTTCAGCCAACATTAACAGGTGACAACTTTGATATGCAAACAAGTAAATTGTCAAAACATCATTTTACATGAATGCCTATAGAAAAACCTCTTCACATAAAATCTTGAATTGGGATCCAGGACTCAAACACAGCATTTTTTTGTAGTCATGACAGTTAAGGTCATGCACAAGGGGAAAAAAATGAATCAGTTAATCCCAACTAATATGGAGAAGAAGTTTCCCATGTTAGATGCTAATCATAAAGTAAAAAGTGAAGGTGGTTTTTTCGACTTTTATCAAATTCGACAACATTGTGTGAATAACATAAAAATCTTGCCCATGCAGCAGTACCTCAAAAAAAACACACATACTGACAGTCCTTGGGAGGAGGTCTGGAATAGCCTCCTCTCGAGAATGGATGTATGCTTTTAAATTAATCAAATCCTTATTCTAAACAATTGGGGTAGCTGTGGATGCAGATGACAGAGTTAAAAAGATATATCTAGGATCATGATAACTGTTGGTGGGTCCACATGTAGGTGGTTTAGTTTTCTGCCAGGAAACCTATTCCATATCAGTGATGTAACAGAGGTTCATCACTGACTTTTGATGGATCAATGCATTGCTCAGGATGATGTGATGGAATACAATGACAATAAGGGATGTATCACTCAAAAGAGTTGGATGTACATTGTGGTAACAAAATTTTATCCTGCAAACTCCAGGGAACCGACTGATAGCTTCTGAAATATAGATATATTCCACTGAGCAATGTATAGGAAGCTTCAGCTTTTTTTATTTACATACATGCATTACTTGCATCACCGCTGCTAACATGATTGTGACTATACAAAAATTGCGAATTCTTTGTGATCCAGTTATCTGCTTTCTTCAGACAATCAAACAAGCATCAGCTTTCTAAAATTATAGTTTCCTTAGGATTCCATAATATTCAGAACTATCTCAGCATAATTTGATTCCTATCCAAATGACTGACAAAGAATAAGAATTGCATTAAAATAAGAAAAACAGACAACAAGGTGTTTCCACATTTTTTTTTTCCCCAAAGAAGACAATACACACATACATCACCCTTCTTCCTGGTCAGGTACAACGCATAAACCTATTAGTCTTTGGAGTCAAATCTTCAAAACTTTCCCAGGAATTTGGTTATGCACCTTAAAGCATTCTTGTGTCACTTAAGCATGACCTAACTAACCCGAAAGCATTTGTCAAGGGTATAATCTAGATAAAAGTATATGAAGATGCAGAACTGATATATTCAGCACAGTGTTCAACTTGGAATGTACAGGTTCCCTTGGAATATACAAGTCCCAATGGCAATTTGTTACAAACATGGCTTAAACGTACAATGCAGGAAGAGGCTATAATTGAAAAGCCTGCTGCATTCAAGGTCATTACTTCAAAATCTTGAGCCACCTCATGTTTTCAGATTTCCCAAGACTAAGCATGGAGGATCCATTAAGAACTAGACCACTCTATTTGTGGCCCATGGATTCTTGTTTTAATACATGAGATATTTCCCCTAATTACCAAGGACCTATTATTTGTTGTTTGATAGTGGCCTGAAGTAAAAAAGAACTGGATGCAGGAACTTGCTGTGTTCAAGGACCTTGATTCAAAATCATGACACTCTTCATGTTTACAGAGCTCGCAAGGTTCACTTTGAGGGCTTCATTTACTACTAGACAAGTCTATTGACACATGGTTTTTATGAATTTTAATACATTAGATATTTTCCCTGATTATCAAGATCCTATTGTTTTGTTTATTGCAAGGTTTACCGTGCCGAAACCAGACCCGTACCGGTAGAGCGGTGGCATGATTCGGAACACCCCTATACCATTTCGTACCAAACATAAACCAACATGGCAAAGAAAGTAGAGAGGGAGAACTGAAGAGAGGAAGAGAGAGAGGGGGGTGAGGGAAGGAGAGGGAGACAGTGGAGATGTCAATGGTAGCCGCAGGAGGGTTGCAGAGGCCATCGGATGACTAGACCGGGGAACTATGAACCGAGAGAGGGATGGAAGGAGGAGGAGGAGGAGGGGAGGCCAGCAGTGGCCATTGGAGGACCGTCGAGGCCTCCGAAAGGTGGGATCTCCCTCCTCACCCTCCTTCAGATCTCACTAAGGATGACTGCTCCTATTTCAATTGCAATTCTTTTTTTGCCTTTTTTTTTTTATTGCGATTGATGGTGAAGTCGACAATCCTGTTTCAATCATACGAAGGGCAATAAAGAAGATCCCATCCTCTAGAGCCCTCTACGGTCCTCTGACCACCATTGCCAACCTCCCCGCCCTCTCCTGCTCGTTCTGTTCCTCTCTCTCTATCTCTCTCTATTTTCCTCTCTACAAAAAAGGGTGGAGCTCTGAATGCCTTGTCGACCCTCAAATGGCCTCAACTAGTCTTCCATGGCTTCTCCAACCTTTCCCTCCCCTCCTCTCTCTCTTTCTCTTTTCCTCTCTTTTCTTCTCTCTCTTCACTAATATTCCCTTTTCATGCCAGATCCAGCTACTGTTACGGTTCGACATGTCCTGAACTAGATGGTTTGGCAAAACTTGGTTTACTATTTGATAGTGGCCTAATGCAAAGCAGAACTAGATAAAAGCTTGATATGTTCACAGCCTCCCCCACCTCCCCCCTCTTCCTTCAAAATCTTGATCCTCTTCATTTTTGCAGAATTCCCAAGACACGCTTTGAAGGCTCGATTGACCAGTATATGAATCGATCGTTGCCCCATGGATTCATGTACCCCTTTAATATGAGAGGTATTTCCCTTGATTGTCAAGAAGCTATTGTCTTTTTATTGTTTCATAGTGACCTTATGCAAAGCAGAATTGCATGCAGGAAGCACAACCCTTGACAAAATTTTGTCCGCAAATGTTACAATCACCTATCAAATATCATCAAGTACCTTGAATTAATGAGTACTTTCATATACCAAGTGTAAAGATACAATAGAGAACCAAACAGCAGATATACTTTTAAGTTTTAACATAAAACAGGTTCATATAGCACTAGACTAAAACTGGGCTTGCTCTTAGGAGCCAGGTATTGAAAATGGAAGAACAGGAGTGGGAGCAATAATGGGAGAGAGGAAATGAGTTTGTGCCATTCCTAGTAGTGGTGGCAACAAGATCAAGAGCATACTTGCACAATGGGTTTTGACACCACAGCAATCCTTGCTTGCAAAATCTAGAGAACTAAAAACATAAGATGCTTAAATCGAACATGCAGACATTAAAAAGATGATGAAAATCTGACAGCAGAATCCTAGAGGAGTTGAGACATACTAAAAAGAAGATTTATCTTTGCATAACATTGGCCTATTTACCAGTTTGACATGAATACCGATATTTTTCCATGATGATATCTTTAAGGAGATTCCTAAACATCCACTTTCTAGCCTTCTTCCTCTCCACAGTATGTTTTAATCTTCATCATTGTCATTAATGGTCTTAAATGGGCTATAACTTATCATTTTGAGTCTTCAAGAAGTTTTTTTGTAAATAGCCTTGGCAGGGACTAATAGTAACAGAAAGTGTTAGAAATGTTTGTTTCAGAGTTTGAAGAATTCAATATCATAACACTAGCATAAATCAATCCAAGGTGTTGGAAATGTTTGTTTCAGAGCTTCAAGAATTCAATATCATAACACCAGCGTAAATCAATTCAAAATAAGCATACCAAGTTTTTCATAATAAGTTAAGACGAAGCCTAGAAAGTACAGAAAAAACAGATGCCTTTTAAAAGATGAGTTTTAGAGGCATACAAATTGCCAATGGAATCAACATTTTTTCTATACTATTCAGAATGACTTTCTAATAAAAAATTAGGATGCAGAAAAGGTGTAGGCATGGTTTGACCCTCTTAACCCAAAAAGGCCACAAAATATTTAGAAAATTTTTGCTTGTAATAAGTAGTGCTAAAGACATGGCAGAGACCATAAAATGACATCAAAATGACACCATTGAGGGAAAAAAATAACAAAACAAATCAGCAAGCCATAAAACAACATTGAAAAATCAAGAAAAAAGGAATACCTTTTGAAAAGTTTAGGTTTAATTAATAATAATTCTCAAAGATATCTTTTTTATATTGCCCTATGGAAGATGGTGCAGGGAATATGTACTACTGTCTTGCGATACACTTAAACTACTTAGTTCAGTTTACCCGCGATTCACAAAGTTTCTGAGCCAACCAACCATAAGTTGAATCCGTTTTCTTAAGTTTAACAAATCACCAAGTGAAAATAAAACACAATATTGGTGGGACAAAAAACCCACAAAATGCAAAATGGGGAGCTGGCTTTCTAAAATATGAGAAAGCACGGGTTTCTTTCCCCTAATTCTCTCCCTGATCAGTCCACAATTTAAGCTTCAAGCTTGGAGGGATTCCCAGCATCCACTCAAATCGAACCAACTAAGGCCCCATATACTCTGAATCATTTCTAGAGGATTAGACGTCATCCTTGGAAGATCACTTTGATGGATTACTTACCAAGAGTTTGCTGATCTAAAAGGACATGAGGACAGCGATACAGAATCCTTTCAGGAAACAAAATAAATTGATTCAACTACTCACTAACCTTGTCAAGGGTCTGTGTGGTAAGAACATAGAGCGGAGGGGCAACTAGTTTAATCTTTACGGGACAATCATCATTCCCTGCAGCTTCTGCTTTCCTCATAGCTTCCTGCAAAGAAATTGGTCAACATATAAGATCACCATCATATGGGTATCACAGCAAAATATTTTCTCTAGCAACAGGGAAGCAATAAGAACTGAGAGTTTAACATGCCCAATAAATTGCAATAAACCAAATTCATCACGAGATGATGTCAAGTGAAGGAAGATGGAACCAAGTAAACATCTAGACATCCCATTTCAGACCTTGATGTGAAGAACTCCATCAAACTGAAAACACTTCATCTCAATGTCAGCGCGTATCTTGAGCGGTTGCGGTGTCATCCTTCTCCTGATGTTCTTGACCAGAGCATCCTTAACCTCAGGCGTCATCGCTGGCACAATCTTAGTCACCTGAGCAAATCTACCTCCCTAATTCAGCATCGTTACCAAAAGAAAAGAATAAAGAACTAAAAATTAAGTATAAAGATCAAAACTTCAAGACTTTTGCATCACCTCTTGCCCATCCGGACCACCTTCCTTGACTTCCCGAGTGAGGGAGTTCAAAACTGAATCAGGATCCGTCACAATCAACTTGAACGCCTGTAGAGAAGTAAAATAAAAGGCAAAGAACCCATTTTTACTTAAGAAGAACACCCAAGAACCAATTGTTACATGACAAGAACATCTAAGAACCAACTTTTCGTCTGTTTGATCGATTTGATTAGAGGAGGAGAAGCACCTCGAAGGCATGGCCGTACTTGCGGTATAGGGGCCAGCCGACGTGGATGTAGAGGTCCTCGAGGTCGAGGTCCAGGGTCTCGGCGACGTGGCGCATGATGGAGTGGACGAGCTTGGATTTGTTGTAGCGTTCCTCGCAGGCCTGGATGTCCTCCTCGGAGACGCGGCGCTTGCTGAGATCGATGTACCCTTTTTCGCGGTCGACGCGGAGGACCATGACGGGCTCCTGGCGGCCGACCTTGATAAGGCTGGAGACGCTGCGGATGCGGCGGCGAGAGAGCTCGGAGAAGAGGATCATGCCCTCGATGTTGTTGTACTCCAGAAGGGACACGTACGCCCCCATGTCCGCGATGTTCTTCACCTGGATCATCACCGCCATGTCCACCTCCGGGTACTTGGCCTCGTACATCCGGCACTCCAAATTCGGCATCTTGCAATTTCTCCCTTTCTTCCTGCTCTTCTTCGAGTTTTTGGGGTTTTCTTGTTTTAGGGCTTCGTGGAGTGAATCCGGAGTGGAGGAGAAAGGTAGGGAGAAGAGAGAAGAAGACCTAGGGCTGGTGGCCGGTCGAATTTAGATACTTCGTGCGGGAAAAGCGGGTGAAGATAAAGGAGACAGAAAAAGAAAAAAAAGACAAAAAAACAAAAAACAAAAAACAAAAAATAAGAGAGCCAGCCGCCAATATGAGCAAGTCTTTGTGCACCGGTGCAGAAAATCCAACATGTCCCGCACCATTAATTTTTATTGATCCACGTATATGTTAACCAGTTTAACAGGATGGGACAAGAATCGTATTTCTGAAATTACTGAATCATATTTCTGGAATTACGTTCATCGCAGCATGTGTTATCATTTTGAATATAAAAAATAATTTTTTATTTTTTTATGTTTTGAAAAAAATACGGTCTGAGAAATTTTTTTTTTAAAATAAAAAAAATAGAAATAAAGCTACATCCATTCCTGAATTCTTTTTATTATTTTTGCTTACCCAGAGTTCTCCATTTCTTTTATTTTTGCTCTTCTTTTTCATAATCGAGAAATTATTGTTGAGCTGAAAGTTTTTGAGCATATTATGAAAAATACACCTTCGAAAACTTGAATTAATAGAAAAAAATAGTTTTGTCTTTCAACACAGACGACGAACACAAAAATACTGTAAGAAGGAAATATAGATGAAGGAAAGAAGCACTGCTCTTGTTTATTTAGGAGAGAATGAGACCTTCTTAAGTCCATCCCAAAAAAAAGCTACAGAACCATAAATGGATAAAAAAATTATATATTTTAATATAAATTTTTAGAATTTATCTTTACATATGGATGTCACGATATATTTTTAAAAATATTAATTTTTTATAATATAAAATTATGATACCATAGTTCATAATTTATGATATCCAAATTCAAAAACTATGATACACTAGTTAAAAAACTACGATACCCATACAAAAATTGTAAAATAAAAGTTTCTAACACATTCTACCTCTAATAATATCATCAATGGCTTGGTTTATGACTCTGACTCCTAGAGTATCATAAAATTACCACGGATGCTATAAGATTACTCAAAATGGCCGAAACAGTATTACGGCACCCTAGTTTAAAACCTACGATATTCTAGTTAAAAAACTACGATACATATACATAAATTATAAAATAAAAGTTTCTAACACTTTCTAGCTCTAATACATGTCATCCGTTGTTTGATTTATGACTCCTGGAATATCATAAAATTATCATAGATGCTAGATGATTACTCAAATTGGTTGAAACAGTTTTACGATATTTCTGTTTAAAAATTACGACACCACATTATAAAAATTATAACACCTTGATTAAAAAACTACGATACCCTTGCAGAAAGTATAAATATAAGTTTCTAACATCCTGTACATATAATACATATCATCCGTGGCTTGATTTATGACTCCCAGAGTGTCATAAAATTGCCATGGATGCTATAAGATTATTCAAAATGGCCAAAATAATATTACGACATCCCAGTTTAAAATCTACGACATCCTAATTAAAAAAATATAATATCCATACATAAATTATAAAATAAAAGTTTTTAATCCCTTCTACCTCTAATAGTTGTCATCCGTTGCTTGGTTTATGATTTCCAGAGTGTCAAAAATTACCACGGGTGCTATAAAATTACTCAAAATAGCTAAAATAATTTTACAACATCCTAGTTTAAAATCTGCAACAGCCTGATAAAAAAACTATGACGCACATGCAGAAATTATAAAATAAAAGTTTGTAACCTCTTCTATCTCTAATACATGTCATCGTGACTTTTTTTATGACTCTCAGAATATCAAAATTTATCATAGATGTTATAAGATTAATCAAAATGACTGAAATAGTATTACGACACTCCAGTATAAAAACTACGATACCCTAGTTAAAAAACTATGATATCTTTGCATAAAGTATAAAATATAAGTTTCTAATCCCTTGTATATGCAATGCATATGGCTTGGTTTATGACTCGCAGAGTCTCATAAAATTGCCATGGATGCTATAAGATTACTCAAAATGGTCGAAACAGTATTACGACACCCTAATATAAAAACTACGATATCCTAGTTAAAAAACTACGACATCCTTGCAGAAAGTATAAAATCAAAGTTTCTAACATTTTTTACTTGTAATATATGTCACCTATGGTCTGCATTAAAACTCTTAAAATCTCATGATGACACCCCCATGTCATAACAAGCATGTATGAAAAGAATCAAGAGTAATTAAGTCCAAAATAGGATTGTGATATCCTAGTTCAGGATTCATGACATCCTACTTCAAATGTTATGATACCCTGTACATTTTTATGCTAGGATGGCTTATATTTTTTATAATAGTTAGTTAGAATTTATTATTTAATAACTTACATTTATTTTTTATTTATATTTTGGTGATCTTGTAATAGTTTGGCTGCCTAGAGTGAAGGCTTCGCAACTGTTTAAAAATCATTGCAAACCAAGAGTGTACATTGAAAAAGCATGGAAATGGATTTTTCTAGTCTTCATTTAGAAATCATTTGGAAGACTCCATTCAGTGCATTCATCGACATGCAGCCATTCGTAGTCGATGGACGACCCTTGGCTGAAATTATTAGATATTACAAGGGAGGTGACAAGTTTATTTTTTGTGGCAAGAAACTTACATTCAGCATCGAAGACGTGGCCCTGATTTTGGATCTACAATGCCATAAAAATAATATTGCAATGGAAGACCAAGATAAAAATAAAAGGTTATTCTGAAGATTTAGTAGGGAATCAAATCTTCAGAATAAGAAACCAGAGAAGTTGATAGTGCAACTTTATTCATCAAACATACAAGAGGATATCGAGGATACCATAAGACTTTGGATCGCATACATATTTGCATCATTCTTGTCTCCAAAGTCAAATCAAGCTTGTCCAAGATATATCATCCCTTACTTGGATGATTTATCTCAACTGGAACAAATCGAATGAGCTTCCATAATAAAGGAGTTGACTGTTATGGCTCACCCAGTTGTTACTTATTGCTTAAGATCTAAGAAGCCAGTTCAAATCAAAAGAAGTGACAATGTTAGGAGGCAGCCAATCCTGTATGGATGTTCAGCTGCTCTGGTGATAAGAATCATTAATATGTAGCAAAAGTATAATTACAATTATTATAAATCTTTCATATATTTAAAGTACATGATTATTATGTATAGATTTGGTTCCTCAAGTATAACACCTTAAGAGGCCTAACACATCCAAATAAGCTATCTATGCTATTAAAGTGGTATGATAGCCAGTTAAAGAGACAGAATTTTAACTTACGAACTTGCAGCCTCGTGAGTTGGTAAGATAATCCATTATTTCATAAATGTAATGAACAATATATCATTATCATTAATATAAAGTTATTTTGTTATTGTTCTTAGCTTGCAGGTGGAGGGAGCTATTGAGCCTATGATAACGGAATGGTGGCTTATCACTAAAGAAATAGTAGCATCCCCGGAACCCAAAATAGTTGTGCAAGCTGTGCACAATTGAAGAATGAAGTAAAAGGTATAAAGAAGAGGCTTGCCATAGTTGAAACCCTCCTTAGTTCATTGATAAAAAAAGATAGCAATGCCAATAAAGAAAGACACAAAGGGATAGAGAAAGATGATATTGAGGATGAGGTGGAAGTCATGGAGCATGATCAACCTATGATGGAGAAAAAAGTTTATGACATCCCTGTGACTGAGGTTGAACATAGGATAGAGAAAAAATTGAAGGACATCCCTATGACTGGGGTTGAACACAGGATAAAGAAAAAATGGAAGGACACCCCTATGAGTGAGGTGCTGAGGAGCAGAAAGAAAAATCTTTAGTTCCTTTACTTATCAAGAGGGTGAAAAACCAACCTAAGCTATGGAAGGCCTCATAAATAACAACAAATTCTACTTTTGAAACAGGCCAACCAAAAAAAAGATGAAGATAGTGGGCACATCTTAGACTGATGAATCAAATTTGAATCTTCAATTTGAAGATGATGAAAGTTTGATTAAAATCTTTTTGAAAGAAAAGATCAACTCGTAAGTTATATCTATTTTTTCAATTATGTATGCTACTTTATGGTCGAAAATATATAATATCATTTATATTTATTAATTTCAAAGATATCATCTACACCAATAAATTTGGAGGTACCATCACAAGGAAAAATATTTTCGATCTGGTAAATAATGACATGATAGTTGATAATATAAGTAATGAAGTATTACTTTATTTTGTTCTTATTCTTTATGTATGTTATGATATATTTTTTTAATAATTCTTATATTAATTTTCAAAATTGTATGAAATCATGTTACTTATAATTAATCAGTTTATATTGCATTGCCAGATAATTGATGCCGAGTAAGAGTTCATTAGAAATAATTGGATAGAGCATCTGGAAAGATATCATAAGTATATAATTACACATGTAATGATCTTCCGTATGTGCCTGATATCAGTATCACCATTTCAAGAACTTGCTAGAATAGTCGGGATTATGAATTTGATAGAGTCGGTGATCAAGATAAGAAGAAATTTTGGTTTCTGTTCACCATCATCAACTCAGACAATTTTCACTGGCACCTAGTTACGGTAACATGCAATCAAAGGTATTGATGCATCTGAATTCAATAAAACATAATTACAGGTACAAAGCGAATGCAAGAAAGTCACAGAAGATACTCGGGCCAATATTTTATATATTCTGTGATAATGATGAGGTGAAGAATTGGTTAATACTAAAGATTGCTGAATGTCCTTCCCAACCTGTGGATCACTAGACTGTGGATTGTATTACTTGAAATATAGGAATTCCTTGTTTGCAAGGATAAGCCTGATAGTTAGGATTTTATAAAAAAGATATAAGTGTCTATCGGCACTAGTTAGCAGCAAGATTATTAAGAAAGAGCCTGTATCAGAAGATTGATAGTGCTATTAAAATTTAGCATATAAAAGCAAATTTTGTTTAATATACTTATTCTCTTCAATTCATGTACTTTTGTAATATGTTATAAAAATTTATAAGTTAATTGATATTTATATTTTAAGCATCATTCACAAAAAAATTATATAATTCATTCAAATAGTAATATTTTAAATATCATTTTCTTATTACATGAAGTTTTGGTATTTTAGATTTTTGTTTACTTCCAGAATATCAAATTTCTTTATTGATGTGATGATATTATAAAGGAATATTATGTTTCTTGATAGGGTATCATAGTTTTTCAATTTGAATGTCAAAACTATAGATCTAGGATATTATAATCATGTTTCAATATTTACTTAAACTTTATTTATTAGAAGTCTATCATGATATTGTAAGAGTTTTAATTCAGACTATAGATGACATGTATTATAGGCAAAAGAAGTTAGAAACTTTGATTTTACATTTTCTACAAGGATGTCATAGTTTTTAAACTAGGATATTGTAATATTATTTTGGCTAATTTAAGTAATCATCTAACATTCGTGGTAATTTTATGATACTCTGGAAGTCATAAACCAAGCCACGAATGACATATATTACAGGTAGAAGAAGTTAGAAACTTTAATTTTATATTTTTTGCAAGGGTATTATAGTTTTTTAACTAGAATATCATAGTTTTTAAACTAGAATGTTATAATACTATTTCGGCAAATTTGAGTGATCATCTAGCATCTGTGGTAATTTTATAATATTCTGAGAGTCATAAATCAAACCACGGATGATATGTATTACAGGCGGAGAAGTTAAAAACTTTGATTTTACATTTTCTGCAAGGGTATAGTAGTTTTTAAACTATGATGTCGTAATACTATTTCGGCCAATTTGAGTAATCATCTAGCATCCGTGGTAATTTTATGATGCTCTGGGAGTTATAAACCAAGCCACGGATAACATATATTAGAGGTTGAAGGGATTAGAAACTTTTATTTTACATTTTCTGTATGGGTGTCATAGTTTTTAAACTAGGATATTGTAGATTTTAAACTGGAATATCGTAATACTGTTTTAGCCATTTTGAGTAATCTTATAGCATCCATGATAATTTTACAATATTCTGGAAGTCATAAACCAAGCCACGTATGACATGTATTAGAGGTAGAAGGGATTAGAAACTTTTATTTTATAATTTTTGTATGTGTGTCGTAGTTTTTTAACTAGAATGTCATATTTTTTGAACTTAGATGCCATAATACTGTTTGTGGATATTTGATTAATTTCATAGCATCCGTGATAATTTTTGATACTCCGGGAGTCATAAACCAAGCTACGAATGATATGTATTACATGTAAAAGGGGTTAGAAACTTTTATTTTATATTTTCTACATGGATTCGTAGTTTTTTAACTAGAGTATTGTAGTTTTTGAACTGGGATATCGTAATACTGTTTCGACCAATTTGAGTAATCTCATAGCATCCATGATATTTTTTGACATTCTAAGAGTCATAAACCAAGCCATCGATGACATGTATTATAGGTAGAAGTAGTTAGAAAGTTTTATTTTTTACATTTTGTTCATAGGTATAGTAGTTTTTTTAACTGGGGTGTCATAGTTTTTAAACTGGGATATCGTATTACGGTTTCAGCTAATATGAGTAATCTTGTAGCATCCATGGCAATTTTTGATAATTTGGAAGTCATAAACCAAGCAACGGATGATATGTATTACAGGTAAAAGGAGTTAGAAACTTTGATTTTACATTTTCTACATGGGTGTCGTAGTTTTTTAACGAGGGTATCGTAGTTTTTTAACTGGGATGTCGTAACACTGTTTCGGCCAATTTGAGTAATCTTCTAGCATTCGTGATATTTTTTGACACTCTGGAAGTCATATAAATCAAGTAATGGATGACATATATTACAGGTAAAAGGGGTTGGAAACTTTGATTTTATATTTTCTGTATGGATGTCATAGTTTTTTAATTAGGATATTGTAGTTTTTAAACTGGGATGTCGTAACACTATTTCGACCAATTTGAGTAATCTTTTAGCATCCGTGATATTTTTTTATACTCTGGAAGTCATAAACCAAGCAACGGATGACATGTATTATAGGTTAGAAGGGATTAGAAACTTTGATTTTATATTTTTTGCATGGGTGTCATAGTTTTTTAACTAGGATATCGTAGTTTATGAACATGAGTATCGTAATACTGTTTCGACCATTTTGAGTAACCTTATAATATCCGTGGTAATTTTATGATACCTTGGGAGTCATAAACCAAGCCACGGATGACATGTATTAGAGGTAGAAGGGGTTAGAAACTTTTATTTTATAATTTTTGTATGGGTGCCATAGTTTTTAAAATGGGATGTCGTAATACTGTTTTAGTTATTTTATTTAATTTATAGCATCCATGATAATTTTATGATACTATGGGAGTTATTATTCAAAACATGGATGATGGGAAGTCCTGTTATGAGCAGTTATTTATTTTACTTTCTTATTTCATACTGGGGTATTCTAATTTTGTAAATGGATGTCATCCATTATATCAAGGGGTGTCATAATTCTGTTATCCCTGTTTTAGTCTTTGGACACTTAAAATAGTACTAAAGTTTATATTTAAAATAAATAGATTCAATCATATATCTAATACATCATGTTTTAAATTTCTCCGGATAATATAAATATACATAAGACTACACGAAAATTTAGCATTTTATATCCTCTCCTGTGTTAGTTGACTGCACACATAAGCATCAAATTCATCTAAAAAAGGATCGAAAAATGGTATAGTGGGTTCAATTACTTATTCTAGTACTTTCACTACATTATGGAAAGGCGGCCTCTTGCTTATACTACCTCTTCTTTTATTTTGCACAGGAATATCAACGAAAGCCTTATCCATATTTTTTTTGATCTCTTTAACTTCTTCTCGACTGCACTCTTAATTATATTTTCTCTTGGACGACCTTTCGTAGTAAATTGGTCAGGATCTTGGATTAGAAGTTATGTGCTTTGCTTAGCTGCACAGTTAGTATCTATAGCTCTTCTGAATAATGATGTAAGATCTTTCATCACTAAATTAAATGCATTATCAGACATGGAGGATATCTCTGCAAGCTTCATCATCCAATGACTCATCAAAGCATATCTACATTCAAAAAAATATAACATTTATATTAGGATTTCATGATATATGATAGGTTTATATAAACATAAAATAAGATATCTGAATTTAAATAATTCCTTGACTGCATACCATGATTTTTATATGCTTTTATCATAAAATTGAGTATTGCATTCGAGATCGTCAAATTGATATTTCATGTTTTTACACCATCTATTCAAGAAATACTTATCTGGGATACGAAATATATCGTTTTAATGAAGAACCAATAAAGCATGCCTACACAGGTAATCCTTGTATTGAAAGGATCTACACTGGCATTGAACATCCTCCAAAGTTTTGTCATATGAAACCATATGATTTTTTATAATTTCTTTTTCATTTCATCAACTTCAATTTTTTCAAATAATTTAACAGAATATACATCACAGTTGTTAACTTTTTTTAACTAATTTAGCATTTGATGCAGCTATTTCAAGGACCTCATTCTAAAATTATTTGAATATGTGCATTATATATTTTCTTGCTACTTGCCTCTCAAAAGGAGAGGATGTTTTTAGGAAAGTATTTGTTTGCAACATTTTATTGTCTTCCTCATTTTCTGCTTCATATCTTTTCTCCAAGGTATCTTTGTACTTATCGATGAATTCCTTGAGTGTAGCCTTTGAATTTATAAACCCATCAAAGAAGTGATTGATGCTCTTGCTTCTTTGTGAAATTGATATTCCTGTTCATAAATATTCAAAAAATAGAAGCATTAAATATACAAAGTTTGTTAGAAATTTACAAACATGAATATTAATCAATCATAATGACTTACAAACCTACAAAGAATGTATCCTTAAGATAAACTAGAACCCATTTACCCCAACATTTATAAATATCATTTAACTAATATACGACCTTGCATTATTTATGTTTCTCCATTAAATTGCCCACCTTTTCTCGAAAGATACTATGGTAACTGAATCATATATTGCCTCTTCAAACTCAACCATAAATTTGGAAATTACAGTGCAAATATGGCTAATCTTTTCAAGAATATTCTTCAATATATGACAAAGACAAAATTTATGCCATGAATTGAAAAAAATATCCCAAACAACAGTCTCGATTGTCTTATCTTGGTCAATTATGATGGCATTTAGTGGGTGACCACCATTTGCATCTAGCTAAGATTGGAATACCTATTTAAATATCTCAGTCCTCTCATCTGATAATAATGCACATCCAAGTAATGTGAACTGTCCATGATGGTTGACTCCAACAAATAGACAAAAAGGTATTTGATATATATTTATCAAATAGGTTGAATCAAAAGTCAGAACATCACTAAAGTAAGTACTTGCCAATCTTATCTTAGGATGGATCCAGAAGATATACCTAAGCTATCCATTATCATTTAAGATCAAAGTATAAAAGAAATTTAGATTTTTTACTTGCATGTGTGAAATGGATTATCATTGACTGTGCATCTCCTTCTTTCAACTGACTTTGACATTCCCGACAGATAAAATTATGAGTATCATTCTCTGTGAAATCTAATTATCTTCTATCCCTTTCCTTCTAGCCATGGCAAAGTATATTTGAGTTATGAAATATTCACGATATGTAAATTACCGATCTCTACTTTTTCTGATATGCTGATCCTCTTATGGGACCGTAAATAACCAGCTGATAATATGGACAGCTCATGGTTATGTTCTTTAAAAATATCATCCAATATCTACTTACCATTTTTAAAATTTAGTCTTGCTTTTAGAATTTAGCCTTATAATTAATTTTGCCAGTATCTCTAGGATTCATGGAGTTATTGATTTTTCTAGATTTTCCTTGCCTCCAACATGCTAAGTGCTTAAAGCATATTTCTTTGTTGTTGTTGGACCTACTACATACTGTTGTGATTCCAAAACCTACTCTCATTGTATATTCATTATAGAAATTATATACATCATTTATAGAATTAAACTTCATTCCAATTTTGGGATCAACAAACTTGTTCTCTGCATTCGGGATGATAGGAAAAGGTGCATTCTTGTGAACAACACCAGCAACCTTATCCACATGATAATCTTCAATTTTTTTCAGATTTCTAATTTCAATGCCATATATAGAATATCTGCAAAAAAATTATAAATATTGATATACATAATTTAAATGATATTTTATCTATAGCATAATAAATAATATGTTATGCATTAGATAGAATATGACACAATAGTATATGAAACGGGTGTAAAACCAAATATTTTTAAAAAAATATATTTGAACTTATGACACCCTAATTTAGAAGTTATGATATCCTAATTAATAGATTATGATGCCCGATCATAAAATATAAAACAAAATATGTTAACCCCTCCTACCAGGGGAACCTATTATTTGTGGACTGAGTTATGACTCCAGGATATCATAACATGCTATGGATGCTAAAAGATTATAAATATATGCTGAAACAGTATTATGACACCCTAATTCAAAAACTATAACATCCTATTAAAAAACTATGATATCCCTATACAAAATCATAAACCAGATCTTTTGATCTTCCGTAATAGAAGTGTTTTAGCATGCATTGCTGATATATGGCATCCACATTGTGATAAAATGCTTCCAAGAAAATTTCACTATCAAAAACTTCGAAACATGAACAACTCGGTATAAAATAAAAAATAAAGGCTTTTGTCCTCCATCATAGGATATTTCAACCATGTATTGGCTTGAATAAAATTTTAGATTATGATAAAAAGACCAGGAGAAAAAAATATTTCTAAAAAAAGAATTTTCAAGGAACGACACGTTAATTTAGAATTTACGACATCCTAGTTAAAAGATTATGATACCCGATCATATAACATGAAATAAAATATGTTAACCCCTCTTACCAGGAGAACCTATCACTTGTGGACTGAGTTATGACTCCTAGGATATTATAACATGCTACAGATTCTAAAGGATCATAAATATATGTTGAAATAGTATTATGACAATCCAATTCAAAAACTACGATATTCTAGTTAAAAAACTATGACTTCTTTACATAAAATCATAAATTGGGTGTTTTGATCATTCATAATAGAAGTGTTTAAGTATGCATTGCTGATATATAACACCCACATTATAATAAAATGCTTCTGAAAAAACTTCAGTATCAAAAACTTTGAAACATGAATAATTCGATACAAAATAGAAAATAAAGGTTTTTGTCCTCCGTCATAAGATATTTCAACCATGCATTGGCTTGAATAAGATTATTAGATTATGATAAAAATACCAGGAGAAAAAAATATTTCTAAAAAAAGAATTTTAAAGAATGACATTCTAGTTCAGAAGTTACGACATTCTAGTTAAAAGATTATGACATCCGATCATAAAACATGAAACTAAATATATTAACTCATCATACCAGGAGAACCTATCACTCGTGGATTGAGTTATGACTCCTAGAATGTCATAACATACTACGAATGCTAAAGGATCACAAATATATATTGAAACAGTATTACGACATCCCAGTTCAAAAACTACGATATCCTAGTTAAAAAACTACAACATTCCTGTACAAAATTATAAATTGAATATTTTGATCATCCGTAACAGAAGTATTTCAGTATGCATTGCTGATATATGACATCCACATTGTAATAAAATATTTTTGAGAAAGTTTTAGTATAAAAAACTTCGAAACATGAACAACTCGGTACAAAACAAAAAATGAAGGCTTTTGTCCTCCATCATAGGATATTTTAACCGTGCATTGATTTGAATAAGATTGTTAGATTGTGATAAAAAGATTGTGAAGAAAAAATATTTCTAAAAAAAGAGTTTTCAAGGAATGAAATCCTAGTTCAGAAGTTATGATATCCTAGTTAAAAATTATGATACCCAATCATAAAATATAAAACTAAATATATTAACCCCTCCTACTAGGAGAATCTATCACTTATGGACTGTATTATGACTCCTAGGATATCATAACATGCTGCGGATGCTAAAGGATCATAAATATATGATGAACAGTATTAGATATCCTAATTATAAAACTATGACATCTATGCATAAAACATGAAACTATATTTATTATCTTCTCCTACCATAAATACTTATCACCTGTGACTGAGTTATGACTCTCAGAGTATCATAAAATTTCATGGATGCTAAAGGAGTATTATATAGTTTCCTATATCATTAACTTTCTCTAACTACCAAAATAGTTGGTATAATAAAGGAACTATAAAAAGAAAACTAAACGAGATTCTATGAAAGCTTGGTTTATTTCATGTTGGAGATGATATTTTGTCTTGAAATTATAGAAGTTTTCGATGGCTTATTCCAATCTTGAACCAAAACAGAGTACTTTTTTAGAGCGAGGAATAAGCTTATATTAATATTCAAAAGTTGATTCCTATGATAAGACTCTCAGAGCACATTTCAAAGCGAGGAAGATTCTTCTTTCAACCTTTGACTGATTCCTTAGATCAAAGCCAGAGCATGTTACTGATTCCATGGACCAAAGCCAGAGTATGTTTCAGACTGAGACATTTAGCTAAAAGTACTGAGAACAATATTTTAGTTTTACCAAAATCCAAACAAGATGGCGAGAAAAAGTAGGCTGGAGGGAAAGGATATTTTGGTCTGCACAAAAAATTCAAAAAAAGTTGAATGGTAATTAATGAACGTCATGCTCAACTTTTAAGCTGTTATACGCCCCATCCCATCAAGCCAGTTAGGATACACATGGACTAATAAGAAACAGTGATGAGGGCCATGATTTCTTGCACCGCACGCGGTGCACAAAGACTTACTCCCACCAACATATGTAGTCACTCGGACCCAACATAGTTTTGATGATTCGACATGAAATTTGAATGGATAAAGGTTCTTTTTCATCGTGATACTTAAAAAGTATATTATATTAAATTTTATTTATTTTAAGATATTTAAAATTATTTTTTTTTTTTTGTTATAAAATATTTTTGATATTGGATTAGAAAATTAGGTAACATCGAAGATTGAAATAAGTAATTAAAAACTTATTCTATTATTTCAGGATACAACATTATCTCCTAACAGAAAGCAAAAAACTCTTTATATAATTTTTTATAACTTTTTCATAAATTCTTTATTACATCAACTATTTTGATAGTTTGACAAACTTAATATATTAAAAAATTATATAATATTTTAGAGTATCATAGATTATTTAACTAAGTCAAATTTTGAATATTAGAAGCATTAATCTTCTTTAGTTAGTTATATTTTAGGTAATGTATGATAAAAAAAAATTGATATGAAAGATCTAAATCATAATTTTTGTAAATGAATATCATAAGTTTTGTAAAGGGATATCATAATTCTGATTTTTATATTTTTATATTATAATATCCTGAAAGTTATATTTTAGTCAAAGAATGATAGAAAGTCTTGATAGCAAATCAAAACCTTTAGTTTTCTATTTTATATAGAGGTGTTCTAAATTTTTGAATGGGTATCGTAGTGTTGTGAAGGAAGGTCATAAATTCAAATCTTATATTTTCAAATCAAATTATTTTCATGGCATATTATGACATACTAAATGTCATATTTATAGCAATAGATAGTTGAAAAATCATGGTACAAAGGATCAAAACCTTCATTTTTCTGTTTTATATTAGAATAGTCATATTTTTAATAATTTTAGTTCAAATTGTCTCGTAACTATATTTTTATACTTTGGATGTCATATTTTAGACAATGGATGGACAGTGAAAAAGTATCGGTACGGAGAATCAAAATATTCAATTTATAGTTTTGTACCAGGATGTCATAATTTTTTGAATATCTGTTATAAATTTTATAAAAAGTATCATAATTTTGATTTTCATATTTTCAAGTCAATTTGTCTATGTATCGTATTATGATATCTTGAGAGTTATATTTTAGCCAATGAATGATGAAAAGTCCCGATAGAAGAATTAAAATCTTCAATTTTTTATTTTGTATTGGAATGTCATAAATATCTAAATGAACGTTATAATTTTGTATAGAGATCATTAATTTAAATATTATATATTTAAAAAAATTTATCTCCGGGCCATTTTATTACACTTCGTGTCATATTTTAACCAATGAACAGTTGAAAAGAATTAAAATCTTTATTTTTTCATTATGTGCCGAGGTAGTCATAATTTTAATATTCTCGGTTCAAGTCGTCTCATAGGCATATTATTATACTTCTGGTATCATATTTTAGGTAATAAATAATGAAAAAAATCTTGGTACGAAGAATCAAAATTTTTAATTTTATACCAGAATGTCATAATTTTATAAATCGGTATCATAAATTTTATGAAGATATACCATTAATTCAATAATCATATTTTCAGATCAACTTATATCCGTACCATATTACACACCCTTGATGTAGCTAATGTGTATTGCTTTAACTCCAAGGAGTTGTGGTCTGTCGTTTTCCTTTCCGAATCTGAGAAGATCGCTGCAACAAGAAAGATGAATGAGGTGCGTTTTCCTAGCAATATTCTCCTCTTTTGTTGACCAGTAGTGATTAAGTTGAGTTATATTGACTTACTAGCCAGGTAGTTCATTCCCAAGCAAAGGTTATTGCAGATCAAGACGTAATTTATAAGTATATATCAAGAAATATACTTTTCTGTTGCCACTGTTGCTCTAAAGCTGCTGGAGAGATTGGATATATGACACCAGAAGACGCTTGGATAGTTGCATATCTCATTGATGCTGTCACTGGTCGCATACCACATTCATCGACTCACCCAGGTTCAGTTTACAGAGTCCTGTCCATGCTGTAAGTGGTGTCGGTTGTCAAATATTTTTGCCATCTTCATCTCTAGGCTCTAGCAGCACACCACTAGTGATGTAAAGCAACTTCCTTCACGACCCTTTCATTTAAAAAAAAAAAAAAGGGGCACAAGAATTCATCCATTCTTTTGTTTTATTCTTTCAGAAGGTCGTCGAGCGAGAACCGGGTTGTCTATCACTACTTCAATCTCAGAGCGCGCAGATACGAGATATATATATATATATATATGATCGATCCCGAGCAGTAAATTTTTTCTTCGTATGCATCTCTGTTCTCTTTATTTTTCAGGACTCGACATTCGTACATCCTTGCATCCGATCGAGATCAGCCTTATGAAAATGAAATAAGTACTTTCTCCCAGGATGGGGCAAACATAGCATGACATCACCTTTTTCTTCATATTCTCGGCAAGAGATCGATGATGGTAAAATCCCAGTCATATATATATATATATATATATATATATATATATATATATATATATTACGCATTCTGTGAAGGCTATGGCAGTAACAGCAACGGCCAAAGGCGTAGCATCCAAGCAGCTTCTTATTGGTACTGTAGGCAATCAGGTTAGTTAGAAGTATATATAACCATGGCTATTTGTGTACTTCACTCGTTTTAAGAATAACCTGAATTGTGATGATGGGCTTGAAGCTCAAACTCACTTTCACCAAATTATGTACGACTTCAAGATTTCCCAACTTTTTTTTGTACAAGAGGAAGAGGTTAGAGAAAGGGGAGCATAGCAAAGGGGGAAGAAAAGCTCATGTCGGCTGATATTGCAAACTATATTGATTTTACATTGATCGAGGTAATAAAAAGTTGAGATATTATGCATATCGTGTTTGTGTGTGGCTGATAGTTGGAAAAGGCTAGATGTTTGATACGAGTACGAACTATAGTGGGTAGTGCATTTGTCATAAAAATTGATCAAACTACTCCTTGACTTCATCCATTGCTAATCCCCATTTCCGCTTCCATGACCAGGCAAAACAAAGGGAAAGGTTCTTTCATTGTGCTGGTTTGGCAGTAAAAAAAGGATAAGTTTTGGACCTCCTCCTAGACTTAAGCAGAGATGGGAAAGAGAGAGGCGGAAGATGGGATAAGATAGTCCTTTGATTTGAAAAGGAGCAAGTTTGAACCTTCTTGACTTCCCTTTGGATAGGTCGAGACAGAAAAAGAATGGAATAGAGAGAGGAGGAAGTTATGGGATGGAAGTATCTTGGTCTTTGTTTTGGCAATAGACGTATAATAGAGAGAGGTGAGGAGGCAGGGGAGCGAGGTAAAGATATAGTCCTTTCTTTTGTGCCAGATGGAAATTACCATTAAAATAGGAGGGATTGAGGTACATTATATATATATATATATATATGTATGTATATATATTCATAAATTTTTGTTGTTATTAACTTAATTACCAGATGGAAATTGAAAATGGACTATATCTGTCGAGATGAGCATCCAAAAATTGTTTCCAGTGCTATTTACATCTACATTTAGTACGAAATTGCAATGCCTCCTGATAGATACATATTTTTGTAACTTCATATATATGAAGTATTTATTTATTAAACTCCGAGGTTCTGCTACACTCCTCTCTCTTTTATTATAAAGAGTTTTTTTTTTTATTACATTATTGACATATTTTTTAACATTACTTGTAACTCATCCAAATGCCACTTGATAATTTATATTGAATTCAATATTTCTTAATTCAGGTCTTGGCAGTGGATAAGCGATATCTTGATCCTCGTCATAGTACTGTCATGCCTACACGATCGGAAAAGGAAGAGGGAATTATACCATTAACAGATTCTCTGTCAATCATCCCTCAGGTCACCTATTTCTCGCATTCCTTTTTCTTGCTACATACATTTTGCTTCCTTGTTGGTTATTATGATTGATTATTATAATATAAGAATTGCATTTCATATGTCATAAATATCTCATATGGTAAATTTTCTTGCATAATATATGTTTTGTCAGATATCTCTGTCAAGTTTGATATCAAAGCATCGAAATATAACTCTAATATTTACATTTAAGAAGAAATTGAATGTTGCTTTATGAATTTCAACATATTCTTTTATGTACCGAAGGGAAAGGCATTTGGCTTTATTTAACACGGTAAATGTGTACTTTGAGTTGCCTTGTTGGTGGTCTTTGGTTATGGATTTTGCTTTTAAGTCATTCTTCACTTCCTTGAGGGCAAAACTAAGGTGACATGTCTACTCAACTGGAATTTTGTGGCAAGTCATCCTTCTGGTGCAACATATTGGTCAACAATTTCTAAGAGATGGCAAAACATACCGTCTTTTTAAGAATTAATTGAAATGGTTATTTCACTTGAATGATGGATTATTGTTGGAGAGCGAAGACATGTAATTAATATTTCCCACTGCAGGTCACCATTAAAAGGATTACTGGGTTACTGGAGAGATAACATATGAGTTACATTAGGAGCGAGGTTGTTAAAACCTTGGTTGACATGATTTATGGGCAACATAGTTCATGAAGTTGTTGAATGAAGTCTATCAGATTAAAAGGACACAATGGGGCAAAGAGATGCAGATACTACCGTGTACCACCAGTCAACCATGCTACCTGAACTAGATGCTTCTTCGAGGGGAAAGGAATGCAGATAGTAATGTGTTCGGACCATATTGAATATTATGGAACTTTAGAAAATCATGGGAGAAGCAGCTTGCTTGCTTTTCTCAAACAGCTTTCCCGGTGAGAACCAAAGGATCGAGGAAAGTGCCTTCTTTCTTTTCCCTTTCTTTTGAAGATGTATTTCTAAGAAGAAAAATTTAGTCCGTGCATCAAAATGAAGTTATCGGAGAGGAGATCGGACATATTATTTAAAAGACACGAAAACCATTTCAGATTTAAAGCAATTTTCTTTTTTATAGTTGACAGCCTAGCCTGGCCTAACTTCCATTTATGATCCTCCCTTGTTATGCATTAATCATGTATGGCCATTCCTTGTTTAAATCATGACCAAAAATGGATCATCACCTTCCTCCGAGAAGGATATGAATCATGTATAAAATGGGAATGACCCCTAAGACTCATACACGAAAAAATAATAAAAATTCCTCCCTTTTCTCCCCTGATTCAACATGGTATCAGAGCCTCTAACCTATTCCTTCTTATTCTCACCTATTCAAATCTTATCCCTAACTTATTCCCATCCTATTCCTCTCTTCTTCCCAAGAGCTGCCGCTGCCACCAACGACGCCTCCCGCCGCTACCACCCTCCCCTCTCCTCGACACCCTCGGAGCCACTGCCTTCTTCGGCTCCTCCAACGAACATGCACAACCGCACCGCCCGCCCACGCCGCCGCTCCTCCAACGAACCTGCACGACTGCAACGCCCGCCCACGCCGCCGCCCTGTGCCCAGCGCCCACACCATCGCCTTGTCCATCGCGCCCCCGTCCCCTCTATCGCTGCGCCTTCTCCGTCGCACCCCCGTCCCCTTCCAAATCCTCGCCAACTCCCCGAGATTGAGGTTCCAACCCTTCTCCTCACTCTTGGCCTGGAGCAAGTTCATACCTTGGGCATAGCTACAAATCTTGGAGGCGTACAGAGCCTTCTTGTCGACCGCCTGTCCTAGTGACGGCCCTAAGACCTCGCCACCGATCTCGGCCTAGTCGAGTCCCTCCGCTATGCCCTCCGACGAGCCCAAGCCCGTAACAAGCCTACGCAGCACCCTGCGATGAGCCCTGTCGCTGCACCCTGCAACGAGTCCGCACCCGAGCCCGAGCCCTGTCCCTTGAACCCTGCGCTAACTCCCTGATTCTGGTTCTGGCTCCTGCTACCTCCATGGCCCTGGCCTCTCTATGCAACCTTTGCTCTGAAGCCTCCTGCTACCGGATCTCTATGGCAGAAGACAGAAGGCCACATACACTTTCCATGGCTTGGTACACCTCTTCTTAAACATATTTAGAAGCTTTACTTTTCCCAGAACAACTTTGAGCAACTATTTTTTGTGGTGATGTGTACCCGGCTCTCAAATGGTGATGGATAATCCTTCTCTTCTGATGTCTTCGGTTCGACTAGATGAATCTCTCACTTATCTTATATGGTCTCGAAATGTGCGGTTATACATCAAAGCTCATGGATTTGAGGGATTTCTTACCAGGACTACTGAAAAGCTGCAATTAGGAGACAATGCACTATCAAAATGGGAATCAAAGAACTCTCTTATGATGGCCTGACTTCTTAACTCTATGGTGCCTTTAGTTTTCAAGGTATGTCCTTCCTTGACACCGCCCGAGAAATTTGAGAAGCTACTGCTCGAACTTATTCATAACAGGGCAACACTGCTCAAGCTTTTGAGATCAAACGCCGGGTATGTGCACTACAACAGGGCGAACTCTCATTACTGCTTATATGGCTGAACTCCAGCGGATGCGGTTTGAGCTGGATTTTTATCGTCCCTTCAAGGCCTGTTGCTCACAAGATGCCCTTGAGTTCAAAAAATATACTGATGAAGAACGAATTTTTGATTTTCTTGCTGGACTTAATGATGACTTTGACCCAATCAGAGTTCAGATTTTGGATTGAAGTACGGGTCTGTTCCTCTTGAACAGGTCTTCTCCCTTATTTTGAGTGAGAAAACTCATCGCCGAGTGATGATTGCTCCTATAGATACGGTCCGATCTGTACTAGTAGTTTAGTCTCAATCAAATTCTCGTAGTGGCCGAGATATGCAGGTATGCTCATATTGTTACAAAACAGGACATGTACGTGATGCTTGTTAGCAGCTACATGGTCGTCCCTCCAAACATGGTCGGGGTGGCCATTGAGGAGGAGGACGTTCTGGTGGATCCACTTGTCATCCCCAGGCACATCTTTCTGAGCACCCAGAAGGGGGTGCCTCATCTGCCAAGGCCTTGCCTCCTGGTATTGATACCGGGCACTCAGTCTCTACTGATGAAATGCTTCGCCGCATTATGGACCAGCTTAATGTTTCTTCTAGCAGTGCTCCATCTTCTGCTAACGGTTTGCCAAGCAGTTCTTCTAGTTCTCCTCCTTCCATTTTTCATTCTCATTTTGCACAATCTCATATCTCTCGTATCAAGTCTAGTACAGTAAATATTGATAACTTTGACTCTTCCTTTAATACCTCTAAGATATGGATCATTGATTCTGGTGCCACTATGCATATGACAGGTAATTCTGATATTTTCAGTCTTACTCATTATGTTCGGATAGAGTGCGTATAGCTGGTGGCTCTTTCCGGCCTGTGTCTGAAAAAGGATCCATCAACTATACACCAACCATACAACTCTCTGCTGCTTTACATGTCCTGGTTTCCCTACTAATCTTC
The DNA here is from genome assembly GCA_021397845.1 of Areca catechu. NCBI lineage: Eukaryota > Viridiplantae > Streptophyta > Magnoliopsida > Arecales > Arecaceae > Areca > Areca catechu. The sequence goes on along the minus strand of CM038042.1, from coordinate 168,274,758 downwards.
TCTCTATCCATTCAATTACCAATGATCTAAATTATACAGTCACATTTTTCTTACTTATTGTGTTTTCCAGAAGCTAACAATGGGGGAGATGATTGGGTATGGTAAAATGCACAACGAGCTCTACTAGTTGGATGAAGAAGAACTGAAGACTCATTTTCAACAAGCTGGTATGGTTGTTTCATCATCTGATAATGCCCTACAGGAACTTCAGTTACAGCACCATAGGCTTGGTCATATCTCCTTTTCTATTTTATCACACTCATTTCCTAGTTTATATCATTTTTGTGCTAAAGAACAATTAGTTTGTGATGCGTGTGAGTATGCTAAGCACACGCGCACTAATTATCTAACTTTAGGAATTCGTAGTAAGAAGCCTTTTGAAATTGTTCATTCTGATATGTGGAGATCCTGTTGTCCTATTTCTATTTCTGGGCATCGTTATTTTGTTACATTTATTGATTGTTATAGTCGAGTAACCTGGGTATATCTTCTACGGTCTACAGATGAAGTGGTTCGTTGCTTCAAAGAATTTCATAAATTCATGGATACCCAATTTGGTGCCAAGATTAAAATACTGAGATCTGATAATGGCACTGAATATATGCATAAGGAGTTTCATGAATACCTCATTACTCATAGTATTATCCACCGGACTACTTGTATTGATATCCCTACCTAGAACGGTATTGCTGAACGAAAAAATCGACACCTTTTAGAAGTTGCTAGATCCTTACTATTTACTATGCGGGTTCCAAAAACTTTATGTAGTGAGGCAGTTCTCATTGCAGCTTATCTGATCAACCGCATGCCTCTTCGCACTCTAGAGTACCAAGCACCACTTGCATATCTTCAAGGGGATTCTTCTTTTATTGTACCCCCGAGTATTTGGATGTACATGTTTTATCCGGGATCATCGTCTTACCGTTGGCAAGCTTGATCCCAAATCTCTGAAATGTATCTTTGTGGGCTATCCTGCTACGAAAAAAGGGCTATAAGTGCTATTACCCTCCTGAAAAGCGAATCTTTGTCAGTATGGATGTGACCTTTCAAGAGAGTGAACCTTATTATGATGCTGTTCCGATACCTCAGCCACTTGCTCAATTGCCCTTAGCCCAACAATTTATTTGCTCTCCTAGTATCCCTTCTAAAGCTACTGGTCAAGAGGGGGAGATTACAATGACTAAGGAGCAAAAGCAAACTAAGGAGCAAGAATATACTAGTGAACAGTCAGATAATGACTCTAATTAACAAGGGGAGTCTGCATCTGAGCCCATTGTGCATTCTATTACTATCCAACAGTCTTCTTCTGACTCGGCTCCAGCATCTCCATTTGATAATGGTAATATTTTCTCTGACCCTACTTTAAATCTACCTATTGCTCACAGAAAAGCTTTCGTCCTCATATTATTCCTTCTCAATATCATTACGATATTGCTAATTTTATTTCCTACGAGTCTATTTCACCTACATATAGATCATTTATTGCATCTTTAGAATCTATCTCTATACCATCACACTGGAAGGATGCTATATCAGATCCTAAGTGGAGATGAGCGATGCTTGAAGAAATGCAAGCCTTGAAAAAAAATCAGACTCGGGAACTGGTTTTCTTACCTGCTGGAAAACATGTAGTATGTTGCAAATGGGTTTATACTGTGAAGCAGACCCCTGAAGGCAAAGTTGATCGCTATAAAGCACGTCTTGTTGCCAAAGGTTATGCACAAATATACATCATTGATTACGAAGAAACCTTCGCCCTTATAGCAAAGATCAACACCATTCGGACCCTCATATCTTGTGTAGCAAATCTTAACTGGAGTTTACTCCAACTAGATGTAAAAAATGCTTTCTTATATGGTGATCTTCAAGAGGAGGTGTATATAGAAATTCCTCATGGATTTACTAGTACAGAATTGCTGGCAAGGTCTGCCGTCTGTGCCGGTCACTCTATGGATTAAAGCAGTCACCCAAGGCATGGTTTGATCGTTTTCGTCATGTCATGCTTGAAATAGGTTACCACCAAAGTAATGCTGATCATACCATGTTCTTCTGTCATAATAAAGGCAAGGTTGCTATCCTAATTATCTATGTATATGATATCATCCTTACTAGGGACGATCTCCTAGAGCTGGCTCAGTTGAAGACTCAATTGGCACAATCTTTTGAAGTCAAGGATTTAGATAATTTACGATACTTCCTTGGAATCGAAGTGACCAGGTCATCCCATGGTATCTTTCTTTCACAGAGAAAATACGTCTTGGATTTATTGACTTAGACAGAAATGTTAGGATGTCGACCTACTACTACTCCTATTGAGCAGAATCATCGTCTTATTACTGACGAGCTTTTATAGTCAGTGTTATAAGTCAGTATATGCATGATCCCTGTGAACGCCATCAGGAAGCTGTGTACAGGATCCTTCGGTATCTTAAGAGCTGCCCAGGGTAAGGTCTTCTTTTTTCTCATCATGAACATCTTAAAGTTGAAGCCTATTCAGATGCTGATTGGACAGGTTCTATAGATGATTGGTGATCCACTTCGGGCTATTATATTTTTGTTGGTGGAAATCTTGTAACTTGGCGCAGTAAGAAACAGAATGTTATCGCTCGATCTAGTACAGAGACTGAATATCGAACTCTCTTTCAAGACATTTGTGAGCCTTTACATAATTTCACAAGCCAACTACTGCTCGAGCCTGACTAATTAATAAGTCAAGCCTTGAAGCCTGGACCACATTAGGCTTATATTTCTAATTAGACATGCTTGAACAAGACGCCTGACGAGCAGAAAATGAGCTGTTCATATGCCACTCATCAGTTCCTGGCCCCGCTTCCGTACAGAGGATTTGTGATCACTGATGCAATTTAAAGCATGAAGTAACCCATATCTGCAGGATTTTAATGGGTCCCCAGATTTATTGGCTATATGGGGAGTGAATATATAATCTCTTGTGCGTTTCCTAGGGATATTAGATCCTAATTGCTCAAGATAAGTTCTCAGCCTTGTGGCTTTTCTTCTCCAGAAAGGGATATAAAAAGGAAGACAGGAACCTACTTGATTATGGACTGATATATTTTATGATTAAAAAGATTTCCTTTAAGCCCTTTTTCTGGTTTGAATATGGACCGATTTCGCTCATGCGGATTCCAGCTGAAATAAGATACTTGAACCTGCCTATCGAACTGAATCTTATTCTTCTATCAAAAAAAAAAAAAAGGACGAACATTTTTTTCATTGGAACCATGTTACTGAAGATGCAGCGGTCTTTGTATTTACGGGCTGTGTGTTAACAGAGGTTTCATCATGTTGCTGAACTAATTGTTTACAGGCCTGCTACATTGCACCCTCTCTTCAAGTGGAAGGCCTGAGAGGCATGGTAACAAACCCAGCCAAATTGGAATCCACCACACTTGTTTTCTGCCATGGAGTCGATATTTTTGTCACCAGGATTATTGCCCCGTCAAGAACCTATGATTCGCTTACAGAAGACTTCAATTACGCACTTCTTCTCATCACGATGGTTGCATCGGTTGCTGCTATTTTTTGCAAAGTGGATCTTGTCTGAGAAAGAGGATCTGAGAGAAAATTGGAGGTTAATGTATCTCCTCCTATTACCGTGATAGAGTTTTGTGTTTCTTTGGTCATTATGCAACCCTTGTTTTAGTTAATTTTGTTAGACTTTCTCAACCCATTGTAGCATTGATATTTTATGTTATTTAATTTGACAAGAAGCCTCATTCTTGTCGCCATCTTTGGCGTCGCATTTCCGTCGAGTCTCGGTATGGCATTGTAACCCACGGAAGCCATTTGGATTTGCTGGTGAGGAAGTTGTGAACCGGTAAGACACTTGACAGGCCCTCTGCAACCCAGTATCTCTCAAATTCATCTTATTACTTAGCTTGCAATTGATTCTTAGCTGAGGTGAAGCTCAAGCCTCTCGTGACAAACCCTTTACGATGATCCCCTTTGTCACCCCACAACTCCTTCACAGCTGAAGAGATTCTGACAATGACCGCCACCAGAGAGCACGGACCAGTTATATATGATTCATGGGCGACGAGAGGGTGCTCTCTCAATTTGCTTCTCTGGTGCTGGCATTGGAAGCCCTTTCAGAGGTAGGGTTTCTTTCAGATGCTGCCATCAAATTTTTAAAGCCCCAACCAACCAATTGCTCGGTTCTGGGATCTTCGGAGGGAACCAGTTGGAAGTCGGCATCTTCTGCTCGTCCGGTGGGCCTACATGCCCCACCGTCACGAACCGGAACGCCGAGTTATGACTCGGATTTCATGGAGGGAATGGTGGCACCTCGTTTACCACATCCCCTCCTTTCATCCAGGAGATCCGCAGGGGCTTTTGCCACCCGGCTGAAGTAAAAAGAGGGAAACTTATGGCTGTGGAATTCCAAACACGGTGCAACACGCTAGATAGGGACATTTGTCGGGCAGGCAGGCCACAACCGAGAGGAAAGAAGAATTAATTCAAACCGAATTGCACGTCGAAAATTTATAGATCGGGGTTCAGGTCTCTTGGTGCTTTACTGCTTTTGGGTTTCGTTTCTTTTGGAGATCTGGTTCTATATTCCAATCAATGCAGACCATTTATAGAAACACCATGGAGACCTGCCACACTTCGCGTTCCTTTGCAAGCCACGTGGTATGGTGGTGTTTCCACTTCTTTGGAGAAGTACACCATGTTCATGCCTATGTGCGGTCCCTATTCTCGCCCACCCAACTAACATGGTTCGCACACCATCAAAGGACGGCGACGGGGTTTCAAAAACTCAGATATCCCCGAATCATGGACCCTCTTTTTTCTTTTTTTTTTTGATTGCATCCTCTTCATTATTGTCACTCGGAATTTTTTTTTTTTTTTGGATGTATCGAGGAATGAGAATACTGTTTGTCATCATGACCCCTATAATGGGATGATCCTTGAAACAAACCAACCCTCCAAATATGTAAAGGCCTGACGAGGAGGCACGCCCACGAGCCCTGCCAAAAGCATGGGAGGAGTGCGGGTGGTCCCTCCCCAGCTCTGCGGGAAAAAAAAAAAAAAAAAAAAGCTGTCCGCCGTCCGTGCCCAGACTGCAAAACCCAGCCCGTAGAGGTGAACGGATACAACTGCTAGTGCCACTGCCGATGCGCGCCCTAAAATTCCCGCGGTACCGCCGGAAGTCGAAGGCATTTCAACTTCGGGCATCGCGTCGGAAATATGATAACCTTTTTTTTGTATTTTTATTCAGAAACAGGCGGACGGATGTTGGCCCACGCCTACGGTGATACGTTAGGTGATGAGTGGTGACGAAATCGGGCCCTCTTCGCGCTGTACAGCCTTGTAGAGAGTTATTAACCGTAACCAACATGACGGAAGAATAAGAACATGATACAGCTCTCCGTAGGCAAATGGCTGCTTGTGATGACGTCAAAATTACAGAATTTGGCTCTATCACGATCACATAAAAGGTGAGTCCTTTCACCCCTCACGTCAGTACAGCTATCCGATAGACTAAGGATCGATGTGCATGATTGCATATTTGCATGACACCTGTATATACTTAATTATATACATATTTTATTCTAACCAGCAAATATGCAAAGTTTACATTTTGTCTTGTGCTGATCAGGTACACCTGATCTCACGTACATCATAACCGGCACGAAGCAAACTAGGAGTCTCATCACGCTGCGCGGCTCTATGAGTGAGTGTTCAGAAATGACAACTTTTCCTTCTCTTCCTATGGGAGCTACAGCGCGCTATATGTCTACCGGGGCTAGAGTGGAAATGCCAAACATCTAAAATTGGCTGTTGGAAGTCGAAGGAGACGCGACCGCACAGCCCTGGCCCTTTGGTTCGATGTAAATGTGGGGTACTCTACGTGTACATATATCAAGATGGCATGCATCCATCGCCCTTGTTGCGAGAACTGTTAATCAACAGTACAAAAATTAATACTTTGGCCTGCTTGGAAGATTGAAAAATCCCTCTCCTCTTGGTCCCAAGGGAAACCCCTGCTACTGGGCACTTCGCTCCAATTTGACTCCAAACGATAACAAAACAAGGGTTCGGTGGATAGTCATCGGTTTGTTCTAGAAACCAACCTACAAGAGCCCTTCCACCTAAGTTTCACAAGCCGAATTGGTCCACTCTTCTGATCACCAACACATAACCCAAATCTTCTCATGATTCGCCAGTCTATCACCATGCTCCCGTTGGATAGAAACGATCATCCAAGGAGAGACTGCCCCGTACCCCATCAATTCAAACATACATGCTATATTGTGCTGCATGTCGGTCCTTAGCATCAAAGCCGTTCCGCCACTGGATCATGGGATCCCTTGAATTCTGCTGGACCATCCCTTTCATGGCATCTCTCCAAAGCTCTCTCAATCAATAATGGCATGCTTTTCTAAATATATACCAAGCTATCATGCCTGTATCCCCCTCCCTTTAGCTTCTTTTAATTTTTTGGGTGCATAGAACTGCAACTTTGGAAAACGAAGAAAAACAGGGACTAAAAACAGCAAAACTAAAGAGGAGAACAACTAAAATAATAATAATAATAATAATTGTTGCCGCTCTCGTCGCCCGCGCCCGTGCCACGGATCCGTCAATCCCTCCTGACCGCCTGGCGAGGGAGCCTCCCTTCCTGCAGCGAACCTGCGAAAAAGGGTTAGAGGACCCTGGCCGGGGATCCCGGCGAGGGAGCTCCGACGGTCAAGTCAGTAGACGACGAGAAGGAACAGACTCTCCAGACGGACCCCCGAAAGGGTTCCAGACTTAGAGAGTTTACTAGTGAGAGAGAGACGCTCTGGGGACCAGAATCTCGGCTGGGCCTCCTTGCCGAGCTCACGCCCAGTGATTCCCTCTCGGGATCTCTGGTTTCACTCTCCGGAGCGAGGCCTTTTGCCGTTGCTTCCCCTTTGTCCCCAGGCTTGTTTGCTTACCTCCGTTGTCCCCAGATTCTCCCTCTTATCTCCTTTCGTCGTGCGCTTGTCTTTTCTTCCTAGGAGACTCCCCTCACCTGTCTTCTTCTCTTTTCCCTTTCGGTGAAAGGGGGCCAGGCGGGCTTTCCCGACCTCGTCCGCCGAGCCCAGCAGGGAAAAGGCAAAGGCAGAAGAGAAAAAGAGAGGGCGGTGCTGACAAGGCGGACATTCAGGCCTCGGGCCCAGCGGGAGCGCCCTCTCTCTCCCAAGCATGGGCGCCATCCATCTATAGGGCCTGTTCTGTCAGAATCGTGTCCCTCGGCTGTGGAGCTTGTCGGGCCGATGCAAGTGATGTTCCGCGTGCCGCCGCCCTCCGTACGGGGCGCCGTCTGGGATTCATACGGCCGAGGGATGGCCTCGGGCCCACGACTCTTCTTGAGATCTTCTCCGTACGGGCGGCCTGACCTCGGCCGAGGTGGACCCGTCTCCGGGGCCACCTGGCGAAGAGCGAAGGACCAGCCGACCTCGGCCTAGGTGGACCCCTCCTGGGTGGACACCTGGCGAGGTGGCAGGAGGTCGCCTGGCCTCAGCCGAGGTGGACCCGTCTCCGGGAGGCCACCTGGCAAAGGGGGGAAGGAACAGCCGACCTCGGCCTAGGTGGACCCTTCCTGGGCGGACACCTGGCGAGGTGGCCGAAGGTCGCCTGGCCTCGACCGAGGTGGGCCCGTCTCCGGGAGGCCACCTGGCAAAGGGACGAAGGGACAGCCGACCTCGGCCTAGGTGGGCCCCTCCTGGGCGGACACCTGGCGAGGTGTCAGGAGGTCTCCTGGCTTTGGCCGACCTCACTTGGGCGGATCTCTCCGGGCTTGGGCGCCATCGAGTTGGTAGAGGAGCTCCGATCCGAGCTCGACCTCGGGGGGGGAGTTTGCCTTAGAAAATTGCCGGATGCTGTAGTCTTGTCGAACCTGGTCTTGAAGACGTGGCGCTGACGGCCGAAGAAGCCTCCACGTAGCTCGATCACATTTGGCGGTACCTGAGCCTAGCCACGTCACTGTCACGGCTGTAACAGTTGCCCCCCAGCCCGCCGTTCCGTCGGGGCATCGTAGATCGGAACGTCGGGATTAGATGCGGACATGACGTGGGGAGGCGAAGATGCATCATAATTGCCACGATCCTCGTCGCCGTGGCTCGATACGACTGAAAACCTATGGGAGCCGCCACGCGTCGCCCACTTGCCCGCAATTAATGCGTCGCATCGAGGCAGAGGCCGTTACTCTGCTAACGAGGCGTCGGTGTCGGGCGTGCGCCCACGTGGCGATCATCCAGTTGCCTGAGGCGGAATGACGGGTACGGCCACTGTCGGCTGAGTTTGAAAGGGAGGGGACTTTCCAGAACGAGGCCTTTCCCCTTGCTTCGTGGGCGGTTTGCTGCAGACTAACTCCTGTTGCCTCGCACTCGTCTGGCATATTTTCGGTGAGTGCTCTCATCTCTCCGGCTCCCCTCCTTCCCTTCCTTTTTCTTTTCTCTTTGATCCTCCGTTCTTCTCTTTTCCATGGCGTGCCGTCGCCATGTCTCTTCCAACCCGGACGAGGCCGGTCCATCCCGGCCGAGGACTCCATCTTCTTCCTCCTCAGATGAGGGGAATCCCGGAGGAGATCCGCCGGCGTCTGCAACCCGGGGGTGTCACCATTGGCATCCCTAGGGGGATCCGGCCTCCTCCGGTTGCTCCTGCCGTCCCCCTTCGCTCTCTTCCGGCTCTTCCTGCACCTCCTTCTCTTCCGCGCCGGTCCCTCCGGTCATGCCTCCACCATGACCGAAGGCGATCTTTCTCTGCTCGGGATGCTTACGGCATCCCGGGATCCATTCGCTTGTTTGTTCCGCGGTCCGGGGAGCGCGTCACCATGAGTGGCCCCAGCCGCATAGCTTCTACGAAGACTTCTCCTTGGGGTCTTCGGTTTCCTCTGCACCCCTTCATTCTTTCCTCAGCCATTTCCGGCTTGTCCCGGCCCAGTTGGCTCCCAACGCCATCCGGGTCATCTTTTCTTTCATATCTTCTGTCACTTCCATGGGTTCGTCGCCCGTTTCTCCCTCTTCAGGGCCTTGTTCACCTGAAGAAGTGCTCCACCGATGACGGCTGGTGGTATATTTCGCCCCGGCCCAGGTGTCTCCGGTTCGACATCCCTTCCTCGGTGAAGGGCTGGAAGAGCCGGTTTTTCTTCGCCTCAGTCGAAGATGTCGACTGGTCCTGGAGTGAACCGGGACCGGACTCCGAATCGGAATTCTCGGGTCGAGTCAGCGGACCAGGAGTCCTATTCCCAGCTCCTGAGCGACGTGGTCCCGGCACTCGACGTTCTGCTTTCGGAGCAGAATCTTTTTGAGGCCGGGATCAGTCCCATCCGCGAGACTGGTGAGATTCGGCCCCACTTTGACTTCTGCCCCCTTTTTTCTTCATGACCGAGCCGGCTGACTTTCTGTTCCTTGTGTTGCAGGGATGAAGTTTTCGCTAGCTAGAACCTCCTGGAGGGCGCAGCCCAGCGAGATGTCACCGAGGTGGACAAGCCCGCGGCGAAGAGGGCTCGTACTGAGGCGAGCCGGGGGTCGTGGCGGCGACCGCACCCAGCCCGATTGCCGTCGCTCCCCCGCCCAAGCTGCCCCAAGGCGGGGCCGCTGATGTCCCGGCCGTGCGACCTGGTGGCGCCGCTGCTGAGAGGGCTTCCACCGCCTGCAGCTCCATCCGGCGCCGATCCCGTCATCGCCGCCGTCTCTACAGTGCAGCCGGTGGCCACCGCCGGCCCGTCGATCGCGGAATCAGCTGAGGGGGCGGCCAGCGCAGGAGCCGGCCTGACACCTCCGGCACCGGTGATCACCCATCGGGACTCGGTCATCCGCGACAAAGGGCTCGCGGAGAAGATCATGGAGTACGCCTCCACCGCCCGGGACCGCCGAGCTCGGGGCGGCCGGGACTACGCAGATGCCCTGCTCGGGATCCTCCCGCAGCTTTTCACGGTAAGCCCGAGCTCCTTCCTTCCTTTTCTTTCAAGACCTAACTCCTTTTATCCTGACTGGTTTGCTCTTGCTGGCGCAGATCGGGAACGACGTTCTCCTACTGAGGAACTTCCTCGTAGGGAACGCACAGAGGGACGCCGAGAAGAGAGAAGAAGCTCGGCAAGCACGCGGCCGACGTCAAAGACCTCATGGAGAAGGGGGTCGAGCTGCGAGCCGACAAACAGGCCCTCCAGTCCGACCTGGCGCGCTCTGAGGGGCGGAACAAGGAGCTGGAGCTTCCTTGTCGGAGGAGCGGGCTGCCACACAAACGCCGCACGGAGGAGGATGGGCGGAGAGGGCTCGCCTGCAGGCCCACTCCCAGTGGCTGGAGCGCCAGTGGAGGAGGCCCGGCGAGACGCGAGCGCGGCGAGGGACAGGAGTGCGTACATCAACGGACTCCTGGAGGCCGCAAAGCGGGAGGCGCAGGAGGCCGTCTCGAAATTTCGGGCTTCCGATGAGTACACGTCGGAAGTCCGGGAGGCCGCCGTGGACTCCTTCCTGAGGGGGTTCGGATGTGCGGAGAAGGTGGGGGCCCTCTTCCCCGAGCTCGACCTCAGCGAGGTGGTGATCGGAGGCAGAAGGCAGGGAGTCGAGAGCAGGGCTCCTGGAGCGGCCGACACAACTCCTGCGGCGCCGTCGACTGGCGAGCTGCGGCTCCAGAGCAGCCTCAAGAGCCGGCCGCCGTAGAAGTCGAGGATGCGACACCTGCGCCCCCGGCAGAGGGCTCCGACCCTGCACCCCACTGAGCCCGGCGCCTGCTTTACTTTGTTGTTGTAGTGTCTTTTCTTTTCTGCATTTTCTTCTTTTTGGGGACTCCCGCCTGTCGGGACTCCCCGCTTGTACTGATCCCTTTTTGTATCAGAAAGTTTCAGTTTGATAAAATTCCGAGTTTATCTTATCTCACTTTTCTTTTTCCTTCTTTCTGAGATGTTGGCATGTAATGCTTGAAACATTGCAGGCCTGGTCCTTCCATTGCTCAAATCGAAGGTTGGGGCCCCCGGATCGCATGGCGGCAGAGTAGGCCTTAGCGGGCCCATCTTTGGGACCGCCTCCATACTTGCACAGGCGACGCGGTTTCTGCACCGTCTTCCAGGCCGAAGCCCAGGGTCTCCGGACTGAGCTCGATGCCGCAGGCTTTCTTAAGCCTTGCGCGGCTTGCTGAGCTGTTCCCGGACTTGTGTGGGCGAACTGGGTTCTGCGCCACCTTCCAGGCCGAAGCCTAGGATCTCCGGACTGAGCTCGATGCCGCAGGCTTTCTCAAGCCTTGCGCGGTTTACTGAGCTGTTCTCCGGCTTGCATGGGCGAACTGGGTGTTCCGCGCCACCTTCCAGGCCGAAGCCCAGGATCTCCGGACTGAGCTCGATGCCGCAGGCTTTCTCAAGCCTTGCGCGGCTTGCTGTGCTGTTCTCCGGGCTTGCATGGGCGAACTGGGTTCCGCGCCACCTTTCAGGCCGAAGCCCAGGATCTCCAGACTGAGCTCGATGCCGCAGGCTTTCTCAAGCCTTGCGGCGGTTTGCTGAGCTGTTCTCCGGACTTCATGGGCGAACTGGGTTCCGCGCCACCTTCCAGGCCGAAGCCCAGGATCTCTGGACTGAGCTCGATGCACAGGCTTTCTCAAGCTTGCGCGGTTTGCTGAGCTGTTCTCCGGACTTTCGTGGGCGAACTGGGTTCCTCCGCGCCACCTTCCAGGCCGAAGCCCAGGATCTCCGGACTGAGCTCGATGCCGCAGGCTTTCTCAAGCCTTGCACGGTTTGCTGAGCTGTTCTCCGGGCTTTCGTGGGCGAACTGGGTTCCGCGCCACCTTCCAGGCCGAAGCCCAGGATCTCCGGACTGAGCTCGATGCCGCAGGCTTTCTCAAGCCTTGCGCGGTTTGCTGACTGTTCTCCGACTTTCTCGTCGAGTGCGAAGGGAGTGTTTGAAGCGGGGGAACTTTATTACAGGAGCAGAAACCTTACATCACCGATAGTACATCCTCAGGTTCGAGGCGTTCCACGTCCGGGGGAACCTGGCACCCCCCAATTCCTCCAAGTAATATGCGCCATGAGGGAGGGCCTCTGCCACCTGATATGGGCCTTCCCAGTTGGGCGAGAGCTTGCCACATTCCCGTGGCTGGGAAGCTTCAGCGCGCCGGAGGACCAAGTCTCCGAGACGGAAAACCTTCGGCCGCACTCGGAGTTGTAATACCTGGCCACGCGCTGCCTGTACGCCGCCATTCGAATTCGGGCTTTGTCCCTCATTTTCTCGAGAAGGTCAAGGTTGAGCATCATCCTGGCTGGGTTTTCTGTCTCGTCGTATTGCTCCACACGCAGTGTGGGTAGGCTGAGCTCGATCGGGATAACTGCCTCGGCTCCGAAGACGAGATTGAACGGGGTTTCGTCGTAGCCGTCCTTGGGTGGTGTGGTATGCCCAGAGGACGCTGGGAAGCTCGTCAGCCCACTTGCCCTTGGCCTGGTTCCAGCCGCGTGCGGAGGCCCTGAAGAATGGTCCTGTTCGTGACTTCGGCATCCCCCTTGGTCTGAGGATGCGCCACCGAGGTAGAGCGATGCTTGATGCCGAGGTCGCTGCAGAATTCTTCGAACTCCCGCAGTCGAACTGGCAACCCGTTGTCGGTGACCACGGTGTGTGGGAGGCCGAAGCGGCAGACGATGGACTTCCCAAAAGAACTTGGCGAGATTTGCTTCAGTGATCCTCGCCAAGGGTTCGGCTTCGACCCACTTCGTGAAGTAGTCGATGGCCACTATCAAGAACTTTCGCTGGCCAGACGCCGGCGGGAATGGGCCCAGGAGGTCCATCCCCCACTGGGCGAACGCCAGGGGGCTGAGAGCTGGGAGATTGGGTTGAGGGTTGCCGTTGCACCGTGGCGTGACGGCTGGCAACCGATCGCATTTATTTCACGAAGTCGGGCGGTCTTCCTTCATCGTCTCCCAAAAGTAGCCCTGACGGAGGGCCTTGTATGCCAATGCCCTGCCCCCCACGTAGTTCCCGCAGACGCCTTCGTGGATCTCCTGGAGTACAAGCTTGGCTTCCGTGGGTCCTACGCACTTGAGGAGGGGTAGGAGTAGATCTTCGATACAGCCCGTCCATCAGGACGACCGCACGGCCTTCTTCCTGATGAGGCGAGCCGCCTCGCGGTCCTCCGGCAGGGTGCCATGGTGATGTATGCGGCGTATCTATCCAGCTGGGTTCATGGCCGACCTGGTGGACCTTCACCGGTGCTTCGAGGCTTGGGCCCTCAAGGCGCTCCACATAGGCGCGTCCCAGCATCGTGTCCGGCAGGGTCACCAGTCGGGAGAGAGCTCCGCGCGGGCGTTCTCCCGCGGGTGATATAGAAGATGTTGAAGCGTCGGAATCTGGACGCACCCTCCTTGACGAGCTCCAAGTATCTCGCCATTTGGGGGTCGTGTGCGACGTACTCCCCGGACACCTGCCCCGCCACGAGCTGGGAATCAGTGAAAGCCTTGAGTTGGTTACGCCCAGCTCACGAGAGACTCTCAGTCCGGCAAGAAGCGCCTCGTACTCCGCCTGGTTATTTGTCGCGGGGAATTGGAAATGGAGTGCACATTCGGCGACGACCCCGTTGCTGTTGGCAAGAATGAGCCCAGCCCCGCTCCCGCCGGAGTTTGAGGCTCCGTCTATATGGAGGATCCAGGCATCCTCTCCGGGCTCGTCGGTGCCTATCTCCATCGACCGGCCTGAGGGCCTTCTCTCGGGCTCCTCGCCCAAGCCTGCATATTCGACCAAGAAGTTGGCTAGCACCTGTGCCTTCATGGCTGACCTTGGCCTGTACGTAATGTCGAACTCGCTGAGCTTTAGTGCCCGCTTTGCCAATCGTCCCGAGGTATCGGGTCGGCTGAGCACTGCTTTCAGAGGTTGATCCGTCAGGACAGCGATGGGGTGCGCTTGGAAATAGGCCTGAGACGCTGGGCAGATACTATTAGCGCAAAAAACGATTTTCTCAGGCCGAGAATACCTGGCTCCATGTCACGGAGAAGTTTGCTGGTATAGTACACCGGCCGCTGGGCCCCCTGGCCGTCGGTTCTAACCAAGACTGAGCTGACGGCTTCTGGGGTAACTGCCAGATAGAGGATAGCTCCTCTCCCCCTCGGGCCTGGACAGCAATGGTGGCGATGCGAGGGTCTTCTTCAGCTCCTCGAAGGCCTACTGGCATTCCTCGGTTCAAGCAAAGTCATTCATCTTCCTCAGTACCTTGAAGAAGGGATGGCAGCGATCCGCCGACCTGGAGATAAATGGCCTGGACCTTCTCCGGGTTGGCCTCGATTCCTTTTTGGGTCACCATAAATCCTAGGAATTTCCCAGCGGAGATGCCAAAGGCGCACTTCGCCGGGTTCAGCTTCATCTGATGGCGTCGAGGTTGCCGAAGGTCTCCGCCAAGTCAGCCAAGTGATCCGACTCGGGTTGCTCATTACAAGCATTTCGTCCACGTACTCCTGCATGTTGCGGCCGATCTGGTCTTTGAAGATTCTATTGACCAGGCGCTAGTACGTTGCCCCGCGCGTTCTAAGGCCAAATGGCATCATCCTGTAGCAAAAAGTTTCGCGGTCAGTTATGAAGGCGGTGTGCTCTTCGTCCTCGGGCTCATTCGGATCTGGTTGTATCCGGAGAAGGCATCCATGAACGACAGGAGGCGATGCCCTGAGGTGGTGTCGACCAGCTGGTCGATCTTTGGAAGAGGGAAGCTGTCCTTTGGGCAAGCTCGGTTGAGGTCGGTGTAATCCACCACAGATCCTCCACTTACACTACTCTTTTCTTACCATGACCACGTTTGCCAGCCAGCTGGGGTACTGGACCTCCCGCACAAAAACCGGGGCGGCGAGGAGCTTCTCCCCTTCCTCGTTGATCGCCTTCTGCCTCTACATGGCGAAGCTTCTCTTCTTCTGGCGGACCGGGCGGCAATTTGGGTCTACGTTCAGCTTGTGCATGATGACCTCGGGCGGGATGCCCGGCATGTCGGCTGCTGACCAGGCGAACACGTCAGTGTTGGCATGGAGGACTCAGTAGGCGGGTTCGTCTTCCTCAGGGAGCTAGGCCCGACTTGCACCGTCTTCAAGGGATCCGAACCGAGGGGGAAAAGTCAACAAGCGCTCTACGGGCCCTCCCCTGGGCTCCTTCTCTCTAGATCGAGGTCGTCGATATCCTGAAGAGCTCCGACCGCCCCTGGCACCCGGGACCGTCTGAAGGCAGAGCGGGACTGCTGGGTAGTCCCCTTCATCTCCCCGGGCCGAAGGCGTGGGGAACTGTACCAACAGCCTTCTCGTGGAGATGGTGGCGTCAGTTGGTTGAGCCCGGGACGCCCGAGGATGGCGTTTTTAAGGCGAGGGGAGCTTGACGACGGTAAATGTTACTAGGACGGTCGCCTGCCGGGGTGGGGATCCGGCGGGCGGTGACCCTGGAGAGTGATCTCCCCCTCGACCCCCATGGAGTCCCCTGTAAAAACCTAAGGGGGGTGTGCACCGGTTTCAGCTGATCGTGGGACAAGTTCATGCGGGAGGAGAAAGCATCGTAAAAAAGTACGTTAGCAGAGCTTCCACTATCAACCATGATTCGATGTACAGGATGCTTCGCGATGGTCATCTCGACCATCACGGCATCGTTGTTTACATTGTCATTTCCCTCCCCCCCGGGGAGGGATTACATCCTCCGGGTTCCCGACTTCCCGGGTTCTCTTCGTCGCTCGACCGGACCCGCGTGAGATCATGCCCACGGGCTTCTCCGTTGGGCGGTTGTCGATCGCAGGGACGGGCGGTAAGGCCGCGAGCGGCTGCCCTTCAGAGAGGGCTCGTTCTTGCAAACTTCCTGAGGTAACCCCTCCTAATCAGCTCCTCGATCTCCCGCTTCAGGTGGCGACACTCCTCTGTGTCGTTGCCCGTGCTCGCGGTGGAACTGGCAGTACTTCGATTTGTCTCGGACGGCTCTCGGGTTCTGAGGAGGAGGTCGGCGGAGGTAGCGCTCGCCCTCGATTTCCATGAGGATCTTCGTCCGAGGTGCGAGGAGAGGGGGTACCTTCGCTCGGGAGTGGCCTCGCCCCTCGGCCTTGGATTCGGGCGAGGGTCGGCAGCGGCAGGGCCTCCGAGCTCCCGGGGGGGCGTCCTCGGGAGCGGCTTTTTCGGAGCCTTCCCGTCTAAACTCTCGACGGGTGCGGTCAGCCTCCTCCGCTCGGATGTATTTGTGGGCGCGGAGGAGGAGCTCGGAGTACGTCCTGGGCGGCTTCTTGTCCAGGGAGTAGGTCAGGCGGGACGTCTTGAGCCCACGCTTCAAAGCCAGCATGGAGACGGGCTCATCCAAGCTGTAGATCTCCAGGGCCGCGGTCTTGAACCGGGTGATGTAGTCCCGGAGCAGCTCCTGGTCCTGCTGGCGGATGGAGAAGAGACTGTCCACCTCTCTCGGCACCTTCGACAAGCGTCAAAGTGTGCCACGAACCTTCCTTCCAGCTGATGGAAAGAGCAAATGGATCGGGCTCAAGGCGGGGTGAACCAGACTCGAGCGGCCTTCCGGAGGGTTGCTGGGAAGGCGATGCACAGGAGAGCGTCAGTGGCCCCCTGGACCCTTATGAGGGCTTTGTAGCTCTCCAGATGGTCCAGGGGATCGGTGGTCCTGTCGTAGGGATCCACCTGCGGCATGCGGAATCGTTTCGGGATCGGTTCCGCCTGGATTTCTTCAGAGAAAGGGGGCGGGAGTCGTAGCTCGCCGGGTCTGCCGACGAGTTCTGCAGGTCGGCGAATCGTGCGGGCGAACTCCGCCAGCTTTCGCTCATGCTCCTCCAGGCGCCTCTCGGCCTGGCGCTTGATGGCTTCGTCGGTGGAGTCTTCCATCGAGACTGCAAGTGAAGGGGGGCGCCGATCGGTCTCGGTGCGAGGTCTGGCCTCGGCGTCGCTTGCTGCGATTGCACCGTTTCGGCCCTGTCGGCTGGGGATCGGCTCTCGTGATCCTCCGAGCTGGAGTAGTTTCTCTTTGCGGGAGCTTGGTGGCTCCCCGGGGGTTGGAGGCGGCCCTCGGATGTGATGGCCTGCCCTGGATTGAGCGCAGGCTCCCACGCTGCCCGCGGCTCGAGCCGCGGGGGTCCCTGACTGCGGCTGAGTGGCCAGGGACCATTACTGATGCTGGAGACTGCCGGACCGCTGAGGTCAAGGTCTGCAGCTGCTGGATGACGGCCGCAAGAGGTCCGTCCGCCGGGGTAGGCTGCTGTGCAAGAGGAGGGGGAGCCGGAAGCTCCTCTCTGGGCTGAGGGCCCATGGGGGGGAGTGAACCTCCCTCGCGCGGCTGGTGGACGCCTCGCGGCCACGAGTGACCACCATCGTCAGAGGAGCGCGACACCTGCAGAAAGCGGCCCCAGCTCGAGTTTGGTGTCCTGCCCCCTACCTGGTGCGCCAATCTTTGCCGCTCTCGTCGCCGCGCCCGTGCCACGGATCTGCCGACATCCTGACCGCCTGGCGAGGGAGCCTCCCTTCCTGCGGTGAACCTGTGAAAAAGGGGTTAGAGGACCCTGGCGGGGATCCGGCGAGAGAGCTCCGACGGTCAAGTCAGTAGACGACGAGAAGGAACAGACTTTCCAGACGGACCCCGAAAGGGTTCCAGACTTAGAGAGTTTACTAGTGAGAGAGAGACGCTCTGGGGACCAGAATCTCGGCTGGGCCTCCTTGCCGAGCTCACGCCCAGTGATTCCCTCTTGGGATCTCTGGTTTTCACTCTCTGGGCGAGGCCTTTTGCCGTTGCTTCCCCTTTATCCCCAGGCTTGTTTGCTTACCTCCATTGTCCCAGATTCCTCTCTCTTATCTCCTTTTGTCGTGCGCTTGTCTTTTCCTCCTAGGAGACTCCCCTCCCCTGTCTTCTTCTCTTTTCCCTTTTCGGTGAAGGGGGGCCAGGCGGCTTTCCGAACCTCGTCCGCCCGAGCCCAGCAGGGAGGGAAAAGGCAAAGGCAGAAGAGGAAAAAGAGAGGGCGGCGCTGACAAGGCGGCCGGTCAGGCCTCGGGCCCAGCGAGAGCGCCCTCTCTCTCCCAAGCGTGGGCGCCATCATCTATAGGGCCTGTCTATCAGAATCGTGCCCCTCAGTGTGGAGCTTGTCGGGCCGATGCAAGTGATGTTCCGCGTGCCGCCGCCTCCGTACGGGGCGCCGTCTGGGATTCATACGGCCCGAGGGATGGCCTCGGGGCCCGCGACTCGTCCTTGAGATCTTCTCCGTACGGGCGGCCTGACCTCGGCCGAGGTGGACCCGTCTTCAGGGGCCACCTGGCGAAAGACGAAGGACCAGCCGACCTCGGCCTAGGTGGACCCTCCTGGGTGGACACCTGGCGAGGTGGTAGGAGGTCGCCTGGCCTCAGCCGAGGTGGACCCATCTCTGGGAGGCCACCTGGCAAAGGGGGGAAGGAACAGCCGACCTCGGCCTAGGTGGACCCTTCCTGGGCAGACACCTGGCGAGGTGGCCGGAGGTCGCCTGGCCTCGACCGAGGTGGGCCAATCTCCGGGAGGCCACCTGGCAAAGGGGCGAAAGGGACAGCCGACCCGTCCGGCCTAGGTGGGCCCTCCTGGGCGGACACCTGGCGAGGGGTGGCAGGAGGTCTCCGGCTTTGGCCGACCTCACTTGGGCGGATCTCTCGGGCTTGGGCGCCATCGAGTTGGTAGAGGAGCTCCGATCCGAGCTCGACCTCGGCGGGGGGAGTTTGCCTTAGAAATTGCCGGACGCTTGTAGTATTGTCGAACTGGTCTGAAGACGTGGCACTGACTCGGCCGAAGAAGCCTCCACGTGGCTCGATCGCATTTGACGGTACCTGAGCCTGGCCACGTCACTGTCACGGCTGTAACAATAATTAATAATAATAATAATAATAATAATAATAGTTGATGTGGCAGGTCGCTGACATGGAGCAGCTGTCAGACGCCATGTGGAGTCTGTCTCCGAGGTCAAGCCCTCTGGGATGGAGCCGCCACCTGTCCTCCGTCGGATCGAGTCCCTCGAGATCGAGTCCTGTGGTCGGAGTCGAGCTCAGCCCTCACCCGCCACGTGGAGTCTCTCTCCAAGGTCAAGTCCTCTGGGATGGAGCCACCACCTGTCCTCGCCGAATCGAGCCCTCGAGATCGAGCTCCATGGTCGGAGTCGAGCTTAGTCCTCACCCGCCACGTAGAGTCTCTCTCTGAGGTCGAGCCCTCTGGGACAGAGCCGCCACCTGTCCTCTGCCAGATCGAGCCCCTCGAGATCGAGCCCTGTGGTCGGAGTTGAGCTCAGCCCTCACCCGCCACGTGGAGTCTCTCTCCGGGGTCGAGCCCTCTGGGACGGAGCCGCCACCTGTCCTCCGCCAGATCGGACCCTGCCTCCCCTGCTCGGCCTCCAGCTCGGATAAAGGTGGAAGGACGGGACCATCATCCCAAGGACTACGGGGCAGCGCCCGTCATATCGCAATAAATGCCTGTTCACCCGTACAACCAGGAGAATGGGCCAGTCAGAGAGCACGAACCCTGGGGGCGGCGGCCCCCGGATCGAGGCTCTACCAAGCTTCCCGGAATGGGACGACCGGAGAGGATGTCAGAGCGAATAGAAGTTTCCCCCACCGCATGTCAGGAAAAACATCCCGTCTATGGCACGGTATCCCACCGCACGCGCCTGCCAGCCCAACAAGGATCCCAAGGCAAGCATCCAATGGTCATCTTTCGACTACAAAAAAGAACGATCGACACCCCTGGAAGGGGAAAGGTAACAACAACTACAACGACAACAACACAAAAAAAGAAAAGGAACACATCACCGGTGCAAGCTCAACCAGAAGGGCGGAGCGCCACCACCATCACCACTAAAGAAACAAAGCAGGGGAATAAGGAGAAGCGGCCGAGCAGAGAACCCCTCTATCTCCGCCATCGTTCTCCCCCTGCTACATTTTCATTTTCATTCTCATATCATTTACTCCTCCTAGCATGGAGTCCATCAAAAAGGGGCTCGACCAGGAGGGCCTGTTTCCCTGGATCGTCACTGACTTGCTGTCGAAGTGCCCCCACCGGAAACCCTAGCCAGGATCACGGTGCCGGTAGCGGCTACGGGCAGCGAACGGAGCGCACTCCGGTGCCGGTAGCGGCTAAGGGCCACGGCGACCTTGACGGCAACAGATTAGAGCACCATGTAGGAGGACGGAACAAAGCAAGGCTCGCCGCAAGACGACGGTTCCAACCTAAGCCGTTCCACATTCTTCTTACAAACAGTTCCGCGGAAGGATGGTGACAACAGAGTGAGGGAGGCTTCCATAAGCCGTGTGGGGGACTCCCCATCTCGGGAAAACCCGTGCCACCAAAAGGAGGAAACCCCCGCTCCTGTTCAACCACCTCCACCGGAGTCCCAGCTGGCCGTGCTCGCCCAGCATATGTAAGTCCTCGCCACGACAATGCGCCAGCTCCAGCACCTACACCGGTCCATGGCCACCCACTAGCAGCCAAGGACTCCGGCGGCCACGCCGCAGCTCCCCTCGATAGCCTGCGTTCCTTCCAGTGAAGGCCTTCGAGCCACGGGCCACTACTGCCAAACGGGGTAGCCATCAAACTCTGGCGAAGAGACAACGAGCCGGCCTTGCCGATAGGGAGAGCCGCTCGCCAAACCTCGAGCGGGCAGTGCCCAAACCCCTGCAGAAGCAGAAAAAGCAAGACCCCCCATCACGGAGACCGCGCATCCATGTCACCTTATCTATCTCCTCAATGGAGGGGTCTACTAACGAAGCCATCAGGCGCGCGGTGGAGAAGCATCTGGAGGAATATGAGTGCAAGCTGGCAGAGTTCTCCCATCCCCCATTCTCCCAAGAAATCCAAGCGGAGCCGATCTCGCATCGGTTCCAGATGCCGCAGGTGGATCCCTACGATAGGACCACCGACCATCTGGACCACCTAGAAAGCTACCGGACCCTCATGAGGGTCCAGGGGGCCACCGACACTCTCCTCTACATCACCTTCCTTACCACTCTCCGGAAAGCAGTCCGGGTGTGGTCACCCGTTTGGAGCCGGAGAGCATCGACTCTTTAGCCCAGTTAGGGCAGAAGTTCGTGGCCCATTTCGAAGCCTGTAGGAAGTTGCCACGAGAGACAAACAGCCTCTTCTCCATCGGGCAGCAGGACTGCAAGCCCCTGCGGGACTACGTAGCCCGCTTCAAGGCTGCCGCACTGGAGATTTACAATCTCGATGAGCCAGTTGCCATGCTGGTGTTGAAGTGAGGGCTCAGGACCTCCCGCCTGACCTACTCGCTCAACAAGAAGCCCCCCAAGACTTATTCTGAGCTCCTTCTCCGAGCCAAAAGTATATCTACACCGAGGAGGCTGATCGTACGAGGTGGGAGCACGACGGAAGACCACTGAAAAAGCCGGCCCCCACCGAGATGTCCGGGGCCCGGAAGCCGGCACCCCAGGCTCTGAACTCCCGAAGGAACTGACCAAGATCGAAAGGGGCTCCAGTTCTTGAGGAGAGTTACACCCCCTTGCTCGTCCCGAGGACAAAAATCCTCATGAAATCGAAGGCGAGGATACCTGAGACATCCACCTCCGATGAAGTCTTCCACTACCGTGATAAAACAAAGTACTGTCACTTTCACCATGACCACGGCCACGACACCGAGGAGTCCGCAACCTCAAGAGGAAAATCGAAGAACTCATCAAGAGGGGTTATCTCAAGAGGTTCGTGGGGGGCAGACCTCAGGTGGAGTCCCAGGCGCTCGTCGCTCTCTCGCCAGCTCCAACAATCGATAATGTCCCACCGAGAAGCGGTGGGCATGATCTCCTGGGGAGCTGCGCGCACACCCACAAGGGCCCGGGGGGCAGGGGACCCTAAGAATGTACTCCCTTTATGAGGGAAGGAAAAAATGGGGGGGGGAAATGTAAATAATGATCCCGTGGTCATCGAGATGACGATCACGAAGCACCCGATAAAATGCATCATGGTTGATAATGGAAGCACCGCAGACGTGCTTTTTTATGATGCCTTCTCTAGGATGAATCTTTCCCCCGATCAACTTAGGCCTGTGCATGCATCCCTTGTTGGTTTCGCTGGTGATTCCATAAGGGTGGAAGGAGAAATCGCTTTCCCGGTCACTGCTAGGAACCTCGCCTCGCATAGCACTGTTATGATGACTTTCACGATTTTAAGGCTCCCTTCCGCCTACAACGTGATCTTGGGCCGGCCTGAGATCAACTTGCTCGATGCCGTTATCTCCACCAAATGGCTACTTGTACAGTTCTCAACTCCTTACGGTGTCGGAAAAATGAGGGGAGCACCCCAGCCGGTGCAGCATTGCTTCCAGACCCTCCCTGGGGCTAAGGTCTCCGAGGATGATCCCAAGGCACATGATCTTGACCAAAGGGGCCAAGACCCCAGGGGAGGCCCGATCGAGCGCCTACTCTCTTACCCGTTTGGGGACGATCCCATGAAGACAATGTAGATTGGAGCCCAACTACCCAAGGAGGAAAGGGCCAAACTATTAGAGTTCTTGCGGGCAAGCGCGGATGTGTTCCTGGATGGCGGCAGACATGCCAGGCATTCCTCCTGACATCATTACTCACAAATTAAGTGTCGACCCGAAGCACAGACCAGTTCGGCAGAAGAAGAAAAGTTTCACCCCGGAGAGGCAAGCAGCTATCAAGGAGGAAGTTGATAAACTTCTGGCTGCTGGCTTCGTTCGAGAGGTCAAGTACCGAGCTGGCAGGCGAATGTAGTAATGGTAAGAAGAACAATGGCAAGTGGAGGATCTGTGTAGACTACACCAACCTCAACAAAGCTTGCCCGAAGGACAGCTTCCCTCTACCAAAGATTGACCAGCTGGTGGATGCCATCTATGGCCACAAGTTGCTCTCTTTCATGGATGCATTCTCCGGGTACAACCAGATCTGTATGCATCCAGAAGACGAGGAACACACCGCCTTCATTACCGACCAAGGGACATACTGCTACCGGATGATGCCTTTGGTCTGAAGAACGCAGGAGCTACATACCACGCCTAGTCAATAAGGTCTTCAATGACCAAATAGGTCGCAATATGCAAGTGTATGTGGATGACATGCTTGTCATGAGCAAGCCGAGCTTGAGCCACATCGCTGACCTCGCCGAATCCTTTCACAACCTGCGGCAACATCAGATGAAGCTGAACCCCGCGAAGTGCGCTTTTGAAGTGGCTGCGAAGAAGTTCCTCGGCTTTATGGTCACTAGAGGGGCATCGAAGCGAACTCGAAAAATGTTCAGGCCATCATCGACATGAAGCACACGACCTCCAAGAAGCAGATCCAGCGCCTGACGGGGCGCATCGCCATCCTTAGCAGGTTCATCTCGAGGTAGGCCGACCGTTGCCTTCCATTTTTCAAGGTGCTGCACAATATGCACGACTTCACCTGGACGGAGGAGTGCAGAACAGCCTTCGAGGAGCTGAAGAAGTCCCTCACCTCTCCCCTTATTGCTTTCCAGGCGGAAGTGGGGGAGGAGCTCCTGCTCTATCTGGCGGTTACTCCGGGGGCCGTCAGCTCGGTTCTCATCCGCGTGGACGAGGACAAATCTCAAAAGCCCGTATACTACACCAGCAAAATCCTCCACGATACGGAGACCAGGTATACCCGCTCTGAGAAACTCATTTTTATACTAATAATGTCTGCTAAGCGTCTCAGGCCCTACTTCCAAGCACACCAATAATGGTCGTGACGGACCAGCCACTGAGGACCATACTCAGCCGACCCGAGACTTTCGAGAGATTGGCCAAGTGGTCCCTGCTGCTTAGCGAGTTCGACATAGTGTACCGACCGAGGTTGTCACAAAAGGCCCAAGTCCTAGCTGACTTCGTGGTCGAGTGCACTGGGTTCGCCGAGGAGCCAGAGCAAACAATAACGGAGCCCGAACCAGGAGAGGAACCTTGGATCCTCCATGTGGATGGAGCGTCCAATTCCGACAGGAGCAGGGCAGGCCTCATCCTCACCAACAGCGACGGGGTTGTGGCGGAATACGCCCTCCGCTTCAAGTTCACCGTGACAAACAACCAAGCGGAGTACGAGGCACTCCTCGCAGGCCTAAGAGTCTCCCGCGAGTTGGGTGTGCAGGACCTAAAAGTCTTCACCGACTCCCAACTGGTTGCCGGACAAGTCTCTGGAGAGTATGAAGCAAGGGACACCCAGATGATGAAGTACCTAGAACAGGTCCGCGTAAGCACGACAGGCCTCTGGCATTTCAGCATCTTCCACATTCCCCGAGGGGAGAATGCACCGCAGATGCGCTATCTAGGCTTGCGACTTTACCGGACTCGTCACTGGGACGCGCCTACATCGAGTACCTCGAAAGTTCCAGCTACGAAAGCTCGGAGGAGGTGCATCAAGTCACCCCTGAGCCGAGCTGGATGGATAAGTACATCAGGTACTTCACTGATGGTTCCCTACCTGAGGACCACGTAGAAGCTGCCCTCGTCAAGAAGAAGGCCTCCGGTTCGTTCTGATGGAGGGCCAGCTCTACCGCCGATCCTACTCCTATCCGCTCCTGAAGTGCCTCAGGCCCGCCGAGGCAACCTTTGTGCTCCAAGAAATACACGAAGGCCTCTGCGGGAATCATATGGGAGGGAGAATGCTGGCTTTTAAATCTCTTCACTAGGGATACTTCTGGGAGACCATGAGGGAGGACACTGCCAACTTCGTTAAAAGGTGCGACAAGTGCCAACGCCACGCGAATATACAACGCCAGCCGGCGGCACCGATCTCCCAACTCTCAATCCCTTGGCCTTTTGCCTAGTGGGGGATGGACATCTTGGGATCGTTTCCTCCCGCACCAGGGCAGCGAAGATTCATGCTGGTGGCGATGACTACTTCACTAAGTGGGTCGAGGCAGAGCCACTGGCCCGGATCGCGGAAGCTAATGTCTGCCAGTTTTTCTGGAAGTCAATCATTTGCTGCTTCGGACTCCCCCGTTGTATCATCACTGACAACGGACGACGGTTCGATAATCGGGAGTTCGAAGGGTTCTGCACGAACACGGCATCCAACACAGATTTATCTCGGTGTCTCACCTCAAATAATGGAGAAGCTGAGGTGACCAACCGGACAATCCTCCAAGGACTTAGGACCAGGCTGGACCAAGCTAAGGGCAGGTGGGCAGAAGAACTCCCAAGCGTTTTGTGGGCCTACCACACAACGCCCAGGACGGCAACCGATGAGATGCCCTTCAGCCTTGTTTTCGGTGCCGAGGCGGTCATCCCGATCTAGCTCGGCGTGCCCACGCTACGAGTGTAGTAGTATGATGAGGCACGAAATTCGACACACCTCCTACTCAACATGGATCTCCTCGAAGAATCAAGGGATAAAGCCTGGCTGCGAATGGCGGCCTACCGACAATGGGTAGCCCGATACTACAACACCCGGGTCAGGCCAAAAGCTTTCAAACCCGGAGCTTGGTGCTACGGCGGGCAGAAGCGTCTCGACCCAGGGAGTGTGGCAAGCTCTCACCAAACTGGGAAGGCCCCTATAAAGTGGCTGAAGCCCTCTCACAAGGGGCCTATTACCTCGAGATCTCGGCGGCGTCAGGTTCCCTCGAACATGGAATGTCTGCAACTTGCGGAAATACTATCAATAATGTAAGGTTTCCCATTAATAATAATGACAATGGTTTCTCCTTGCACGAGTATTTATCTGTCTTGTAGGAAAACCTTATCAACGCCTTCGAGCCCAGCTCCGAGGCGCCAAGACCTGAGCCCAGCTCTCAGGCAACCCAAGACCGGAGCCCAGCTCCGAGATGCCAACCCAAGATAGGAGCCCAGCTCTCCGGCCAAGGGATCTTCGAGCCACGCCGCTCTCAATCATCAACGTCTCCGAGCCCAGCTTCGAAACGCCAACCCAAGACCGGAGCCCAGCTCTTTAGCCAAGGGATCTTCGAGCCACGCCGCTCTCAATCATCAACGTCTCCGCGCCCAGCTCCGAGATGCCAACCCAAGACCGAAGCCCAGCTCTCCGGCCAAGGGATCTTCGAGCCACGCCGCTCTCAATCATCAACGTCTCCGAGCCCAGCTCCGAGACGCCAACCCAAGATCGGAGCCAACTCTCTGGCCAAGGGATCTTCGAGCCACGCCGCTCTCAATCATCAACGTCTCCGAGCCCAGCTCCGAGATGCCAACCCAAGACCAGAGCCTAGCTCTCCGGCCAAGGGATCTTTGAGCCACGCCGTTCTCAATCATCAACGTCTTCGAGCCCAGCTCCGAGATGCCAACCTAAGATCGGAGCCCAGCTCTCTGGCCAAGGGATCTTCGAGCCACGCCGCTCTCAATCATCAACGTCTTCGAGCCCAGCTCCGAGATGCCAACCTAAGATCGGAGCCCAGCTCTCTGGCCAAGGGATCTTCGAGCCACGCCACTCTCAATCATCATCATCTCTGAGCCCAGCTCAGAGAAGCCAACCCAAGACCGGAGCCCAGCTCTCGGCCAAGGGATCTTCGAGCCACGCCGCTCTCAATCATCAACGTCTCCGAGCCCAGCTCCGAGATGCCAACCCAAAACCGGAGCCCAGCCCTCCGACCAAGGGATCTTCGAGCCACCCGCTCTCAATCATCAACGTCTCCGAGCCCAGCTCCGAGATGCCAACCCAAGACCGTAGCCCAGCCCTCCGGCCAAGGGATCATGGAGCCACGCCACTCTCAATCATCAACGTCTCCGAGCCCAGCTCTGAGATGCCAACCCAAGACCGGAGCCCAGCCCTCCGGCCAAGGGAGCTTCGAGCCACGCCGCTCTCAATCATCAACATCTCCGAGCCCAGCTCCGAGATGCCAACCCAAGACCGGAGCCCAGCTCTTCAGCCAAAGGATCTTCGAGCCACACCACTCTCAATCATCAATGTCCGAGCCCAGCTCTGAGATGCCAACCCAAGACCGGAGCCCAGCTCTCTGGCCAAGGGATCTTCGAGCCACGCCGCTCTCAATCATCAACATCTCCGAGCCCAGCTCCGAGACGCCAACCCAAGACCGGAGTCCAGCTCTCCGGCTAAGGGATCTTCGAGCCACGCCGCTCTCAATCATCAACGTCTCCGAGCCCAGCTTCTTTGAAATGCCAACCCAAGACCGGAGCCCAGCTCTCTGGCCAAGGAATCTTCGAGCTACGCCGCTCTCAATCATCAACATCTCCGCGCCCAGCTCAGAGATGCCAACCCAAGACTGGAGCCCAGCTCTTTAGCCAAGGGATCTTCGAGCCATGCCGCTCTCAATCATCAATGTCTCCGAGCCCAGCTCCGAGATGCCAACCAAGACCGGAGCCCAGCTCTCCAGCCAAGGGATCTTCGAGCCACGCCGCTCTCAATCATCAACGTCTTCGAGCCCAGCTCCGAGATGCCAACCCAAGACCAGAGCCCAGCTCTCCGGCCAAGGGATCTTCGAGCCACGCCGCTCTCAATCATCAAGTCTTCGAGCCCAGCTCCGAGATGCCAACCTAAGATCGGAGCCCAGCTCTCCGGCCAAGAGATCTTCGAGCCACGCCACTCTCAATCATCAACGTCTCCGAGCTGCCACTCTCAATCATCAACGTCTCCGAGCCCAGCTCAGAGACGCCAACCCAAGACTGGAGCCCAGCTCTCCGGCCAAGGGATCTTCGAGCCACGCCGCTCTCAATCATCAACGTCTCCGAGCCCAGCTCCGAGATGCCAACCCAAAACCGGAGCCCAGCCCTCCGGCCAAGGGATCTTCGAGCCACGCCGCTCTCAATCATCAACGTCTCTGAGCCCAGCTCCGAGATGCCAACCCAAGACCGGAGCCCAGCCCTCCGGCCAAGGGATCTTGGAGCCACGCCACTCTCAATCATCAACGTCTCTGAGCCCAGCTCCGAGACTCCAGCCCAAGATCGGAGCCCAACTCTCCGGCCAAGGGATCTTCGAGCCACGCTGCTCTCATCATCAACGTCTCCAAGCCTAGCTCCGAGATGCCAACCAAGACCGGTGCTCAGACCTCCGGCCCAGGGACCTTCGAGCCAAGCCACTCGCAATCATCAATGCCTCGAGCCCAGCTCCAAGGTGCCAAAAACCTGAGCCCAGCTCTCAAGCAATCCATGGACCGGGGCCCAATGCCCCGGCCAAAAAGACCTCGAGCCTAGCTCCAAGGCATCCAAGACCTGAGCCCAGCCCTCAGGCACCTCGGACCGGGGCCCAGCTTTCTGGCCAAGGAACCACTGATCCTAATTGCTCCCCACTACCCAAGTCCTGAGCCCAACTAGCTGACGTTGAAGCCTTATCACCAGATCCAAGACGAGACGGAACCCTTCCCACTCTTCTCACTATGTGCTTAAAAAAAAAAAGAAGAGAGATAGAGGAGGAGGAAAAGAGGAAGGAGGAGCAAAGCAATGAAGACACAGGACAAGGTAGTTTGAAAATCTGTTTCCATTAAACAAAAGTCTTTACAAAGTGCTCTCGGGCCCCCGACATGCCAGGCGACCCGACTCAAATACAAGAGAAAAGAAAAAGGACTACCAGCCAGCTGAACCCTCAGTTGGGCCAACGGGCTGGAAGATTCTGTCAACGGGGACCTCTGGCTATGCGGTTCTATCTTCGGGAAGTACAACTCCACCCTCGACTGGCATGGAAGGCTCTGGAGCGACGGCTTCCTCAGTAACCGCCTCCTGGTCTGAAGCTCCAGGGTAACTTAGGCAGCTGCGGCCCTCGTCAAGACGAACCTTTCAACTTGGCAGCGTAGGTACGTGAATCCCTTGTAGAAGGAGTCTGACGCCATTTGTTGGATCTCGGCAAGGAACTCCTCCGAGGCCTTGTACCTTGCGACCCTCCTCAGCCTCCTTCGCTGCGGCAGCCTCACATTTAGCATCCTCAGCCGACTTGGCCACCTCCTTGGCTGCCTTCTGGGTTGTAGCCAACTTCTCCTTCTCCGTCGCCAGCCGAGCCAGGAGGGACTAAGCGATCCCCTTCTGCCGGGTTGCCTCGGCATTGAATACTCCCAGCCTCCGCTCGACGTCGGCGAGCTCCTCGGTCCTCTTCCTCGACTGGCCCTACTCCTGGTCGAGGATCTCCTGGAGCTCCCTTGCTCGCCCCTCAGAGCCGGCAAGCTGCTTCTCGAGGTCCTTGACCCGTCGGTCAAGCACCTTGTCAGAGTCAGCCCTCTTCTTCAGATCGGCCTTCAGTGACGCAATCTCGGTCACCTGTTGTTGTTCAACGCGCTCCCAATTTCGACAGCAGCCTCTGATGAAGAGGGCTTCGGCACCGATCTGCACCATATAAAAAGTTAGCAAAAAAAAGAAGAAAAGAAAAAGTGAGAAAGAAAAAGATGAAGTCGTTCACCTTATAGAGCTGGGGGAAGATGCTACCAACCACATCTCCTAGCCGCAGCCCGGCCATCTCCTACCGATCGCATGGTTGGATGGAGAAATCCATTATGCGCTCGGCCAAGGCATGGTTCCCAAGCAAAGAGCTCTCCGGCCCCAACTTGAACGAGAGACGACGCCTCGCCTCGTCCTTCTTGCTCTCTGGAGGAGCGGGTGCACCCATCCTACCAGTAGTGGGACCCCTAGAGACCGGTCGAGGATCCAGCACCATCGCAGGTGGAGCCCCCATTGCAGGTGGAGCTCCAGCCCGAACCTCCCCCTCCTCGACCTCAATCACCGCCGGGCTCAGGGAGCAGGAGGACGCGGCAGCAGCAGCAGCCCTAGCCCGACAACCTCTCGGGCTCCGGAGCCGGGGCCTCGGCCCGTGGCCTCGTTCACTCTTCGACTCTCCGAACCACCCGCTGACTCAGCCTGGGTGTCGCGGACGGTGCAAGAGCCTCCTCATCCTCCCTTCTCCTCGAGGCGACCAGCACGTGGGGGCGACCACCGACGCGCCCTTGACCCGGGCCCACCTCGGAGGAGGCTCATTGGCCATCCCGGTGGGCAGCCTCTTCTTGGTGTTCAACAGCAACTCGCTCTCCGAGAAGATCATCTCTGCACACAGATCAACCACGGGTTAGAAGCCAGGAAAGTCAGCCCAAAACAAAAGGGAGAGAGAGGGAACACATATGTATGAAAGGAAGATGTAGGCTAGACTCACCCGACCCTCTCGTCGGGTCGATCCTGGCATCAAAGAGGTTCTGCTCCGATGGCACAACCTCAAGGGAAGGGATCTGGGCGGTGCGAAGCTGCTCGTAGTCATCTCGGTCAGCTACATCAACCGCAGAGATTTGGTTGGGGGACTAGTCTGGATCACTCCAAACCAGTCAACCCCCTCGACGGTGGCGAAGAAGAACCTACTCTTTCATCTCTTGATGGAAGAGGGGAGATAGAACCTGATGCCCTTCGGGCAGGAAGATAAGGACCACCACCGTTCTCCGTGGGATGGCGCTTCAGGACAAAGAATGCCCTGAACAAAGAGAACGGGCGACGAACCCGTGGACATGACAAAGGACGACGAAGGAAAAAATAGTCTTAATGGCATTAGGGACTAGCTGAGCAGGGACCATACGGTAGTTACTCAGCACGGACATGAAGAAGGGATGGAAAAGAAAATGAAGCCCTCCCGAGAAGGTCTCGAGAAGGTGGAAGGGAATCCGGCCCGGCCCGGTCACTCGAAGTGACCCTATCCCCAGGTTGGGGGACCAGAAGCTAGACAGAGTACGGGATGCCATAGCCATCCGGAATGGTCCCCACCTCCACAGCAGAAATCGTCGAAGAGATCCCACCAGGACCTGTTGATCGAATAGACTTCGAAACCGGTTCGGGTGGGGGAGGAGGGCGAGAAGGATGAGAAGAAGCGGCCCCCGGTTCCCTAATGGACACGGGGCGAAGTGGAAGGGCTGGCCTCCTACTAAACTCGAACCACGTCCCATCCAACTCCTCGTCGGAGGAGGAAGACACCGGCCCCTGCACGGAAGGACCGGCTTCGCCCTAGTTGGGAGGACGAAGACTAGGATCGTAACGAGACATCCTATGAGAAAGACACAGGGAGAAGAAAGACTGGACTCGGTTTGTGGAAGGCCCTAAGCTCGGAAGAGGAACCCTACCACAAAGAGAAAGGAGAAGAAGGGGGGACCGACCTGGTTCCTTAGAGGAAGGAAGGGCGGAAGCAAATCGTGAAGAAGAAAGTGTCCAAGCACTGCTGCAGATACGAAGGATTTGAAAGAATGGGAGTTTTGGGTAAAGACTTCATTTCACTTCGAAAAGACCCGTCAAATCTGTACTGTTACTCCTCCGCCAACAGATCCTCGACGCGTGTCGGTCATCGATAAGGAAAGCATCCTGGCCACTTTGGATTCCGCACCGGCACTAACTACTCCTCGGACGTGGCCACGTGGCGCCTCCGCAATGGCCTGGGGGACCGTTTCTCAAAGTGCCGGCGATCATGACCATCATTGCACTGGATCTCCACCCTTCCATATCAGCGGTGCATTTACTCCCTTCGACTCGAGCGCCGCGCACTAACGAGCCTCGGGAGTGGAGGGTAAATGATGTGGCAGGGTCGCTGACATGGAGCAGCTGTCAGACGCCACGTGGAGTCTGTCTCCGAGGTTGAGCCCCCTGAGACGGAGCCGCCACCTGTCCTCCGCCGGATTGAGCCCCTCGAGATCGAGCCCTGTGGTCGGAGTCGAGCTCAGCCCTCACCCGCCACGTGGAGTCTCTCTCCGAGGTCGAGCACTCTGGGACAGAGCCGCCACCTGTCCTCCACCGGATCGAGCCCCTCGAGATCGAGCCCTGTGGTCGGAGTCGAGCTCAGCCCTCACCCGCCACGTGGAGTCTCTCTCCGAGATCGAGCCCTCTGGGACGGATCCGCCACCTGTCCTCCGCCGGATTGAGTCCCTCGAGATCGAGCCCTGTGGTCGAAGTCGAGCTCAGCCCTCACCCGCCACGTGGAGTCTCTCTCCGAGATTGAGCCCTCTGGGATGGAGTCGCCACCTGTTCTCCACCGGATCGAGCCCCTCGAGATCGAGCCCTGTGGTCGGAGTCGAGCTCAGCCCTCACCCGCCACGTGGAGTCTCTCTCTGAGGTCGAGCCCTTTGGGACAGAGCCGCCACCTGTCCTCCGCCGGATCGGGCCTTGCCTCCCCTGCTCAGTCTCCAACCCGGATAATGGCAGAAGGACGAGACCATCATCCCAAGGACTACGGGGCAGCGCCCGCCATATCGCAATAACTGCATGTCCGCCCGTACAACCAGGAGAATGGGCCAATCAGAGAGCACGAACCCCAGGGGCGGCGGCCCCTGGATCGAGGCTATGCCAAGCTTCCCGGAATGGGGCAACCGGAGAGGATGTCAGAGCGAATAGAAGTTTCCTCCATCGCATGTCAGGAAAAACGTCCCGTCTACTACACGGTATCCCACTGCACGCGCCTGCCAGCCCAACGATGATTCCAAGGCAAGCATCCAACGGTCATATTTCGATTCCAAAAAAGAACGATCGACATCCCCGGAAGGGGGAAGGTAATAACAACTACAACGATAACAACACAAAAAAAGAAAAGGAACACATCACCGGGGCAAGCTCAACCAGAAGGGCGGAGCGCCACCACCATCACCACTAAAAAAACAAAGCAGGGGAATAAGGAGAAGCGGCCGAGCAGAGAACCCCTCTATCTCCGCCATCGTTCTTCCCCTGCTACGTTTTCATTTTCATTCTCATACCATTTACTCCTCCTAGCATGGAGTCCATCAAAAAGGGGCTCGACCAGGAAGGCCTGTTCTCCTGGATCGTCACTGACTTGACCGTCGGAGTGTTTTCGCCGGAAATTCTGGCCCGGGTTACTAATTCATGTTTTGCAAGTCCGGGATCAAAGAACCGCCAGACAATGAAGGAAGCGCACTCCGGTACCTATAATAATTATAGGCCACAACGATCTTGACGATGATGATAATAATAATAATAATCAGCCATGTGTGCGAGGAAGTCTACTCCAACCAAATTATCCATAGGAAGAGGATTGGCACGAACGAATGCGAAGTCTCCCTCCCTCCAGTAGTTCAAGGCCAAAGAAACAAACGTGAACAAGGGCAGGTGGTTTGGGCTCCCATCCCATGGAATGAAACCAACTAAAATAATGCTATCCATCCAGGAATTGACGGGGCATGCAAACTTCACTAAATAACGAAAGTGCCCTCCTGGTAACAAAATCCCTTCCTAGTGTACCGGTCAAGATCCGCCAGCTCAGCTCGTATAACCCTGCGGCCTCAATAATTCGATCCCGTAACGAATCATGGATGGCATGTTTCGTAAATTTTCCAAATCCATGGGCATTTGACAACAAGTAGGTTCCAAACCACCTCCACCCATGTGGGCGCTGAGGGATGGCAGATTCCTTGCGGAGAGAGAGAGAGAGAGGAGAGAGCTGCGGAGATTATCGGGTGGGGCCCCGTGTAGGGAGGGGGGGGGCAAGGGTGGCCCACGGGAGGGCAGGGAGCATCAGTTGGGGACAAAAGACGAGCACGGGGGAGTGCAACCGGACCCACCCGCCATAACGCCACGGCGGGACCCACCATTCCGGGATGAGGCTGCGCCTCTCTTCCGTAACGCCTCCTTTTTGATGGTGCTGTCGACGCGTTCTAGTGCGTGCGAGCCCATCACGACCAAGCTTATGGTTTTGCGAACGGCTTAGTGTAGCAGGTGCTTGACTCACACCTGTACTTTTGTCTCCTCCCGGGTGTGAGGTAAAGTGGAAATGGATAATAAGTACTTGCAAATTAGCATCGCAACACTTGACACGTGTTTCAGCCATGTCGGACGCTTGCGTTTCATGGTAAAGAACGCCTGCGTTTGTTGAACCTCACCATGTCCGCCCGCGTACGTGATCGCATGGGCCGAGCGAGGGGTGTGGTGATGGTGGTGGTTAAGAACATGCTTACTCTAATAACATAGGTATTATACCATTCTATTAACTTGCATGAAAATATCGTACGTTCATTAAGTTGACAGGATTTTTCTTAATGATTATCAAAATATATGCGAAATTTTTTTTTTTTTAATAAAAATGATGTATTTATTAAAAAAATTTAAAATGAATACAATCTAAAAAATTTAAAAGGATGATATCCCTAAAAACTATACAGGAAAGGCTTGCCAGTCATGCCAAAGAATCGAAACAGAATGACGGCGATAAAGGAGGTGACCCGGTCGACGACCAAGTTAGTCACCCTGAAAAAATGACGAATCTGAATAAAGACAGCCTTGTAACAGAAGGCCAATATTTCACAATACAGGGTGAGTGAAGGAAGCAGTCAGCAACCGTCGAATCCAAGAGATGACCGTCAATAGTCTCCCTCAATAATCAGACGGTCCAAATGGAGGATCCGCGAGCATACCTGATACCAACCCAAGCCACATATAACTCCATCATGGGGACAGTAGAATCCAGGGAAGAAAACCACCCGTACCTAGAAACCCCAGACGATGGTCCCGGATGATAAAAGCAGCTCTCCCCAGTCTCTGACGAAGGCTCTCGTCAAAGCTGACAGTAAACAGGTGCGGAGGAGGGGATTTCCAAGATATGAAAACTCGAAGGGGCACTTGAGGAGCGAGCCAGGAAACCCAGATCTCCGAAAAACATCCAAACGGCCGGCAAAACTCAGAGGCTGAGGCCGCCGCTCTAGCAAGAATGATGCGGGGAGAACATCTGATAGATCTGAAAATGAGCTGATTTCTGGAGAGCCAAATGTAGTAAACAATATAAGCCAGGAGAGAAGTAGTAAACGGGGGGTCCGAGGCTCTGAGGAAGCGAAAGAAGACCTCCTCAATATCATCGGCCTGAGAGAATATCTGGGCAAAGCCCACC
This sequence comes from Areca catechu, assembly GCA_021397845.1. NCBI lineage: Eukaryota > Viridiplantae > Streptophyta > Magnoliopsida > Arecales > Arecaceae > Areca > Areca catechu. The sequence continues at coordinate 168,240,086 of CM038042.1, read as the reverse complement.
ACCTGCCATACCCTCTGAGCCCTGGCATAAAGAAACAGGGCATGGATTTGGGACTCGTCGACCTCTCCACATAGAGAGCAATCCGAGGAGATATGAATACCTCTAGAAGTATGGAACTGTCTAGTAGGACGGCAATGCCGGGCGACCTTCCATAGGAAGAGAGAGACCCTAGGATGAACAGGCAATGACTAGATCCAGCCCAAATGTAAAGAAGTGGTATGAGCCGGGGAAAAGATAGGCATAAGCTAAGACATGGGCACCTGAAGAGAAGAAGAGTGCATCCAAACTCTGACATCCGGTCCAGGAAAGATAGGCAAAGGAATGGACAAGACCCAGGAGCCAAGGATAGCCCCAAATACCGAAAAGACCACATCGCTATCCCATTGAGATTGACCATGCACCATGAGATCGGAAATGGAAAGCAAATTCGGAATAGTGCCAAAGGAAGATCCGAAATCCAAGGGTCCATCAAAAAACGGATAGATCTGTCGTCACCCACTACCCAGGAAAGATGGGGAGTGATCATCGGAGCCCTCGCAATCATCTCCCTCCAGATAATCGAGCAGCATCTGGGGGGGCAGTAAGAACCGTCGAGGATCGCCGAATGATCGCCATAACGGGCTCTCATCATGGATGGCCAAAGACTAGGCACACCTAAGTAAGTGAGAGGGTCATGGCTCTCCACGATCCCAAGGGTATCCAGGATCCGGCGATGCACCCGAGCAGGAGGAGTCTTAGGGCTAAAGTAAATGCTTGATATGTGGAAATTGACTCTCTGGCCAGACGCTAAACAGTAGTCCTTGATAACTCTCCAGAAGCCCTGGGCACCACCACTGAAGCTCTACCCAAAAGTAAGCAATCATCTACAAATAAGAGATGGGAGATTGAAGGAGCATCCGGTGCAGGAATGAACGGGATAATGACCGATTCCCGCACCACTGCTTGCAATGCCCTCGACAGAAAGTCAGTGCAAATAATAAAGATGGAAGGGAAAAGGGGACAACCTTGACGGAGGTTGACTGTAGAGGTAAAATACTCCATCGGGGACCCATTGATCAGGAGTGAAAAGGATGGGGCTGAGATATAGGAGAGAATCATGGAAATCCATATGTGATGGAAGCCGAAGTCCCGAAGTGCCCTGAAAAGGAAATCCCAGTTAACTCTGTCATAGGCGCGCTCCATGTCAAGCTTGACAGCCATCAGAGATCGGCGAGCAGCGGCCCGTCAAAGATCCGACATGAACTCATGGGTAATAAGCACATTGTCAGAAATACTTCAGCCAGCAACAAAAGCCCCCTGCTCAGGGCAAATCAACTAAAGGAGGATATGCTTCATTCTGGAGACCATGAGTTTAGTACAGACTTTATAAAGAGAGTTGCATAAGCTGATTGGTCTGTAATGAGCAGGCTTCGAGGCATTAGGGCGCTTGGAAATGAGAGCAATAAAAATCTCCTTCCAGGATATAGGCATAATACCTGTAATAAAGAAAGATTGCACAGCTTCAACAAAGTCAGAATCGAGAATATCCCAGTATTCCCGAAAGAAGAAAGAAGGATAGCCATCAAGCCCAGGGGCTTTGTCCTCCCCCAAAGACCATAGAGCAGCCCGAACCTCATCGACAAACACCGGGGCCAGGAGAAGAGAATTATGAAAGAGAGAGACAGCAGTATCCGGGGGGGAAAGAGGAGAGATAAAGAGTGGTAGGGCTAGGATCCATCCATCTGGATCTAAAGAAATATAAGATCTCCCTTTGGATAGCCTCCTCGTCATCCAGCTAATGACCATCAGAAGACTGCAGGGCACGAATAGAATTCATGTGCCTTCTGATGATAGTGGCTTGATGGAAGAAGCGAGTGTTCCTATCATCATCCTGCAACCACTGGACTCTGGATCTCTATCTCCAAAAGATTTCTAAATGATTGAGAAGATTGTGATGCAGAGAGAGGAGGGATCGGAGGGACTCCATATCATACAAAGATAGGCACCCCAGCCTATCCTCCTTTTCCTGCAAGTCATAGATAGAGGCTTCCATAGTCTTCAGGTTATTTGACATATTACCTACCTCAATCCTGTTCCACCGAAGTAAACGTCTCCGGAGGAGCTCCAGTCTCTGAGATAATCGGTAAGAAGCATTACCTCTGACAGGAATACTCCAGACCTCACGGACAATATCTCTGGACCTGGGGAAGGAGAGCCAAAACTTTTCAAATTTGAAAGGGCTAGATCTCCGAACATGATCGTCCATAGACAGCAGAAGAGGGCAATGATTAGAAGCTATACGGCTGAGATGATGAACCATGTGAGCCGGGAAGATGAAAAGCCAAGACGGGGTAGCATAGGCTCTATCCAGTCGCTCCCAAATCCTGGCAGGCCCGGCCCGGTTATTACACCAGGTGAAGCGGGGACCGACAAAGCCCAAGTCAACCAAGCCAGAGTTGTGGGTGAAATCAGAAAACTCTAGAGAGGCAACATCAACAACAAAGGGTCTACCGCTTCTTTTATCCTCAGCCCGATCGATCACATTGAAATCACCAGCAACCACAGTAGGGACACCCTGATCAATCAAAGCTGAAACCTCCTCCTAGACCATCCTCCGCTACCTATACGACGTACTGGCATAGACGCCATATAAGAGCCAAGAAGGCCTATTGGGTTCGGAAATAACAGTGGCCACCATTTGGAAAGACTGGTGAAAAACCTCGACTTCGGCAGCCCCCAAATCCCACATGACAATAATGCCGATAGGCAGCACAACAATAGAAGACATAGAAGATCCAGAAACAGGGACAGCCCCCTCAGACATAGAAGACAGAGCAGAACCAGGCTTGGGAACAGTCTCCTCAGACGGCACCTCCCCCCTCACCGATTTAGGATTGACATTATCAGGCCGATAGGCAGCAATGTCCTTTCCTTTGGCCCCCTTAAGAGATTCCATACATGGCTTGGGGGAACATATCATCACCAGAGTGGAATCCCCAGCATTAGAGGCAGCAGAGGAGGAACGATCCGAAAGCTTAGGACTGGATATCGACGAGCCATGTGGGCTACAGACCCGTTTGAGAGAAAGGGTGCCGTAGTCCACCATTTGCCTATCCCATGGGCCAGCCTCAACCGTAAGGCCCACGTCCATTCGATCCCCCAATAAGCCCAGCGGGCCAAAACCCGAAAGGAAGGCCTCACCGTCCCAGAGCAATCGCTAGAGCTCACTCCCGGAGACTGGCGGCGGGCCAGCTTGGATGGCTTCTGCCATCCATCGGAGTCCGGCAATGAGCTTGGGGAGGAGAGGATCATAGTAGGAAACGAGAGAGGCAAGGAGGAAGAGGTGCGTTCGGGGATGGGTACCTTATCCTTGCCGAGGTCCCTTCTTACCGACGTTGGAGTCTTGACCGGTCGAGATTGACAAACTCGATTGGTGACCAGCCAGAGACCATACACCGGCCGCTGCACATCATCCACATGCAACCCATTCAACAGCTCCACCGTAGCCGAGACATCACCGGAGCTTCCAAAATCAGTCGGGACCCCAGTTGACAAGACTTTTCTTAATGATTATTAGAATATATGTGAAGTCCCGTTTCAAATCCTATCTTTTTAAAAATTTAGAAAACTCATTGATACTCAAAAAAAAAAAAAAAAAAAAAAAAAAAAAAAAAAAAAGTAGCTACAATGTTCATCTTGGCATGTCCTGGATCTTTCTTTTTTTTCTTTCTTTTCTTTCTTTTCTTTTTTCTTTCTTTCTTTCTTTTTTTTTTTTTTTTTTTTTTTTTTTTTTTTTTTTTTTTTTTTTTTTTTGTGCTTTAGTAATTTAGCTTTAATTGCAGTGTTACCAATATTTACAGAGCTATCAAGTTGTTTGTAAAACATCTAGACATTCTCAATGTATTTTTCAAGGAAATATATAAATTTTTTTTATGTTGCTGGTTTTATTTGGAATTTCACTATAATTCTTGTTTATCAAGTACTCTATTTCATATATTTTACATCAACAGCTCGTTTAAATGTCCTGATAACGAATCCTTCGAGTTATCTTTTTTCAGATGGGCGATTGGGCGTTCAAAACAAATTATCGCGGCAACAGTTGTGAAAAAAATTTCTTTTATGAAGAACTTGAGATATCTTTAAAAAGACGGTCATAAATCAAGTTTCGAGCGGAATGCATGGCCTCTATTTATCGGGCTCATTTCCATCAGACTTTGCTTTCTAATTATTCTCGCTCTTGGTGCCCGTTATGGCGGAATTTAGCACGCATATTGGGCACAGGCTCTTACATCATATCGTATCATAAGTTTTATTATGAGAGAGAGAGAGAGAGACCAGATGCGAATGGTTTGGCAGACCCGAAAGAGCACGTTTGGCACTTAACAATTGACCATAAGACTCTTTTTTCTTTCTTAAGGAGGACGGACTTGGCAACCACCAACCACCAATGTCACCGGCAAAGATCAGAGAGTACATGCCAAGGGCCCATCTTGTTACCGTACCACGCTGATCGTTGCCTGCCGTACAGCTCAGCCGCTTGATTGGATATATGAACTGGAGCTAAGCGACATTCCTGAGCTTTAATCGAGGTTATGTTGGGTGTAAAAGTGGAGCTTTTTGATGACAATCTTTCGTATTATGCACCCTTAATCAAAATGGTCAGATCCAAGGACAAATAAAAATATACCATCCATTCCACTTCAAAAGGCTCGGATCGAAACTTTACTGAGATAAATAAATTTAGCTGGTTGGCATGTTACTTAAATTAAGTTAATATTCTGTTAACCCGACTAGGATTTAATTAAGTTTTTAAGTACCATTTGGTTTTCCTGTGTGCATATCTTACCTTTCAAATATGATCAGACGATTATAATCGGTCAACTCGGAAGCGAGTGGATTCGGGCAGGAATTAACCACTGTACTCCATTTATTAACGAGATTGCCACAGGACCATCCACCGGTTCTCGTCGCTTGTGGGTGCTTTGACCCACGAGAGTGTAGGGTGTGCAGATGGGTTTTGACGAGTGCAGTTTTATCGACCAGTTCTCTTTTCCCCGGGAAAAAGAAAAGCAGGGCGTTGCCGCAGTGGTGCCGCCAGCTAGCAGGCTGACGCGGCGGGGACCACTGATTTTATCAGGCCAGATGCACCGTGCTTTAAACCCCGCGCGGGACCCACTGCCGTCCGCCACCAGTCCGCCTGGGCGACGGCGGTTGCCGTGGGTGCGGGCGACTCGCACGAACCCCGTCACTCCGCACGTGGGTCGCACGTGGATGTTCCCCGTCAAAACCCCGGTTCGTCTCCGCATTTATTAACTAATACATAGAAAGGGTGGAGAATGGTTACAAAAAGGGGGGGGTCGCAGGCTGCGCGGTAGTACGGGCCGACAGATGCCGGTGACTGGCTCCCGTCGGCGCGGTCGCTGTCGCAGTGGCGACCAGCCGTAGCCGGTGGCGGGGCGGTCACGTTGCCAGGTGCCCTGGGTTTGTCCCCCCGAGCAGTCCGGACGTGCGACGCGGGATCAGAGTCGTCCGTTTCGTGGTCCGAGTCCACGATAGGGAATTTTTTTTTTAAAAATAATATTTTTTAAAAATTTACTTTCCAAGTTGTGATCGTTCCAATTATATTTTTCAAATTAGATATACGACCTCGAGAAAAAAAAATCATGAAATCGTAGGTACAATTAACGATTTCTTAAAATCACGGTTCGACCTATAATTTTGCATCCATTTTTTATTTTAAATTTTAATAAAAAATAAAAATTAATAAAAAAAAAAAAATTTAAAAAATTAATTAAAAAAAAAAAATAATTTAAAATAAAAATAATAATATGATATAATAATATTTTTTTAATTATTATAACCTGCGATTTCGCGATCCGGTCGCCAATCCGGCCACCGACCACTGGCCACCGGTCTGACAGTCAGTCCGGCTCCGGCCATCGATCCGACAGCCAGTTCGGCTGCTAGGTCGGTGCCAGTTCGTTCGCCGGTCTGGTTGCCAATCCGACCATCGGTCTGATGGTCATCCGGTCACCAGGGTTCGGCCATCGGTCCGGCCGCCGGTCCTGCCACATGTCCGACCACCAGTTCGACCGTCGATCCTGCCATCTATCTGGCCCCCAGTCCTGTCACCCGTTCGACCGCCGGTTCGGTCGCCAGGGTCCGACCACCGGTCCAATAATCGATCCGGCCACCAAGGTCCGGCCGTTGATCCTGTCACCTGTTCGGTCATCGGTCCAGCCATCAGGGTCGGCCACTGGTCCGATTGTCGGTCCTGCTGCCAGTCCGGGCCCTAGTCCTACTACCTGTCCAATCGCAGGTCGAACCATCGCCATTGGTCTGATAGCCAGTCCGGCTCCAGCCACCGATCCGATAGACAGTCTGGTTGTTAGGTCGGTGCCAGTCCGATCACCAGTCCGATAGCCAGTCCGGCCACTGATCTGATCGCCAGTCTAGTTCCTGATCTGATAGCTAGTCTGGCTGCCAGGACGGTACCTGTCCGACCGTCGATCTGGCTACTTATCCCGTTGTGCTGCATCGACGGTACTTGATATAACACCGCTACCATCATGTTTGATATACGTACATCAACAAATATATTATATTATTATTATTATTTTTAAATTTTTTATTATTTTTTTGTTTTTTATTAAAATTTAAAATAAAAAAATTAATGAAAAATTGCATAATGAATTCGCAGGTCGGACATGCAATTTCAAGAAATCACATGTCGGACCTGTGATTTCATGTTTTTTTTTTTTTTTTTTTTTTTTTTTTTTTTTTTTTTTTTTTTTTTTTCGGGCCGTACGTTTAATTTGGAAAATAAAATTGGGTCGACCCCAACTTGAGAAATAAATTTTTAAAAAACAGTATTTAAAAAAAAATCCCACCACAGGAGGAGTGGATATTTTAGAGAGAAGAGGTGACATGGCGATACGTGGACGGAGCACTGGGTCCACCGATCACGAGCCGTTTGATTTGGCCGTTCCGTTGAACGCGTTCCAGACTGGTGGTGGAGACATGATTGCAATAAAGGACGGGGAGCAATCAAAAATATAATATGAAAAAATTTCCGGATATTATTATTAGAAGATCAATTTGGAGAAAGCATCATAATTTTAAACCATCATGTGAGTTTTTTTTTTTTTTTTTTTTTTCTGGAGAAAACATGTGACGTATTTAAAATCATAATACTATCTCCAAATATACTTTTTGATTGGAGCGTGCCCATTTAAATACAGCCTGCTTTTCTTTCCCAAGCGATATACATTAGGCATCATAAAAAAAAAAATTAAATTAAAAATATAATAACTATTTATTTAAAATTAAAAATAAATATTATATATATATATATTATAATATTTTAAATTTTGTGAAACATAATTATTGTAAATTTTTCTTGGAATAAGATGTGCCACCATCCCATTCTTTCTCAATACTTGAAAGAGTGGATATTCCAAAATATTCTGCTTAGAATGCTAAAATACTGGTACAATATTTTATCCCCTTTTTGATATCTCGTGGGATATTCTATCCCAACTTGAATCCTTGTATATATATATATACACATACGCGAGCATGAGGACAATTTTTTTGCCATAGCCATTATATCCAACTTATCCCTTTGCAATGTCTTGAAATGCTAAAGATATTGTAAAGTAAGTAAAAATATAAAATACAAATCTAAAATGATAAGAAAAAATATTAATAATACTGGCTATATTTTTATGCTGGCCTGATGTGGCGAGATCGATGACGTGGATAGCTGACAGATACCGTGTCAAAGGAGACCGCCGTGTCAGACGTCAAGACAACACCTCAGCCCAGACCGTCCTGCCGAGCTGAGCCGAGCTCCCTCAAAACAGCGAGCCGAGCTCCGTCCTTCGCCAGGTCGGGCCCGCGAGCTCGGGACGCCTAGGCCGGAGCCGTCCTTTGCCCTCCAGAGCGAGACCCTCGGAGGTTAGAGCCCTGTGGTCGGAGTCGAGCTCAGCGCTCACCCGCCAGCATGGAGCCTCTCCGAGCGCGCGCTCTCTGGACCGGATCCGCCCTCTGCCTTCCAGAGCGAGACCCTCGGAGGTTAGAGCGCTATGGTCGGAGTTGAGCTTAGCGTTTACCTGCCAACGTGGAGCCTCTCCGAGCGCGCGCCCTCTGGATCGGGTCCGCCCTCTGCCCTCCAGAGCGAGACCCTTGGAGGTTAGAGCCCTGTGGTCGGAGTCGAGCTCAGCGCTCACCCGCCAACGTGGAGCCTCTCCGAGCGCACGCCCTCTGGACCGGGTCCGCCCTCTGCCCTCCAGAGCGAGACCCTCGGAGGTTAGAGCCCTGTGGTCGGAGTCGAGCTCAGCGCTCACCCGCAAACGTGGAGCCTCTCCGAGTGCACGCCCTCTGGACTGGGCCTGCCCTCTGCCCTCCAGAGCGAGACCCTTGGAGGTTAGAGCCCTGTCGTCGGAGTCGAGCTCAACGCTCACCTGCCAACGTGGAGCCTCTCTGAGCGCGCACCTTTTGGACCGGGTCTGCACTCTGCTCTCCAGAGCGAGACCCTCGGAGGTTAGAGCCCTGTGATCGGAGTCGAGCTCAGCACTCATCCACCAACATGGAGCCTCTCCGAGCGCGCGCCCTCTGGACCGGGTCCGCCTTCCGCCCTCCAGGACGAGACCCTTGGAGGTTAGAGCCCTGTGGTCGGAGTCGAGCTCAGCGCTCACCCACCAACGTGGAGCCTCTCCGAGTGCGCGCCCTCTGGACCGGGCCCGCACTCTTCCCTCATCCACCAAGGTGACCACGCGAGCTCGGAGCGTCTAGGCCGGAACAAGCCCTGCCGTCCTAGGACGCCGGCGAGCCGCCTGAGGACTATGGAACGGCGCCCCCCATATCGCCATAACTACCTTTCCGCCCATACTTCCAGGGGGATGGGCCAGCCAGAAAGCACGAACCCCTAGGGCGGCGACCCCCGGATCGAGGCTCTGCCAAGCTTCCCGAGATGGAGCGACCGGAGAGGGTGTCAGAGCGAATGGAAGCTTCCCTTACCATGTGTCAGGAAAGACGTCCCGTCCACGGCATGAAATCCTGCCACACGTGCCTGCCAGCCCGGCGAAGATCCCGAGGCAAGCATTTAACGGCCATTTTTCAACTATAAAGAACGATCGGCACCCCCGAAAGGGGAGGTAACGAACAACAACAATCCATTACCAACACAAGCGCAAGCTCGACCAAAAGGGCGGAGTGCCACCACCACCACCACCATTGAAGGAAAACGAGGGAACCAAGGAGAGGCGGAGGAATAGGGAATCTCTCTGTCCCCGCTATTTTCTCTCCCTGCTACGTTTTCGCCTTCACACACCACTTTTACTCCTCCTAGTGCGGAGTCCATCAAGAGGGGCCCGACCATGAGGATTTGTTCTCCTGGATCGTCACTAATTTGACCGTCGGAGTGCCCCCACCGGAAACCCCGGCTCGGATCACTAACCCCTGTTTCACAGGTCCAGGAGCAGAGGACCACCAGGCGGCGAAGGGAGCGCACTCCGGCACCAGCAGCAGCTACGGACTACGGCGATCTTGGCGGCAACATAGCCGATAATACATCTAAAAAATGGTCAAGCCTATATAGATCTCGCATGGCTCGCAACCTTACTCTTCAGCTTAGCACAAGACCGCCTAACACACTAGCTCGGTACAAGACTACTTAACCCGTCAATTCTGCACAGGCAGTAGGTTTCTCAGGTTCAGATACATGGTCCTAGATGTCATATAAAAAAACTCGATATGCTCTCCTCTTGTAAAGGGATATGTAATTTTGTACCATAACTTTCTAACACCGATCACTATATATTACTGTAGGAATCCTATAAAAGCATGCATACCATAAAGATGAGCTTTGCATCATCCCATCCACTCCTTCAAAGGAATGCGCTCTGCAACGACATGCCGATCACTACTTCCTATACTATATAACATCCCTAAGGTATAACGTACTCCGTATATCTTGCTTATAATTTATTTTTCGGACCTTCTAAATAAATCTTTTTTTATAAAACCTTCTTCCAGGCAAGTTTCTTTATAGATCTTGAGCCTTTTGGAAGATTCAATCGTCCTCCTAGAGCCACCTAAAAGTTCTAGATTGCTATTTAGATGAAGGCCAGGATCACCTTGTCTCGCCTAGTCCTTACTCATTCACTCCTGTGTCTTGTCTACACTATCACATTCATCACTCACTTTTATTATCTCACCTATGCTTATTTCTATTGTCTTGTCTACTTTCATTGCCTTACCTACGTCTATCTCCATTACCTCGCTCATTTTTACTCTATCTTTTTATCATTCTATCATCATAGCATCAATTTAGAAACTACAAACTTTTTTTTTCTGTTTACTTTCACGAAAGATTGACTTAAATATCGAAGGATCTATCATGGAGAACCACTCAATTATAGCTGAATTTTCGTATCTTTTTTTATTTTATAAGTTTTAGAATGTCCATGCTCAATAAAAAAATTTGAAGCCTTTTAATCTAGCAGCCATTATTAGCTATGTCAGCAAGTTTTAACCGGAACCATAACCGTAGGTATCTAGCTTACTTTAAATCTTGAGTGTAAATTTGTAAAATAACTTCATCATTATAAAAAACTTAATAAATAATATAATAAATATAATAAATAATTTGTCGATTCTATAAAAAGATATAATAATTATTTTAATATTTATTCTGGCCATGTTTTGATTGTTTAATAACAAAGTGCTATCCCACAAAATTTAATGAGATGTGTGCATTTTCTCTGCTTATAATTATCCAAGGAAAGCATGTCTTTAAACATAATAAATTGTGATAGTTATTGAGGTGGAAGTCTTGAAAGCTTGTTTCAACGTATTCAATACCAAAAGTAGGTGCTTGAAAACCCTTGTTTCCTCCTTGAACATTCCGACTCCAAACCACTGTGTCTTTTTACTTCCGATGCATTGTTTTCATAAAATTACGTATGTTTGTTAAGAACTGAATTGACGTAAACTTGCAGGCCTTGACATACAATAACTCGCCTCCCACTCTTGGGCCTCGTAATTTTTTTTAAAAAAAAAAAATCTTGTGGTATCCAAGCGATTGCCGTATCCCAGACCTGATAACTCAGCAAGACAAATCGAATTGAATATTAGATTCGGCCTCAGATCTCCAACTCTCTTCACCTCCCCTCCACAAATATTCCATCCTCCACAACCTTTTTATCGACCATATCCATGTCCCAAGTATTTATATATAATATTACCGTTCCTCCGAGACGTATCAATTACCCTTCCGGTTAGATCACCACTTTCTCGCCTCCCTGTGCACGCTTACGGCGCATGTTATCCCCACTACCGAAAAAAGCAAAAAAGGAAATGTATAAAATAAACAAATTTGCGAAACGTTATCTGAGACCTACCTGGGCTCCCTCTGGCACTTGTCGGCGTCGAGTTCGCTCTTTATCGCATAAAAAAGTAATTCCTCTTTTTCCCAATTTCTCTCTCTTCTCCGCCTTTTCTTTTATCCTCTTTTCAACTCCAGAAGTCCCCCCTTCCCTTTTTTTTTTTTTTTTTCCCTTCCTCTTCAGAAATAAATAACATTATCCCCGGCAAACCTTAAAAAATAGGAAAACAAAAAAGTTTTTTTTTTTTTTCCGGTGTAGGTGAAAACTTTGTTGTTACTGTTTACTAGTTAATACTTTTTTTTTTTTCTTTTTTTGGTGCATACAAAAAAAAGTTTAGAGGTTTCTCTTCAAAAAAACCCAACCCAAAGCTTGTCCTTATTTTTCTTCCTTGAGGTTTTGTTTCTCCCTTTAGATTTTTGTTTCTCTTCTCTTCTCTTATTCTTCGCTCGGTGATTCGCTTCTTAATGTTAGCTGGGAATTCCTAGAGAGAGGGGTTAATGTCACCACCTCTGGAGCATGATTACATAGGTCTTTCGGAGATCTCCTCCATGGAGAGCTCCGACAAGTTCTCCTCTTCCGCCTCCGCCTCTGCCTCCGCTGCCGTCGCCGAGGACGCCGACGACCACCGCCTGCCGGCGCTGAACCTCAAGGAGACCGAGCTCAGGCTCGGCCTCCCTGGCTCCGAGTCTCCCGACCGGAAGGAGAAGGTTGGTCTCACGCTCGGGCTCCTCCCGAAGAGCTTCGTGTCCGGCGCCAAGAGGGGTTTCTCGGACGCGATCGATGGGCCCGCCGGTAAGTGGGGGTTCGCCGGTGGGGCTGGATCGGACGGGGAATTGGGGAAAGGTGGCGGGGTCTTGTTCTCGCCCAGGGGGGAAGGCGGCGTCGGAGGGCAGCATTCGGGCCAGGGGAGCGCCGGGAAGGACGCCGTGGCGAAGGCCGCCGGGCAGGAGAAGAAGGCCCCGGCTCCGGCCCCGGCCCCGGCTTCAGGTGGGAGCGACCGTGGGATCGCGCCTGCTGCAAAGTAAGTGCGTCAAAGCGTCACAGTGTCTTTTGGGAGAATTTTTAAGAAGAAAGTTATGATTTTGATTTTTTTTTATTTTTAACCATCTTTTGGCATCTCCACGTCTTTGTTTGGATGCTTACAGTTTCCCACAAATTTTCTTCTTCCTTTTTTTCGTTTGAAGAAAGTAGGCTTGGTTCTCTGAACTGTTGTTGCTTTGAACGAAGAAGAGAAGTTTTTAGCTTGGCCGCTTGAATCAAAAGCGAACTCATAATGGTGTTCGTGTTTTCGGTTGCTTTATCCGAGTCTCATATATATATATATATATATTGTAATGCTGCATTTATCTTTCCTAAAAGAAGAGAAGCTTTGATGATATTATGGGAGAAAAGCGGGGTTTTCTTACAATTTTATAATTTTATTGCTCTTTTTGATTAGTTTCTGCGTTGCAAAAGGAATGAGACTTATATGTGACTTCCTGGAGTAAGTTTGGTGTTGATGCAATTTTGTAGCTGTACTAAAGCTTTTGATGGTTCGAGTTTGTTATCTGGTGTTACACCTCTTCTCTTCTTTGTAATTTTTCTGATCAGGGTTTTATTTTCTTTTTTTTCCCCTTCCTGGTTCATGGAGCTGAGGTAGGTTGTCATTTTTCAGTGCTTTGATGTTGTCCATTTATGTTTTTAATTGTTTGTTATTGATGATCTGAGTGTAGTTTAGTTTGAACTGTATCTTATTTTTCCCATAGTCCAATCTCCATAATACTCCTCCTATGAGGGGAGGGGAAAAGGAAAAATACATAATTTTCCTTTTCTCCAATGCTTTGTACCAGTTTTCAGTTTATGCCTTTCGTCGGTTGGGATATGCCTTTTATTTTGCTTGCAGAATCCAGGGTCAGATCATGAAACATGATAGCCCATTTCAATTGCTCTGTACTTGTTTATTAATTATGGATTTTGTGATATTGCCTTTTATCTGTTTATGAAATCCAGGGATCGATCATCTTAATTCCTTTCTCTGTTCTCAGTGATATTTCATTGTTCTGTAAGCTATGGAATGTTTCTTTATAATTCTGGGCTAGAGTTTCCTGGATTCTTCATTTCTTCTCCGTGCCAGTAATTTCCTTCTCTTAGTTTGGAGTTCATGTAACTGAGGCAGAATATTCACATTGGTAATGCAATCATAAATAGACCAGTTTTGCATAAATTTGAAAGGAACCCTAATCATGATCATACATGTAACATGTAACAGGGCACAGGTGGTAGGTTGGCCACCAATCCGTAGTTATCGGAAGAACACGATGGCTACTAACCCATTGAAGAACAAAGAAGATGCTGAGGGGAAACAAGGATTTGGTTGTCTGTATGTCAAGGTTAGCATGGATGGAGCCCCATACCTCAGAAAAGTTGACCTGAAAACATACAACAACTATAAGGAGCTGTCATCAGCACTTGAGAAGATGTTCAGCTGCTTTACAATTGGTAGCCTCTGGCATTTTCCCAATCTCATGTTGATTTTTTCCAGATGAAGTTGACTTGAATGCTATTCTTTTGTTTACTTCATTGAATTATATCCATGATTTTGATGTATGTTCCATGCCTGGCATAAAATTGATGAAAGCCCTTCTCTTTAGAAACACAATCAATTTATTTCTTTTACAGCCTGGGTTGAACGATATATTTTGATGCATGGTGGTTGAAAACATATTTGCTGCACTGGGTGCATTCCTTATTTCTTTATTATGGACAGGAGAATCTTTAGAGTACTTTTGACAATGCTGTAGTTTCTATGTTATTTTTTTCCCTTTGAAAGTTTTGTTGGTTTTATCAGAACTAGTAAAAGGGGACTCCTATAGTGTTATTAGAATTGTGTATTTTACGGTCTTACCTTTTTCCCAGAATATATCTACAGGAGTTTAGAAACATATCCTTCCATAATTTTTGAATACCGCGAAGAAATATTATTCTTATATGCACCTATGTTACATTAGTTTTATTTTCTTATTTCAGAAATGGAGATCAAGTTGGCAAACTGGCTTTTATTTGGAATATTTTTCATCTTCTCATATTATTAGAAATATCAGAAAATATATTTTACAAGCACATTATATGATAACATGCTTTTCTGTTCAAAATTAGTATTGAGGAAGTGTCATGTGAACCAAGAGTAGATGCAAAATTCTTATTTTTTTGTCTGCAGTCCCGCTTTAGTTGATATTTTTCATAGCTTCTAATTTTGTTCTAGCATGAGGAGGAGTTTACTTGTTTCTGTGATCTGGGCATTTCAGGCCAATGCGGTTCTCATGGAATACCAGGCAGAGATGGATTGTCTGAGAGCCGGTTGATGGATCTTCTGAATGGATCTGAATATGTGCTCACTTATGAAGACAAAGATGGAGACTGGATGCTTGTTGGTGACGTTCCATGGGAGTAAGTTCAATATCCGCTAATCATAATGTGAATGTTGTAGATGTAGTCAAGGAGGAAAGACCACAAAGATGTATACTATCCTTGTATTGAACCCTTAATATTATATAAATGTATATGAGATTGCACCATTGGTAACAATTGACAGATCAGAAATAACGTTTAATTCAAGATAATCTAGGCACATATACACCAATAACCTAGTTTTTACATTCCAATCCTCTTATGGTTCACCAAAGTTTGATTTCCTTTTCATGTGCAAGTTAGTTGAAACAAACAAACTGCAAGTTTATTATAAGCCATTATTTATCAATTATCTTTTTGCAGGCAGTGCGATGACCTAGCTCTAATTTTTTTCTCATCATTTTGTTTTGGCATCACATTTGTCACATGGATGGTAAATTTTGTTATCATTCCACTTTTGGCATATTTCATAGCTGGAATGCCACTTGACAACCGATAATTGATTGTTTTCCCTTTTTTTTTTTTTTGGGTACGATAATTGATGTTCTTTGATTGCAGGATGTTCACCGACTCTTGCAGGAGGCTAAGGATCATGAAGGGTTCGGATGCAATAGGACTTGGTAAGTACAAGTTAGCAAAAGAACCTGTGGCATGACTAGTTAATATTTTGACTTTTAAGATGCCCAAGTCTGGGAACCTGAAATGTTTTCAATTAATTAGCCTCATATGACATTCTTTATTTTTTCATTGTTGAGATCCTGAGTTTGCTCCTTGCCCTCATATGTCATCCAACTTGACCGTAACCTTGTGCATTGGTTTGTTTACCAACCTCACCAACACACAATTGTGAGTACGAGCTCATAGTTCTGTTTGACATTTTGATGGATCTTGTTGGAGTTCACCTATCATGAATGTAGGAGTTGTAATAGTTCACCCTATGAACCAAAAACATCTCATATGTGGCTGATCATCAATTCCACCTTTCGAGTCCTGGTGGTATATTTAGCATATATTGTTTCTTATTCGCAGTATTTGTTTTTCTCTATTCCCTGGACTGAAATGAAAGGAAGGCTTTGTATGGCCTGGCCTATAATACTACCATCTTTTGAATAAGAATATGTAGAATGGTAAAAGTTCAGCACCGTTGAGTATTTATATCACCTATCTGCATATGTGGCCTCCAATAGATGTCATACCTGATACCTAAGCTTACCATTTGTTTTAGCAGACATATGCTTGCTATGACAATTATCCATGGTTTCATTATATTTTTGATCTTGGACTTAAGAGAACTTTGTTGATCTGTTTTCTTGCAGCTCCAAGGGCCATGGAGAAGTGCAAGAACCGTAATTAGCACCATCGCCAAGCCTCGGCGAGAGCACAAGCGAGTCAGATGGCTGTAAGGGCCCATCTCAAAACCAAAAAGATTAAAGAGTTCTATCTGGAAACTGTTATATAACTACCATATCCTGTGGTTTGCTGCTTCAAATGAACTAAGACCTTCTAGTAGGTTCGTAAGATTTCCCAGGGACATAAGCTTTGTTAGATTGTGCCTTCAGTCTTTGTATGCCTGCCATGTTATTCCTATTTGTGTAAATGGTTGGTCTGCTGTTTGCAACTGCTGTGTTTCGGGCACCGTTTCCTGTATGCCAATGTTATTTACAAATTTCCTCTTGCTTCTTAATGGTGTTCATACTGCCTCTGTTTTCATGTTTTTCCAACATGTCAATCACCCACCCCAGTCCATGGCCTCCAGTGATCAGGACCAAATGATCTACCAAGCCTCTACAGTCCAGTAGCAGGTCGAGGGTCAAAAGCTTTTGGATGGTTTGTAGATCATGCGCGTCCTTGGTTGTCCGTTTCTGATCGTTTTTGGGCACCTGATGGGGGTTGGCAAGATGAAATGGTCATTGGTACTGTTGTTTTTGGCTGGGGTTTAGAGCTTGTGGTCCGGAGGAGACCATTGCCCTTCACAAAAGAATAATAATTTGACATCCAGGACTTGCCCCCTTCAATAAACCAGGTTACTGCGTGGTTTCTCTCCAGAGTACATTGTTCCTCTGTTTTATTATGAGTGTCTTCTTCTTCCAGGGGGAGGGGGCGTGGTATTGGATGGTGAATCCATGTCCTTATTCACCTGAAAATGTTTCATGAATAAATTCTCTGTTTCAGGTCTTGAATTGTAGGGATCCTTCCATGCAGGCTTTTTCCTTTCGGTACTGGATATGCATGGTAAACCCTGCTCCATGGCCAGCTTTTCTGTGGAGCATGGTGGAGGGGGGACCATCACTGCCTAGCATTACTTTCGAGGGCAATGATATATAATAGTCTAAATAAGGCTTCAGAGGCTTTTATATCATCATTTCACCTAGAATAAAAAAAGTATTAGAACGATAGGAATGGAGGTAGATTTATGTTTCCTTAGAATCAGGCTTTCTCCTTAGAAAAGATGCTCCACTTCAACCCTTCCTTTGTATTCTAATGATGCCTGCCTGTTGGTGTGCATGTGAAGCTGGCATTATCATGACATGGAACTTATTCTATGGATTATAATATGACCTTTGCTGGCCTCATTGAAATGCACAGAGCTTAGTTGTTCATTGATTCCTTTTTTTTTTATTTATTTATTTCCTCCTCTTTGGTTTGTCCTGATTCATTGAAAATACATCGAACAGCAAAATTTATATAGCCATGAAGTCGTATGCCAATGCCTGTAGGGCTGGCATTGTTTTTAAATGGATGGCAATGTTTCGGTGGTCCCTGACTGAGATATTATATGGTACAATGTTGGCCTGTTCTTTCTTCCTATGATCAAAATTAACTTCAGCCAGTAATGCATTTCCTTTGTTGATATCATTTTGTTTTTTTAAATTTTTTTCGGATGGGTTCATTGTGCATATTAATTTTCTTGCATGTACTTCGATCATTAATTTAATTTTTTTCTATCATGCCGGCTGATCTTTATGCCAGGAAGCTTGAGGATGTTGATTTACTTTTAATTTCATGGAGGCTTGCCACCACTGCTTGATAGTCCATATCGAGTCCATACCATGGGATATGACTAACTTCGGCTTTTCAGTGAAGTTTTTAAATGGAAAATGAGAGAGGTAATAAATACGGAGGGGAGGTATCAGTGATTTTTCCATTAAATGATTGGTCGCTCAAATAATGTTACACTCCGATGCATCGGAGAATTGCCCGATCCTAACGTTTAAACAATTCTTCAGCAAAGCTAATAGCAATCTTTGAGCAAAACCATCAATGCAACGTATGCAAGATCATCCTTAAACAAGCCGGTTACCGGTGTCTACGGATTGAATCTTTCGAGCCCCGCATGATGCAAGCGTGACATTATTTAACTGGCGTTTGGCAACGTCGCATGATGCTCGAAAACAAGTTGCTCGTCAAGGAGTTTATTACATGATAAGAAATTGAAGCAACCTTCCTTGAGAAAAGGTTTATAAGATGAATAGTTTCAGCCAAGAATAATGTCATTCTAATTACTCTTGCATAA
The DNA here is from genome assembly GCA_021397845.1 of Areca catechu. Taxonomy (NCBI): domain Eukaryota; kingdom Viridiplantae; phylum Streptophyta; class Magnoliopsida; order Arecales; family Arecaceae; genus Areca; species Areca catechu. The sequence continues at coordinate 168,221,816 of CM038042.1, read as the reverse complement.
GCTTATAATAAAATTAAAAATGAAGAATATAGCCTATTATGGGAACCAACTTTCGTGATGATGAAGTTAAATATTATGAATACCGGGGAAGAAAAGAATCGATTCAAAAGAATGTACAGAGCCAAAAGAATGGATGGTGCAATCAGTGCGAAGAACGTGGGAGGTCTACTTGCTGTGGGAATTGGCGGTGGTTGAGGAGACACCCACCGTTTTAATCTAGATAGGACCTGTGGGCGAACAAAATACGCCCCCCTCCCTCTTGCGGCCATGTCGACAGCCAAAATTATATTTTCGAGCACCTGCCAGTCCTGTAACCGAATGCAAAGATTTGGAACCCGGGTTCCTTGGGACCTGTCCTCATGCCAACATTTTCCCGGTGGAAGTAATCCGCTTTTGACGCAACCACCTCATCTTGGTTCATGGTTTCATCGTGGTGACATTTATATCTTATTTCTTTATAAGAAAAAAAGAGAATGGTTTGAGTTTATTGTTATTATTACTTTTTTTTTTTTTTTTTTTTCCCCCCCCGAAAAATTCCAGCCTCCACGAATAAAAATTAGGACTACCTACCCGAGGATGAATAGTTATCCATTGGAACACTCGAACGCGTAGTGATTCTGGTGCAACCATCACGATTTGTCTATTTCTTTTGTCCGCATCAGTGATCGCATCGCCAAAATTTGCCTCGACGCCCCCCCCCTCTCTCGAGGGATTATAAAACACAATTTTATAAAGGAAATCTAATAAAACGGAGGAGAGGATGTCCGTTGCAGCAAATAATTATTTTTTTTTTCATGTTTGTCGAAGTTGGCCACTTATATATATATATATATATATATATATTTTCATGCTAAAAATGGTGCATTTTGAATTTTGTGATATTAACGTCCCTGTTCTTGTAATCGATGCGCACATTTATTTGATGCGAACGTAATATAGGTTCATATATACAAAAAAAAAAAAATAATAAAAATAAAAAATCTATTTTAGGTGCATTCAAGATGACCAAGATATAACCTATATAATATTTAAAATAAATTATTTTATAAAAAAAATGAATAACTAATTCTTATAAAAATAAAAAAATATATAACTAATATTTAATTATTTTGATATTTTGTAATGTTTCGTTCTTCATCGATCTTGTATCCCTTATATGATTATATCCCACCGATCCGTTGAGGTAGAATCGAGTTCCCGCCTCGTGCCTCGACAGTAAGAGGTGATATCATCCGAATAAATAATTTGTATCATTCCTTTTGTAAGATGGACATTCAAGTATGCTCGTGAACGATTCGATCAAACCAAATCAAGTAGCTAAAAATTTAAATTCGATTTGGTTAAAAATACTTGAGCTCAAAATTTAGTTCGAGATTGATCGAATGTTAATATATCAATTTCAAGTTCAGTCCGATCAAATAAGACCGATGCTCAAGCTTGGCCAGGCTCGGTTAGAATATTAGCCGGAACATATTCTGAGTTCGAATTTAAATTTGAATTCAAATTAAAATTCAAATTTATGTTCGAATTCTATTTTAACTAATTTATAATATATATTAGTATATATAATATAAATAAAAAAATAAAATTATTAAAAAAATATATAAATTTGAATATGTTTAAAGGCTTTCAAGTTTGAATATTTTACTAACCAAATTTAACTTGAAGAACTATTTGAATTCAATAACAATCGGACCGAGTCGAGTTTTTAAGCTCCGGTAGGTAGCAAGCAACTAAACTTGTCTGCATTTCTCTCTCGCGCACAGAGGTTACATGGGCGTAGAGAGATAATACGTGGTTATTATGATCTACTTCAAAATAAATAGCTAGAGCATCTCTGGTGAGCTTTGCTTGCTCCGTCGGCGATCACCGCCGGTCACCGATAAGTCTCCTCCGCGGCTTCATGTGGTGGGATCGGGTTAAAGTCGTAGTGATGCCAACCGAGCAAGGTATCGTACCTGCCACCACTTTGTATCCAATGGGAGCAATCCAGTCATCCCACCCATAATTGAACGTAAAACAAAATATCACTATCAAAATTGGCAGAAATTATATTCAATACCGTCCACGTTACATGTTGGTATATCACATCAGTCACAACCATTCGTTTGCGCGATGATGCACAAAAATAAGCACTTGATGAATCGAATCGACGGCTGCGATGAACATGGCTCCATATGACGTAGAATATAATTTCTCCAAAATAATGCTTCTACTCCGTAGACGTGGTTGTAACTTAGAAACCTGGGCTCGCATTCTTTGCCGAAATATATCCAAGCTCTCGATAGCTCTTTCTTTTATGATTTCAAATTCAATATTCAAATGGACCGATGAAAGCAAGGAAACAAAAAATTATTTTTGAAAACATCAAGAAAGAGATCAGAAGATAGCCTCTCGAAAATTTATACATAAATAAACAAATAAATAAATAAGAGAGAGAGAGAGAGAGAGAGAGCGCTCCAGAATGGTTGTGTAGTTGGATAATCATTCTAAAGATATGCATTAGCGCCATGATTCACTGAAATTTAAACAAATTGAAATTTGGTTCTAGATAGATAAGTGCACAAATAGCTAGGATTCCTCTCATAAAACGGATGAACAAATTAAAAACTGTTACATGAAAAAATTCTACAAATAACTCGCAAGGCTGCATGGTCTCCTCATCAGAATTCTCTTCTAACACCTTTTTTTTTTTAAAAAAAAAAAAAAAAAATATAAATAAAGCTGGGTACAGCACTCCTAACTGATTTATAGATATTTCTATATCATTCCTATAACTTGCCCTTGCAAAGCAAGATGGAGATGTTGTCCTTCTATCAAGGGTCAATGCCAGTCCAATTCATCGATCCGAAGCCCAATAAAAAAAAAAAAAAAAAAAAAACCAATCAATCACCTAAGAAATATATGGAAGGCTACCAGGCAGCTTCAATTCGGAATTTGAGGTCTCTCTCTCTCGAGAAATTGGAACCAAACAGTACCGGTACATTAAATTGGCGACGAGACAAGTCACTGCGAGTCTCGCACCCATCCAGAGTGGATTCTCGGATAAACGACAGGGGCTATGAAACAAAGAACGGGGCTTGCGTTTCAGGCATCCCTGCTTAAAGCCATCGGATTGTTGGATCCGCTGTCGATGCCTCCATTGCCTTCCCACGGCTGAAGGACGATTTTTTTTTTAAAATAATATTATTTTAATAATTATTTATCAAATTAAGATAATTTAATTTTTGTTTATCGAAATAAGTATAGGCGTTGATGCAGAGGCCGGGTAGGAATTGAAATCCTGGATAGTAACCGCATTTCAATTCAATCCAGATTTTTTCTCTTCAATTTCAGATTTAATTTATATTTTATGATTAATAATTTAAAATTAATATAATTTAAAATTTTACTGTTACATTAAAATTATTATTATATAAAATTTATTTTTTATCACATTTTTGAGTTTATTAATTTTGAAATAAAAGAAAATATGGTTTTAAGGTTTAGGGTTTAGAATTTATGATTATATAATGTTCCGAGTCCGATCACGTCCCGCGTCTCTATGTGTGATGTCCATCACCCGGTCATGCCCATCACCCATGGTATGCTCTCGTGCCCTCGCGAGGCCCGCGCCATGCTATGGCGCGGGGCATGTAACGCGTTTGGACATGCATACCCCTCATCAGTCGTGTCATGCCCTCCGCATGCCATTGCATGAAAGCGCCCGGCCGTGCTTTGCTCCGTGCCAGCACGCACTCAATGCCCTTTGGCCAACCATGCTGTGTGTCCGATGCCTGCGTGCGTGTAGGGTTTCGATGCATATCATGGTTGACTAATATTATTTAACGTATTTAACACAAAATATAAATTTATATTAATATCAATTTAATATAATAAAATTGTATACAATTAATTATGTAATATAGATTTATTCGATAATTATATAATTATTAACATAAAATTAGTTTAAATTGAAAGTTTATTTATATTACAAAATATAGATAAGTTATTTTATAATTATTATGACATAATATTAGTTAAACTATAGATAAGTTATTTTACAATTATTTTAATAAAGAATTAATATTAATATGAATTAATTAGAAGATTAAATATTAATATACAACATTGTATTATTCGATTATTATTTAATTATTTTAAAAAAATCAATATAGATTTAAATTTTGTAAATATTTTTATATGATTAATTTAAAATATATATTTTGAAATTAATAAATCAAAATTAATAAATTTAAATATTTTATTGTAACTATTTTTTATAATCTTTTAAATATATGTTGAATGAGAAATTACATGTCATCCATGAAATTTTTAATAAATTATCATTCGGATAATAACAAATACAAAATTTGAGATACAATCTAATAAATATAAATAATAAAAAAATAAAATTAAAAATCCTAGGTCCCACATTGGTGGCCGTCTCCTCCTGCGTGAAAGCTATTGTCGACGAGGCATTGGCTCCACTTCACTCGATCGCTGACGCTCCATCGGATCCTATATATCAGGAAATGCATGCGGTGCAGATATATGATGCGACGATCCCTCGCCTATATACTGTCCTCTATGTTCAAAGTAATCCTAATGCATCGAATAGTTCGGTGCAGCAGCGTAGTCATAATATGCAACATCATCCTCGGTAGATGTGAACTGTCTTACATCCTCATGAAAATAACTAGCCACGGACATATATGGATCGTACTCCGATATTGGATAGGGAGAGGAACTGAATTGTCGAGTACCTCGTCTATGGTGAGTAGGAGGTGCTGTCGATGTAGATGTATATGGAAAAGACTCCGGAGTCTCGTCCTCTCTTTCATCCTCCTGAGCACATTCTCATAATTGGACACAGGCATACTCACCAACAATACCAAGAGCTGAGTGACATATATCTGTATAGTCTGCGAAGACGTTGATATGGAACCTGGTTGAGCAAGCTAGTATATCGTCGCAATGCCACTGCTCTGAAAGTTATAAATATTTAATGAGTTATAGAAAATAAAATATATATTAATAATATTAAATAGCATAAATAAAATTTCTTATCAAGTAATTATACACCGCACCATCATGACTGAGGAGTTGCCACGATATCACTGTATGTATGGATCGTGATAATCCATAGCACCATCAACAGGAGCACCATCTATAATATAGTCATATTGGCTCATCCATAACTGAATATAATACTGATGAGTGATATTCCAATCCTGCTCGACTCATCCTCCAAGATCGATACGGTGTGGTGCAGAATCTGTAACACATCGCTTAGGTACAATCTATCAAATACCGAACTGTCGCATCACTCTATCAGGAAAGTGTCACTCTATGATATGAAAATATACGAGTGGCACTCGACTATACTAGATATCCTGACCATGCAGACAGTAATCTAGTAGCTATACAAAAATGTCGGCTCTATATGACTGTTATATCACCTGTTAATGTTAAATAAAAAATATAAAAAATATTAACCGTTAATAAAGATAAGCTGCAGTCGTCACCTGATCGGCTCTCAAGTGATCTATCAAATATCGATACGAAGAGAGAACATGTATAGCTACCTCCGTAACAGAAAAAATCATCTCTCCATCTGCATATTAAATAGATTAAATGAGTTACATATATCAATAAATATTATTAATCATAAAATTTGATTAAATTTATAACTTACCGCATCCCTAGCGGATCCTCTGGTAAACCAACTCCACCATCATTAATTTAAATCGATCATAGGATCTGGAGCCTGTCGAAGTAATCTACGTGGTACCATGATCGGGAATCTATCCCATGCCCACAACTGTAATAGAAATAAAAGACCAGTTATATCAATAGCATCTCTCCTGCTCATCCTACACAACTCTCTATACAACCATGCGAGCCCTGTACTACCCCAACTATAATATCCAGTAATCTCGAAATCCACTAGTAAGGATAGGAACATGAAATGTATCAGGCTTCCAGACTTATCCATGAACAAACACCCACCCATCAAGTGCAAAATATATGCTCAAACATAGCGTTGAATTCGTATATCGTCAGTATCATAGGGTAGCTCATGAAATTGATCCGCCAGCTAGACCATGCTCAAACGTGATCCCTGAAGTCTACCCTATGATGGGATAACCCCTAACAAATCCTGACAAACCTGTCTCCAGTCTACCTATGTAGTACCTATCACCGATAGACCATCAATAAGTAAACCTAACTGGATAGCAATATCCCGAAGGATGATGGTGCACTCTCCATGTAGTAAATGAACCGTATGTCTCTGGATATCGACGCACCACAAGAGCAGTAATCAAGTGCCAGTCCAGCCATATATATCCTACCTGTGCAATATCGCAAAATCCTGTTGTTAGTCAGTAGATGGAGCCGCCACCTAAGCCTGGCACCAAAGCAAGAAGCCGAAATGAATCCCTTGCCGAGGTCGAACTCAAGGTGCCACCAAGCCAAGAATGGGAGGCAACAGAGATTCAAATCATGGCGGGAAAGAGGGGTCGCCTTCACCGAGACCCCGCCTCCGAGACAGTACAACTGACAGGCGGTAGCCTACCACCAAGGAAGATGCGGTAGCCTTTAACAAAAATATATGTTATTTTATAAATAGAATGTCGTAATCCTATTAACAAGATGTCATCATATTGAAAATATTTATCATTGAAAAATTTTTAATTTTTTTTTATAATTAAAATATTTTTTAATTCATGTCAAAGAATATCACGATGTAAGCCAGAATATCATAAATTTTTATTAATTTTTTTTTTTTTTTTTATTCTAAATTTGGATAAAGAATTACTCTTGTAGTGAAAGGCTCGTCCGCGATCTCACGGCCCACCAGCCTCACAAAATGCATACATAGGCCGTGCGTCGTGGAAATCTCCGTGGCGGGCGATCAATCTTGAAGGTCTCGAACCAGGAGCCACGAGGATCTCCAACTCGTCGAGGCATCGCAGCTAAGCCACCGGTAAGTAAATTAAGGTCAAAAGTAGAAAACTAGAATCAAATGAGAATATTGGATAAGCAATTAGCACGCGAGCTGTGATACTGCAACCAGCCATTATCGATCTCTCACACAAAATCTCTCAACCTATCAGCGAGTCCCTCGATGCCTCGTGCGACCTAGTCCTCCTTCGACGCCATCGTACGTAGTAGATATCTCGATCGGCGTCCTCCGCTCTCCTTCCATATGCCCTTAGCCTTTTCCCTGGCCCTCCCGATCCTCTCCTCCTCCTCCAAGCCATTTTCTATCGGCATTAACCATGCCCTCGCGCTTGTTGCCGCCCACCAGTCATCGAGCACCAAAGCAAAGTAAGGGGAGAGAAAGGCATCCAAAAAGTGAAAAGAGCCCTCCTCTATTTTCCACGTGATCACAGACTTGCTACTCGTTCTCCATGAAAATGATCCTCATATAAGGTTTAATTACCGCACCGGCCGTACGTACGCTTAACCGGCGATTGTCCGAGGACAAATTTAAGCCGTCCTTGCCAACTCAGAACGGCGATCGAAGGGTAAAATGGTTGTTTGGAGTACCTTGGCAAAAATCCCTTGTCCGAGACTTTGAATTTCCCCTGATTTCAGAAGATTGGATTATCAAATACTGCATCACTGATAACTTGAAAGAAAGAACGAAGGGAGATGCTCTTTATCAAATAAATAAATAAATAAAATAATAATAATAAAAAAGAGAGATGCGCGCAGGCTAAAAATAAGAGTATATATTTGTTTCATAGATATCACGCACGTATAACATTGGTATCTAATAAAGAATACTTGCATGTCGTATAGTTGGTTACTGGATTTTTCTCATAACTAACTCTCACAATCAACTGGGGTTGGGGTGGGAGACCGTCTGGGGGTGGCCACGCCCGGGGTCTAACTCCCCCCCCTCATTTTTTTTATCAAAAAAAAAAAAAAAAAATACTTGCATGGCATTTGGAAGATTAATAAATGTTAATGCTTTTCAGATGAAATTTTACACCGAAATACATTTAAATGTAATAGTTAGAGGATTCTTGACCAAAAACAAAAAGAGATTTTCTATTGTATTCTAGCTAGGATTTCTATTATCCAGATGGACATGATTGGGCTCATAACCATTATTATTGTTGCTGAGCAATGATGCTAAAACTAGCGTCACCGCCTACAAACAACTTGGAAAATCAAATTTAGCACTCCAAACTTTCTTCCTAAATGGAGGGAGACTAGTCTAAACATATTGCACTTCACCTCTAAAATGCGGTTAAACAGCGGGTATTACTCATTTCTCAGAGTTGATTGCTAGAGTTAATTAGCATCAGTTCAGATTCCCCCTAACTAATAATTGCTTGCTAGGATACTTTAGGTTTGCTGTGTTGGGTTGGACTCCTTGATTCGATACCTGCACGAAGATTAAACAGGTGAAGAAACTCGGTGAAAAGCCCAGCATAGAGAGAAAAGAAAAAAAAAAATGGACCTGTTTTTGACCTACGAGCCAAGGCCTATAGGCACCGACCCGACAGTGAGGTCCAGCGACGTGCGCAAGCACGCGGCACAACATGGCACGCATGCAGGCACCGGCCTTGGCCCGGGCGGGTGCGTGCATGTTGGTGTTGGCACCAATCGAGGCCCATGCAGGCGGAGCGCGGGCACGAGGGTGGTCCGAGCCCAGGTGACGGTTTCCTCTAACATGCTGTCGTAGCTCATAGTGGACCGAACGGTCCACGAGACAGATCCGGTGGTCTACGCACCTGATCTACATGATCTGACAAATGCTTATGACCTACATGTTGATCAGACGACCCAGGAGCGTCGCTAGCATGATTTACGTGATTTGACCTGATCCGAGTGAGATTATTGACATGATCAAAGCTAATGACAATCAGGAAGGACTCTGCAGTCAGATGATGATTAGGAGAGCTATAGGACTCTGATTTGGATACGTTTTCGACCATTGGACTTGTGAGATGCTCTTTGAAACGGAGACTATAAATCCATGGACAAAGGAGTAGGTTGTGTTTGAGGATCAAAAAAGTGGTGAAGGATTTTCAGTTAGGAGCTTGTACGAGAGATTTTGGGATTTCTTGTTGAAAAATTTGTACGGGGTTGAGAGTGAAACTTCTTAATCCTGTAGGTTATTTGTTCTCATAATGAAACCTTACATGCCCATCTAATCATCTTGTATTTTATTTTATTTCTTCTTTTTCTTCTGGGACATCAATATCGATAATGTAATTCTGGGAATGGAGATCTATATTCTGTAAGAGTGATTCCGATACAAGTGGTATCAGAGCGAGTTGATATCCCAACAACTGGTATTGGAGGAAGTTGATACCATAATAACTTGTATTAGAGCCTCGGTTGTCCATAATTGATCGAGATCGAAGATGGAGAGGACAGACAAAATCAAGTTTGAGATCGACCAGTTTGACGAGAAAAATAATTTCTTTCTTTAGCAAGCAAGGATAAAAGATGTGCTCACCTAGTAGAAAAGAGCACCATCAAGATGGAGGAGGTCACATCGACATTACTTCAGAACTAAATTATCAAGAGAGAGAATCAAGCTTCGAGTTCAGGCGAGAACTTAGCATTGACGATTTCTAAAGGTGAAGACGATAGAAGGTAAAGCAATAAAGGATCGCGAGATAGACGATCTAGATCGAAGGATGTAAGCAAGATCAAATACTTTCGATATGATAAGTTAGCGTATCATGTCAGAGATTGTCTATAACTCAGAGATTGGACAAGGACTGCTGCAGTGGTGGCTAATGGCAGCGACGACAGATACATTAGTGATGCACTTATGGTATCCAATAAAGTATTCCCTTCTTTTCAGTAGATTTTAGATTTTACATGTCAATATTATATATATTGCAGAGAGGAGTTGTTCGACTCTATGGAGAGCAAAGAGGGTGCTATTCACTTATCAGATAGATCAAGCTGTGCGATCGTGGATATCGAGACAGTCAGCTTGGAGGTGTATGATAGGATAGTAAAAAAATTGGATAAGGTCTGATGCATACCTAATTTTCACAAAAATCTAATTTCTCTCGATAAATTGGATCAAACGGCTATACATGGAGAGCCACTAATGGAGTCATGAAAGTCTTACATGGTAGTAGGATCATTTTGTAGGAGAAGAAGCTGGAGGTCATTACTTTTTGATAGAAAATCTAGTATGAGATGAAGTCCTTGGTGTAGACAGGAGCTCATACAAGATAGAGCTCCAATAGCAAGTGGATTGGGCACGGGATACGATACTTGAAAGGATAACAGGTGATGTTGTAAGATAAAATTTCTATTACCATAGAAGGCTTCTCCGAGTAGGTCCCAGGTCGAGGAAATCACAGCATGTGATAGAGATGTAATTGAGCGGCGTGGCTCGACTCTCATATTTGCTTATCCATGATCAAACATTTGTCCCAGGAAATGGGGGTGCAAAATTTTTCAAGAAGCTCTCAAAATTAGGTGAAGGCTGAACATCGAGTCGAGGTGGAGGTTATTGGGTTGAACACCTCGATTCGGTCCTTGAACGAAGCACAAATAGGTAGAGAAATCCGGTGAGAAGCCCAGCCCAAGGGAGAAAGGAAAAGAAAAAAAATTGGACCCGTTTTTGACCTGCAGGCCTTGACCTGTAGGCACCGACTTGATAGAGCAGCTAACAGCGTGCGGGCGAGTACTGGTCCAGGCCCAGGTGGGATCGTGCATGCGGATGCTGGCGCCGGCCTAAGCTCAAGTGGGCAGGGTGCACGCGTGTGTGAGGGTGGCCCGAGCCCAGGCGGCAATTCCCTCTAGCATGCTATCACAGCTCACAGTGGACCTAGGATCCACGAGATAGATCCAACGGTCTATGCACCTGATCCATATGATCTGATGGACATGCATGATCCGCACATTAATCAGACAGCCCAGGAGTGTCATCAGTGTGATTAGCACAATTTGGCCTTATCTGAGCATGATTTTTTGCATGATGAAAGCTGATCGATATTCAAGAAGGACTCTATAGTTAGACGATAATTAGAAGAGCTACGGGACTTCGATTTGGATGCGATTTAGATTATTGACTCCTGGTGAGATTTCTTTGCAGCAAAAGCCTCCATGGGCAGAAGAGCAAGCAGGGTGTGAGGATCGAAAGAGTAGTGAAGGTTCTCTAATTTAGAGCTTGTACGAGGGATTTTGGAATTTTTTGTTGAGAAACTTGTATGGGGTTGAAGTAGAAGTTTCCAATCTTGTAAGTTATTTTTTCTAATGGTGAAACCTTGCATACCCATCTAATTGTGTCTTGTATTATATTTTATTTTCTTTCTCCTATGGCATTAATATCGACAGCATGATTCTTGGAATGAGGATCTATATTCTGCATGAGTGATCTCGATGTGAGTGATATCAAAACGAATTGATATCCCAATAACCGGTATCAGAGTAAGTTGATCCATAACATGTTGCTTATCTCTTAATGCTACAACTTTATGGCTAGTTCTCTGCTCCCTTGGGTTTAGAAGCTAAAAGAAGAAAATGGGTTCTTCTTTTAGAGAAAATTTAGAATATTAATTACCAACCTCATTGCTAAGGCGGTAGCCTAGCTGCTTAGAGCCTTGCCTCACTGCCAACTAATCATGGATTCGAGAAATGGGTCTATGGATGACTCGATTAAATCCAAGATTTCGAGAAATGAGTCTATGGATGACTCGATTAAATCCAAGATTTATCCTTGAAGCTTATGATGATCAGGTCGAGTGAGAAGTCAGGATCTTGTCTAGTTTCCTGTTCTAACTAGCTAGCACTTTGATGGTATCGGGTTTACATTCTCACTTTCGGATAGAAAAAGATTACAAAAATCTAGCATTTTAAATCGAACATTTTCTGGCGGGATGAAAATATCCAGGAGTAGCTACACTTAATTTACCCTGCCCCCCATCCCTTTTTCTTATTTAATTTTTTTTTTTTTAAAAAAAACCCAACCTCCCGTCTACCATTTACCAACTAGGCTAGTTTTGGCACCTCGTTTCAGCGGTTAGAAACCATAAAAATGACCCCAATTTAGATCTCAACAGACCAAATAATTCAGTGTCGTGCACGGAACAAATAAAAACAAACACAAAAGACAAGATTCCGTCACTTCATCGCTTGCTCGGAGACCATTTTCTAGGAAAATGAAAACGAAATGGATTTGGCTGGAGTTCAGCTGATGTGGGCACACCCACTATTGATCTCGATTTCTCACCATCCATGCTTTATCTGTGACACACTCACTGTAAACAACCTCACTACATTAAAAATGGAAAAGCAGCAGCACGTCAGCAAGGTCTGACAATAATATCAGAAATGAAGCTTACTCATTTCTTCTTTTTTTTTTAAAAAAAAAAAAAAAAATCCCAGATCTTCAATATAGCAACATAGCATTCTACTGTCACAATAGAACACAATGCCGATAAAATTGCCATTGGTGTTCCAAGCCCATCATTGGTGCTACCGGTTCCATTCAGGCGAATATTTTTGTTCCTCTGCTCTGATGGCATATAGAATAGAATAGAATGCCTCTCTGTGCTACCCTATCTATTATTTATCCTTTTCTGATCCCTCCCTATCCACTATTCATGTTCACCATTTAATCTAAACCATAAAAAAAAATCAAATTACCAACTAAAAATAAATTCTTTCTCAAATCTCACGGAAGCCAACAACCATGCATCTGACATAAATCTGATTGCTACTATGCCAATAAAAAAAAGGATAGAAATCCAAAAACCAGACAAAAACCTGTTCCCTTGCTTACCTTTTGTAAGTAATCTGGAAATTGATTGTGGAAGCATATATTCACTCAAACATCTTAAAGTATATGCAAAATTCAAACAGAAAATGTACAAAGACAAAACTCTTCAATAGATTGAGAAAATCTTTGATTCCACTTGCACCAGGATATCCAGCAGAAGAGAAGATATCTCTACAGTTGATTTGAACAAAATTTTTTACAGTTACTCAAGAGAGGTAGGAGCAGATATCTAGATTGAACAAATCATTGATACCATTTGCACCTGCATATCCAGCAGAAGATATATGCACAAGTCGTTTTGAACAAATTTTCTACGGTTACTCAACGGTCAGAATCAGGGGCAGATACCTGAAGATAGACCATCTGAGCGTATCCATTGAATACAGAAGCTTCAAGCCTTGTTAGACCGAGCCTTTGGAACAAGTCAAACCTGCCATCTTCAATGATTGGATCTGGAGCACGGGCAGGGTCATATCTTGTTTGATGAGTGAGGGAGGGACCAGCAACAGGTGGCAGCTCCCAATAGACATCTAACACCGACTCCACAAACCTGTGGTTCTGAACATGTTCAGCAAGCGAAATGTACTTACTGCTGCGGTTAAAATTATCATTCATGTGCCCTCTGATACCCCACCATTCCTTATTTATCCCACATAGCTCATCTATGCCTACAGCATTCTCCCACAAACTTTTCCTTCCCACTCTTATCCTTTCTTCATCATCATCCCTGGCGCAGAAGTGCCCCCCACCTGAACAAGAGGAAATTGCAGCTGAAATAGGTTATCATAATAACAAAGAAGCTTCTAGCACAGATAATATTTATGGTATATAGATATTATGCATATTCCATTCCTTACTGCATATCGCGTAGTATGAGCATTCACATATCACAAGTTCATAACAAGAGCCTAGAGCTTTATAATTTACAAAAGCAGAGAAAATTTGGAACTAGATTTCTACAAAATATACTTTGTTTTATGATTTTATTCAGGAACAGGTCTCACATTTCTTTGGAGCTTTTCCATCAGCACAATTTGCCAAAAGTCAGACTTTTAATAGGTTACAAATAATGGAAGTTAGTGAAAAATCTGTATGCAAAACATGACAAACGGATCTCTCATTTTCATATAAGGAAAATTGCTGCCTATAAATTATGAGAATCGGAGACAGGTTTTGCACAATTTGCCAGTACTTTGGTGGAGTTTGCATGGAAGGAGAATCTATCTAGTTACAAGAGAGTATGATCTAAACAGTATGGCTTTAGTGACATTGTGTTGGGCATCTGACTTTCAATGTGACTGGAACAGCAACACAGGTCAATAAGCAAACTGAAGCTCCTACAACGCGACAATGGTTGAAATGATGGTACAAGAAAAGGAGAGAAGATATGAATCTGGATTTGTATGCTGAATAAGGAGGAATCTTTCCTAATAGAAGATAGCTGAAGTAGTGATCTGGGAGAGAACTTTAATAATTGCATACTTGCATGACAATGCTAATATATTAAGAATGATATTCCCATCAGTGCAGTTGATGATCACATAATAAGTGATCCTCAGGGGATTAAAGTCCTAGCAATATATACTTCCTCAACAGCATAAAAATGTAGTGTTCTTTTATACAATTATTCTTTGCCAGAACCCAAGCTCGTAGATAATTTATATAACACTCAGTGGAAGATGTAATCTAGAAAAAACACTATCTGGGCTTTCTTACCATCATGAGAACCTCTTTAGATGCACACATCTTGTTGTTTCCAGATGAGATGCTACATGACCTTTGATATCTTTTGGCCAACAATGATGAAGCCTCTCTGGGTCCTCGGAACTCCTAAATGTGTCGATTTATGAGACAAAAAAAAGTTTTGCACCAAATCATTTTCATAAAGGGTGGAACATGTGCACAAGGATTATAAGCAATTTAACCTCTTTTCAACCTTAAATCTCATGACCTGACCAGAGATATCAGATACCTTTGTCTCAAAGCCTTGTTGCTTATATAATTAGATTGAGAATAACTTTTGACAACCAGCAAGTTATGCGAAAAACATTGGGTAAATCAAGTTTGCATATTGCACATAAGACCAGAAAATCTAGTCCACTGGCACCACAAGAAGTCCGAGAATCTTGCAAGTTAAATCACTTTGATTCTTTACCATTTCAATGTTAAATGGAACTTCCTTTACGAGTACCACCGACTAGTCAATTTAGCTAGTAGTCAACATATTCCAAAATGTTTAACCTAATTTTGCTTTCTACATAAGTGTTTCCTTGAGATTTTAGAAGGTTAAGTGTCAAATGCAGGAAAGTGCAAGTAACACAACAAACTGAAAGCCTTATTCATTTTGTCAAATTCAACATAAAATTAAAATTCCCAAGTAGTGATAGACAGTCACTCTTTTTAGGAAACAGATCTCAATTTCCAGATCTTCATATTGATGTTTTCCTCACCAAAGTCCTAACCACCCACCTTCTATATCTTCAATGCAATTCCTTCCTCTCATTCCATGATTATGGAAAATAGTTGAAAATTCTATTCCCTATTTTTATTTGGATCGCTCTTGATCTGATTCCATGCTAAAGACCTCATTAAGTCCTCATAATGTCCCTTGCTTTCATCATTTCTATTTAAATAATCCATCCACTCTCTTCGTTTAAGTCACATCATTTAACAAGCCTCAACTTTCATGCTACATGAGTGGTAAAATTTTCATTTCAGCAAATCAACCACAGAATCCTGGGGAAAACAAAGGGAGAAAAAAAAGGAGAAAATCTTGTTTATGAAAATTCTGAAATCTCAAATGATCCATGAAAAGAGAAAATCCAACAAAAAAGAGAAAATCCTATTTATGACAATTCGCAGACCTCGATGAGTCTTGATCAACATCCTTCTTTTTTTTTTGGTAAGGCGAATGCTTCACTCAACAGACCTGGAATGAATACATCCAAAAAAGTCAGAAAAAATACAATCCCAGAAATCCACTGGCGAATCAGCCAACCCGGTCCACAGAGTCGAACCCGAATGAGCAGCAACGTACGAGGCCACCCAGTCCGCAGCCGAATTGGCCTCCCTGTAGATGTGCCTGACTATAACTGAGGAACACCCCCGCAACCAGAGCGCGATATCCCGAATCAAGGGGTGAGCAGAAGCATGCTTCGCCGCCCCCTTGATCCATGCTATCACAGTAGCAGAGTCTCCCTCGATAATCAAATCTCAATCCTGAGATAGTGACAAGCATACTGAACCCCAACCCACGCAGCCGTAAGCTCAGCCTGAATAACAGAAGACTCAACCAGATGACAACCCCCAGCTGCAATGATATTCAAACTCGAACTCCGAATCACAAAAGCCGCACCACCATCAGGTCCTCTGACACTCCCATCAAAATTAACCTTGACATATGATGGAGGGGGGGTTCCCAGGAAATAAAAACCCTCCGAGGCGCTCTAGGAGCAATGCTGGAATCCCAGATCTCCGTAGATGTCAAAATCACAGAACGGAACTCCATGTGAGCCCAAGCTCGCTCAATCAGCACTCTGCTAGAAAGCCTAGACGAGCCGAAGACAATGGCATTCCGAGAAAGCCAGATGTGGTAAGCCAGATAAGCAGGAAGACTAGAACTGAAGGGGAGATAGGAAGATATGAGCACAACCAAAAAGGCATCCACCAAGTCCCCAGACCGAGGACTCGTGAAATCCATCCCTACAGACGACCAAATCCTCCGAGCCTTAAGGCAAGTGAATAACACATGCTCCATAGTCTCATCATAAACCTCACAAACCGGGCAGAAGACAGGAAGATCCATCCCTCTAGCCTGAAGGAGTATCCTGGTCGGAAGACGGTGCCAGGCAACTTTCCACAAGAAGAGGGCCACTCTGGGATGAACATGAAGTGACCAGATCCACCCAATCTGAGAACTCCACTGAGACTCCTCCCGAAATATACGATAAAGATCAGACATAGGGGCTCTACTCAGCACCGAAGACCTCCATACCCGAATGTCCGTGCAGGGATGAGTGGGCAGAACAATAGAAAGAACCCGCTCACCTAAGATAATCCCTAAGGTCCGAACAACCAGAGCATAACTCTAGTGGGAACCATCAGGGAACATAAGATCAGCAACCAACCGATATCCGGACCATCTATCCGCAATGAAAGTAGACTAGCAGGCTAAAGGAAACTCCGAGATCCACGGATCATCCATGAAGCCAATCAAGGAACCATCCCCAATAATCCATCTCATGTGCGGAACAATCGCAGGAGCAATCTGTGACATCTCTCTCCAAACGACAGAACCCCACCAAGGCACAGAACCCTCCGCATCCACCACCGTGGTCAGGGAACCATATCGAAATCTCATCATAGCAGTCCACATAGTCTCCGGTCCCAGCAAAAACCTAGAAACATGTCTCCTAATGCAGGCTTCCTTCACAGCTCCCAAGGAATGGATACCCAGACCAACCTCCCTCGTAGGTTGGCAAACCACACTCCATCCTAACAAGTGAACACCACGTCGAGAAGCCAAAGAAGACCAGAGAAAAGAACGGATATTTTGCTCCACCTTCCAAATGATAGACCTGGGAATAATAACATTGGAGAGCAAGAACACCGGAAGGGAGGTGAGAACAGACCTAATCAGGGTCAAGCGACCCATAGAAGAGAGAAGTCGACTCTGCCAGCCCTCCACCCTCTCCCAAACCGCAGAGACCATCCTCCAACAGTCCAAGCTCCGCAACCTCCCCCCAAGATAGGAACTCCCAAATACTGTAGACACCCTTCCTGAACAGCAATCCCCAAAGTCTCTTGAATGGAACGTCGCAGCCTAATAGGAGTTTTCGGACTGAATCGGATCTCTGATTTAAACAAATTCACCCTCTGGCCCGAGTACATACCATAAAGCTCCATGACAGACCTAAAACCCGCCACCGATGCCAAAGAGGCCTGACCCAATAAGAGACAATCATCTGCGAAAAGCAAATGCGAGATCGGGGAAGCACCAGAAGCGGGGCAATACGGCTGAATCGCCGACTCCCGCACCGCCACCCGTAAAGCTCGCGAGAGAGCATCAGCACATAAGATAAACAAGAAGGGAGAGAGAGGGCAACCTTGGCGAAGACCAACCGTAGAATGGAAGAAATCCGAAGGGGTCCCATTGATAAGAATGGAATAAGAGGGATCAGTAATGCACGTCATAATACGATCAATCCAAAGACGATGAAAGCCAAAATCACCTAATGCCTACTCCAGGAAGCTCGAACGCATCCGATCGTAGGCCCTTTCCATGTCCAATTTGATAACCATCAAAGCTCTCCTAGCAAGGGCTCTCTCAGATCATGCATGAATTCCTGTGCAATAAGAATATTATCTGAAATACACCTTCCCCCAACAAAGGCTCCTTGCTTAGGAGAAATAAGACTGGGGAGGATAGGCTTTCATCTGTTAGCCAAGCATTTGGCACATAATTTGTAAAGGGTGTTGCATAAACTGATAGGCCTAAAATGACTCGGCTCAGAAGCATCAAGGCGCTTCGGTACCAATGTAACGAAGGTCCGCTTCCAGTGATCAGGCATATGGCCAAAAGCAAAGAACTTCTGCACCGCAGCCATCACCTCCCTCCAAATGATACACCAATCTCTCTTGAAGAATAACGGAAGAAATCCATCAAGCCCCGGAGCTTTATCCTCCTCCATAGACCAAAGCACCGCCCGGATCTCCTCAGCTGAAATAGGGCAACACAGCCGGCCATTCTCCTCCTCCGAAACCGTGGCATCCAGAAAGGGGGGATGAACAGAAGGGGAATCCTCCTGGGAACCCGCCCATCTGGAAGAAAAGAAAGAAAAGATCTCCCGCCTAACATTATCAGCATCCTCCAGCTAGATCCCCTCAGCAGACTGAAGAGCCCGAATTCGGTTCCTATGTCTCCGAACAACAATGGCCTGGTGAAAGAACCTGAAATTCCTATCCCCCTCCTTCAACCACTGCACTCTGGATTTCTGTCACCACATAGTTTCTTGCTGGCTCAACAGGAAGTGATGCTCAGTCAAGAAACAGGGAGTGATGCTCAGTCAAGAAATGACAAAGAGTCGTCAAATCACCATCACCCAGCCCCCATTCCCTCTCTTCCTTCTCCTGGAGAGCAAAGATAGAAGACTCCATAGAAGATAAAGAAGAGGCTAAATTCCCAACTTTCACCTTATTCCATCTGCAAAGCCGGCGCTTCAGGAGAGTGAGCCTACGGGAAACCCGATACTGAGCCTCCCCCCAAACAGGTACCCTCCAAACCTCCCTAACAATGTCCCAAGAACCCGGATAAGCCAGCCAAAACTTTTCAAATCTAAAAGGAGCACGACCAAGGGTCGGAACAGAAGTAGTAAGAAGAAGAGGACAGTGATCAGAAGCAATCCTCGGAAGATGCCGACCTGATGATCAGGATGCAGAAGAAGCCAATATGGAGTAGCAAACACCCTATCAATGCGTTCCCAGACTCTAGCTGTCCCTGATCTGTTATTACACCAAGTAAACTTGGGTCCCACAAAATCCACATCCACCAGACAATTACCATCAACACAATGGGCAAACTCCCTGGACACAATATTCTCCAAAAAAGGCCCCCCTCTCTTATCCTTAGCCGACAAAATATAATTAAAATCCCCTGCCACAACCATAGGAACCCCCTGATCAACCAATGCTGAAATCACCTACCAAACAAATATTCTCTCTCTGTAATCAGTACTAGCATACACAGCAGACAACAACCACGTAGGCCTCCCATCCTCCGAAATGACAATTGACACCTGTTGAGAACGGTTAAAAGTGTCTATCCTCGCCACCTCGTTATGCCACACAACAATTATACCACCTGGGAGTCCCTGAGATTCAATAGCAAACCACTTCCAATCCCCCTGAAATCTGCGTCGAAACCTTTCCAGTGCCGATCCGAAAGTCTGGTTTCTAACAAAACACACATGTCAGTGCTATGCACCTGACCAAATCGACGAAATGTAGCATAAAACAAGGGCTTACCCGCCCCCTAACATTCCATACCATAATCTTCATTAACAAGAAAAAGAAAGAAAGCAAATAGACTAGACTTCATCCACCGAGGGCTTGGAGCCCTCCACCTCCCTTCAAATAAAGCACCTTTTAGTAGCTTGGCAACAGCATCATGATTGAAATTCTTCGGTCCATCCTCTCCAGCAACAGAAGGTGGCACTGAAAAACCCTTCCCCCAGGAATAGGATCAGCCTTCCCAGTAAACACAACTGGCACAGAAGACCCAATTTCCCTTGAACAAGGAAGTTCCCTTCCCCCATCATCAAGCCCCTTCCCACCGGGTCGAATAGCACCAGACCCCTGAACGGCCTTCAGCCCCACCATCGGCACCCCCTCATCAACCAACGGCCCCTCTCGCCTGAGAGAACCTTTCCCACAACACACCACAGCAGGGGCAGAGACCAGACCCCCACCAGCCGCACCACCAACAGGGCTTCCACCCAGAAGCCCCACCTGCCCAACCTCTTGGACACCCACACCAGGGGAGCCATCCGAACCCGCAGAAGAAAGAAGAGCCGAAGCCCCAACCACACGACCCCTGCTCCGGGCCAGAGGACTAACCTGGGAGGAGACCGGGGACAGAGGAACGGTCACCGGGGAGGAGGGCGACAAACCACCAAGAAGCAGAGCACCAGGAACACCAAGAGACGGATCGATGGAACAGGGAGGAATAAGCGACACCGGACTCCTGGCACGCTTCAAGGACCCCACAGCATGATTAACCATTGGCACATCCTTTGGACCAATATCATCAATCCCACCCACCTCCATTCAATCCCCCAAAGAATGTGGGGGACCTCATCCTCCAACGAAAGAACTCCAGCGCTACCCGGGGACCTTCTCCGCACGCTTTGGACGGTTTCTGCCAGCCCTGTGCATCCAGAGGCGAATGCGACGGGGAGGAGGCCGTCCGAGGGGAGCCCAACGGAGAAGAGGAAGAACCCAGACCCGAAGAGACTGGGCAGCGATCACCAGCCTGCTGCTGCTCCCTCTCACCCCGGGCCGGAGCTCTAGAAGCCCGTGGCGGCCGGACGTGAGAAGTGACCATCCACGGCCCAACCATGGGCCGCACCTTCCCAGCAGCACACCCAGCATCCTCCGCCAGGGGATTCTGCGAAGACTGAAGCCCTTCCCCCTCCGCCACCACAACACAAGCCAGGCCCGCCCGACCTCTCCCACCGCCCATGCCGGACGAGACACCAACAAAGCCATACTGAATCTCCCCATGGCCCAACCTTCCACACCGGAAGCAAATCTCCGGTAAATTTTCGTATTGGAACTGCTGCCAGAACAGGCCCTTCCTCTCTCGGAGCAGCACCCCCGGCAGAAGAGGCAAGCTGGAATCCAGATCTAACTTCACCCTCGCATAGCCGAATTTCTTCAAATTTTTGGTGAAGTCGTCCACCAGCAGGCGGCCTCTGCAGCAATCTTCAACAAAGCTTTGGTGGTCCAGAACTCCACTGGAAGCTCCGGTAGCCAAAGCCACACCACCGTTCTCCGGATAGGAGACCGACTGGGAGAGAAGACCGGTTGCCACAGTTCCACAGCCAAAAGCTGACCGCCGATGAATGACGGACCACTCACCAGAGCCCTAGAACAGACCATTTCCTCCTTAAAATGCACCGGGACTCCTCTACCTCAGCTTCCTCGAGCTCCACTACTTTGGTGAAGAAGCCCTACAGCTCTTCGATCTCTTCCTCCGAAATCTGGTAAGAAGTCCACGTCGCCCCCCGAGGTACTCCCTGGACCACATTCGACCAGCTCCTTTCTCCCTCACCACCCTCCAGAGCCTCGGAGCTGGAACCCTTCCATGTTCTTCCGATAGCTGCCATGACGACCGTCGAAGCTCAGAAGCTGCTCGAGAGAAAGACAAAGAAGAAACCCTCTTGGCACGGAACCCACGTCAGAGCTCAGTCCACCGCCAAAGCGAAAAAAAGAAGACAACATCCTTCTTTCAAGGTGTATGTATCCGCTAGGAATATCTTCTCAAGGGAACTATAAATAAAGCAGAAGGTTGAGATATCAACCCATTGAAAACAATTATAGACACTTATTAAATGGAAAAAAACAAAACTGAGAAAGGTGTTGTGCTAAGCATAGACATAATTAATGCACTTACTTGCAGGATGTTGCAGCTCAAAAAAAAGGACAAATTAAGGCAGCTACTAGTGTGAAACCAGGTGTCGAATTTTAGGGAAAAATCTAGCAGCATTGCTATGTTCTTCATCATGGCCGAAATTCTAGTCTTAGAACCCTCATAAATGAAGGATGCAAGATTCTATGTTAAGTCTAAAAGAATCACATAAGTAGTACAAATCAAACCCTGTTTTGCAGTATGATATTGTTTATGAAAAGAACAAAGTTGACCAGGTTCACGATAAAAACTGATTAAATTTGGAAAAGGAGGTCCATGCTCAACTATTGACCTTTACTTATTAAAAAAAATGAAAAACTTAGGTTTACAGGGACTATTTCCTATGTTGTTGAGAAATGAAACATAAAGGTGACGTTGAGGAATCTTAATATGGAATGACCACATGTTATATTGCAATCATGTGTGTTAAAGGAACCTGTATATTTTTTAAGGGAAAAATAACTATTTTCATGACTCAAAAATTCATTTGTAGTTCAATCTTTTAATGAGCAAATAGTCACATGGTTTACATTTGTTTACATATAGTATTAAAGTTCTTTTGCAGAATTAATTGATGTGGACCTTATGAAGGTTATAGGAGTTTCTCATATAGCAGTAACCTTGACTTCAAGTTCTTTGTACCTGCAAAATTTTTCTTTTTCCTTTTCATTGCTTAACGCTACATTTAGACATTAAAATTACCTTTGGGTTTTGTTCAGCTTGCTGTCATTTTTTAGGGAAACTAGGCCATATGCTCCCTACTTTTGATGTTCGCACCTAAAACGTAATAATCTTCATATGGTCATAACAAGATTAGAGATAGCTTCACCATACTTTTTGCATCAATAAATCTCTTTTTTCTTAAAAAAAAGGGTAGATCCAAACATAACATATCAGCATTGTCAAAAATGCTTGCAATATTCCACAGCACTTCTTATACATGGAGGTGAAATAACAAGAAGCAAGATTGTTCTACCAGAAACTGTGGCCTCTCCTGATTCCTATACCTTAATTTAAGTAAATGCTTTAGTTAGTTTCTTGACAATTAACTTTAATTATCAGTCATCCAAGTAGTATGTTATGTGATAAGTCAGTGTAAAAGCACTAGAACAAGAAATGCTCATAAAAAAATGAAAAGGCCTAGACTAACTGTTCAGCTTACAGTCATAAAAAAGATCAGACAAAAAGAAATATGCATTAAGAGTTAAAAGGATAAGAGGAAATAGAAAAAGCAGATACCTGTGACGTAATACTGATCACAAATCTGCCTCAAGGAATAATGGTCACCAGTTCCAGTGTCATAATTGTTGTCAAATATGATATGCCGAAAGCCAGCTTTCAGAGCCTGCTTCAATCTGTCCAACAGAAATGAGAATGAAGCCCAGATTTGTGGGTGAAGTATAACTGCATGAAAGAATAGGATAGAAAGAACTGAGAGAACCTTTGGACCCCATGTCTCATGTCCCCATGCTTGACATAATATACCGACATATTAAGTATGAGAATGTGCTTGAAAGCACTTTGATAAATTACAATGAGGAAAAAAACTAGTAAAAGGTCTAGTCGAGGGGGAGAAGAACCTAAAGTAATGTACGTATAACCTCTAAAGAAATTTTTAAAAGGAACTATAGCGTTGACGTTGCCGACGTCAAACAAAATAATAAACACAACACACACCCCCCCCCCCCGGACATTATGTTTTCCCTTTTTTTTTTTTTTACCATTTTCTATTTTTTTAATTAATTCTGTAACGGTCATAATGGCTAGTTTGAAAATTTTTTTAAACTTTTTTTAAAAAATTTTGAACCTAAAAATAGGCCTCTATCCCAACCTACAGAGCATCCAAAAAATTCCAAGCTCTCCCCCTCCTCTATTCTTCTATTCTAAAAATTTCTAAAATTTTTTTTTCTTCCATCCTTTTCTGCTTTGAAATTTTTGGATTGAAAACAAGCTGATCGGTGTTCTTTCAAGATCGTGCCATCGACGGGCGTTAAACTTTTTGGCTTTCGAGTTGTACTTTAGAGGAGAGCGTTTGGTCCAACTATTCTTCGCATAAGGAGGAGGCTAAATTTTTTATAGGACGATGATTTTATCCATCTCTCAAGCCAGACTTTCCAATTTTATTTTATTATATTTGAAATTATTTTATTGCACCAAGTTTGTTCTGCTACACACATCATAAAAATTTATTTTCAAATATTTCTAAAATTACATATATATATAATTTGTACATCACAAATAACACATAGAATCAGAAACATGGAGAAAGGCATGGTGGTAAAAAATTTAGCCCAATATCTTGCATAATAACTAAAACTTGCAATATATAAGTAAGGATCAATTGCATTCCTCGAATATGAAATCAGGCTCCACCAGGGAAAATAGTTACCTTTTCAAGTGACTTTGATGATCGTGAAAGAAGACAAGAACCCGACTGAAATCCAAAGTTCCATATAGGGTCAGGATGATAGTTTTCCAGTCAGCATTCCCAAAATCCACAAAATCCGCCCGAGCAATAAATCTGCAGTTCTGATCAACACAGGACTTCTCCGGGTGGTAAGGTGATAATATTATGATCGGTGTCTCTGGCATCGCCTGTTGAAGGAACCAGCTGGAGTGCCCCTTGAAAACACCACTATCTATCATCAGATCTGGTTTGAGCCAGCGTGCCATGAACCATAACCCAAAGCCATGGTCGAAGCCCATGCCAAAGCCATAGTCCTTGATTGGACGAGTTTCATATATCGGCACAAATTCCTCCAAGCCTTTGAGCAGATCCTTCGAAGTCCACTCCACTGTCTTTTCATCTTTCGATCTACCTGTTGCCAGAAGCAAGAATTAAGATCCCAGGGCAAGCTGCAGGATTGATGATCAATATCAGCGCATTTGTTTGTGTGTTTCCAGACCATGTATAGGTGCATGCATTGTGTTCAATCTTTGATGAGAAACATCCAACAGAATTAATGCTCACCAAGTGACATTAATTCTTACGTGGAGAACTAGAACAGCATGGACAGTCAAAAGATAGGACACAAACCTGCTAAATCCAGTACACAGTAGAGCAAATAAAGAAAACTCCGTGAAAACTACCACAAGGACCTATTCATTCAAGAAAAAGAAGTCTCAATGATCATGATCATGTTGCAAACTGTAAGAAAGTTTCTGCAAGATAGTTCTATACATATATTTAATTTGTAATATCATAGAATGCATCGGGGAAAAAACAACTCTCTTAAACGCGGATCAATCCAAGATCCTAACAAGGTGTCGAGGGGAAATCCAAATCAACCACGGGGTCATGGAACACAAGAAAGAAATCAAGAACTCATCGGATGACAGGTAATTAATCACGCAAAGATCAAGAAATCGATCAGAAGGGAAAAAAAAAGAACGCTAAATCAATCAAGAA
Source organism: Areca catechu (assembly GCA_021397845.1). Classification (NCBI taxonomy): domain Eukaryota; kingdom Viridiplantae; phylum Streptophyta; class Magnoliopsida; order Arecales; family Arecaceae; genus Areca; species Areca catechu. The sequence continues at coordinate 168,196,466 of CM038042.1, read as the reverse complement.
TCAATGCCTTCGGAAACTGAAACACGTAATCTCGCAAAAGATCGTGAGGAAAGAAAGAAGGGCTTACACCAGGGCACGCCGAGGATTCCGAACTCGGAGTCGATGCTTGCGAGGCTGTCAGTGCCGTCAACGGAAGGAGAGGCGCGGAAGCGGGGAGGGGAGAGGTAGATGAAGACGGCGACGGGGAGAACGAGGAGGAACAAAAAGGCGGCGAGGAGGCCCGGCCGCGTGGTCGCCACCATTCCGGTCACGTTCCTGGCGAGCCTGAAGGAGAGGGAGGCATGTCTCCTGCTCTTGGACTCGTCGACATTGCCGTCGCCGCCGCCAAAGGCCGCCGTAGCCTCCGCCTCGAGCGCCGGCGGGCCCGAAGCGGTCCTGCGAGCCGAAAGCCCGCGCTCCACCACCATTCTCTCTGTTCCTCCTACCCTCGTCTGGGCCCCACGGTGAACTACTGGAAAGGATAAAACCGTTCCTTAAATAGGGAATTAAGGATGGGGAGCACCGCCACCGTTGTTGATTAGCTGGCAGCGGCTGGACAAGGTAGCCGGCGCTAATGAGCAGTTACGACATGGCGGGGTGCCCAAAACATTTAAGGCGGTAAGGCCGGTTGATAAGGCCTTCTCCCATTATCAACGGATCGAACCCCCCGTTTAGAGTATGATCATGTAGATAATTTAATTAAATTTAAAAAAAAATAATAGAACATCCGATATTTAATATAAGTAAGAGACGATTTTTTTTTTTTTTTTTCCTACTAATAACAGTGTTAAATTAATATACTCATCATTAGATATAAAAAATTAAAAAAATCTGAATATCTTAAATCCAACATTACTAGCAAGATTAGAATCAATAAAAATAGTTATATCAACATTTATCCTCCTATCTCTTTTATTTTATTAATATATATATATATATACTTAATAGGATATATAGGACAAGGTAAAAAAAAAATTTCAATTTTTTCCTTTTATCGGGACTTCTACTTCACATTTCATCATTCTCTCCGCCATACAAATCCCACCACCTACTGCATCATCATTGGTATCTTACCATCGCTATCTCTAAAACCTTCCGCCACCGCCAGCATCGGGACCATCTTTGTCACCACCCTTTTATCAAGTGCTGAAAAAATTGAACTTTGAGGTCACAAAGCTCTTGATTATCTTTTTTTTTTTATTAATTATTATTATTTACATTTGCTTGGAAAATTTTATGATTGATAGTGTTTCTGGATTTGTAATGGTTTTTTTTTTTTTTTTTTATAGAAAAAGGGACGAGGGATAAATTCCCGGTATAGCTCTTTCATCGGACCCCATCCAATCAAACGATTATTCGATTTGGGTCGTAAGTTTTACGCATGCCCTCCTCACCAACCGATGGGTATGTCAGGCACCGCTATGACGCTAGAGTAACAGCCGTCCCGTCTCCCAGTCACGTGCTTCTAGAAATCTGGAATTTAATCGAGTCATCCGTTCATGCCTCAAACCCGTGACCGGAGAAAGGTGGGGCTGTGCCTCTACCAACTGAGCTACCGCCGTAGCGGCGATTTGTAATGGTTCGAGTGGTTGGTTTGTTTGATATGTAGCTAATCTTCTGAACTTACAAAGCTAACTTGGAAGGATGTAAATTTCAAAGGAAGCTAAGCTAAGAAGAAGATAAGAATAACCAATTATAATCCTCCATGTTTTGTTCTTACAGCTTCTTCTTCTCAAATGGTTCATGTTCCAAAAACTTACAAAGCTAAACTTGGTGAGGATGTTTCAGAGCCTGGTGATCTTGATGAATTCAGTATAGAATGAATGGTTATAAGGCAACTCTCAGAACTTTTTCTATGTAGATGAACTCTGACTCAGCGGCACCAGAGAGTAAGCTGAAGGTTGGGTACTAGAAGTATTCAAGTGAGCAATTTGGAGCTGTGGATTTGCAATCGCCAGCAACAAAATTGTTAGAAGAGCTGAATGCTTCAAGAAAGAAGAGTTGAATGCTTCAAGGAAGTGATCTGAAAGAAGTGGTGTTGGATTACCCATTGGTAATTAATATATAGTCATTTCATGCAGCATTCTCTCTGGTGTCACTGTTCTGTTCCCAGTTTGTAAATATTTCTGACTTTTTTGGAACGGTTGATTTGAATAAGGTCATTAGGTTGTTTGATAAGCTTGAGCAGGTTATGGCTGGAAAAACCCTGGAACTGAAGTCTCGCCCCAAGCTACAAATTCGAGAATTTATGGCTTGCGGATGGTCTATTTACTCTCCAAGCGCTTTGTTACTTTGCTCACCCCATGGAAGATATTTATGGATGTATCGTGCCCGAAGATGCTGTTAAGTATCTCCACCTCTTTGTGTTTAAATACACAAATAACTGGAGTCATTGCTTCTACTTAGATTCAAGTTTTTCTGTTCTATTTTCTATTATTTCTTGTACTATAGAATTTATAACATAGAAACTAGGGGTATAAATGAGCAGTTCATAAGTTATCTGTGCTCAGCTAACATCGAGCTTGGTTCTACTCAACTACTATTGCGCTTGAGTTAAGCTCAGATAGCTCGAATAATTTTTTGAGCCAAGTTTGGATAATAAAATATTTGGCTTGAAAACTAACTATTCGAATATATATATATATATAACAATAATTTTATTTTTATTTATAATATATTAATATATGATGTGACGAGATCGTTGACATGGGTAGCTGACGGGCGTCACATTGAGGGAGGTCGCCACGACGGACGCCAAAGCGACGCCCCAGCCCAGATCACTTTCCCGAGCTGAGTTGAGCTCCTACAAGGCCACGAGCCGGGCTCCGTCTTCCGCCAGGTCATGCCCGCGAGCTCGGGGCGCCTAGGCCGGAGTCGTCCTCCGCCTTTCAAGCGAGACCCTCGGAGGTTAGTACCATCCGGTCGAGGTCGAGCTCAGCGCTCACCCGTCGATGTGGAGCCTCTCCGAGCGCGCGCCCTCTGGACCGGGTCTGTCCTCCGCCCTCCAGAGCGAGACCCTCGGAGGCTAGTGCCCTGCGGTCGAGGCCGAGCTCAGCGCTCACTCGCCGATATGGAGCCTCTCCGAGCGCGCGTCCTCTGGACCGGGTCCGTCCTCCGCCCTCCAGAGCGAGACCCTCGGAGGCTAGTGCCCTGCGGTCGAGATCGAGCTCAGCGCTCACTCGCCGATATGGAGCATCTCTGATCGCGCGCCCTCTAGACCGGGTCCGTCCTCCGCCCTCTAGAGCGAGACCCTCGGAGGCTAGTGCCCTGCGGCCGAGGTCGAGCTCAGCGCTCACTCGTCGATGTGGAGTCTCTCCGAGCATGCGCCCTCTGGACCGGGTCCGTCCTCCGCCCTCCAGATCGAGACCCTCGAAGGTTAGTGCCCTACGATCGAGGTCGAGCTCAGCGCTCACCCGCCGACGTGGAGCCTCTCCGAGCGCACGCCCTCTGGACCGGGCCCACACTCTTCCCTTCTCCACCAAGGTGATCGCACGAGCTCGGAGCACCCAGACCGGAGCAGACCCTGCCATCCCAGGACACCGACGAGCCTCCCGAGGACCACGGAACGGCGCCCCCATGCCGCCATAACTACCTGTCCGGCCGTACTTCCAGGGGATGGGACAGCCAGAGAGCACGCACCCCTAGGACGGCAGCCCTCGGATCGAGGCCCTGCCAGGCTTCCCGGAATGGAACGAACGGAGAGGATGTCAGAAGGAATGGAAGCTTCCCCTACCACCTGTCAGGAAAGGCGTCCCGTCCATGGCACGGGATCCTGCCGCACGCGCCTGCCAACCCAGCGAGGATCCCGAGGCAGGCTCCAAACGGCCAATTTCCAACTACAAAGAACGATCGGCACCCCCGAGAGGGGGAGGTAACAACAGAAAAAACATACCAGTAGCAACAAACAACAAACCACCACCAACACAAGCGCAAGCTCGACAAAAGGGGCAAAGCGCCACCACCAACACCACAGTTGAGGGAAAACTACCGGGAAACAAGGAGAAGCGGAAGAACAGGGAACCCCTCTGTCCCCGCTATCACTCTTCCCCTGCTGCATTTCTCCTTCACCGACACATCTTCCACTCCTCCTAGTACGGAGTCCATCAAGAGGGGCCCGACCAGGAGGATCTGTTTCCCTGGATCGTCACCGACTTGATCGTCGAAGCGCCCCCGCCAGAAACCCCGGCCCGGGTTACTAACCCCTGTTTCGCAGGTCCAGGAGCAGAGGGCCGGCAGGCAACGAAAGGATCGCACTCCGGCGCTGGCAGCGGCTACGGGCCACGACGATTCTGGCGGCAACAATATATATTATAAATAAATTAAAATTTAATTTCAAGCTGGGATTCGAGTTCAATCATGGCTCGATCGATATTCGAGCCAAGTAAAATAAGTCAAATCGTGCTCATGTATTATCTTTTTTATCAACCTAAGCTCAAATTTGAAATATAAAGACTCAGATCGATTTTGAACTTAAATATTTTGATTCGGGCCAAGCTTGAACTGCTAAACTTAACTCGGTTTGATTGCAACGCTCGCAGGAACTTTGAGTTTTGTACCTAGTTCTTATTTCACTATATTTTCAATATGAATAGCATGCGGCTACCTCTTATCATCCTCCTTTTCCTTCGATGACATGACGGTACAAAGGATTTGTTTTGTCCCTACTCTTCACTCTAAAATACGGTTCTTTGAAAGAGCCAAGATATTTTACATTCAAAAAAGATTTAGCCCTTAATGGGAGTGCAACCAAAAAAAAACTACAAATCCAAAACCAAATCCACCTGGATGGAAATATGCTCGTTTCTTTTGATCATGGTGGTGATAATAGAGGTGTTCTTGGTGGTGGTGATAGCCATGGGGAAGGGTTCAGAGATAGTAATGATATATATGCAGAGGTAAAATAGTGGTGTAGAAGGTGATGGGCATTTTAGAGGTAGAAAAAATAGGTAGAAGGAAGAAATGGGAAAGAAAAAATTTAGAATCCCATATTAATTAGTTAATTCGATGCCATATCGGCTTCCTTCCTTTATATATCATGCGATATATAGCACGTCACATTTCCATCATGGCTATCAGTCGACGGAAGTAAACAATTAAGGAAGAAATTATAATATTTTAAAAATTTGAGGACCTGACTATATATAACAAATTGAAGTTCAAAATAAAAATGAAAATCTTCAAAAAAAATTAAGATTTTTAAAATAATTAAGTCTAAAATCAATGAAATTTTATTTCAATCATGTTTTTACCTTTATCCATTCTCTAAACATGCTAAAAAGTGGATCGAGCAATTCTATTCTTGCAATAAAAAAAAAATCCAAGAAACAATGAAAATTGAAGCCCTCGCTTGTTCTGTCCCCTTCCCTATCCAACCAAATACCCAAATTAAAACAATATATTCCATGAAATAACCTAAGGGGATCTCTCTCCAAAAACTATCCCCTCTACAAAATACAGCCCTAATAGGATTCCACATCTTAATATTTAGTATATAAATGAAAGTTTTTCTTTTGTCTTTTGTACTATATATACTCAGATAGCAACATGTATGACTTGAATTGAGTTTTATTTATATTTTCTTGATGTTGCTTCTAGTAACTGGTGTTATCCATAAGTCCATGACAGAAGGGTATTGAAGAGAAAATATTTGAATACCGTAGGCTTTTTCCGTTCCACATATGGCAAATGCCTCTGCATTAATTTAAAATGATTTCAAGCTTTTCTTGTGTGTCACAAGTTTGACTGAGCTACTGTTCAGGCTGTGTTATTGGTTATAAGAGCACCAATTACTTGATGAAGACTTTTATTTAGACCTTGTTCTTAGAAATAGAATGTTTGAGGATACATTTGATTGCATCATGTTGTTTAATTTCCCCACTCTTAAATAAATAAAAAAAAAAAAAAAAAAAAAAACCGACTCTTACACCAGCTTAATTCGAATGATGACTATGTACATGCCATGCAACTACTAGTTTTACTATTAAAGATATTTGAAATTGTATTCTTATATTGCCTAGTATCTTTTCTCTGTGGTTGAACTTCGAGTGCATAGGAAAGTACTTTGGATGGTTATCTCGATAAGTCTGAATTAATGATGATTTTTTGTAACGATTTTTTTTTTTTTTGGAATCGTTATAAAGATGATAGTATGTTCATCATTATCCTCCCCTCTTGGTCATTTGATTTGCATCTGCATTTATTTCTATCATTCGAGCCTCCATATTTGCAATGAAATTGCAAACTAAATTGGTAGCAGCATCAACAAAGATCGTAGAAATTTCTTTATGGATGCTCACAGGAGAGAATAAAGAGCAGCTCTATATTGGTGTTTTGGGTTTCGAAGAGCTCGATTCTCTTTTGCCATCTAAAAACTACATGTTTAATTTGAAAGCTAATGAGACAATGACCATGGTAAATTAACACTAATTTTGGAGTGTCTTGTTGTTCCCGATAGGACTAGGAAAGTCGTGTTTCAAAAAACCCTAATTTTTGAAAATTTGTTCCATAGAGACCGAAGGAAAAATCGATTTCGATTATTATTTTCTTCTATTTTTACTAAAATCCTAATTTTATTTATTCTTAGGTTTTCGCATGCGCGCATGCATTAACTTTTTATATTTTATGCAATGAAAAAAATCAAGAAAGATTTTTGTTATATTTACTTTTAGGAAAAAAAGGTAATTATTGATTTCTCAAAATTTAACTTGGGTTTATAAATTGTTCAAGATTTGGTTGTCCCACTAAACAAAGCTCCTGAATCACACCGATTAAGTTCTTCAAAAACAGTCTAACCATACAAAGTTCTCCTGCATAAAAACTTCAACCTTCTTATAACACACTAAAAACTTTGTTATGATTTTTTTTTTTTTTTGAATCACACTAAACTTCAAAGTGCAGTGATTGCTCAGACTTCTATTGTAGATCTCCTACTCCCATCATCCATGATCCCTGCCTTGTCCACCAATTGTTTGAAAGAGGACTCAGAGGGGTGTTATTTCAAACGTAACGGTCACTTCCAAACATAACTTCGAAACACGACTTTGGTAATTTCAATCACTTTGTGACCTCTAGTTAAATAACTTTGTAACTGTTTGCTCATATGTAATATTATTCAAGGGAAGTCAGTAGATACCGAGTGCAGATAAGACTTGGTAAAATTACTTATTTTTCCGGGTTTCATGATGCTTTTGTGATCCAAGCATATGCCTTGAGAAAAAAAAAAAAAAACCCGGCTAGGATAGACACCGTTATGGTGGGCCGGTCGGTTTGATGCTGTAACAAGCCCGAAGGTCTTTGATGGGCCGGTCGGATTGATGCTGTAACAAGCCCGAAGGTCGATCAAAGACCGTGTCGGGCCCAAAGGTCCAACAAGTTGACGACACGTCTATCGATTGACTTTCTTTCAAAATTCATCAGTCCGACCTACTCGTTACGTTCGATGGATTAATAAAATCCGATTGACTTAAATATGCTCGTCGATTTTAAAAAAGTCGGGATGACAAGAAAAGATGTGGTTATCTCAATAAAATAGCAACTGACCGTTATAATGAATCCAAGTCGTTATCAACGGAATAACATTGAAACTAACTATTTTGTAACTGAATTCCGTTAAGGCGAACGCCTATAAATACCGATAAAAGGGGACCTCCGGGGGTAAATAAGAAAAACTAGCTGAAATATTTCCATTCCTATCTATCTTCTCCGAGATTCTGTATCCGTTACTCGAATCCTTGCTGACTTAAGTATCGAAGTGTCCCTCACTAGAAATTCTTTGGTGTGTAGGTTTGTTTTGCAGGGTCCCAAAAGGAATCCGACCGACGAATCTTGACCGTGCGAGGGGATCGCTTGTGTTCGGTGATAATAAACTCTAATATCCTTCAATTTTTTAGCTTTTTCACACATCTCCTATTTCTGGAATTTTATTTAATTTTATTCTTGTTACATGAAAATCAAAATCTCATACATACATTATCTATGATATTTATAAAAGTAATACAACTTCATGCATGCTACACATAACTGCTAATTTGATGGACCGGTTGAAAGAGATAGCCTGATCGTTTCCTCAAGAATTAGATGGACAAGTTATCCCAAAAGTTTGGTTGATGGACATCTAACGGTGCAAAAGTGGATCCATGGGCCGGCCCATTTGCATCATCAATCCGAACTGATGCAAGCCACCAACTTGGAAAGTATCCACCGAAGGAGAGCGATGATATTTTGCATTCAAAATTGTGGCCTTTAAGGTACAATTTATAAGCGATCAGAAGGTCGAACTGAAATGAAATAACTAAAATTCTCAGCACCACCTCATGTATTTATCATTGCTATTACGAAGTATTTATTTTATTTTGAAAGAAATTAAAAATGAAATAAGCTGTATGTGTTCATGGAGGTTCATTTCCTGAGTAGATTGGTTTATTACTAATCATTTGCAAATGAGCTAGCAAACATGTTTTTATCAGCAACAAAATTTGTTTTAATTTCATGTTTCTTTGATCCAAAGCACATAAAAAGAGAGCATCCTTGCAAGATTGCAAAGAGTTTTCGGCAGAGGTTTTTAGGAATTAATCATGCCCTGATAAGCTTTTCATGAGACATCACCGATCTTCGGAGTTTGTTGCCATCGATCATCATCGCAGACTTAAATTATCTTGTTACTGGGTTTTGTAGCTTGATTAGGTTTGATGTTCCACAACCTTATATTCATTCATACACTGATCGAGAAAACCTATCTCTAAAATAATAATAATAATAATAATAATAATAGCTGACTTTGTTTTATAGCTTAATCAGGCTTGTTCACCTCGCAATCAAGTCATAGCCAGTTGTGCAGATTGAGCTTTGTGTCAAGCAGGATTGAGATCGGATCTCTTTAAAAATGGTATAGGTTATGGATCAGTCTAATTAGGTTAGGCTAAGGGGGACCAACGATCTAGTACGGGTCAAAGAGTCACGACCTCACAAAATATTGCTCCGATTTGATCTGATCCGAACCATTGCAGGTGTCTAGCGTGCCACCATTCACTTCTGTCAGCAACCAAGTGAACAATTAATTAATCGCCATGCATTCATTATTTTCTCAATTATTTTCCTAATGAAACATCAGAATTTTTTATTTTTTATTTTTTAAAGAATTTTTTTTTTAAAAAAAAAAAAAAATGGTAAGTCCAACTCTATACAGCAAACTTTCAAGCCTGATAAGTTTCTTAAATTGATGGTAGCTACATCCATAAAATATTCTGGCGCTAGAAAACTGCTGGTTTTTTTTTTTGACTGCATATACCGTTTTCTTTCTAGAGGAGATTTTGTGTCCCATGGAAGCGTTAAAAAAATCCAACTGGGAGGATGACGACAACACCTTAGAAGAAGGAACGCCCATGGTTTTGGTTTCTCCTGCCATCATGCTTAAAAGCAAAATGGATCGATTGACCAAAGATTAACAAAAAAAAAAAAAAAAGGAACACGGCATTCTCGTTGGCTTTTAAAAATAGACAGCCTTAGCTATCAACCAATCAGCACATGGTAATTTCGTGGAACATTAATTGGAGGGTGTTCCCATGATATATATACCCTTTTAAAAAATAAAAAAGGTTCGAACAAGAGTGGGGGCCGACGTGTCTCCTTTCAGTGCCATTTGACAAACAAGAGTAGTAGTAGTTGATTTTATGGCATCTCAACATCCGATCATCGACCATATATGGGGTTGGTTATCGGTACTTTTCTAAGTAGTGGCAGCATTCGTAGGAATTGTTTCCTTATATTGATGCACCCTTCATGCTTGGCAATGAAATATTGCATGTTGACTTAGAAAAGTTTTCATGTCCTTTGTTTTTTGTCCTTCGCAGTTGGATCGACCGGGCACTTTGCAAGGAAGTCTAGATATCCACGAGATCGTGGAACTCAACCCGAGCTTTAACAATTCTCCAAAAATCTTGGCCAATATTAGGGTCCCACTTGTTTTTTTTTTTTTTTCCTTTCCGTGGTACCAATTATTGAATTATGCCTTGCATTACTTTCAAAATAGATGCATAATTTTTAAAGCATCTGAATATATATATATATATATATATAAAGCGAACCCTCATGTGAAATCTATATATATTGTCATCTACCCTTCGTTAGTCTTAGCAAGTTAGAGGATTCTCGTGTGAAAACAAGATCGATATCGTAGATGCTAGGGGTCCATGAGAAAGCGGTTAGTTCTTTATGGTTGGAAGATAGAATAGTCTAAAAATTAGAAATATTTGTTCCTTATGAGAGCCTCCTGGTTATAAGAAGAGAGATTTTTTTTTTTTTTTTTTTTTTTTTTTGTGGGGGAGGAAAGAAAGGAACCGCAGTTATTTTTATTTTATAGTTTGAGAAGATCAGGAGAATGCCATCTTTTGGTTTGAATCGGGAACCTAGTGCTTGGCACCAAAGAAGCAAAATAATAAAAAAAAAAAGATTTTGAAAAAAAGGAATTCTTTTACAGGTTCTCCCTCTCATGCATGTCCACTTGGTACTCGTGAGAAGATTTTTTTTTTTTTTTCCCTCTCTCTCTCTGATTGCTTGAAAGAGCACCTAACACTCAACCGGGACAAAAGGCGAGATTTTATATCGAGTGCTCGGTGCAACCACCAAGATACTGATCAAGATTGCTAGCAAGCTAGTTGGCACTTACAAAAAAGCTGGATCTAAAGCCTTGATGGTGCAAATGATTGCCAGAATCCTGGGCTTGCACGCCAGTTTCTCATATCTGTCATCTCTCTTGCACCCTTGGCGTTGAACTCAACACCTCACCTCCAAATAAGTTACCAGGGTTACCGACTTTAGCGTGTTTCTCGGATTACAATATGGAGTGCCTGCGATCGATGCACGCACGAAGAAGAGAAGTTTGTGAGCTTAATTTGGTGGAAAATTGCTTCGAAATTCTTATTCAATTCATGCTAAATTATTAAATGAGATCTTACTTTTAGTCTGTCCACCTTTCCGGTCTAAAATAATTAATGATGAGGAGAGTTGCGAACATTTATTAATTTTGGACATGACAATTAACTTTTCTCGCTGGTGTTTTTTCCTAATCTACTCCTAGGAGGGAGGGAGGGAGAGAGAGAGAGAGAGAGTCGAGCATCTACTGTAATTACTCAGATCTATTTAAACTATATAGTATCAAACCAACAGCCTCTGCTTAACGAGCCAAAAAAAAAAAAAAAAAGGGTATGACCATGACGGCGAGCCACGGTTTATTGCATTTAGTTGCTGGAATCTGAGAAAGGAAAAAAATTATGTATCTTCAAAAATAAAAATATTTTTTTATTTGATTAAAGTTTTTTTTTAAAAAAATATAAATTAAATAAATTTAAATATACTTCTTGTTCAGTTTAGTGGTATTTTATTTTCTAATTTTCATGATATATTTTTTCCTGAACAATATAAATTATCTGATTTATCCAAAAAAATTAAAAAAATATCTTCTCATGAAAATATAATTTTCATATTTTATTAAAAAAATTATTAAGGAAATGGGTTCGTGGAATTCTCGTAAGATGAAAAGTGGAAGCCTTTTTTATTTTCCAAAAATAACCATTTACTACTATCTTTTTATATTATATGAATATAATAAATTATTATGATTTAATATTATTTTATTTTATATTTTTATTTAAATAAATATTATATTAATATTTATATAAAGTTTGGAAGTAAAAATGTATGGTTTTATATCTATTAAAGATATAATAGATATTTTATAAAGATTTTTCAAGAAAGTGGATGCTTAACTGAATATAAGTCATTTTAGAATAAGCTACTTTTTCATGATCTATAATTATTTTTTCATAATCATATTTCTATGAATCAACTTTTTAGAAATAACATTGCAGGAAAGAATAATTTTTTTCGCAAACCAAATGAGTCCTTGAATTACTGGAAGTATGAAAAGCATGTGTTCTCATGATGCAACGGGAAAAGAAAGAGAGGTGTGCAAAAACTAATTACTTCATAAGTTATTAATTTTCTTGATATTATAATATAGAGACTAATTACTTGAGTCGATATACATAGGTTTCGGCAATCATGTTATTGTGACAATGACTCAGCTACTTGGCCTCAATGAATCAATAAGAAAGTATGATAAAGCTGACTAATGACGAAGTTAGCTAATCAAAAAGTATGACTAACTATTGGCTGACAAACTAAAGGTCGACCAACTATTGGTCGACTCATCTCCGGAGCACATAAATGCCGACCAACTCATAAAGTCCAATCGACTTCAAGAAGAATGAAGATGGCAAGAAAAAAGATAGTTATTCTTCTACCAACCGTTATAACAAGTTCGAGTTAGTTCTCAATAGAATAATGTCGAAACTAACTATAAGAAGCCCCTTCTAACTAAATTCTATTAAGGCAAATGCCTGTAAATACTGGTAAGAGGGGATCTCCAAGGGTAAAGAAAAAAAGTAAGAATAACCAGCTGTAGTATTCTTTCATTCCTGTCCATTTTCTCTGAGATTCAATATTTGTTAATCCGAACCCTAGGTGACTTAGGTATCGGAAAGAGGGAGTTATTCTTCTACCAACCGTTATAGCAGGCTCGAGTTAGTTCTCAATAGAATAATGTCGAAACTAACTACAAGAAGCCCCTTCTAACTAAATTCTATTAAGGCAAATGCCTATAAGTAATGGTAAGAGGGGACCTCCAGGGGGGTAAAGAAAAAAAGTAAGAATAACCAGTTGTAGTATTCTCTCATTCCTGTCCATTTTCTCTGAGATTCAATATCTGTTAACCCGAACCCTAGGTGACTTAGGCATCGAAGTGTCCCTCACCAAAAACCCTTTAGTGAGTGGGTTTGTTTTGCAGGTTCCCGTTAGGAGTCTGATTGGGCGAATCTGGAACGATGCAAAAAGATCACCTTGGTTCGGCGATAATAGATTGGCGCACCAGGTAGGGGCAAAATTAAAATCTTAAAAAGAATCTTGAAAGAGAAAATGATGAAAGGAAGAGTGCATAACACTTTGGCTAGAAGAGGCCATCCACCATCCAAGAAGAATGATCCATCCTTGGATGGTGTAGACATCATCCCCATAATGAGTGTGGGACAACCACAAATCGACATTCTTTTGGATAAAATGGAAGCTCTGACCATTACTGTTCAGAATCTCCAAGAAGTCATGGTCAGCGGGCAACAACGACCGATTGTCTCGAAGTTTAGTCGATGATCTCTTTTATAAGAAATTCGACGATGAGAACCATGTCAATATTCTTGCCGTCATCTTTTCTTGAATCAACATTCTCCTGCACGACAAGGCTTTCGACTTCATGAATATTGGAAAAGCCAACTCAGGGAGAAACGGCAAAGATCATTTTCTGTATCCTCCAACGAGTCTATCCCAAGAAGCTCCCACCGAAGCAAGGGGACCCGACGACACGACAGCTTCGAAAGAAAATTTCGGAAGCTGGAATTACAGGTTGCCAAACTTGAGGACCAATGGAAGAACGATGAACGACTGATGGCCTATGATTCATGGCCACCCTTTTCCAGAAGAATTATGGAAGAAAGGACTCCATCCCATTTCAAGAACCCACAGTTGGAGCCTTATGACGGAACTACCGATTCTCTTGATATTTGGGCAGCTTCAAAGCCCATATGATGATTCAGGGTGCAATTGACACCATCCACTATCTTGCTTTTCCAGCGATCCTCGAGAAGGCCACATGGATGTAGTATTCGAGTCTTCGACCTGGTACCATTCATTCTTTTGATCAATTAAAAAGACTCTTTGTGGCTCATTTCAGGACCAGCAGAAGAATGACACATAATTCGGATAGCCTCTTCTTCATCCAATAACAAGAATGCGAAACTATGAGAAAATTTGTGGCCCGCTTGAACTCTGTCCACTCGAAATCCCTGATCTTAATGAACATGTGGCCATGTCCGCTATGAAGAAAAGTTTTCAATCATCCAGGTCCACTTTCTCTCTAGATAAGAAGCTCCCTGCCAGCTACTCTAAATTGTTGGCATGTACACAAAATATATGCGCTAGCTGAGGAGCAAGCCACGAGGCAGTGCCAGGTTGAAGGAATGATGGTCTTGAAGAAAAAGAACCAAAATAACAAGGAGCTGTAACCTCCCAACAATGTTGGACTAATCAAGCAAAGGCTGCATGGCAAACCTAGAGACTGACAAGCTGATAATATGGTGTTCAACTGATTCATCTCCAAAGCTCATCAATCCGATCAACTCAAAGGCCGACCAATTCATAAAGGCCGACTCGTCTCTACATCAAAAGTCTAACCAACCAAACCTATAAGAAATATAGAGTGGACTGCCAACAGAAGGATCGACGACCAAACTTCACTGACCAACAAAGAAAAAAGAAGAAAAATATTCAAATACAGAGTTGGCCCAATCCACCGATTCAATCAGTATGTCCGATAAAAATATAGTTGGCTTAATTGTCTAGCTAATCGGTATGTCCGATAAATAAAGAGTTGGTCTAATCCACTGACTCAATCGGTATGTCCGATAAATAAAAATTGGTCTAATCCACTGACTCAATCGATATATCCGACAAATAAAGAGTTGGTCTAATCACTGACTCAATCGGTATGACCGATATTATCAAAATAATTTATTTATCAGCCAAAGTTTATTCATCGGCTATTACTTATTTATCAGCCAATATTGAGGCCAAAAAAATGACACTACTTTCTTCATCCAAAAAAGAATAAAAGTCGATGCACTTCATTTATAGAATTTTGAGCTCGAGAGTGAAGGGCAATATTGTGACAATGACTCAGCTACTTGGCCTCGATGAATCAACAAGAAAGTATGATGAAGCTGGCTGATAATGAAGTTGGCTAATCAAGGAGTATGACCATTATTGGTTAACCAACTATTAGCTAACCAACTAAAGGCTGACCAACTATTGGCCGACTCATCTCCGGAGCACATAAATGCCAACCAACTCATAAAGGCCGACCAACTTATAAAAGCGAACCAATTCATAAAGTCCGACCGACTTCAAGAAGAATGAAGATGGCAAGAAAAGAGGCAGAATAACTGCCAACCGGTATAATATGCTCGGGTTAGTTCTTAATAGAATAACATCGAAACTAACTGAAAGAAGTCCATTCTAATTAAATTTTGTTAAGGCAAATACTTATCAATACCGATAAGAGGAGACCTCCGGGGGTAAGGAAAAAAAAGTAAGAATAACCAGCTGTAGTATTCTCTCATTCCTGTCCATTTTCTTTGAGATTCAATATCTGTTAATTCGAATCCTTGCTGACTTAGGCATCGAAGTGTCCCCATCGGAAACCCTCCAGTGAATGGGTTTATTTTGCAGGACCCCACTAGGAGCTCGATCAGGCAAATCTGGAACGGTGCGGAAGGACCACCTAGATTCGGCGACGACACATGTTTACACATAATTAAAAATTTGCATGACCCAAACCCTAAATAAATCATGCCAGGTTAGTTTTTTGGGCGAATCTATCATAGTTCTCATTAGATTGTAAGATATTTGAGATCTAGTTCGTAATGGCTTTTTTACTTTTCATGATCTACTAAGAATTCGATGAAGTGCCTCTTAAAAAGTCATGATAGAACAAAGAATATATTAAACATAATCAAAATTTCTAAAGTAATCAAAACAAGCGAGTCTAAACTAATTTCAAGTTATTTTCAACATAGAAAGAGACCGAGTTGGGTACGATAATAAGATTGCTCTATTACAAGTTGGAAGGGGTCCGCAAACCTCTTAGTAGCAAGTGCCTTTAGACTAAGCCGATAGTTATCAAGTTTTATCGTGCTCTATCGGATCAAGCTATTAATGTCAACAAATCACATATTACATTCAATCCTTCCACTCCAGCTTCTATTAAAAATCAGATAGAAGGCATCTTTCTTTCTTTCTTTTTTCGGAGCAGAGATCCAATCGGAAATACCTTAAAGTTCTACTTTCTGGTCATTATTTGAAATCAACATATTTTAATTTTTTAATCGGCAAAGTGTTGGGAATTAGAAATGGAAGGCTCTCTCCTTTGCTAGAAAAGTAATCCCGGTCCAATCCGTGCTGTCTTCGTAACCACCATGCTAATCAAATAATGGCCTTGTTTCCTGGACGTCCCCTCACTCTGGAATCATTTCAAAAAAAAAAAAAAAAACTTTGACGCAGCCGTGTCTAATATGGTTTCAACAGCAGCCATCGTCATCAGGGACCCCACAGGCCAGGTCGTCTTTCTAGAGTAGGAGGTACGTAGACAATCGGCCTTGATTACCTCAATACCCCGAGCTGGATTGATTATACTACTTGGGCTCGGCATTTCTTTGGCGGTAGGGTAGGATTGGAAGGAGATTCTCTCACCGTAATCAATCGAATTAATAGTCACACAATAGGTAAATGCAAAAATATATATTCCAATTTTGAATGATATAAAGAACTAGCAGCTGATTTTATTTCTAAAGTTGCACTGCATGGGGATATCAACTTTTATCAGGGTGATGTTTTACCCATCGAGCTTTCTGACCTTCTTATGGCTGATTGCAGAGGAGCGTATCTTACTCTAGAAAGGAAAGATGATCGATCCTGAATATCTGACCCACTGCACAACTTCTACCTTTCCTCCCTTGGGTGCAGGTATCCTATTGGAAGCCCCCGGCAGCGAGGGCCTGATTTTTGGTAAAATGTAAAGGTGGGAAGGAGTTAGATGGCCATCCCGAGATGGTCTCCCAATCTCGATCAAAAAATGTTCGATATACGGTGCATATTAATTTTTCAAGACAGAATATACTATATTTACTGATATGGCTGGCATGCATATATATATATAGGTAGCTGCTATTCAATGGTATAATATAGCATGCTTATCGAAAACCATCTCCCGGGACCTCTGGATTTTTTTGCTATCGGTAAGGATGACAAAATATAAACCGACCAGCCATGTTTCGACTCGTCTTACACATGTTTGGATTAAATTTAAACCGGATTGGATCGTAAACGGGTCGATCCATTTAATCTATTTATTAAACGGGTTGGATTCGGATTTAAAATTTCTAACATGCATGATCTGTTTAATTCATTTATAATTTTTTTAATTAAATTATATATATATATATATATATATATATATAGAGAGAGAGAGAGAGAGAGAGAGAGAGAGAGAGAGAGAGAGAGGTAAGTTTAAAATTTAAATGGGTTTGGTTTCATTTCTCGACTTCCGTTTTCAAATTTAAGCCAGACCTTGTGGAGAGGTCCCCCCCCCCCCCCCCTCTCTCCTCTTTTATTCTTTTATTTATTTATTTATTTATTTATTTATTTTTTCATTCGGAACTCTCCCTTCACTTATCAAAAAAAAAAAAAAAAACTCTCATCTCTTCTTCTTCGAGACTTGCCACCATCATTACATTCTTCCTTTTCGAGACTCACCACCGCCATTCCATTCTTTTATTCTCGCTGCTGGAGGGGACAATAAATAGGCACAGGAGTTCTTCATTTAAACAGGTGCCAACCGGACCATGCATGCATGCATTACTATGGAGGCATTTCAATATACCAATGGTTGCATTTGTGCTCTCCGGAATCAAAGGTCGACATATTCTTGGAACACTTTGTGGCATGCATGCATGATCTGAACATGGCATCTGGGTTGTATTCTCATCAGATGTGGGATGCTTGGTCGATCTGCGTGAGTTTTGTTTCGATGTTGAGGATGGTTAATTATCTTATATACCACCTTCCCTGCTCTTTGCAGTAATATTGTGTTTGGGTTCATGGCTAGGGGTTCCTTTACCTTGTATGCATGCTTGTATTCAGATACCACTCGTGCATGCATGGTTTTTTCTTTATTTTGGAGTCATGCTGTAAACATGCTCCGTGTTCGTTATCTTGATATAGCTTCGACTCCTCTCTCTTTACCACCCAAAAACAGAAGACTTGGCTGGCAGTTGACACCCCACTCTTTAATTAGTGAAGAGGTCAAGTCCTGATCAATGGTGGCAATCTACTATTTCTTCTTCTTTTCTAAAAAATAAATATATAAAAAACTGACTACATGGATAAGATAATGAATATTGTCACGTTCCGAATCCAGCACCGGAATCGACTACACGATCGACCGCATGAATCCTAGATTTTATTCTAGAGATCATGCAAGACCTAGGTATACAAGAATCACTTACTTCAAAAATCTCATCAAATAAACCAATATTATATAACAATTAAATAGTAATTAAACATATCCATTTATTCAAGTCAAAATCACTAAAGGGTCCACTGATTTAATTACATAAATATCAACAACATATCCAACTAAACAAAACTAACTAAACCGTCTAAAAATTTATGTAAGCCTCACGCCCAACCCGATCCTTGCTATGCATCATTTTATCATGAATCCAATCCATTACCAAGCTCGAATATCCTGCACAACTCCGAGAAGAAAAAAAGTAGGAAATTGTGAGCTTTACAGTCCAGTAAGGTCTCCAAATAGTCACCAATAATAATAATAATTTAAAAATAGCAAGGAGAAATGCTGATCCCCTATAATAATAAATAATTTATTTAAAATTCTTCTACGATTCATTTGAAAAATTCTAATTACACGAATTTCAAGAAAGAAGACTTTCCAATCCTCTCTCCTCTCTCTTCCTCTCTTCTCCTTCTCTCTCCTCTTTCTCTTCATCTTCTCTCTCATCATCTTCTCTCTCCTCTTTCTCTCTCCTCATCTTTTTTTTTTTTCTTTCTTTTCCATGGAATAGAGACCCTTTTTTTTTTTTCTCCTCTTCCTTCTTTCTTCTCCCGAACCTCCCCTGAGCTCTTCCTTGGCTCGACCGAACCGGCCTCCCCATAGTCGTCGACGACCAAGAGAGGTGATCACCGGGAAGGGAAATCGGTGGTCAAAGAGAAGTGGTGGCATGGCCACCGGCGGTCCATGGCCCCAAGATAGAACAAATCGAACAATCCAAAAAAATCTAAATTAAACCCTTCTAAATAATAAAAGAAACTTATCGGGCCTCGATGGACTTCCGGATGCTTGCCGGAGAGGAGAACGAAGGCGTGGGAGAGCTTGATGGGATTCAATTAGGCGGCGGTAAGGAGAATTTAAAGAAAACTCTCGGCGGGCTTCCCCCGCCGTTTGGGAGGCAAATACCGCACCGATCAGAGTTCATCCTATCCCAACATGTTGCCTACCATCTCCCTCTCCCCTCACGACTCTTTCCTTGAGACCTCCGGCAAAAATCCCGGTCGGATAAGGGAGAGCCAATCTCCCTTGTTCCGGACGAAAATCCATTTTTTTTTTTTTTTTTCCGATTAGGGTCGAAGCCAGCTGGGCCTGCCGACTTCGGCCCAAAAAGTCCAGATAAACTGGGTTTCACGGATATATAAATCAATCTTCAATCTGCCTGAGGTAAAGGAGATTTCTTTTATAAGATTTATACTCCGAAACATCTCTAATCCTTGGGGAATCTCTTTGAATTTTGTACATGCAAAACTTCTTTCCAGATAATGGTAGATCGATCTGCAGTATGATTGGGTTATGAATCTATGATCTAATTGGGATACCCGGCAACAAACTGATATATTAATTGTGTGCGAAACTTAATTCTTGGTTCTGATGTCGGTGTGCATGCGTGTATATGAATAGTATCACGGGAAAAAAAAAAAAAAATGAAACAAGTATTCAAACAAGCCCTGTATTGAGTTGCGTAGGCCTCCACAAGTTTGGGAATTTAAAGATCAGTTCATTAAGTTGAGATCATCTCCAAACTGAGGTTAGCAAATCATGGAAAGCAATATTTTCGGGGGGGGGGGGGGGGGGGGGATGCATGTGGTCGATCGCATTCTACATTTGATATTCTGATATATGTTTCCGTCCAAATTTTCCTACCTCCACTTTCCTTCCTTTTTATTATTATACTCATGAAAACCAAACCATCCCTTATTTTATATGGTATCATTCTATATGTGGCAATGTTACTTTCTTTGACAGGGAATTAGGGTTTGAATTTAGTGCTGCATTGGTCTCTAGAAGGCACCGTGCTGTAAAGCCTACCTAGAAAACGAGCCTCATAGCTAGGGAGCTAGGGCTACCTAATACCTTCATTTGTTATAAGGTTCGGTTCTAACCCTAACATTCCATGCCATCATAAACAAGCAAGTATGCATTACCAAAAAAACAAAAAAAGAGTAAACCAGGGAGCTAGGAATCGGGCTTATGTAGGAGGAAATATAAGAGAAAAGGATAGGATGCGAGAAAAAATTAATTATTTTTCTTTGTTTGGATTTTTTTTTTTTAAAAAAAAAGAGAAAGATGAAAAAAAAAAAAAATAAATTACTTCAAATTTACTATTTTTTAATCTAAATCGGATCGAATCGAAAGAAAAGGACATAAGTTAATTAGTAAAACTTTTTATAATTTTTATCTTGTCTTTTAAAAATAAAAGAAAGCTTTTTTTTTTTTTTTTATCTTTTTTTTCTCTACTTCAAATTAAGAAAAGGAAAATATATATATTTTTTTTCTATAGAACTTTCCAACAAGAAAAAAGAAATAAATTTTCTTTCTCTTCTTTTCTTTTCTTTTCTTCCTTCCTCTTTATTTTTTTTATTATTATTATTATTATTATTATTATTATTATTATTATTATTATTATTATTATTATTTAAACTCTCAAACAGGCTGCTTGCTGGTTCAGAATGGATAAATTATTAAAAAAAAAAAAGAAAAGAAAAAAAAGAAAAGCTGATTACTAAAATAAATAAAGGAATAAAGCGTTTGGGTTGCAAGTGTTAATACTAACTTGCTGGAGAAACCAACCAACTTTTACCGATACTCTTACAAACTTTATATAAGAAAAAAAAGAGGCAAAGGTGCGGTTCCGGCGGGAACTGGCATGTTGACGTAAAGGGCTCATCATGACACGGTTACAATTAAATAATTAACCGTTTGATGTTCGCATGGATTTTGTCCACTTCCGTGATTCCCGGCTCTTCACAGAATTAATGATACGAGATATGAGTTTCTTTGACATTACTTTTATTTTTTTAAAAATAAAATTTTAAGATTTAAAATTAAATATATATATATATATATTAATATTTTTTATTTTAAAAATATTAATATTATTTTTAAAAAATGATAATATTTTTTTTTATTTTTAAAAATAAGAAATTCATATCTCTGTAACCTCCACTAATAACGTCTTCATTAACTCAAATATAGTTACTGTTATCTTTAGCAACATCATAATTATCAATGCCGTCATTAACTTATTACTATATTATTGTTACCAACATCCATCATCAATATTCCGAAATCATCACTATTATCTCCATCACCATAAGGACTACTACTATAATATCCATCAAATTAGCCCTATCTCTTAGATTCCTACCACCATCTCTACTGTACATCATATTATTTGTGTCTTCATCATTATCATTGCTATTGCCACTATTTTTATAATGCCACTACATTGCAGGTATCCTATCATCGCTGTCATTATCGTCAGTACTACTATTACCTTCATTGCCAACTCCATTATTAATCATTGTTGTACCTGGACGACTCACCCTCAAGCCAGAATCGGTCCAGTTCGGCGGATCGACCCGGCCGCCCTCCTTAAGGCTCCAGCTAAGGAGGTCCGACCCACTGCTCTCCGTCAGAAGGCCGACCCACTGGAGTTGAGGTCCGAACGACCCTCTCCTGTCGGGGTCCGGCCCACCGCTCTCCATCAGAAGGCC
The DNA here is from genome assembly GCA_021397845.1 of Areca catechu. NCBI lineage: Eukaryota > Viridiplantae > Streptophyta > Magnoliopsida > Arecales > Arecaceae > Areca > Areca catechu. The sequence goes on along the minus strand of CM038042.1, from coordinate 168,174,761 downwards.
GATCCACCGAAGTTGAGGTCCGAACGACCCTCTCCTGCCGGGGTCCGGCCCACCGCTCTCCGTCAGAAGGCCGACCCACCGAAGGTGAGGTCCGAATGATCCTTTCCTACCAGGGTCCGACCCACCGCTCTCCGTCAGAAGGCCGACCCATCGGAGGTGAGGTCCGAACGACCCTCTCCTGTCGGGGTCCGGCCCACCGCTCTCCATCAGAAGGCTGACCCACCGGAGTTGAGGTCCGAACGACCCTCTCCTGCCGGGGTCCGGCCCACCGCTCTCCGTCAGAAGGCCGACCCACCGGAGTTGAGGTCCGAACGACCCTCTCCTGCCGGGGCCCGGCCCACCGCTCTCTGTCAGAAGGCCGACCCACCGGAGCTGAGATCCGAACGACCCTCTCCTGCTGGGGTCCGACCCACCGTTCTCCGTCAGAAGGCCGACTCACCGGAGCTGAGGTCCGAACGACCGACTGTCCCACGGCCGGCGTCCGACAGGCGAGTCTTAGCATCCAGGGTATTGCAGAAGCATCTTTCTGTTACTGCGAGATCCTGGTATCCCAACGGCCCTGCTCCACTACTTCCACGATGCCGCTGTATCTGCGCGCCACGTGGCCACTCTCCAGATTCTCCTAGGGGTAGATCGATCTTTCTCAGCCTCTCCCCTAACGGATTTTGGACCATTCCACGCCTATATAAGGTACCCAGGGGACCCCGTTCGAAGGTAGAATAACTCTTCCCTTTTCATACGCTGTTGATCTTTTGATTCCTCCATTTTGTTGCCTTCAACCTCCTGCTAAATTAAGCATCGAAGGGTCCCCCGCCGGAACGCCACCGACGCCCTTGGAGACTTTTCTGCAGGTTCGCCCGGGAGAGGAGCGCTCCAACCAATCTAGCCATCCCGGTTCTCGGTCCAGGAGTTGACGCAGCAACAATCATTATTATTTTTTATATTTAATTTTTAAATTAAAGATGTCGGATAATAATTGTACTTTTTATTATCGGTACAATCACAAGCATGGATCACACTAAACCGCTTAGTCTCGGTCAATTCTTTTCCATAAATAGCATAATAAAATAATTTAATATGCTGGCATTATATTTAATTTTTTTCAGTACCAGAAATAAGAAAACTTTGTAATTAAGAAAATTAGGAAGAAATCTGAAAAAAAAAAAATTGAAAAACTAGAAGAAACCAGAAATATTTTTTGATGGCTTAGACTAGCTTTCTAAATAAGGACTCAAGAGAACCTTTTTATAAATATTAAATCCAACCATTTGAAATTTTATTTACTCATTAAAGACCGTAATAAGAAGTCCAATGATCAAAAATTAAAAGTTCAATAATTAAGTTATTAAGTTTATAACGGTCAAATAATTAAATATAATAATAAAAGCCCAAAGATCTTTATTGATCGGATGGAATTTTGGATTTTTTCAATGGAGGTTCATCACCGAACCTATTCTTTGCCTTTTGTCTTAAAAAAAGGAACCAGCAAAAAAATTATATAGATTATCTATTTATTAAATAAATTAAATAAATTAAGTTGGATTGCCAATTTATTAAATATAATAGATTAAAATTCTAAAAATATGATCTATTTAATAAACAAATTAAATTTAGATTTATAATTTTTTGATTTGTTGGAAATCTTACCTGGCCCGATTGCTACCACTGATGTTAGTTGCATGAAGTATATCATTCATCCAAACAAGTGATATAATATATGTTATTGAGATGGATGGTGCAATTTGTGGTTTCATAATTATATTTATCGTTCTTAACGTAATTTGGTTTGACTTAGTCTAGTTTGGATCGTGCGTGCTGACTTGGGAAATAAAGAGTTGGTTAAATTTAGATCAAATTAATTAATTTCCGCATCATATATATGGTTGGGTTTGTTTGAGTGCAGATCTGGATATTTGATAATTTACGTACAACTAATCAAATTTATCCTGTCCATATATCCCCCAAGTCGAACACTTGTGCTTAACTAACGTAAACAAAATTTAGAGATTAATTATAACACGTACGTACAATCCCATGCATTTATATTTTTGTTTTAAATACTCATAAAGCACAACCACGTACAGTAAAGGTTAGGTTTTAAGGCAGCTAGCTAGCTTTTGTTGTGATGTGGTCGAGACCCCTATGATTGGCGTCGAGCATGTGGATCTAAATTAATTTGATCATATTTGATCGAATAGTTTTAAGCTTCAAATCAGATAGCGAGGGTTTTGAGATCTCTCTTTCTCATAAGAAATACTCATAGAGATTTGCGAAGGAAACTAATTAACGAGGCATTTATCAAAAGGACAATTGATTAAAATTAAGGTCCAAATTAATATCGATTTAAAAAATCTCAATAGTTTGGCATCTTTGTCCTGAAGTTGTGAGAGCCCTGGCTATAGGAGGAGGCACCAAAAATTTATCTTAACAATTTCATCTTTGTTAAGATCTAGATGTTTAAAAAAAGAGAGAGAGAGAGAAATTACATTATATTTTATAATTTTCGATCTAGATTTTAATGTGCATCATGTCATCGAAATCATCTATTTTGTAAATTAAAAGGTTATAATAATTTAAATATTTTTCATTATATATTGAAAATTGTATCGCATTTCGATGCTTAATGCAAGGCTTGGATACTTGGATAAAATAAAATATGTCTTCAAGAGGCAGAAAATGCTGATCGCGGAGGCTTTCGAATCCTCGAAGTTTTTTACTTGGAAAGCGAAATAGAAGAAGGTGGCTGTCCCTAAATCATGCATATTTCAAGTGGTATAGAGCCTGAGCTTCAGCATCAAACAAGAGTGCGGAGGATGATGGAGGGTAAGTCGATAATAATATATATTATGGTAGATCCATGACTGTTATGACATATTTTGGTTTGATTTATCTTCGATCTATTCCACTCTCGATAAATCTTTATGCATATTTAGAATTTGAAGACTTTTCTTTTATTCATGAATTTTTGAATCTCATCTCGTTACTTAGCTATATATGCTATCATAGATTGCAAATCAACAAAGATTCTTCTTATATACGTACTTATTTTTATTGATATTCATGATACAACAATGGAATGTTCATCTTCTTCGAAGGATCGAAAGGGAATTAATAAAAATCAAATATGATTTTGTAGCAGACCCAGATTTTGTACTACTACTCGAGCCATATCAAGAACTGAAAATATTAATAGTTTACTATATATATATATGCTGTATGTACATACCTTCGAGAAACTAATCATCACAATATTATCAAGGCAATGTGAACATAGTTGGATTTCTTAAAGGAAGTTTTGGGCAGCTTGCATGGCTTGAAATTTTGGTGACAGAAACAGCTTCTTGCAGCATGTGAAAGAATAAGCAAATTAATTAATTAATTGGGGGCTACAACAGTTACACCCTACCTTCAACCGGAGAGGCCGGGCTCTTTATTTGGATTTTGAGATATGTTTTCTTAAATATTTAATGCAGGTAATTATTGTCTTTCTCCCCAAAAAAAGTACACAAAATGTCTCGCATCCTTTGTAAAGTAAATCGAACTGTTAATTTGCTTTTAGTAGAGTTACAAAAGAATGGTCAGCATAGTTCGAATGCCCCCTCCTTGAGAGAATACATAGACGTCATGCATGATTCGGACTTCTAATAGATTATATTAATATAGGACTGAGATAATGAAAAACAAAAACAAAACAAAACAAAACTAACATCAAGCAAGATCGTTGAAAAGAAATATAATGGATGGTGCTAACTTTACCCTTGCTTAGGTTGTCGATATCCATTTCATTGTGGCTGAAACGGATATCCAAGTATTCTTTACAGCAGTGCCGCCAGCAGATGGACAAAATCCGTCAAATTAACTTTTTAGTAGATTTTTAACGGTCAGTATAAGATTTTGAATGCCAAATTTATTTTTTTTTTTGGGTCAACTCGCCCCTTACAACCAATCCATGTCAAGTTGTCTGCACTTCATATATATGTATAGAATGATACATGCGATTGACTGTTGAACGGGGACGTAAGAGGTGAAATAAAAAGCCTTGCACTACCACGTGGAAGTTTTAATTTATAGGTGCAACTAGCTAGGGTCGAGTTGATTTTCTCAAAGAAAGAAGTAAAACATGCAAGGGTTCCGTTGGCCCAGGTCAATTTGAATTAATTAAACATGAAGGAATTAAAAGATGGTAAAAAAATATTAAAAGATATATAGGTCGGGTTTCAAGCATATCACCATTGGTAAAATATTGAAGATTAGACTACTCAAACCGATCCAAAGCCAGTTCAAATTAACTTATATATCAACCCAACCTATTTAGATAGCATAATGTTATCATCGGAATATTATCAAGAAATAACTTCAACCAATCCTATCCTGTATATATACTGGATTAAAGCTCAATAATCAGAATCATGTTTAGGTTAAAATGAGTACTTGGGTTGGGTTAATATTTGGTATTCGTGAGTTTGTCAAGTTGGATTAGAGTAAAGACAGGTGATTAATTTGTTTGTCGTTTGTTGTGTTGTTTGCTTAATTACAATTAATATTTCTGTCACGAGCCAAGTTGCATGCATGGTTCATAAGTTTGGACTGACTTAATTAGCTCCGATGCAGCCATATATATATATACTTTATATATATATATATATATATATATATATATATATATATATATATATATATATATATATATATATATATATATATATATATATACTTTGTAATTCCTGATCTACAAGTTGCATTTACTTTGGGCTTTCCATTGTTGGTGCATATAATATTTGCATGCACAAGCGGCCTTGCAATTATGAATACAGAAATTAATTAGATTGTATCGACCCCCATGAAAAGAAACTTCTTCACGTGACAAGATTTGCGAGGAGTCCAAGAATTAAACTTCTTCGTACCATTATTAAATATTGATACATGCAATCTGCGTTTAAGTGTCTTGATGACAAAAATATTTACCAAGATCTCTCCAAGATTTTTTTTTCCCTGGCATGGCATGGAGAGAATCATAGATCTTGTAATAAATCATTTGTCGATCGATGGCATTTTTGGACCATCTCTAACTAAATATGATCTCTTGATTTGGAGGTGGAAGTGGATATCATATACAACATTCTAATACAGGCATGAATACGAGTCTTGATTAATTAATATTCGCATCGATCATATCTATATACTCGTCGAAGAAAATAAATAAATGTAAATATAGCCCTTATTTATCCGATTTTACTTGGTACCATTATTTATTTTTATATAAACTTATGAACTTATAAAAAAAAAATAATATTAAATATCGAATAATTATTTATATCAATTTGATGTAAATATAAAAATAAATTTCCGCATCTCGCATCCATAAAAAATAAACAGATACGGATTCGGAGATACTTTTCGATATCCTGGGTGACTTTCGAGACTTTGCAAAAACAACGTATGATCGATATAAAAAACAAGAGAAGAAACGACGAGAAAGATCGTAGAATATATCATGCTGATTAAATTAATGTTCATCAAAAGTCGGTCCAGCGAATCGAGCATTAAATTAGTTTCAGGAATTATAAGCACCTTAAAATCAAAGGAGTCGTGGATTGATCGATTCTCTTTCTCTCTCCGGTCTGTTTTGCAGCACTGCAGGTCGTTCGATCTTTTTTTTTTTTTTTTTTATAATTGGAGATGGTGGGCAGCCGCCTCTATGGAGGCGAGTTGTGCTTAGGAAATGGAAGATCGGGATCATCAAGGAGGGGAAAGAAAAGCAATAATAATTCAGCCAACAAGCCAAAGCTGCCGCGGAGAGGCCTTGGGGTGGCTCAGCTGGAAAAGATCAGATTACACGATCAAATGATGGCTGACTATCTCTCCTCGCTTCACCCTCCTCCTTTTCATGCCAATCTCATGATCAACAAGGTCTCTCTCTCTCTCTCTCTCTCTCTCTCTCTCACTCTCTCACTCTCACTCTACTCTCTGGGTCTGTATATATGTGTCATATGTGATGATTATTATCCATATATATATTGAAGTCCTGCAGGTTTTCTATTATCCGGCCCTCATGCATGCATGGTTTGCAATTTATTTATCGTGTTTTAACTGCGTTTAAGCAGGAGGATATATGCAGGAGTACTGCACATGGGATCTCCATCATCTCCTCATGCTTCCTCGCATATTGCTACCGCATCTTAATTAATTACCTATGCGGTGTTCATCCAAACACCATGGTATATATATATATATATATATATACATGTCAAACTCCATTTCGGTAGAAATCCATGGTCTAAATTATATATAACAAGCATAAATAAAGATTGTGTGTGCAACTCATCATCACAGGCGAGATGGATCTCGTTGTTTAATTTACACCCTTTTGCTTCTTGCTATGTCATGATTAGTTATAGTTTTCATGTCTATCACGACTGATCGACTTCTATAGACGAGGGAATTAAGATTGCTTCGAGATCGATCTTTAATTAGGTGGAATTAATACTAGTTTTCCGCTTCGATTAATTAAGATAAATTATACTATCCATGTTCATCGATCGAACCTTTATTAATCTCTCCATCACATCAAGCTAGCTTAATTGACATTCTGCGGACTAGATGATAAGGGAAAAATAACTAAATTAAATATTCTGACGTTTCCATGGACATCATATATATGAATTAATTAACCTTCCATGCATGTACACTTCCTTGATGATATATACGACTTAATTAGTATATATATATGGATGCAGATGGGATTTGGAGGCGGTCACACAACAGATACTAGATTTGATGATTACTATTCTGGCGCAACTGCTAGGTACTTACTTATATACCGAGTGCTTTCTCTCGACTTTGCTTGTAATTAATTTCCCAGCATAGCTTCTGACAAGCTTATTAATTACCATTCATGATTCGTAGCTATGATATCCGATCTAGCATCAATAACATGACGCCGCCCCATCACATGGTAAAACCAGCTGCGACGCTACTTCTTTTGACACAAACCATGGAGGTTTTTTTTTTTTTTTTTACAAGCGCCTGCCGTGTCTTCTTTTTCTTTTTCATTTTTATGTTTAGAAAACTTATATCATCGGAGCTGATTGAGAACTTGTGCTTGTAGGATTCGGTGCAGAAGAAGATACAACAAGATCAACGCCATTCAATGGGTTCGACCGGTCAGAACTCTGATTCAGCTGGTGACTCTCAAGAGCTAGATCTGGAGCTTAAATTATGAAACATGATTCGAAGAGGTTCTTCGGATGGGTTAAAGTTGTTTGTTATTCGACATGAGTAAGTATCAAACTGCTAGTATGTATGTATACATATATATGTTTAATTTTCGGAGTCTGATATTCTGATCAAGGAATATATATGTACGTGTAAGAAAGATTTCATCAAAATATTAAATGGATCGGAAAGAGTTTGCTTCCTCATCGTTAGCGAGCATGGTCTGACAGCTCATGTAACGTAGAACTCAAAATAATATTAGCTCGAGTTCATTTTGTTTAGTGATCCAAACAATAATAAAGGAGTTCAAACCCGAGCCTGTCGTCATATATTGTTCGAGAAGCTTGTACAGCTCGTCGTCTGTCTTTCCTAACCTGTTATTTTTACATTCAAGTATCCTCCGCTATTTCATCCTTAATTTGTTGCAGTTTCACCCTTTGTTCTGTAACACACTTTAGTTTGCTTGCTTAAATTCTTGTTCATTAATTCTCTTGGTGAATCGATGATGAGAAACCATCTTTCATTAATTTGGAGAAAAATGGATATTGTCTATATAAAAAGTTCCAGTTTCGCTCCCATGCACATAACCCTCGGGAAGAGAGGCAGAATGATATTGGGTTCGATTCAGGATACATCATCACATAAGATCCATGGAAACAATTTCTGTCGGGAGAAAATTCTTCTTTAATTATGATGTGATTGCAATCGGTTATATATATATGTCGGTGCCATTAAAGAAGTGCATGTCATGACTTTTTAACTCTGCTATATATATCTTCATATAATTCGCCCGTTGTTCTTCAGCGGGGAAGTAGTGTTATATATCATATGGTACGTAGTCGACACTTTATTAGCAAATCATCATGTGTACAGGAAAAGACTTGCATTAATTCTTTCATTAATAGTTCAAGGATTGCTGAATTGCTGTGAAAAACGTAGGTTAGGTGAGGACCTTGATTAAAGCTTGGTTCGGATGATGATGATGGATAACGTTTCAAGGGATTTCATGTTTTCGATTGTGTACATTATTTTGTTTCAAGGAACTTGATAGTTCTTAATTTTTGTGGTACTGCATGCATGGTATATATGTTTGCATGAATTAATGGAAAACGATCAAGTTCTCCAAGTTAGTTTTTGCGCTTGGCGAAGAAAAGAATGAACTTTATGCACTCGAGGGCTTCGCTCCCTGCTAGCACCATACCACCATCCAACATCGTGACTCCTACTAGAAAAGTTTGCATGGACAACAGCAAGGCTAGGAATGTTCCTCGCATACTTCTTTTAAGAGCTAGTAGCTACCTCTCCAAAGAAAGTTACCCTCTCTCCTCCCCCCCCCCCCCCCCCACTGCACGCACGTATGGACACATATTTTTTTATATTTTCTTTAATTGTCGAGGGATTTAATTATGGCTTTAACCCTTCGATCAATAACATAAACCTCTTCATATACTCTTCCAGTCTTGATTATAAGGGTGAAATTTGTTCAAGGCCCCCACCACTAAATTAAACTTTACTACCTGCTTGATGATGCTAATTAAGATAGCGAGACATCTCAGGATTATCGCACAGGACTCATTTTAGATTTCATAATCTGCAATATTTCAATATAACAATGTTACCTGACTGATATATATATATATATATATATATATATATATAGTATCATGAAATATTACAGTTTTCTTTTAGTACGCTCCTTTTGCTCATCAAAGCCAAGGTTGCTTGCAAACCATAAAGCAACTCAATTTTGGCACCGGATGTTTGTCATGTATCCTTTCTTTGTTCCTTTCTCCGTGCTTTCAAATTGGGATGCCTTGATAATGTGGCGCACTTGGACACATCCACCATACTTCATAACGCTTCTTAACATTAATTCCACATTCTCATATCATGAGAACATCATCACTGCATCTCTACTTCCCATGTCCGATATAATAAATAGCAACCATTTAATCATTTTTTTATGAATTTAAAAAAAAAAATAGATCTAACTCATTATTCATTATATTTTTTTGGTGATACATGCATAGTTACATATGCATATATATGATAATATGCGCCCTCTTATATATCCATTTTTAATTTTTAAGAAGATTCCTATGCCGGATTCTTCTAAACGCTTGGACACTAATTATAAGCACCCATGTCATGTATATAAATAACACGCTCTCCTTTCTTTCCTAGATGAGTTTTTTTTTTTTTTTTTCCTGATAGCATAGATTCTTTTTTATATGAATTACCTTTTATATCAGAGATTCTTGTTTTTTTTTATAAAATTTAGGAGACTTTGTTGGAAGACGAGTAATAATTAATGGAATATATGTTACTAAGAGTTTTATATATCCTGCATGTCTATGAATAAACGTTTGAATAGGTTAATTAATTCTTCTTTGTAATTTTTGTACTAAGTCTCTTCTTCGCCACTTCGCCAGGTGCCCGCCCAGGACGGATCCACCTCGGCCGAAGTTGGTTGCCCCTGCTCCTTCGCCAGGTGGCGTCCAAGACGGGTCCACCACGGTCGAGGTCGAGCCAGGCGCTCCTGCTCCTTTTGCCAGGTGATGCCCCAAGATGGGTCCACCTCGGCCGAGGTCGAGCCAGGCGCTCCTGCTCCTTCCGCCAGGTGGCGCCCCAAGATAGATCCACCTCGGTCGAAGTCGAGCCTTTCTCTGCCACTTCGCTAGGTGTCCGCCCAGGAGGGGTCCACCTCGGCCGAAGTTGGTTGCTCCTGCTCCTTCGCCAGGTGGCGCCCCAAGACGGGTCCACCTCGGTCGAGGTCGAGCCAGGTGCTCCTGCTCCTTCCGCCAGGTGGCGCCCCAAGATGGGTCCACCTCGGCCGAAGTCGAGCCTTCTCTGCCACTTCGCAGGTGTATGCCCAGGAGGGATCCACCTCGGTCGAAGTTGGCCGCCCCTGCTCCTTCGTCAGGTAGCGCCCCAAGATGGGTCCACCTCGGCCGAAGCTGGCCCTACTCTGCGAAGCCTCAGGGGGTCAGAAGCACGAGCCATGAGGTCACCTCTAAAGCCGATGCGCGGCGTGCCCCGTACGGTGCACCCGGTACGGCCTGTAACGGTGCGCAGAACCTCATTTACACCAGTTAAGAAGGGCCCCATGATCGAGGCATCGGATCCTTGCGATCGGGGGCCTGGAACCCCGGGGAGGAAGCTCGCAGTCAACGCCCCGAGATGAGGGCTCCCGTACTTGGCTCAAGATCCTGCCAGGTTTCTCTTTTCGTGACAACACGGCGGACGAGGCAAGCTTACCATTTAACTCCTGGCCTTGGGGAGACTCGAAAAAGGGGGGAACGGTGGAAGAGAGCCGTAGACCTCCGAGAGCCTCCGAAGGATAGAGGGAAAAAGTTGAAGGTGATCCTGTGATATAAAAGGGATGGCGAGAGCGGACGGAAAGGTAAGCCATTGAGAGGGAAATACACAGACATAAAGAAGAAACAACGCTGAGGCTTCCAGAAGTTCCCAGGAGCAAGTCTGGCAAGTCCAGTGCAGGAAACCGAGTGTCAACCCCTCATTCCCACACTTCTTTCATCTAAATTTCCTCTAAGCACGGGAATCAAGCGGAGACCAGTCTTAGTGGATCTGTTTCGTCTTGCCGTTCGCTAACTTGACCGTCGGAGTGCCCCCATCGGAACTTCTGGCCCGGGTCTCTGACCTTGTTTGGTAGGTTCAGAGGCTTGGAGATCCCGAGGTGAAGGAATCTAAGATCTGGCGCCAGCTCATAAGCTACAGGTCACAGCGATAAGACCGGCAACATATATATATATATATATATATATATAGGGATTGCTTTTTTTTTTTTTTTTTTTTTTTTTTTTGTACTAATAAGATTTTTAAGGAGATAAAAGAAAATTCCAACCAGCGTATGTACATTTTGACGTCTATTGGCGGCGGTGGGTCAGATCCCATGCTTTTTATAAAGGAAATGGTGCAATTTAGTTGGTTGCCTGAAAACTAATTAGAAAAAATAATTGAAAAGTTTTGAATTTTCAAAATATTTATATAATAAAAATTATAATAATATAAAAACAGGTTTCTTAGATTTGACTATTCTTCTTAGACAATTAACATTTTTCTGTTTTGTTTTCAAAAAAATTTTCAACAAGAAAACACGGCCTCACAAATTTTGTTACCAAGAGATTGAATGTTAAAGTTGATACTGGTGTTTGTTTTATAGTTCCACTAATGCAACCATATTCCATCAATTAGTAGATATTAGCTCCAATGCTGGACGACCATCTTGCAGGATGTTTGCTTGATAAATGTTCCAAGAAATAATAATCTACATTAATTGTAGTATACCATGCATGGCTTCTACAGCATTAATCTCGGGACAAACTAATGGGAAGCATCTTTGAATTTTGAACATGAGACCGAAACCGGATGCTATATGCGAGGCCATATATACCGTTGGAACCCTAAATTCATAACGATCGAGCTCTCTCGCACATGAAGCCCAAGAGGTCGGAAAGATAGAGAGAGACGAGTAGCAGAGACAAGGAAGACACGGATAATTAACCACTGCCATGGAGAGAGAGGAGGAAATTACCAAGCTGGCAGCTTCGTGCGCACCAAGGATCTTGCGGTGCACCCGGACGCCAGTATCCATTACACGGGGTAAAACTTTAGCGGGGTTCTATACCCAACGGAGATGAGGGTAGAGATATTCTACTCTCCCATACCTGGACTCCTTGCCGGCGCCGAGGAGACGGTGCAAGGCCCGCATCAACTACTGGCAGGATTTCGGTTTCCGGTTAATATATATGCCACCGTCCTCGTCCTCCTCGGTCCTTTATTTATTTATTTATTTATTTATTTAGTTTGTGTTTCCCTCGGTCAGGACTGGAGTGATATAAATTTTCTATTTTTTAAAGAGAATCGCTGGTGTCGTGCGGAATGGTTTAATTTGTTGAAGTTGGTCATGATCAGCATTGTTTCAAGTTCTTATTATACCTCTGCAAGTATATACAAACTAATCAGCAGGATGCCTTGTAAAGTTTTGTTGGTATGTATATATATACATATATATATATATATGCTGCAAATTCTGATGAATCTGATTCGAGACGGAAAAAAGTATAAATTTTTTTGTTGCTTTTAATGATAGATTCGAGACGTTAATTTATTTTGGATTTTAATTATTATTTATGATAAAATTAATGATAGAAATTTTTATAGGAACTTCCATCACAAATTCTTTTTTATAACTAGGATTTTAGTAATAGATTTTTTTTATCACAAAATTCATCACAAAAATTATCGGTTTTTAAACTTCGATGACCAAAAAATTTATCATTGAAAACTTGTTTTTTTTTTAAGTGTCATCTTATGGGTACTAGGTAAAATCCTCAAGATTTCTATGTGGACTTGGCATGACATTAATTTCATTTCTCTTGTTTCTGAGAAATATTTGCCGGGAGAAACCGGATTCGATCGCTCTTAACAACGTAGTTACAAATGAAATGATGCTATGTATTAACCGTCAACATTTGGATTAGTTTATGCGGGTTTTGAATATAATGCATACTTGTTTTATTTTGCCTAGCACTCGTCGTTACTCCCAACGGACTTCACTGGACCAACCAAATCGAGACCTACATTAGACTGCTGAAATGAATCCCAGACTAGAACAGACATGCCAGCAAGCCAGACCAAGCTGACAAGATTTCAAATCCAAATGCCATAAACATTTCTTTTAAAGAAATAAAATATAAGAAGGAAAAAAAAAAAAAAAAAGGAAAGGAGCCGTGAGCAAAGTTGGAACCCATGCATGCACCATCCCTATTTGGTCCATTATTTTTGTTCGGGGGCACCTAAGAATTGCTGTAATTGACCTGGACCCATCAGCTCACCCACACTTCGTCCCTCGCACGACTAACACTATCAACACCACCATCAGGTGCCAACCCGGATCGAAGGTTGCATGGAGCCAATAACGTCAACGGTCAAAACAAATACAAAAACTTCATCTTCTCGCAATGTATTGTTATTGGCACCTCTTCATCAAAATATTAGATGGGAAAACAAGAGATAATATCACATAAGCAATACATATAACTATAAATTATGCTCGCAGGATCATTAGTTCGGGACACAACTGTAGCATCCCGAATCCAGAATCTAGGATCGGCTACGCGACCGGCCGCACGATCCTAGATATCATCTTAGAGATCATGCCATGCCTAACTTTCAATTCAAAATCTAAACAGTGATAAAGAACAATCTCATCAATTATTTATTATTTCTAGAGTTTTTCATAAAGGTTAACAAATAAATAAAATATAAACTCAAGATTTAACACCTAAATTCTAGCTCCTCACCGACTGGTCCCAAAGTTCAATTGATCTTCGATATTTGAAACAAAAATATAGAAAAACAAGGATGAGTTATACAGGCTCAGTAAGTTACCATCACCTCCAATATACCTATACAAATATGTCAATAACAATCAGAAACATATACAACTCATACAAACAAGGTATCCATATCAAAATAATATATCAGCAACACTATGCAAATGTGTACACTTAAATACAACCGACACAGACACGACTCGACTATGGATGGCCAACCATTTACTCTACTCTCCTAGTCCCTCTGACTATAGCCACGATCGGCCCGTGGCTCGCCCCGAAAGAGACTAGATCCTGTATCACATACCACTCAACAGTCATGTGCCAGCGATAGCCCCGCTGGAAGCCCAAAAAAAAAACTAGCTCTGAGTATCCACGGAAACATGCATCCTCTGCATTTGCTTGTCATGCATGGCTGAAATAAGGCAACTAGCTCCTGTATCAGATACCGCTCAACGATCATGCACCAGGGATAGCCCCGCTAGATGCTCAAAAAGAGACTAAGTCCTCGTATGATTATAGTCGGACTAGAGAGCACCCACACCAACATAATGCACGCAATCCAATGCAATCAAATACAGATATATTACATATATTTACTAATTCATAAATATATACATATTGGCATACAACATCAGAGGTCAATATAACTTATTGAAGAGCATCCACCAACAACGTACAATTCAAACATAGATTTGATCTTCCAAGGACAACGAATATCTTAACCAACAATTTAAACATATAATTAATTTCTATTTCAAAATTAAAAAGAAAACTAAATTATCATTGGACACTCTCGTCAATCCAATTCTAACCCTGATCAAGATTTTAACAATTCCTCCCTTTCTTTTCTCTCTCCTCCTCTCTCTCCTCATCCTCTCTCCTCCTCTCTCTCTCATCCTCTCTCCTCCTCTCTCTATCTTTCTCTCTCTCCACTCTCTTATTTTCTTTTTTTTTTCTTTTTCTCTTTTTCTTTTCTTTTCCCCTTTCCTCTTTTTTTCTTTTTTCTCCTTCTTCCGTTCCCTTCCTCTCCATCGTCTCCACCGAACAGCCCCCACTTCATTTTTTTTTTTTTCATCCTTTCCTCTTCTCCTCTCCCTCTCCTTTCATTCTTCATCTCCTTCCTCCCCTCTCTTCTTCCTTCTTTCTCTCTTCTTCCCCAAGAAACAAAGGCCCCATCTCTTTTTTCTTTTTTTTTTTTTTTTCTCCTTCTCACGAACCCATCTCCTACCTTCTTCCCTCGCTTGGCCCGTGCAAGCCTCCCATACCTTCTTCCCTCGCTTGGCCCGTGCAAGCCTCCCATACCTTCTTCCCTCGCTTGGCCCGTGCAAGCCTCCCATGGCCATCAGAACCATGAGAGGTTGTGGACGGGGAAGAACACCACGGACAAAGGAGAACCGGGCAGCGTTGCCACCGGCGACCTTTGGTCACCAACTGGAAATTTCAAAAAAAAAAAAAAAAACGAACCCCACCCTCCTCTCTCCCACCGGTCATCACTGCTCCGCCCACGCTCGAGAGAAAGACAGAGTAAAGAAAACTTACTGACGAAGTCGACGTCAAATCTCGCGACCACCGAGGGAGACGCCTTCGGATTAGCCGAGGCACACAAGGAATTCATCTTTTAAAGGGAAGAATCCCTATTCCCCATGCCATCGTCCTTCCCCTCCGACTCCTTCGCTGACCGATCTCAACTCCTCGATGCTCGTCCGCCGTGATCTCCGGCGAAGATCCTAGTTGGATAAGAGAAAATTGAAATCTCCTGTTTCCGAATGCAAACTTTCCCCTTTTTTTCTTTTTTTCTGAGTTCCGGATGAAGTCGACAAGGGCTGCCAACTTCAACCCACAATGCCCCAATTATGGGCTGGGCCTCACAACAACACTCAAGGCACAGCACTCAAACTAAGTCATGGAATTTTTCAAGCAAAGCTGGGCAAAAAAATTGTATTCCAGAAGCGAAGATGAACATGTCAAAACGCACTTTTATTATTCCAAAATTTCATACAGACCTGGGAGGAACTAGGGAGGCAAGGATTGCTTTTGTTCCCATGGTCAACCACAATATATTTCTCGATCCTATATAAGGCACACTCATGGCCATCTCTAAAGCACCCAAGCACGGTTCCATAGAGGCAGAAGGCACACCTGGTTGCTGGCTGCAAATGGGGAACTTGCGCATCCTCGGATCCTCTTTGCTGCTCTTGTTTCTCTGGTGGCATTGAACCAAGGTCTTGTTCATGCTAATTTTTATAGCACTGTCTTCACCTGGGGCTCACAGAACTCAGCAATCTGGGGCAATGGCAACAACTTTGCACTCTTGCTCGATAAGGTCTCGGGTATAGAAATAAAGTTTCCTAATTTGTCAAATTTTAGAGCAGGTATTTAACTCTAGTACTGCAGAAACATATTCTCAGAAAATAAGCATAGAGAAATCTACGGAATGAGTGTTTTCTTTGAAAAGTTTGAAGTCATTGTCCTTCTGACCATGCTGCATTTCAATTTCAGCCCTGCTTAGCTTACATAAAATGCAACAATTGAGAATATAGGATAATCAAATTCGCATTATCTTAAAAATATTTAGAAATATCTCATTTGTTGTGCTATAACAATTCATTATTGAACTAAATATATGAAATGCAAGATGATACACAAGCTAATATGTGTTGGAGAAGAAAAGATAAATGAGTTTATAAAGCTGTTTGTATTGTTAGATACTTTGCAGATGCTTACACCTTTCATTGGCCAAACTAAGTTGAAGTCTTGATGGTGTACTGGTCTCATTTTGCATATGTTATGCAAGAAGAAATACTTTCCTCAACAAAAAATAAGAAGAAATGAGTTTGAAATAAATTTTTGTACAGAAAACCTCAGGCTCAACCATTTGACTTAAATAACACTCCTGACCAGCTGCAGTGGCCAATACTAATTTGTTCTGTTTCTTTATTTTCCCTTTCTTTATTTTTCTTCTTTTTTTTTAATGCAAACTCCCTGTTGATAGCATAGAAGGGGAGTGGTTCATGAATCTACAAGAATGTACTAACATTTTACCTCCTTTTCATATTCATATTCAATTTACCTGTTGTTTTCAATTTCAGGTTCTGGAATACAAACGAGCAGAGGGTTTCTCTTTGGAAGTACAGAAATGCAAATAAAACTGGTTCCAGGGAATTCAGCTGGCACTGTCACCGCATTTTATGTAAATCCTAATCTAACCAGGGTCACGAGAATTCACTCACAAAACCTTCACATTGGATTTCCATAGAACAGCCATAGCTGAAGTATATTCCACATGTCACAGATGTCGTCAACAGGAAGCAAGCATGATGAGATAGACTTCGAGTTCCTGGGAAATTTATCCAGACAACCATACATCATTCACACAAATGTCTTCACTCAAGGTGCAGAAAATAGGGAGCAGCAGTTCTACCCCTGGTTTGACCCAACTTCTGATTTCCACAATTACACCATACATTGGAACCCAAGTCAGATTGTGTAAGTTAACTCTGCTAATCTTAATGTTGTTTTCCAACCTACATACATCTAAACATTCTTCCAAGGAAGATCATCACCACTACAGAACTTAGCACCATCTGTTTGGATGAGTTCAGACTTCAGCCCATGGTAATTTCTCAAAGCTTAGTCAACCTGCTACCGAGGTTTGGTTTAACATGCAACATGCAATACTTAAGGAGAGAAATAAATAAATAAAAAGGGAAAAGGGTATACTGTACCATTGCTGTATTAGTTAGGCTTTGACATGATCACACTTTATGTATCGTTGATTCATATAAACATCAGAGGAAAAATAAATTTCATGGTAAATTACAACTGCAAACAACTAATGCAATCGTACTCTAAATATTTTCTGGAAAAGTGGTACAATATAACTGCAATGTATAAAAGATTAAGTTTGTTAGTAGCACTGAATTTGATATTTATCACTGCAAATTGGTTCTTATTTGCACATGTTGATTCACTGATTTATGAAGCAATACCAACCAATATTTATTAGACTGATGCACACCCCTAAGATAAATAAGGGTCAGTATCATATCATGCTAATGAGGCCGACCTCTGCAAAAAGAGTACAAGCCATAGCCTTGAAACTTGGCTGCTTGACATTACCGGAACATCAATCTAGTTCTAATGCACACCTATTTCTGTAACGAGATCCAAACTTGTTTTCAAGTGAATGGACCATTCACAAGTACATCTTATAAATTTTACATGTTTTCAAGTATTTGAATTCTTATTTCTGTAATCTAGTTCTAATGCAGACCTAGTTCTAATACAGGATTCATATTATACATGTGTTGAACATCTTTCGAAGTATTTGAATTCCTGGCAGCATGGCCACCACCCTCAGTGACTAACAAAAGTGAACAAGCTATAGCTAAAAAAAGATTTATGATTGATATAACTCCAATCTATTGCAGGTGGTTTGTTGAGGGGCTCCCAATCCGAGTCTTTAGAAATTATGAAAATTTTGGGATTCCGTTCCCCAACAAACAAGCAATGAGAGCCTACTCAAGCCTATGGAATGCTGATAACTGGGCAACCAGAGATGGCCTGATAAAGATTGACTGGAGCAATGCACCCTTCACTTCATAGCAAGATATCGCGAGCTCCGCCGGAGAGCTTGCACATGGACTGGACCAAACAGCATCAGCCTATGCGTTCAAACTACCCCTGCTAACTGGTGGACTTCACCTGTATATAGTGAGTTGAATGACATGCAGAAGGGTCAGCTGAACTGGGTCAGACAGAACTTCATGATATATGATTACTGCAAAGATGCAAAGAGATTCAATGGACAAGTCCACCCTGAGTGTTCTCTACCACAATTTTAACGGATGACTTGATTTTATAATGAAGTGGTTGTGATGGTATGAGTGTCAAGGTAAATAAGCCTGTGTTGTTTTGGTTGATTTCATTCTTAAGCTGTTAACTGAAGAATACATAATATAAAGGCCAGTGTTCCAATAATAACCAGTAATTCTCAATTCATAGGCCACAGGCCTATTGTATCCTTTTTTTTCAGGAACCAAGTTTAATTTTGAGTTTCGCTTCGTATGAATGTATCTAATACATTTTCTTGTTACATGAAATAAGCAGCATACAATGCAAGCATTTAATCAGCGTATCATTTATTTTCTATGTTCAAAGAAAATATTCTTTCAATATAGAGTTCTTCTATCCCATGGACAGGATTTCCGTCGAGATTATGAGTGGAGATGTTACCTGTCTAAAAGACACAGATTTCTTTCAATATAGAATTCTTCTATCACAACAACCAACGATGATGACAGGATACGGTTACCTGTCTAAAAGACACAGATTTCTTTGATTTCTTCTTTATATTAAACAACCAAAAGATGTACTGGTATTAAGATGATGAAGGAAACGACATTAAGATCATCAGAGATTTGCTGAGAAAAAGGCAAATATGCTAATGTTCACACTTCAAAATAAGCCAAGCAAAGAAAGTTAGAGGGGAGTATTCTCTCACCTATGCTTGACATGGAAAAGCAAAATCCAAAGAGAAAATATTAGGAGGAAAAGGAGGATGTTGATTAAACCTAACAAGTGAATATTCTCAGTTTTCTTATCTATTTCTCCATCGAATTGCTTCTCCTTATGTTTCTCGACAGCCAAATGGCATCTAGAGGGAAAAGGGCAAAAAAATCAGCCTCCATTTCAACATGTGAGGAAACCATATCAATATACATATCATAAAGTAATACTGCGATTAGTTTGATTTCTTCCGGGGTGCGTTTGGTTTGTGACAGGAATTGGAATCAGAATAAATTGGAATAGGAATCGGAATGGCTACATCCCCTGATGTGTCTGGTTTATGACCAAAATCAAAATTGGAATCAGAACGGGATTTGAATACTAGTAAAGAGTAGAGATTAGATTTTGGGGGATTGGGGTATTTCTGTTCCTCCTCGCAAGTTGAGATAGGAATGGGACTCCTTCCAACCAGATGGAAGGAATAGGAGTCACTCACTCCCATTGACACGATCTCTTTTTTGATATAAACAAACTAGATCACCATCTCCACATAACCTAAGGAAGCTTGATTCAAATTTCAAAAGTATCCAAATCCAATACTTACATAAAAGCCAAAACAAATCATATTAAAAATCAGTTGGATGCTTTTAACTCGAGAGAGTATAATTATGATTAAACCTAATTACTCTGGAACAGGGAATTAACTGCTTAGAATATAAAAAGTATAGATCATGATGCAAAAAGACTCACACAAACACTTAGGTGTCACTAAACCAGAAGCCACTGCGTTTTATTTTCAAGCACTCATTGCGACATAAGACATTATCTATTTAGTATGTGAATGAGAGAGGTGGGAATATCGGATCTGAAGAATAAAGATGAAAATATTTTACGGAATGCGGGAAGAATATATACCTCGAACAAATACCATCGATTGCATTCTATGTAACGCCTGTGGGCTTCAAGAACTGCATGAGCAAACAAAGAAAAAGATTAGTTTTTGATGCAATATAGATCGAAGAAGAGAAGGGGAAAAAGGAGGAGGGGTTTGGATTAGGGTGGGGAAGCAATCGGTTCGGCCAATGACGGAAAGGACGGCGGACGAAGAACTTGGCATGGAGGGAATCTTCGCCGGAGGGAAGGCGGGAAGGTGGCGGAGAAGGCGGCGATTTGTTGCAGGAGACGCGGGTCATCGGAAGGGGGACCGTCGTGCAAGCGCCTAAAAAGTCGGTTAACGTCGCCGACTCTGGAATATAAGATGAAATACTCACTTATTTGTTAACACGAATGTAAAATTATTTCTCGGTCGCTAACTTGCAATTTTATTGCCGACTTTGGAATTTTTATAAGAGAAAACTAACTTTGGCTCCCTAAACAGAAGTTTATATATTTTCCTGATCTTGTTTAGTACTTGGAATATGATGAGGGAGAGCTATCCATTACTCTAAATACACATTTAATTTCTTTACCGTTACTAACTCACAAATTTCATGTTAAATAGGCCAGCTCCGACGACGTTGCGGTATTGTAATGGACAATTATGACAAGGTCCTTAAATAAATCTTCAACTATTTTTCAATTTTAATTTACAGATTTCATACAAAATCAACAGAAAATGTTGAAAATATGGCAGGGATGTTATAGGTCCTTAAAATAAAACTCGAAAGTTAGGAAGATGAAAATATGATCAGAAAACTTTAAATCATGAACTGATGATAAGAATATTATTCTCGATCCCAAAAAAAAAGCACTTGGGGCAAGGAACGAAGTTTTCAAGTCCTGTGCTTCACGGCTTTGGTGTGCTGAGGGTGGAACAAGTTTTATTTTTGGCTGGATTGTTTTAATCATGGAGCAACCTCTTCCTTGATTTGCTTCTCCCGGAAAATGGCTGTGATGTTCCTATCAATTGGTACAGGCTTTTTCAGAAACGAGAGATAGAATTAGAGTTCCGACCAGAAATAATTCTACCAGAGAGATGAATAGCATTCAAACATTTCCAAGAAGAGCCCAAGGGTTTTTAGGAGTCCAGAAAAAGGATTTGGGAAATTTGTTCGCGTGTGTCGTTGATAGCTCAAAGTCCGCGGACATCAACCAAATGCGTGATAGGACAGTGTTTATAGGTTCGGCCCATTAATCAATATGGACAGATAATTACGGGAAAACATTATCCACTGAAAAACTAATATATCTATTAAAGAGAAAGGATAAAATCCAGTTGCTGCAACTTTCTGGTTTAATAGCACTAGACCTCAGCTTGGATGGGGCAACTCATCGAGACTTGATAGTCCTGGCTCATGATTTGAATGGACTTGGGCATGGAGAACTCACCTAAGGCCCAGTCCGGCCCAAGGTCCTAAATGCCCTTTCATTTTTATGATCAGGTTTGAAATATAGAAATCTTTGTAAATAATTTGTCTAAATGGCTAGGCATGATAAATAAACGAAGGCTTAGGAAAATAAAATCAAACCTGGATAGCAAATATAAACCTGATAGTTGGATTGGGCCTGGCCCGGGTCGAAAACAAGTTACTGATATCTTAGTAAAAGAGAAATTCTTTGTGCACGCTTGCGGTGCAGCAATCCATCGTGGCCTGCACCTTAAAATCTGAAACAGTATTACGACATCCTAGTTCAAAAGCTACGACATCCTAGTTCAAAACCTGAAACAATATTACGACATCCTAATTCAAAAGCGACGACATCCTAGTTCAAAACTTACGACATTTTATAGAAAAATATAAATTAAATCAGAAACAGTATTACGATATCTAGTTCAAAAGTTACGATATCCTAGTTCAAAATCTATGATATCCCTGCAGAAAAACTGGATAGAAGGATATTTTGATCTGAACAAAAATTTTAAATAAAAATTGAATAATAATTAATGCTAGTTACGTTCGGCTTCATTCATCGTGCTATATATTCGGACAATAAAAAAAAAAAATGATGCAGCTGTGCTGAATTTTCTGCATTGCACGCGGTGCAGAAAGTCTTTTTCGTCGGTAAAATCCTGTCCGAGTCCGTTAGAGCCCATCCAAACCCAGATCTAAGTCGCACCACGAGGTCTAAATTTATAAGATCGGTGACATCCCAAGGGAAGCCGGTCAAGCTACGCGACATGAATCAGAACCACCAAGAAGTCACGTGTAACTTGCCTATTGACTTCTTCAAGTTGATAGCAACCTATTTTTTTTTTCCCTATAAAACTACTTTCCTAGAGAAGTGGGCAGGCCTTTTTATATTTTAAATATCTGACGTCACGATGGAGGTGATAAGACTGATTTAAAATTAAAAAATGCCAAACCATCGTGTCTCGGTCCCCTACTGTACCATAATGCATGAAGCCCTCTTCTTGGCCATTGGATTCTTATCAAACCTTGGGGTTTGAGCCCTTCCACGACAAAGGAAAATCAAAGAAGCCACATCAGAGAGAAGGATAAGATAACCACGTTACGGAGAAGAAGCCGGCCGACACGGGAAGACCAAGCCGTCGCTGGATATGGGAGGCCGGCGACCGGAGAATCCGAATCCGATTGGGCCGCGACCCGCGGCGCACTATAGCGCTGGCCGTGCCCTCCCACGAGACCCGCGCGGTGCGATATGCGTCGAGGAGGGCGACGCATGTGGCCTTGGTTGCATCCGATACCGCCAAATGACCAGAACGCCCTTCAACTCCATCGATAAATGAAACTTATTATTACTTTTTGGACGGTCGTGATTGATGATTTGTTGATCTTTTTTGTTCTTCTTTTAGCTGTAACGGACGGGATCGGATGGAAGCTGCGGCACGTGTCACGCGTGGCTAGGAGTACGTGTAGGAAGGAAGGTGGGATGGCAGCCACGCCCTGCGTCCCGCCAAATCCCCGAAATAGCGTGACGCCTGCAAAAGTTCCTGTGTACGTTATTGCCCTCGTACCGAGCCGTTTTTTAACTTTTTCATTCTTGAAGTCTTTTTTGACCGGAACGTATCCTGCTGAACCGGCTCTACTGCTCCGGACAACATAAAAAAGAAGACCAAACCGGACAGCGGCCCGGATTTATTCGGAACGGAATCAGCTCCATCATCTCGACCGGCTTGGTTTTTGTAAAGGAAGCCGATTGGGCTGGTCAATACCAGCTTCGAGGGAGGACCGAAAATGGACAGGAATAAACAGATACCATCAAACATTAATTATAAAATTCAATACACCAATCCTTGATACCTTTCGAGGATGACGTTTGACTCAGCTAGCTCTGTGAGTTTATATCAACATAATTTTCTTGTTTGATTTTTTTCTAACATCATTTATTCTTGATATATTTTCAAACTTCACCACGTACCGATTGATTAGTAAAGTTTTTTGGTTTTTAGTTATTCCCCATCAACTATCCTATCCCTACCCGCTATATCCAAATCGAAGCCCATGCCAATGCTTATAGAATTGAGGATTGGTTGTTGTCAAAAAGCGAGGGCCTACGCCCTCTAGAATTGAATCCCCACCACTTGTCTATGGATATGATTGTAATTATCATATGAATACTGCATGGATGCATATACCATCATCTAAAGGTACCATCCAAAGGATATGCCATCATGTAAATTTTTATGGGATGCAGTTTTTTATATGGTGCTACTAAATTGTCACCTTTAATTCATGCCAATAATTTTGAAGGATATAGATTTTTGGATCATGTAGATTGTTGAATTTAACAAATCAAAGGTTGTTGCTTTCGATCAACTTTTCATATCAATTAATAGAAAGAAAATATATTTACCTCTATGTCGAATGAAAAAGAAGCCGATAACCTTTTCTAACTCCAAGCTTTTCTATGATCTCAATAAGTTTCTTTGGCCATTTCATGATTGTGATTTTCATGAGCTTTATATGTTTTTTTACAAATGTCTTTCACGTATACTAGGTTAGGGGTGACGGATAAATATTTGGATAGAATAATTAAATACTAGCACAAGTAGAGAGGCAATATAGTAGCCTGTCATCCAAGATAAGAAATGTGCTTTTACTGGGGAGGATAATGAAATTGTGGTCATCATTATGGATGATGGGAGATGCTCATAAGTCACAATTATGAGAGAGTTAAAGCCTCACCTAACTAGCCCCTCTTCATTTGGCATTGTTCACGTGATCGACTAATATGAATAGTTGGAAATCATGATAACAAAGGTGCAGCACCTCTACCCTAAAACTTCAACACCAAAAGGATGAGACATAGTTACATGGATTTTGGCAAGGGCCTTGGAGGGATGGACTCGATCTCGACCGGGATCTGATCTCAGACGGGGGGCACGCCTAATGAGCCCTACCTCAGCTAGGAGCTGACCTCGACAGGGTGGTCCGCCTCGATTCTTCATCATGTAGCATTGCCCAGGTGGCAGGTCTCTTACCATCGTGGCCGTTCGTAGGCTCCACATCAATGGATGTCTCCATATTAGTCCATAGGCTCCTCGTTAATGGATGTCGCCATATCAATTGCCCCCCACTCCCGAGCCCGGAGAACGAAGCATTCGCTCAGGACGAAGGAAGTAATGATTGCACTGGCATGGAGGGGGCACGCTCCTTTCGTTACCAATGCCGGATGCATCGGCGTTTGGGTGGTCGTGCTTTCGCGCCATCTGGGTGTCGCCACGTCTTCTCTCCTTAAAAACGATCATTAATGCTGCATCGACTTCAAGAGAACTGCTCCAAGTTTGAAGTGCCGCTTCGATACGAGGCATCTCTCGATTGGCTTGGCGCGAGACATGGCACATGTCTTCTATGAGCACGAGGCGACAGGACTCCAATCGTTAAATAGGATTTATCTTCTCAATCCTTAGAGATTCTTCAGGCGGTGGAAAGACCAGACTTTTGCTCCAGAGCTACTCTTTCCCATCCTCTTGGGTGAAGTCTTAAAAAAAGTTAGGCTCCCTCCCTTCTTTTCCCCCCTTTTTTCTCCTTGAGTTGGGGGAGTACCCTTGCTAGGGTCTCCAAGTCCTTGTACGACTTTTATCTTCATTCTTTGTACTGTAGGGATGAGGTTCAACCTCAAGGATCTCTGGGAGATGTCCCGAAAGAGGGCTGCTATCGAGGAGCCCGAGGGGGAGCCCAGTGTGAAGGTTCAGGAGGGTGACGTGGGGACTACGGAGGTGGTCAAGCTTGAGGTGGCCCCTGTCGTAGGGAGGGACGCTGACTCCCTTCAGGCCAAGGAGATGGCCTGTCTGGAAAGGAGGGTGCATACCCTCTAGACTCAACTGGAGGAGGAGAAGGCTTGGGCCGTGGCGGTAGTTGAAAGGGCGATGATGGCTGCTGCGCTGGCGAAGATGGCCAAAAAAGAGGCGGTGGATGCCATCCCTAAGTTCATGGCATCCCAGGCCTTTAAGGACGAGGTCGCCGATAATGTCTTGGATTCCTTCCATCAAGGATTCAAGGACTTCAAGAGCAAGGACTTTCACTTTTACAGACTGAAAGGGCTAGACAACATCAGGCCTTCCATTCCGTTCCCTGGGCTAGAGGATGAGCATGGCTTCGAGGAGGAGTCAGGATCAGAGGAGGTTGAGGTTGAAGCGAGATCCAAGGCCTCCCCAAGCACCTCGTAGGAGGCGGAGGTCGCCCGTCAGTCTGGAAAGGAGCCGGCGGTTGATGTTTAGATCTCCCTTTCCTTTTTGTGTTTGTAAGTCAAGGAGGGCCTTCGGTTTGTTGGGGGCACCTCACAGGGAATGTACATGAAGTTTTCACCATATCAATGAAACCTCTTGACTATCATTCCATTTCTATCTCTTCCTCCTTTTCTTCTTTTCTCTCTCTTTTTTTTTGTTTTTTTGTATTGCCTGGCGATGGGTCAGGCGGTAGATGGTGGAACTTGCTTGGAGCTCCCATCTGACATCTCCGGACTGTGAGCTGGGCAATGAAATTGCTTGTCTCTGAGTGCCAGGTTTCATAAGTTTCCGAACTTGAAGTACCGGGCTTCGGGAGTCTCCGGGTTTTGGTGCGAGGCGCTGAGGCTCCGGGCTTTGGTGCGGGGCGTTGCGGCTCCTGGCTTGAGTGCGGAGCTTCGAAAGTTTCCAGGTTTTAGTATAGGGCACTGTGGCTCCTGACTTTGGTGCAGGGTGCTATGCCTTCTGGCTTGAGTGCAGGGCTTCAAAAGTTTTCCGGCTTTGGCGCGGGGTACTGTGGCTCCCGACTTGAGTGCGGGGCGCTGCGGCTCCCGGCTTGAAGTAGGATGTGAAAGTAAATAGATGTGCAGGTGGTTTGACAAGATCCTACACTAGGCATGCAAACATCTGCGGGAGCAGATTGGATTTTAAAATAATTTTTAAAATTCGCGCAGCGGGTATCTGCTCCGCCAGGAACTAATCTAAGTCTAGTTGCATTTAGGCATGCATGATCTTATAAAATATTTATAAAATATTAAACAATTTAATCTATCCATGCATGATAAAAAAAAATTAATTTTCCATACCTTTATTCCACCTGGAATAACCTTGGAATAAACCTGGAATAGACTGGAATAACTGGAATAAAGTTATTCCAGTCGTCTTCCTCCTTGGGACCCTGTTTTTGGCTTGCAAAACGTCGTCGGAACACTGCCTTCCGGACCTCCGTTTGCTCCCAAATTTGAGCAGCGGCTTCTTGGACAAGTCTTCTTCGATTTGCCACCGGTTGCTGCAATCAAATCTAAGCCAAAAAAATTAAATAATTCACCAAAGTCTGCTGCCAGATTTTGCAACAGAACTGGACAGCAGACTTTGGCCTTCGTTTCGGAGCGATTGGGGCGATCTCGGCTCGCGTGGTTTTCTCCTAGGAGTAGAGTGGTACTCCCTCTAGAGGGGAGACATGCCCGGGACTCTCGGATCCGCCTCCACGCACGGTGCTAGCCGCCGGAAGAGGGCTTCATGGTCACAGGTTTTCTGCAGTTGGGCAGAACTTGAGCACTTCAAAACAATGGGATTTAAAACCTTGTTTCACTCCCTCACAAGCTCCTAAACCCAGTCCCAAAACTCCCCACTTAAGCCTCTCAAACAAGCCACAAAGACCCTCAACATTCTCCTTTCTGAAATTTTCTCACGGTGAAAAAATTCGTTGAAAACTCAACTCTCAAAACAGGGACGGTTGATGGTGTTTATATAGGCTGATGGGAGGGAGAGGGAGGTGGAGCAACGTGAGGTGGAGAGGCTTCAACAGTTAACCCAATTAAACGCCATAATCAAGGGATTAAAGCCATTAACCAAAGTGGAGGGAGAAGAGGAAAACGCCCAGCTAAGGAGCCGTTTGGCCTTTCCAACGTTTGGGAAAAATTTTCATTCGTTTGGCCTTCCTTTCCAAATACCGTGTAAAACGGTCCAAGGTAGAAAAGAAATCAAGGTGGAAACCGGTTCAACCAAAAACTGGTCCAATCCCTTTAAACCAAACGATTCAATCCAATTGAACCTGGTTCAAGGAATAAAATTGGTTCACAACTAATTGAAGGCCGAAACGAACTCCGAATCAGTTCAAAATTGATTCAGAAAAATCCTGGCGCAGAGCTGGTCAACCCGAAACATTTTCCGATCGACACAAACAAGGGCAAAATGGGAAAAAAAATATCCAAAAATACTGTGACCATAAAATCGAGACGATTTCCAATCGTAATCGGTATCCGGATCAGAGAGTTATCCTCTATGGCGTGTGACCTCATAGGTTCGAACCTAAACGGTAGCATTAGAACAATTTCTAGTACCAGCACAGGAAACCATCTAGTAATGGGTCCCGACGTCCGGATAGGTCGAAGATGCGGGAGCAAACAATCGAACCTCTGGCATATGGTTACCGTATAATTCATCCCTTTGACCTCTAATGCTCAGGACGACTGAGATTGGGTTGCCAACCCAGACTGAGTCAGTCGACTACGTGTCTCAACCTCGCAAGCCTAGTGACTCTTCACTAGGACTACCCCGGCCGAGGATTTGTTAAATTGAGATACTGCGAGACATTCAATCCAAACTGTTTGGACAGGTCAATTCCATCTTGGTCCATCACTGCTCTACAAGTACTTGCCTGTACCCAGAAACCTTCCATCACCGGATTAAAAATCCGGGTAGTCCGGCACCAAAGCACAGGGAGTTGCTTGCAAGCTACCGTGATGACCTCAGATCTGAGGGACACATATACCCATATCCAATCGTGAGTTTCCCTTTAGCAGAAAAGGGCTGCACGGAGTCACGTTCAATGAGATACCACATATCCCACTTGTAGGTCACATCAGTGTCACCACACTCATTTGGTCAAGAGGACAACCAAACGATGTGAACTGCAACAACCTATACTTGATATATTGCCGTCCAGTACAATATATCATTTGGTTGTGAACTGGATTTAAGGACCACTCGATACATCCTCTCTGTATCGAAGTCATTGTAATCCTAAGGACTTCATCACATGGAAAGAGTTCATTTTTAGAAAAATACAATATGTGATGAGCTGCCAAAAAAATATATATTTTATTAATTCATAAAATGAATACAAAACTCAGCACAACCGCCTACAACCCAGGCGATTGGCTTTGGGACACAATTCCCAACAACTCCCACTTGTACTAAAGCCAATCAGAAGAGTATCTAATACCCATTTCCCATTTACAATAGTCGAACTCTTTTATTCCGAAGGTTTTAGTGAAGGGGTCGGCCAGATTTTCTTTTCCATCGATCTTCACAAGATTGATGTCGCCTCGTTCCACGATCTCTCGTATGAGGTGGTAGTGCCGCAAAATGTGTTTGATGCGGTGATGAGCTTTTGGCTCCTTAGCTTGAGCAATGGCTCCAGTGTTGTCACAATACATCGAAACAGGACCATCTAGGGAAGGTACTACCCCTAGCTCTCAAGGAACTTCCGCAACCACACAGCTTCCTTTGCCGCATCTGATGCTGCAATATATTCTGCTTCGCATACCGAGTCTGCAACAGTTGCCTGCTTAGAACTTTTCCAGCAGATCGCTCCTCCATTCAGGATAAAAACAAACCCTGACACACTCTTGCTATCATCTCTATCTGACTGGAAACTGGAGTCAGAGTACCCCACAAGTTTCAAGTCAGGTTCTCCATAAATCAGCCATTGATCTTTTGTATTTCTTAAATACTTAAGGATGGACTTAACCACCTTCCAATGCGCCTCACCTGGGTCAGACTGGTATCTTCTCACTACTCCTAGTGAGTATGCCACGTCTGGTCTAGTACAAGTCATAGCATACATGATAGAGCCTATTACAGAAGCATAAGGTACTTTACTCATGCGCTCTCTTTCCTCAGGAGTTGTCGCATAATCCTTCTTGGAAAGAGTAATTCCAGAACCTATCGGAAGATAGCCTTTCTTGGAATTTTTCATGCTGAACCGTTTCAACACAGTGTCGATGTACATAGACTAGGACAGTCCCAAAAGCTTCTTAGATCTATCTCTATAGATTTTTATACCTAGTATGTAAGAAGCTTCACCCAAGTCTTTCATGGAGAACTGAGATGATAACCAGACCTTTATTCCTTGTAATGCTGCGACATCATTCCCGATTAAGAGAATGTCGTCAACATACAGTACTAGGAATACGATCACAGAACCATTAACCCATTTATAGATGCACGGTTCTTCTTCGTTCTTAACGAAGCCATACGATTTGATACACCTATCAAACCGTAAGTTCCAACTTTGAGACGCTTGCTTGAGTCCATATATGGACCTCTGCAACTTGCATACTTTTGATTCATCTGTGGATGTGAACCCTTCAGGCTGTATCATATACACCTCTTCTTCCAGCTCCCCATTAAGGAAAGCGGTTCGGACATCTATCTGTCAGATCTCGTAATCAAAATATGCTGCCAAAGCAAGCATGATCCGAATGGACTTGAGCATTGCCACAGGGGAGAAAGTCTCGTCATAATCGATACCATATCGCTGACGATACCCTTTGGCAACCAGATGGGCTTTATAGGTCTCTACCTTCCCATCTGCGCCCCTTTTCCTCTTGAAGATCCATTTACACCCGATGGATTTTATTCCTTCAGGCGGATCAACTAATGTCCAAACATTGTTGATTTCTATGGACTCCATTTCGAATCGCATGGCTCCAAGCCATGCCTCAGAGTCAGATCTCTGAAGTGCATCCATATAGGTGATCAGATCCTTATTGTTCTCATCAAGCTCAATGGAATCGCCATCCCGGACCAAGAAACCATAGTATCTGTCCGGGTGACGCGGTATTCTACCGGATCTCCTAATGGGTTCTGGGTGTGATTCAATCACAGCCGGTTCTACGATGTCCTTAGAGTGTGTAGGTTCTTCTATTAGCTGAACTTCATCAAGTTCAATCTTAGAAGCTATAGTTCCTTCTCCAAGGAATTCCTTTTCCAAAAAGATAGCTTTAAGAGCAACGAACACCTTTTGTTCATTCTCCAAATAGAAGAAATACCCTTTGGTTTCCTTAGAATAACCAATGAATAAATACCTGTCAGACTTAGGACCAAGTTTGTCTGAGTCTAAACGTTTTACGTAAGCCGGACAACCCCAGATCCGAAGGTGTGAGATTGAGGGTTTACGCCCATTCCACATCTCATACGGAGTGGAGACAACATACTTACTTGGAACATTATTTAATAAGTAACAGGCTGTCAGAAGCGCATATCCCCAAAAGGATAGCGGCAGAGT
Source organism: Areca catechu (assembly GCA_021397845.1). NCBI lineage: Eukaryota > Viridiplantae > Streptophyta > Magnoliopsida > Arecales > Arecaceae > Areca > Areca catechu. The sequence goes on along the minus strand of CM038042.1, from coordinate 168,144,034 downwards.
TGCAAAGCCCATCATGGATCGAACCATGTCCAATAAGGTTCGATTCATCCTTTCGGACACACCATTCCACTGTGGTGTTCCTGGAGGAGTCCACTGAGAGAGAATTCTATTCTCCTCAAGATATGTCAAAAATTCACCAGATAAGTATTCACCACCTCGATCAGATTGAAGGGTTTTAATACTTTTTCCAATTTGCTTTTCTACTTCATTACGGTATCGTTTGAACATTTCAAACGATTCAGACTTATGTCTCATTAAAAAGACATAACCGAATCTTGAAAAGTCGTCTGTAAAAGTAATGAAATATTTGTATCCTTCTCTTGCACTAACTGACATCGGTCCACATACATCAGTATGTATTAGACTTAGAAGTTCTGTAGCTCGTTCGTCTTTTCCAGTAAAAGGTGACTTGGTCATTTTACCAAGTAAACAGGATTCACAAGTGGGCAGTGATTCAGAATCACTGGCCTCGAGAAGTCCATCTCCTCGTATCTTGTTTATCCTATTTTGGTTAATATGACCTAGCCTACAGTACCAAAGGTACAAATTATTGACATTATCTAACCTTGGGCATTTGTTAGAAGTGTACATTACACTAACAGGCCTTGATAGTACGTATATGCCATTATTTAATCTAGCTTTCATTATAACAGAGTTATTCAAAATAACATTGCAAAAATCTCCTTTTATTGATAGTTCAAAACCACAATTGGCCAAAAGGCCTACAGAGATTATGCTCATAATGAAACTAGGACAATAGTGACAGTCGACTAGTTCGACAGTACAAGACTCAAAGACAAGACGCAGGACTCCGATCGCCAGTACTGGAACACGATTTCCATTCCCGACGCTCAGAAACTGTTCTCCATCTTCAAATCTTCTGCTAACTTGAAGTCCCTGTAATGAATTACAAACATGAATTGGACTACCAGTATCCAATACCTAGTTAGCAGTATCAACAATTGAGTAATTACAAGATTTTATCATATAAATACCTTGTTCAGCAGACTTCTGCTTCCTCGGCCTGTTCGGATCAAGGGACGCAATATAAAGAGGACAGTTCCTCTTCCAGTGTCCCTTCTTCTTGCAGTAGAAACATTCTGCAGAAGACTGATCAGCCTTATACTTCTTGGTCTGATTAGGGCCAGGAACATTCTGCACCTTCTTTCCCTTCTTATTTATTTTTTTTTTCCCTTTCTTAAAGGGACGACGACCTCTACTTCCTCCCACTAAATTCACCACCCCCTTATTCAGTTGGTGGTCTTTCTCGAAAGTCTGCAGCATCCCAAAAGACCATAGTAGTTTACTGCAGGCTTGTTCATTCTGTAATGATCAAGAAAGTCAAGATAGGAGGAGGGAAGAGAATTCAGGATTGCATCCTTGCCGAGCTGCTCGTGCAAGGGGCATCCGAGTTTGCCCAGTTTTTCAATCAGCTCGATCATGTACAATACATGATCAGTGACTGAACCACCATTCGGCATCTTAGAGTTGTATATGGCACAAGACACTTTGTACCGTTCTACATCATCCGGGGTGCCGAAGGATTCCTTCAATTTTTGAAGGATTTCATCAGGTTGGGCCTCCTCAAATTTGCGACTGAACTCGTCGTTCATCGTCGCTAACATAATGCACCGGACAGTAGTGCGATCAGAGACCCACTTCAGATAAGCATCTCTGACCGCACTCCGTGCATTAGAGGGAGGGATTTCAGGTGCCGGATCCGTTATCACATATAGGATCCGTTCATGCTCCAGAACAATTCTTAATCTTCGATACCAACTATCGAAGTTATGACCCTTTAACTTCTCGTTATCGAGAAGTGACCGGAGCGATAAATTTGAAGACATCTGAAAAGAAAACAAGACCAAATTAGTGTATTGAATTAATAATTTAACCAAAAGACTTGGACTTTAGTCTAAAGGTTTCTCCCACTAATTTTTTAGATTGGTAGCCTCAAACTCCAATCCGTGAAAATACTTTTTCTCAAGTGGGTACTGAAATCCAATAGGCCTCGCATGAGCCCGACTATGGCCGGCTCACCCATACGAGCCTAAAGGTAGGTTCGTAAACCAATTGTTTTCCTAAACAATTTTCAGTATATTATTTTGCCCCAGAGAGCACCCCAATCGGCCTAGGGGCCTTCTATTGCGGGTCTCTGGTTAGGTCTAACCATTAAAATGACGAATCCAATGCTTCCAGTTAACTAAAGACCAAGCCCGACTATGGCCGGCTCACCTGGTCCTGTTAAGGAGGTTGCACTGAACCATCATCGATCAGATAGAAATTCTAGTCGCCGGATGTACACCCGTTCTATGGAACTGCCGATGCACACCAAGCTAGTGGACACATTTCTATCCAACTTAATGGGAGGCAAAGACACTATCAACTCCTTGACTTAGTCTTTTTAAGGACCTAATAATTTTAGAGGATTTTTAATTGTGACAGAAGAAAGAGATAAGAACATGGATCATCCTCCCACTGAATCAATCAGATTCCATGAGGATTGAAATAAATCAACAAATGATCCATGGGCACCTATAGGTCAGTCAGACCGATCAACCTGGGTGACATGGGTTAACTCGAGTCATTGAGCTTTTCCAATCAGTTCCGGTCGACTCGACTAGCCAGGTAGGTGAGATCATGGGTGAGTATCCGTCATTAACCATCTTTCCTAGACACCAACCAGGTTGGCCAGGAAAGAGGTAGCCTCATACAACCATGATCACAATGCCAAACCTACCTCGACACCAGTCGGTTTACCAGACTCGATCAGACTAGCCTAAAGACTCGGGCGTCCACTGAGCCACTAATTGGATCCATTTTAGATGAACGGATCAACTAATCTAACTATTAGATAGTTATTAAGAAGGACCTTAAACAACTTTTGTTTAATCTTCTTATTATCCGATTCAACTAAACTTAGGTCTAACCCAGTTATGGATCCAACTAGTCAGCTAACCCAATTAACCCAAAATGGCTTATGTAAGTGTTTTAGATTTCTTAAACCTAAAAAATTTTAATAAGCCAAAGATTTAATTAAAACAATTTTAATTAAGTCACAATGTAAAACATTTTTACATAACCAAAAAATCATGCATCAAGATATTTTATATTAAAACATGCCTAAAACTATGTATCACCAAATTAAAACAATTTTTAATTTTTTAATATTCTTTAAGGATCCTTCTGAAGAGGCCAACACAGACGATCTGCATCGTGTCAAAGACACACGGTCATGGTGAAGGTCTCAACTAGGTTCCAAAAAGAAATCTTAATACATTTTTAAGATTAAATAATTTTTAATCTGTAAACATGCATACTAGATTAGATTACAAATTCAACATGGCTCTAATACCAATGAAAGTAAACAGATGTGCAGGCGGTTTGACAAGATCCTACACTAGGCATGCAAACATCTGCGGGAGCAGATTGGATTTTAAAACAATTTTTAAAATTCGCGCAGCGGGTACTGCTCCGCCAGGAACTAATCTAAGTCTAGTTGCATTTAGGTATGCATGATCTTATAAAATATTTATAAAATATTAAACAATTTAATCTATCCATGCATGATAAAAAAAATTAATTTTCCATACCTTTATTCCACCTGGAATAACCTTGGAATAAACCTGGAATAGACTGGAATAATTGGAATAAAGTTATTCCAGTCGTCTTCCTCCTTGGGACCCTGTTTTTGGCTTGCAAAACGTCATCGGAACACTGCCTTCCGGACCTCCGTTTGCTCCCAAATTTGAGCAACGGCTTCTTGGACAAGTCTTCTTCGATTTGCCACCGGTTGCTGCAATCAAATCTAAGCCAAAAAATTAAATAATTCACCAAAGTCTGCTGCCAGATTTCTGCAGCAGAACTGGACAGCAGACTTTGGCCTTCGTTTCGGAGCGATTGGGGCGATCTCGGCTCGCGTGGTTTTCTCCTAGGAGTAGAGTGGTACTCCCTCTAGAGGGGAGACATGCCCGGGACTCTCGGATCCGCCTCCACGCACGGTGCTAGCCGCCGGAAGAGGGCTTCACGGTCACAGGTTTTCTGCAGTTGGGCATAACTTGAGCACTTCAAAACAATGGGATTTAAAACCTTGTTGCACCCCTCACAAGCTCCTAAACCCAGTCCCAAAACTCCCCACTTAAGCCTCTCAAACAAGCCACAAAGACCCTCAATATTCTCCTTTTGAAATTTTCTCACGGTGAAAAAATTCGTTGAAAACTCAACTCTCAAAACAGGGATGGTTGATGGTGTTTATATAGGCTGCTGGGAGGGAGAGGGAGGTGGAGCGACGTGAGGTGGAGAGGCTTCAACAGTTAACCCAATTAAACACCATAATCAAGGGATTAAAGCCATTAACCAAAGTGGAGGGAGAAGAGGAAAACGCCCAGCTAGGGAGTCGTTTGGCCTTTCCAACGTTTGGGAAAAAATTTCATTCGTTTGGCCTTCCTTTCCAAATACCGTGTAAAACGATCCAAGGTGGAAAAGAAATCAAGGTGGAAACCGGTTCAACCAAAAATGGTCCAATCCCTTTAAACCAAACGGTTCAATCCAATTGAACCTGGTTCAAGGAATAAAATTGGTTCACAACCAATTGGAGGCCGAAACGAACTCCGAATCAGTTCAAAATTGATTCAGAAAAATCCTGGCGCAGAGCTGGTCAACCCGAAACATTTTCGTCGACACAGACAAGGGCAAAATGGGAAAAAAATATCCAAAAATACTGTGACCATAAAATCGAGACGATTTCAATCGTAATCGGTATCCGGATCAGAGAGTTATCCTCTGTGGCGTGTGACCTCATAGGTTCGAACCTAAACGGTAGCATTAGAACAATTTCTAGTACCAGCACAGGAAACCATCTAGTAATGGGTCCCGGCGTCCGGATAGGTCAAAGATGCGGGAGCAAACAATCGAACCTCTGGCATATGATTACCGTATAATTCATCCTTTGACCTCTAATGCTCAGGACGACTGAGATTGGACTGCCAACCCAGACTGAGTCAGTCGACTACGTGTCTCAACCTCGCAAGCCCAGTGACTCTTCACTAGGACTACCCCGATCGAGGATTTGCTAAATTGAGATACTGTGAGACATTCAATCCAAACTGTTTGGACATGTCAATTCCATCTTGGTCCATCACTGCTCCACAAGTACTTGCCTGTACCTAGAAACCTTCCATCACCGGATTAAAAATCCAGGTAGTCCGGCACCAAAGCACAGGGAGTTGCTTGCAAGCTACCGTGATGATCTCAGGTCGGAGGGACACATATCCATATCCAATCGAGAGTTTCCCTTTGGCAGAAAGGGACTGCATGGAGTCACGTTCAATGAGATACCACATATCCCACTTGTAGATCACATCAGTGTCATCACACTCATTTGGTCAAGAGGACAACCAAACGATGTGAATTGCATCAACCTATACTTGATATATTGCCGTCCAGTATAATATATCCTTTGGTTGTGAACTGGATTTAAGGACCACTCGATACATCCTCTCTGTATCGAAGTCATTGTAGTCCTAAGGACTTCATCACATGGAAAGAGTTCATTTTTAGGAAAATACAATATGTGATGAGCTGCCAAAAAAAAAAATATTTTATTAATTCATAAAATGAATACAAAACTCAGCATAACCGCCTACAACCCAAAACTCAGCATAACCACCTACAACCCAAGCGATTGGCTTTGGGACACAATTCCCAACAGGATGGATGAGTTCCTACACCAGTGAAAAACAAAGTTACACCAAAAAGGAACTTGAATTTATTGTGGAAGAGCCTTACACAATTGGTGGTACATCCTTAAGTTGCTGACATTTCAGGTTCGCGTGAAGCCGATGTCGTAAAGCCCAGTGAGGTAGTAGGCCCCGCCCGGCAAGGCTTCGATCACCTGGTAAGGATCCTCCTAATTCGGGGAGAGTTTACTGCACTCCCCTGGTTGGGATGCTTCCGCTCACCTGAGCATGAGGTAGCCTGGGCGGAATACCTTGGACTGCACATGGGAGTTGTAATAGTATGCGACTCACTGCCGGTAGGCCATCATTCGGAGTCGGGCTTTGTCCTTTATCTCATCTAGCAAGTCCAGGTTGAGGAGGAGGCATGCCAAGTTTTTGATTTCATCGTATTGCTCTATCCGGAGCGTAGACAAGCCGAGTTCTACTGGGATTGCCGCTTCAGTCTCGAAGATGAGGTTGAAGGGCATCTCGCCGGTGGTTGTACATGGAGTGGTATGGTAGGCCCATAGCACGCTGGGCAGCTCATCTACCCATCGGCTCTTGACTTCATCCAGCCTTGTACGGAGGCCTTGCAGAATGATGCGGTTAGTCACTTCGGCCTCCCCATTTATTTGAGGATGAGCCATCAAGGTGAAGCGGTGACAGATGCCGAGGTTGAAGCAAAAATCTTCGAAGGCCTGGTTGTCGAACTGCCTTTCGTTATCAGTGATAACTATATGTGGGAGATCGTATCTACAGATTATGGATTTTCAGAAGAAAGACTAGACCTTCGCCTCTGTTATCCATGCTAGAGGTTCGGCCTCGACCCACGTGGTGACGTAGTCGATGGCCACAATCAGGAACCTTTGTTGGCCGGACGCTACAGGGAAGGGGCCTAAGATGTCCATTCCCTACTGGACAAATGGCCATGGGGCTCATAGCTGGTAGATAGGGGCTGCCGGCTATCGCTGGATACATGCATGATGCTAGCACTTGTCGCATTTCTTCACAAAGTCGGTTGCGTCTTACTGCATGGTTTCCCAAAAGTATCCCTGCCGGATCACCTTGTGGGCTAAGGCCCTGCCCCCCACATGGTTGCCACAAATGCCTTCATGTATCTCTTGGAGCATGTAAGCAGCTTTTGAGTATTTCAAGCACTTCAGCAGGGAGTAGGAGTAGGACCTCCAGTAGAGCTGCCCATCCAAAATCACATAACGTGCGGCCTTCTTCTTGAGAAGGCCAGCCTCTTTTCGATCTTCTAACAGGATGCCAGTGGTGATGTACTTAATGTAGGGATCCATCCAGCTGGCCTCGTTGGAGACTTGCTGGACCTCGGCCACAGTTTCGCAGTTGGGGGCCTCGAGACATTCGACAAAAGTGCGCCCCAACGAGGTCTCCGGCAGGGTGGCCAACCTGGAAAGGATGTCAGCCCGAGTGTTCTCTGCCCGCGGGATATGGGAGATGTCGAAGTGCCGGAGGGTCGATGTATGAGAGCGCACCCAATCCAGGTACTTTACCATCATCGGGTCCCACTCTTCGTACTCGCCGGAGACTTGTCCCATTACTAGCTATGAGTTTGTGAAGACCTTCAGCCTCTTAACATCGAGTTCGCGGGATACCTTCAGCTCCGTAAGAAGCGCTTCATATTCTGCCTGGTTGTTGGTCGCCTTGAAGAAAAAATGCAGTACGCTTTCCGCAAAGACCCCATCAGGACTGGCAAGGATGAGGCTAGCTCCGCTTTCTCTCATGTTGGATGTGCCGTCCATGTGGAGTATCCACGTCTCCTCCGCCAGGATCGGGTCATGCCCGAGCTTGGTCTATTGGTCCACCTCCTCTGAACTTTTCTCAACCCAGGTGCATTCCACCATAAAATCAGCTAGAACCTAGGCCTTCTGCGCTTATCGCGGGCGATAGGTGATGTCGAATTCATTGAGCTTTAACGCCCACTTGGCCAAGCACCCGAAAGTATCGAGATGGCTCAAGATAGCCCTCAGGGGCTGATCAGTAAGGATGGTGATGGGGTGTGCTTGAAAATAAGGCCTGAGATGCTGCGCAAACGTTATTAGTATAAAAATAATTTTCTCGGGTCCGGTATACCTGGTTTCGGCATCACGGAGTAACTTGCTAGTGTAGTAGATTGGCTGCTGAAAGCCATCCTTGTCAGTACGAACCAGCACGGAGCTGACTACCTCTAATGAGACTACTAGGTATAGGAGGAGCTCTTTTTCGGGCTCCGGCCTGAATAGTAGTGGCGGTGAGGCAAGGAGCTTCTTCAATCCCTTGAACGCTGCTTGGCATTTTTCTGTCCAAGTGAAGTCATCCATCTTTCGGAGGACCTTGAAGAACGGCTAGCAATACTCGGCAAAGCATGAGATGAAGCGACCCAAAGCTGCGATGCGCCCAATCAGATGCTGGACTTCCTTGTTGGAGGCGGAACGCCTCATGTCTATGATCGCCTGGATCTTCTCAGGGTTGGCTTCTATTCCTCTCTTGGTCACCATGAACCCCAAGAACTTTCCCGCCGCCACACCGAAGGCGCACTTGACGGGGTTCAGCTTCATTTGACAGCGGCGGAGGTTATCGAAAACCTCTGCCAAGTCGGCGATATGGTCCTCCTTCGGGCCGCTCATGACAAGCATGTCATCCACGTACACTTGTATGTTGTGAGCGATCTGGTCCTCGAAGACCGTGCTGACCAAGCGCTGGTAGATGGCCCCTACATTCTTAAGATCGAAGGGCATTATCTTGTAACAATACGCATCTCGGTCGGTCACAAATGCTATGCACTCCTCATCCTCGGGATGCATGCGGATCTGATTATATCTGGAGAATGCATCCATGAAGTTGAGGTACTTATGGCCTGAAGTCGCATCCACTAGCTGGTCAATCTTGGAAAGAAAAAAATTATCCTTTGGGCATGCCTTGTTGAGGTCGGTGTAGTCTTCATAGATCCTCTACTTTCTAGAACTTTCTTGACCATCACCACATTAGCAAGCTAGTCAGGATACCGTACCTCTCGGATGAACCCTGCCATAAGGAGTTTATCAACCTTCTCATTGATGGCTTTTTGTCATTCCAGGGTGAAGCTCCTTTTCTTCTGCCGAATCAGGCGATGATTGGGATAGACATTCAGCCTCTGAGTTATAACCTCCGGTGAAATACTGGGCATGTCGAGGTGGTCCAGGAAAAAATATCTATATTAGCCCGCAGGAAGCTGAGCAGACAGGTTCTCTCTTCCTGAGTCAATAAATCCTCGACCTGTATCGTCTTCGAGGGATCCTCCCCTAAAGGAAAAGATAATAGGGGTTCGACCGGCCCGCTCTTCGATTCTAGTGCTGCCGAATCAGGCTAGTCTACGGCAAGACTGGAATCTGCTCCCCTTAGACCTGGGACAGTCTGCCAACAGTGTTGCACCGGCTGTCGGGACCCTCTCATCTCTCCGGTCTCCCATGGGATCGGGAACTGGACAAGGAGGCATTTTGTGGAAATAGTGGCATCAAGTAGATTGAGTCCTGGGCATCCCAGGAAGCCATTATAGGGTAAGGGGAGCTTTACAACAGTGAAGGTCATCAGCACGGTGCTTTGCTAGGTGGTGTCCCAGCGATTATTGGAAGCGTAATTTTTCTCTTGACTCCGACCGAGTCTCTGGTGAAGCCTACTAGAGGCGTGAACACCGGTCTTATTTGGTCAGTAAACAAATTCATCATTGTGAAAGCATCGTAAAAAAGGATGTCCGAGGAGCTCCCACTATTTACCATGATTCTTTTTACAAGATGTTTGGCTATCGTCATTTCAATGACGATAGCATCATTATTTGTGTTGTCTATCATAGTTGACCCTTCTCCCGCGTAGGAGAATACATCATCACTCCCCTCTCTCCCCCTAGCCCTCTTCGGGGTTTTTATTGCCCTCCAGGATATTATCCCTACCGGCTTTTTGGTGGGATGGTTGTCGATGGCGAGGGACCGAGGCCCTTCAGTCTGGCTACAAGGGGCACTCCCCCCTCCACATACAGGCCGAGGTAGTCGTGCTTGATCAGCTCTTCAATCTCCCTCTTCAGGTGGCAGCATTCTTCTATGTCATGGCTGTAATCTCGGTGGAAATGGCAATAGTGGGGTTTGTCCCATCCAGCGAATGGCTTCAGTGGTGGGAGTCGGCGCAAAAAATGCTCGCCCTCGATCTCCATCAGGATCTTTGCTCTAGGAATGAGGAGAGGAGTGAAACTCTCTTCGTTGGCAGGGTCAGCCTTGGGCCTTAGCTCCGGTCATGGGGGCCCGCACCATCCTCCAGGTCAGGTGGCTGGAGGTCTCCTCGATGGCCTACCTCTTCAGGGGCCTCCTGTCCAACTCCCTCCTGGCACGGTCCACCTCCTCGGCATGGATACACTTTTGCGCCCGGAGAAGAAACTCCGAGTTCATCTTTGGAGAATTCTTGTCAAGGGAGTAGGTGAAGCGGGAGATTCGTAGCCTCCTCTTCAGGACTAACATAGCGACAGACTCATCGAGGTTGTAGATCTCCAGGGTGACGGTTTTGAACTAGGACACGTAGTCCCAAAGGAGTTCCCGATCCTGCTGTCGGATTGAGAAGAGGCTATCGGCCTCACACGGTGCCTTCCTGCAAGCATCGAAGTGTGCCGTGAATTTTCTCTCTAACTGAGGGAAGGAGTTTATACTCTCAGGTTCAAGTCTGGAAAACCAGACCCGAGCAGCCTTTTATAAAGTGTCCGGGAAGGCGATGTAAAGGAGGGCGTTGGTAGCCCCCTGGATCCTCATGAGGGCTTTGTAACTTTCCAGGTGGTCCAGGGGATCGGTTGTCCCGTCGTAGGGGTCAACTTGTGGCATACGAAACTGGTTGGGGATTGGCTCCTCTTGGACTTTCTTCGAAAAGGGTGGATGGGTATCGTGTGGGCTCATTAGGGAAACCTAAACTTTCACAAATCGACGAATCCGCCAGCTTGTGCTTATGTTCCTCGAGGCGCCTTTCCGCTCGGCGGCGGATGGCCTCGTCAGTCGATCCCTCGACGGAGGACACCGGGGGTAAGGGAGGGCCGGAGTAGAGGGACTCGCGCTTGAGTTCCCAGCCACATCGGTGCTGTTGGCACGAGGGTGTATAGTGGTCCGAGGCTGGGGAGCGGCTCCCCCGACCGGTCGGATCACGTTGCGGCCGCTTGCCGCCTGCCTGGTGGGCCTCCCGAGGGGGGGATGTCGAATACAGTGGCCCCTCCTGGAAGGACCACAGGCTAGTGTGGGGATCGGCTACATGAGCTGCCAGAGTCCCTGATTACTGTTGTGTTTCCAGGGAGCGATGCTTCTGGTGGAGCTGATGCACCGTCGTAGCTAGGAGCTAAACCTGGTGGGCGAGTGTGGTGTACTGGGGGTCCACCGAAGGTGACTGCGATTGAGCGGGATGCTTCCCCTCTGAGCATTGGTCATTGCGGTGAGGGGGGTCCCCCACTTGACTGGCAGGGGCTTCACGGGCTCGCGTAGTCACCATCGAACTGTGGGTGTCCACGCAGTCTTTCTTGCTATAGGAGGGACGATGCTTTCTTCTGGCCCCCCTACCTGGCATGCTAATCTATTACCGCCAAGATCGTCGTGGCCGGTAGCTCTGACGCGTTGGGTTCCCGCTGGATGCTTGGCTCCCCACCTTGCGGTCGGCTTGCTCACTTGTTTCGAGGGTCCTGCAAGACAGAGGAAACCTTGGACCCAGGATTCCTGCGAAGGCACTCTGATGATCAAGTTAGTGAGACGATCGAGAGGAACAGAAACCTCTGTAACAGAGAGCTTGGAGGACTCTTCATGTCGAGAGGGTGATAAAAGAGAAGATAATGCCAAAATGAAAGAGTCTCTGTTGTTTTTTCTTTCCTTACCTTCACTTACCTTTTCATGCGGGGCTTATATAGGTGAATGGCTTTTTGTTGATTTCCGGGTTCTCTCCTTCGAAGGAGGCTTTTCGTTGCCTGTTGTCACCTCTATGTCGGGCCAATTCTGCGCCTGAGCCCTGAGCCATAATGGAATGTTGCCATCTTAAAGGAGGCCACCCGGGTACCACAGCACCTAGGTCTAAGGCTTAGGGCCAGGCATCTTGTCATGGAAGTCTCAATCTCCCAGTCGTACGGTCGTCGACATGTCGGCACATTGCAAGGCTGGGAGCCTGATGTTGCCCAGATCGTGCAAATCGTGCGCACAGCGCACCGCAGGGGGCTTGTGCCCATGGCAGGGCATGCGCCACCTCTCGGAGGCTCTGCGTGATCAGGTATTCCCTCGTCTTCGTTTTGAATTCCAGTCTCTTTACGCCTTTGGCAGGAATCCATGCTCCTGCTGGTAGGAGGTTCCGCTTCGGAGGGGTGGACTCGACCTCGACCGGGAGCTGACCTCAGACAGGGGCCCATCTAATGAGACCTGCCTTGGCTGGGAGCTGACCTTGATAGGATGGTTCGTTCTGGAAGCATGAGCTCGACCCCTACCGGGAATTGTCCTCAGTCGGAGGGCTCGCCTTGGAGGGATGGACTCGACCTCGACCCAGGAGCTGACTTCATAAAGGGGCCCGCCCAATGAGCCCTACCTTGGCTGGGAGCTGACCTCGGTAGGGTGGTCCACCTCGATTCTTCGTCATGTAGCCTTGTCCAGGTGGCGGATCTCTTGCCGTCGTGGCCGTTCGCAGGCTCCACGTCAGTGAATGTTGCCATATCAGTCCACAGGCTCCATGTCAGCGGATGTCGCCGTATCAATAAGTAATATAGATTATATGAGTATCTATATAATTGAATTCCTTCCACAAGTGTTTATCATAAAAATTACTTTTAATAATAATGAACAAATATACACAAGTATATATTTTATTATTAAATATTTTGCTATAGGTTCACCATCAATTGCTTACTTTGTAGCACGTTAACGTGCTAGCTTCAAACTTGTACCACAAAACATTAAAGGTCCATCGCAAATAAAATAGATGCATTCACAACCAAAGAATAACAGGACACCAATTATTAATAATCATAAAAAGAAGAAAGCATGAAATTTTATAATAATGCAGTCTTTACATATGAAATATTATCCCGAATTGCACAAAACCCTTAGGTAGTGTTTGGTTAGGGAATAGGAATAGGGAGAATAGGAATAGGTATTCTCCAAGAATAGTTTATTCTTGTTGTTATTCTCAATTTTTGTTTGGATGAAAATCTGGTATTCCAGAATATTCCAGTGCAATTAATGCGGTGTTATTCTAAATGGTGTTTGGATGAGATGGGAATAAGCCTGTATTCCACCAAGAATAGGGAAGGAATTTTCTGAAATCCCCAAAATGCCCCTAATTATATATATAAATAAAATGAGTTATAAAATCATTTTTTAATTTTATATTTAAGTAAATATATTATTATATTAATAATAATTTATTAATATGATGTATTAAAACATGTTATACCAAATAATTTATTAATTTATTATATATATTTTATTAATAAAAATAAATTTATTAATATTAAATTCTAATTATGATGTATTAAAATGATGTTATACAAATCAATTAATTATTATAACTGATGTGGCAAGACCGCTGACGTGGGGCAGCTGACATGTGCCATGTCAAAGAAAGCTGCCATGTCAGACACCGCGTCAATTTTCCTGCTTGGACTCCTTCGCCAGGCTGAGCTCCCCCAGTAAAATGGAACCACCTGTCGAAGTCGAGCTCCGTCCGTCGCCAGGTCGGACTCGCATTTATTATTATGATCCAGTAACCATTCAATATTCTATTTGAATTATTTTTTATATCCATGAAAAGCACTAATAAATCTATTTAAATCAGATTACAAATGAACCTGAGTTCCCACAAGTATTAAAAACAACAAATAATAAATGAAATAATAATTATATGTTAATAAAAAAATGATTTATTAATCGTAATAATAAATTATTAGGATATAATTAAGAAATTATAAAATAAATAACAGACTATCATAATATATTTAAATAATAAGTTTAATTAAATTAATGTTAATACAGTTATGATAATGATGTATTAAAATTAAGTCATACAAAATATAATATTATTTCAATGTATTAAAATCGGGTACAACTATCATATTCGAAAAGGTACATCGATACCAGGGATTCGCAGTGATCCAATATAGGCCTGAAATAGTTGAACCCTGTAGACCAACCCTATGTACTTAGACCGGACCGGCAATCCTGCCCTGCTTCGATCCCGCCTGAATAATATCGGGCGAACCCTAGTACGTTACAGTCATATACGAGACTAATAATTGGTTATTAAAAAAAAAAATTTGCAAAAACTTTCCCTACACAAAAGCCGTACATGGATCCCTGTAAATGAAATATATTTTACAACACATGTAGAAACTATTATGACACATGAGAAAACTCTGCAATATCTCAGGAACAATGCATATCATAATATTATGTAGCATCATCATAAGGAATGGATACAAAATGAGTTCTACTTACAAGAACACGATTGTTACATACATGCCCAGCGAATACACGACCGGAACTGATACAGCCATCAGTTATAAATCAAAAATACATAGTAATCACTTAAACAAATTCATGTTTAGCATATTGCAGTTCAGTCCTTAATAATCCACAGTAAGTCGTATAACTATGTTCATCTGGTATCGCCTCTCCTGACCATTTCTAAGCACTGTATCACCTGTAACAAAATATAAACAGTTTCAATACTTACAAAATAAATGAAATAGCTGATGTCAGGTATGTGAAATACTAAACCTGGGCACGGATGGCACACATGGCACGGATGGCAAGAATGGCACGGATGGCACACATGGCACGGATGGCACTTGTGCATCACGGCTACAAGAGAAAAACAACCAATATGAAGTTCCACTCTTGCCTCCCAGCAATGCTCAATCAACAGGCAGCCCATCATCATCGCAATATCCAACATAAAACGGTACCAAATCATGCATATAAACATACCTCGTCACACAACATGAAGAAGCTATGTTAGAAAAAGTAGGAAAACATCTGCCAAAATGTAAAATAGTAGCAACATATATTTTAGAAAAATGGCACAGGACAGCGAATGTAATCTCACTTGAGCACCACGGTAACAAGAGGAAAACAACAAATGTCGCATTTCCACTCCTGCTTCCAAGCAATGCTCAATCAATAGGCTGCCTATCATCATTGCCACATAAATAATATATACCTTATTCTGCCAAACAGCGCCAAAATCAAGGAAGAATAACAAGAATTTCTTATTCCGGTGAAATGAGGAACTTAAATGACACGTAGTCACTTGAACATTATAGAAGCACACCTGCGTATCATCATAAACCATAACACCAACAAGTGATACATATAACTTAACAACTGAAACATCCTGCATCATTAAGAAGCGATACATATTTTATCTGGCACGCATAGGCTGAGATGAAATAGAAGTACAATATATATTTTCTATCTTTTCTAAACATATTTTTCTATCTTTTCTTAGCCAACAAGTTTTGTATGGATGTACCACTATCATGGCTGTAAAAAGTAGAAGATATTTTCCATGCCACTGCAAGCAAATAATGTGGCACGGCATGGACATACCATGCCACTGCAAGCAAAATAGTAGCACGGCATGGACAAACCAAAATTGGGTTATCCCGTGCCACTATCATTGCTATAAAAATTACAAGATATTTCCCATGCCACTGCAAGCAAAATAGTGGCACGGCATGGACATACCATCCCAATGACCACACAAGTTTCAGTTGAAGGAAATAAAGAGGCAGTATGTTAAATGAAGCACAGCAGCAAAAGCTAAAGCCAGAAAAGAATATAGAGTTACAACTTAAAACATTTATTAGCAATGAAATAAGTTAAGGGTCATTGCTAAAATCAAATACATTAGATCAATTATTCCACAGGCTAACCCAATGAAATGATGTTAGACAGGTATGCACTATAAATTTGTAGGTACATCAAAAGAGGAAACTTTGCAAATTGATAAAACATCATCTGGTTTACTGAAGAAGTTAGATATCTTCCCGGTTTTGAGCAAAAGCATGAAGGGCATGACAAAAGCTCTTCCCAACCCTCTGTCAATACAAGCTAAAGCACATATTATACAATGATAAACCACATATTGGCAGGGTACCACTTGGCAACGAAACAATGCTCAGCTAGTAATCATGTAACAGCAAAATACACAATGCTGCATGGCTAACAGGGCCCATGAAACTACTAGAAACAATATACTGAATTCCCAAACAAATATATGAGCATCATAAACTATAGTATCAAAAAGCAAAACAATGCACTGTATTTCCAAAGAAATCATAAAGCAAACTATCAAGAAGCTAAATAATGAAATGTGTTTCACTCCTACCTCCAATCAAAGTGGCAAGGCAAAGTGGCACGGCATGTATAATGATGGCACGGCCTCTACCAGTCAATGTGGCACGGTAGGAACCAAATGAATTTAATGATAATACATGAAGTAAATATAAAACACATATAATCCATATAAAACTTCAAAATCCTGAAACGATTAGGGCTGCCATAAATATAAGTATAGCAACCTGAAAGCTGCTATTATTACTACTAGTTCAAATATAAATTTAAGATAATTGGCTCAGGACAGCGAATGTAATCTCAATTGAGCATCACGGCTACAACATATGTGGTAACAACAAAAATGTAATTCCACTCCTGCCTCCCAGCAATGCTCAATCAATCAATAGGCAGCTCATCATCATTGCCTTATTTAAAAAACCATGTACATATTTACAATCAAACTTTATAAGGAAGCTCAATATAGCGGGACTTTAAGGGCTGACACTTTAATAATGCCTTACAATGGCTAATTGAGTTTGTGGCTCAGCAAAATGTGGAATCCTCGTTAATGGAGCAATGCGGCTACAATAGTAACAAACCTGGATACATCGTATCACTATTGTCTCCTGGCATTGCTTCGTCCATAGACAGCCCAACATCATTGCCACATTACAAAAATCGAATGAATAAGAAATATCAAAATGTAAATTGTAAAAATCAAGAAGGATGTAGATTGGAAAAGATGGCTCGATACTATCCACAATTGATATGACCGAGAGCATCGCGGCTACAATAGTATGTAAAAATAACCAATATTAGGATCAACTATTGTCTCCAGGCCATGCTCCATCGATAGGCAGCCCTACATCTTTTCCTTTCATCAAAACCAGAAACTTCAAAATAATGTACCAGACTCATCTGAAACCATTCAAACATGATTGCCACATAAGGGAAACATATCAAAAATTTATGCACACGACAAAAAACATAGCAATACTTTATGCATACGACAAAAACATAACAATACTTTATGCACACAATAAAATGAAGCATACAACAAACAGTACCACGTCTTAATAATACAATATTCATAATCCATAACATCCTAGTTTCATATAGAAGCACATGTCAACAAGCCGAGCACATAGCCTATGAGGATGGCAAGTAAAACAACAAACATTAGGGCACATCGCGAGTGATTATTATTGCCCCGGTCATGATGAATGTTGTCTGCCTCAACTTCATTGATAGTATACTCATGTAGAGCAGGATTGTTAAATCCTCGTACATATCTGTCAAATGCATCGAATGCCTCAAATTGTGTCCTAAACTTTTTGTATAAAGCATGATTATAACCAGAAACTTCACGTTGACATTCTGCCTATGAGTCATAAATTCCTCTTCGACGACCCTCAAAAACTACATAGTACTTTCCAGATGTCATTACTGGAGGTAGTTAACGAAGAACTCGCCTTCCTGTATAAAAAAAAAAAAAAAATATCACATTATGTGTAGTGTAGTAATGTAAATTAACAACAGTTAGTACCAAACAATTTATGAAATAAATCCCAATGTATAGGGGTAAAAAGGTATGTCATTTGCTTTCTGTTAATTTGCACATACCTCGGTGTAAATGATCAACCCATAGCCTATTTGATATGGAATTACGTAGATCTTCCCCTCTACGACATTCATCATCACCGATAATTAGCAAAGGATCTATATCATCCTCATCATGATCAGGAGGCATTGGTGCTAATGACATGTTGAAGTACTTGTCATTACCCTGGTTGCGTCTTATGAAATTATGAATAATGCAACAAGCCATTACTATCTGCTTCTGTACCTTGAATGGAAACGGTATAGCAGTCCTCAAAATCTTAAAACGTTTCTTCAAAATTTCAAAGGCCTTCTCTACACAATTGCGTAATTATGCATGTCTATGGTTATATAGATCTCGATTGTTTGAATAACGTCGAGTTCGAGGATTGTTGAATGTACTCAGGTGGTACCTATTTCTTCTATAAGGAGCCAGGAATTTATTCGTATTCGCATATCCAGAGTCAACAAGGTAATATTTTCCTGAAATGCATAAGAACATTTAAATGAACTCAATGACAGTTTCAACGATATCCCATAAATTTTATAACTTCATTAGGCATTCGATACCTTCAGGGACATTGAAACCACCGGACTCCACACACCAACGCAAAATACGCATGTCAGCTGCAGAGCCCTCCCAGCCAGTACAGATGAAAAGAAAAGTATGATAAAATGAAGCAACTGCCATAACATTTTGAGAAAGTATTCCCTTGCGATTCCTGAATCGAGGTTGTTTGCTCTTCTTTATTAGAGCAGGTATGTGTGTACCATCAACAGCGCCTACAACATTCTTTGATGACACATACCCAAAGAAAATCAAATCATGAATATAATGTAGCAATAGTAATTAGATAAAGCTTTGAATTATACCATGAAGTATGGATAGAAGAGGTTGTTATCACGTATTCTTGGATGCACACCCACATCAGCAGATGGTTGAACTATGAAGTCATGCTTTAGGGAACAAATCCCTTTAAGAACTTTGTTAAAGTATCTTGATATCATCTCACCTGAATGTTGAAAAGTTTCGGACAAAACTCTATTACTGACCCCATGTCCTACGCAGTACAAAAAGAAAGCCAATTGTTCGGTAGAGGTTACATTGCGAGTGTCGCTTATAAGTCCTCGTGAGACAAGCAGCTGTTCTAATTGTTGGAACATATAATTTGTCATTCGAAAATGAGGGTAACCCCTGTCAGGATGACCACTCATAATGTCTGTAATCAGATTATGACCTGAAAATGGACGAGTTCGACATGGTCTCTTGTAATGTATGTTATAATCCTCTAACTGAATCAATCCTGTACTTAACAATGTCATAAGAACATCATCCCAAAAATCTTCCTCATCAATAATGAATTGCAATAGCTGATTCCAGGGAGACATCTAAATAAAATATATAGGATTATAAATGGATTTATAAAATATACATCCTTTTTAATTCATATCACCAATTCAAAAGCAATAAAAATATAATACATATGTAGAGTGAAAATATGAAGATTCCATTACAGCATATATCATAGGAAGATTCCATAACAGCATACACATATGTAGAACATTTAAGTAAACATAAAAATAGCAATACAAATATACAATACTTGTAATAATACATTCTTCAAGCATATGTAAATTAAAAGTAATTAAGGATAATGTTAACTTCAGCAGACAGAAACACAGTAGGTCATCCGTCAATCATGTCTGTATGTATCATCAGACTGATTTCATGGTGCAGAAGAGTTTGTATCGAAAAATTGTGAGCTTTGTTCAGCAGATGTTGAATGAGCTGCACTTAGGCTACCTCTAGTACTAGCCCTAAAAACTTGGTCCGTGAATGATGGCATACCACCTTGAATTCCTGATTACATAGAAGTTGAACTAAACATATATGGTGTAGAGTGAATGTTTGGATTCATGGACATATTCATAAAATAATTTGGGGCAGCTCTGTGGACATTATGCATGGAAGTTGGAGTGTAAATGTTTGGGACATAGACATTTGATGCAGGAGGAGCTTGCATCGATCTAGGGCCTTGATTAAATTCGGACAGTTGTCGCCGAAGCCATGCATCCAAAACATGTCTATCATAGTTCATAAAGAACCATCGATTGTCCTCATTTTTGAAAATTTCGAATGCATCTATGATGCATTCAGGTGTAATTCCGGGTAAACTCTCCAACTTAGCCATGCATTCAGCAATAGAATAAACATTTGGCCTACCAAGCTTCTCCCTGCGTAGAAGCTCATTTGCAATTTTCAATCTTCTTCTTCCTTGTTCAGCGATCTCTTGTAGTGCATCACTTGCATCACTACTAATCCGAGATCGACATGACCTACCGGTATGGGAATTTGACCTCCTGCTCTTTTTGCTATCAGAAGAAGGCCGTCCTTCAGAAACTGGTTCGGTTACGGGTGTTGAGGTACATACGGCCGGGCTGTTGGGTGCTTCATCTGATCTGCTTTCATCTGAATCTTCCAAACGGTAGAATGAAGCAGTAGATACGCGATTAATATTTTGTGAAGACTGCCTAATATGCAAGGAATCAAAATTTCCCGTTTGTCCTTCATCATCGGACGTTGAATTATCCGATACACCTTCCGGTAAAGCAGATGTAGCCCCACGCCTACCAGTGGCTATGGTTCTAGAGAACAAGATCTCTAGATCTTCATAGGCAGGAAAATGCTTATCCTTAATACGGGCATAAGCTTTGTTCACCTGTACATCATACATGTGTACATGTTAATTATATAAATTGATATACTTAACACTTGGTTAGAATGGTATTAGCTACAAAGCACTCACCGCAATGATCTCCTCCCACATCTATTCATCACCGGGAGTAGGCACCTTCAGTACAGAATCCCAGCCCCAACCCGATCGATTAGCAAGATTGAAATAAAGATTGAAGGTTTTTTTGAGGACCTTCAGCCTGTTCTTCAGGTTGGGGTATGTAAAACTCTTTCTTGTTTGTTGATTAAAAGACAAGGTTATCTTTTTCCATGTTTCCTTTGTGAAGGTTCCATTTATACAATTACCTTCATCGTATTCTTGCCGCATTAAGGTAATCATGATCATGTCGAGGGAATCTGTCCAATTAGGTGCCCTTCGACGTGAGGAACCTTCCACATCTTGTTTACTCTTATCATGTGATTTGGACATTTTAGAAACAACTATAACTTGAATCCAAGAAACATTCATCAGATAAAATGTAAAAACAAATATAAATTGTACATAAAACTAGAAAGCATGATGTTCATTAATACAAACATTCATCAGGTTATCGTTTTTTGTGTTGACATGGTAATTAAGATGATATATAGTTGCCATAATTAGTTGTGGTGATCACTTTCAACCTTTGGCTATGAACATTAAGACTAATTAGATGAGGTGATTTGATCTTTGTGAAGACATGCATGCTTATGATAGATTAATTAGAAAGAAGTATGAATGCATATTGCACATGTCCCTCTACATGATGGACACCGATTAAGCTTATGCGGCATTAAGATCCTGCTTTCAATGGTGATGTCGCTGGCATGGGCCTAAGGGAGGAGATTACTACCTTGGTGCACTAATCTTTGCTCCCTTGATGGTTTTCACTATTTATTGGCCTATGAAAGCAAAACCATGATATGGGTTAAAATATGAATCTCTGTACTTCGACTTATATTAACTTATTCCCTTCAAACCGAGGGGATATGGGTTAAAATATGATGCCAAACAAACCGGAAAAGAATAATATTTGGTAATAAAAATAATAACAGTAGCAATAAATTAAATTTACCTCATCTTAAGAGAAGCTTCTTTGGGAAGTGCCTTCAATAGCACGGATCTAGATCTTAGGCCTATTTTAGAGGTGATTTCTTAATTTTAAAGGTGCAACCATGGTGGATGGCCCGGTCCTTAACAAGGGGGAGGACAGTATAGACCTGCCCCCGGGCTTTAGATTCCATCCCACGGACGAAGAGATCATCACCCACTACCTCTCTCCAAAGGTTCTTAACCATAGCTTCAGTGCAAAAGCTGTAGGAGAGGTGGATTTGAACAAGTGCAAGCCATGGGATCTTCCATGTAAGCATCTCCTCTTCTTATAGACCTTTTCTCTTTTTGCTCCATGTATGAATTTCTGTTTGTCTCGTTTCTTGTTTTGGCTCAGGGAAAAAAAAACCTAGACCAAAGATGGATTTGCTCGATCTTTGGAAAGAATGCTCGAGGACCATGATAATCGAGTCGGAAATCACTGACGTGATCGATCCCGCCGAGTGGCACGAGTGGAATAATGGATCCTTCGGGCTCGATACATTGTATTACGGGGAGTATAAGAACACCGGGACCGGTGCCGGCACGGCAGGCCGAGTCAAGTGGAAGGGATGCAGGGTTTTCACCAATGCCACCGAAGCATTGTATTCAAATATCAAATATCACATGATAAGAGTGGAAGGGCATTTCTATAGGTTCTTTCTTTTTCACAGGGCAAATCTTATAGAAACCTCCTCTACTGGGAAAAAGAAAGAACCTGTAGAAATGCCCATCAACATTCTAGATCTTCAAGAAACCCATGAGACGATCCCAAAGACCTTCTCATTATAAAAACCCAAATTCCCATCAGACAGAAACACCATTCTCGCAGTGTAAGAGGAGCAAAAATTACATCTTTAATACCGAGTAGCAAAAGCAAAACTAAAGACCCATGCTGCCAAACCATCGAAGATCATTCTTTATTAAAGCTAAAATCCCACAGCCCGTTACCCAGAAACGAGCACTTCTCCACTTAAAAATTCCCACTAGGGTTTTGGAAGGGCATTTCTATAAATGTTACAAATCTGTATTCAAATATCAAATGCCAAAAAAATAAAACCTAGATCTCGGATGGTCTCCTTCCCAACAAATCTCCGGAAAATATAATCAAATGAAAACGAAAACAAAACATTTTTTGAGAAAAAAACAGAGGAGCTCGTTCTTTCTTACCTCAAGCGAGTCGATCGTGGACGTCGAGGGAGAAAAAACTCCACGGGGCTGCAACTGGAACGGAGGGAGAGAGGTGGAGGGTTCGATTGCTTTACCTCAAACGAGTTGATCGTGGATGTCGAGGGAAATGCCGATTTCACGGGGCTGCAATTGGAAATGCCGGAGGGTTCACCTGCTCCTGGAATGGAGGGAGAGACTGGAGTGAAGGGAGAGACCGGAACGGAGGGAAATGCCGGAGGGTTTACCTGCTCCTGGAACGGAGGGAGAGACCGGAACGGAGGGAAATGCCGGAGGGTTCACCTGCTCCTGGAATGGAGGGAGAGACCGGAACGAAGGGAGATACCGAAATGGAGGGAAATGCTGGAGGGTTTCCTGCTCTTGGAACGGAGGGAGAGACCGGAACGGAGGGAGATGCCGGAGGGTTCAGCTGCTCCTGGAATGGAGGGAGAGACCGGAACGGAGGGAGAGGGAGAGGGATCACAAGAAAGACGAGGAACCTTCTGGACTGAGCCAAATGACGGAGCTGCCCTGAGAATACCGAAACGAGAATAGTGAAATTTCATGGGAACCCATGGAATATGGATTCCGAAATTACTTGGCTTGACCGGAATAACAAATCTTTGTTATTCTTCCTTGATTTTGCAGTTGTTTGGAAGAATAAGCCTCTTATTCTCCTTATTCGATCCCGTATTCTGCAATCAAACAGGGCCTCGCCGAATAGGCCTTCATAAGAAAAGTGCCTTTTGTCCAGATACTTTATATTTTTTCATCCCTTAAAATGCTTAACCCTGATCCAAAAACTAATCAATCAAAACAAAACAAGTAATATAACTTTAGAACGGACATCACCCTGGCAAGTTAATCTTCTTTGGGTTTCGGACCGGGTCTAGTCAAACTAGAACAAAGTCGGTCCGGACCATGCCGGTCCAACCACGCCGGTTTGTTTGTCCGCTTACCAAATGGATGAACAAGCTCGTTAGTTTTGAGGGGAGAAGGGTTCCATTTGTGAACTATTTCAATACCGAAAATGCCCCTCACAACGCTCCTACTTTCTTTTATGACCAATCCATCCCCGTCTTCGCCCCCCACCGTCATCCGAGAGCCAGAAGACAACACGCAGAAAGACTCATCTCTCCCCTCTCTCTCTCCCCCACCCTCCCCCTCCGCCCTCTTTTCTCCTCCTTCTCCACCCTTTCTCTCTCTCTCTCTCTCTCTCTCTCTCTCTCTCTCTCTCTCTCTTCTAAGATCCTTCTCTATTCCGAACCCTAGTTCTTGATGCGCTTTTGAGGAGGTGGGAGGAGGTGCAGGGCATGGAGCGGATCGTGGGCGGGAAGTATAAGCTTGGGCGCAAGATTGGGAGCGGATCCTTCGGTGAGATCTATCTCGGTGAGTCCATGTCCGCCTTCTCCCTTCGATTCTTGTACCGATCGAAGGTCTCTTCACTTCTGATCCCCTCTTTCTGTTGTTTTGATCTGTTGCAGCGACCCACGTTGACACCTTCGAGATCGTCGCGGTCAAGATCGTGAGTTCATACCGATTCCTGTGTTTCTTGTTTGTATTTCTATTCTGATCGGGATTTCTTGATGTCGGTGAGGAGGAAATAAGGGAGAATTCTCGTCATCGAGCCTCTTTGTCGAGTTTCAAAAAATGTTTTTTTTTTTTCAAGTAGAAAATAGGATAGTTCTTTACCTGGAATTTTCTTTTTAAGGTGATCGGTCTGCTAGTCGTTGGGAACCCCCAGTTGTGCAAAAAGGTAGACCATCTGGGAGGGATTACCGAAGGCATGTCTTTGGCTGTCATAGCTTCTTTTGAATTTGTTTTGATTATTCTTGGTTTAAAAAGCAGTATTTTTTTTATGGATTTTGGTTTTTAATTTTTTTTTTTTTTTTTGGAGAATCGGCATTATTGGATCTGAACAAAGTTATAATTACAGATCCTATTCGCTTACTCTTTCAGATTTTTAGTGCAGCACCGTCCAGTTTTGTAGCAAGGGTTTTTTAGCTGATTTTTCTTGTTGATAGGCCCTGTAGTTTATTTCTATTGAAGATTGAACGAAGGCTTAACTTATGATTGTTGTGCACAGGAGAACAGCAAGACCAAACACCCACAGTTGCTTTACGAGGCCAAGCTGTATAACATTCTTCAGGGTGGAAGTACGTCTTAGGTTACTGCAAGACCGTCTGTCACCATGCTTCCAGTTTCTTGACAAGTGTGACAATTGTGTTCTGATGTCCATGCAGGTGGTATAGCAAACATAAGATGGTGTGGTATAGATGGAGAGGACAACGTTCTTGTTCTTGATTTGCTTGGTCCGAGCCTTGAAGATCTGTTTGTCTATTGTGGTCGGAAGTTCTCGCTAAAGACAGTTCTAATGTTGGCAGATCAGATGGTAATAGAAAATTAGCATATTTGGAAATCATAATCACCACGAAAAGTTTCTGATGCCTATATTAAAAATAGCGTGATTATAAAGGAATATATTCTGTTCGAGAACTGATGTTCATAGATGCATGAAGACTAATATTTCTTGAAGTGGTTTATTGAATGGTTGCAAGTCGCAATACCATGATTGAAACTTTGTGCTAATGCCTAGAAATGACAGAAGCAGCAAGCAACTACTCTGTGTTCTCTGCATACAAACAAAACAATGGGATATTGGGTAGAACCTCTGTATTTACATGTATAACTATCATCGGCCTTTCTTTCTGACCTAGCTAAGATGCATGATGGTTTTGTTCCATGAATGATTTGCCTCATGTTCTCTGGCCAGCTGTATTCTAGAGTTTGTTGTCACATACAAGGATGATACTTTTAAGGAGGATTGTAGATCATTGTCTTTTTTGCTTTTATACCTACTTTCCTGTTTAAGAAATATATTATGTGCTTCCTATGTGATCGTTAGAGTAATTCCTGTTTAAGAAATATATTATTGCTGACTAGTTAAATTGCATGATGGTTTTGTTCCATGTACACTTTGCCTCTTGTTCTTGGACATTCATTTTCTAGAATTTGCCATTGCATTCAAGCATGATATTTTTAAGGAGGATTGCGGATAATTATGTCTTGCTTGCTTTTATACCTACATTCTTGTTTATGAAATATATTACATGCTTCCTATGTTGTCATTAAAGTAATTCCTCTGAGTTTCATGAAAGTTTCTTTGCATAATTTCCTGCTTGTTGAATTAGCATGACTCTGGGCTTTTTTCTTTTGGTGTACCATTTTCTTTAATTTCTTATTACACAGCTCTTTAGTTCTTTGTTCCTCTAAACAAGTAGCATTAAGAAATGCTTACTCTGTATCTGATGATCAACTGCAGATTACGAGAATTGAGTATTGTCATTCAAAAGGGTTTTTACATAGGGATATTAAACCTGATAACTTTCTCATGGGCCTTGGTCGAAAAGCAAACCAGGTAGTGACTTTGATTGGCTATAATCAGTTCATGGTTGCCACATGCATGTAATTGAATTTACTTGTATCAATGTTTTATTCATCTATCTTCTCGTGTAGGTATACATCATTGATTTTGGGCTTGCAAAAAGATATCGGGATTCTACCACAAATCGCCATATTCCCTACAGGTATGAAGTGTAACTACTAGAGTCAAATATTTATGAGCTGCACATTCTCTCTGATGACGACCAAACCTATACCCTGATCTCTTTTTATCCTCTTTCATCATCTTAAACTAGAATATTCAATTTAGTCATTGACACTGACTGTTTAGTGAAATATTATGCTGTTTATGTGGTGAATCATTTGCACAGTACTTCTTTCATGCTTGGACTTTGAACACGATGAAAAATTGTAAATATGCTTTGTGCCTTGGATGGCTGTATCACCTCAAATAGACATAATATGAAGATATAAATGGAAATTATTTAAGTGATCTGTTGCCATTACAAGTTCCTGCATTCTTTTAAATGTCATTCCAATATTTTTTTTTGATTTCTTTTGTAGTATTTAAATACTCTGGTGATGTAAATCTAATCAAATTTTATGATATGTGTATGTGCGTATCCCTACCATTTAAAGATACAAATTTGAAAAATGGGAATATTCCATCCATATTCTGTTTGTCATGTTTTTGGATTTTGAAAATACTCTTCCAATTTTTTTTAGAATTCCTATAGAATCCTTGCTGTATACAAGTAACAGGAAAAAAAAAAGTTTAGCTTTAGAAAAATGAAGAAATTTTACCTAATAACAGTCATAGCAATAAACAAATAAAAAATAAAAATCTCAGCTTCCAGCAAAATAATGAAAAAAATAAAAAGAATCAGGTATAAACATGCAAGGAAAGGATTGCACCAAAATAATTGTGATAGAGAATGAATAAACTTGGAAATTGACATATGCCTCCTATTAATGCATAAGGTAATCATATAATAAAATACTTTCTTTATGGTGAGGTCATACAAAAATTTCCTTTTCATGGTTATTCTCCCACCAGGATTTTGTGAGAATGCATAAACAAAAAACTAAAATCATGTTGGAAGAAATTAGAAAAAATAACCATGACAAAAACTTATGGGAGTAAATAAATTAGAAAAAAAATAGAAATACCAGCTGTAGATGGATAAGAAATATTTTGCTGCAATATTTATGAGAGTAGATAAATATAGAAAAAGTACAAAAATGTCTGCAGACAAATAAAAGAAATCCAATTATGTTTAAAATAATATAGCATAATTTATGCATGCTATGATTAAAAGTTTTGTGTTGTTTTTCCTCAAGCATGCATTTCATGTGCCATATACTAGTATATGCATGTATATATATTAAATATATGTTCGATCTTTTTTCTTTCTGCCAATAGCATTATCATGTACATATGGGACCGTGAAAGATTATTCCGGATGATTCTGAATGCTTGGCTGCATTTTTTTTCTTTCCTTTTTCTATTTCAGAGAAAACAAAAATTTAACTGGTACTGCTCGCTATGCAAGTTGCAACACTCATTTAGGCATAGGTAAGTGATGACCAATCAAATGGTTATGGCAGTACATTTTTTTTTATTTTTATTTGACTCACTCTAGCCTTTTGCAATCAGAACAAAGCCGTCGGGATGATTTGGAATCTCTTGGTTACGTTCTTCTGTATTTCTTGAGAGGAAGGTACATGATTGCCAAAGACATTATTTTGTTACAGTGTTCCCAATAGAATGAAGTTATTTATTTCTTAGTTCTTAAAATCTTCTTGAAACTCAAGAATGTTACTCCTGCAATTTTGGAAGTTATTATATCTAGCTGTTTTATTTTACATTTAGCCTGACATGTTCTCTTCTATTTGGATAGAAGATCTTCTTGTGTATATAAATAAGAGAAATGGATAATGTTCATTGTTTTTTGGACTGTTGTGGATTGTCTTCCAGTCCAGTAATATCAGTGATAGTGGTTAAATAGATTTTTCCTTTTTGTTGTTAAAAATGAAACAATATAATCTTGTTATGTCAAAATAGTAATTATTGTCCCATGAATGTGCTAAAATCATTCTTGGGGAATTCCATTTCACTTTATTATAACATTACTTTCTATCTCTGCCAACAGTGTAAGCTTACTTTTTAAGAATTTTTTTATGCATATTGCTTACTTTTTATTGTTGCCTGCTTTTGCTTGCTGTTCTAATTAACTTGTTATATTATTACTGTATGAAGTCTTCCATGGCAGGGTCTAAAAGCAGCCACAAAAAAGCAGAAATATGATAAGATATGCGAGAAAAAGCTTTCAACTCCTATCGAGGTTTGTATTGGTCACTTCTATATTTTTATTATATAAACAATAAATTTCTAGATGATATCTTGATGTATTTGTCCAATGATTTTTTAATAGGTTCTATGCAAGTCTCATCCAGTTGAGTTCGCATCCTACTTTCATTACTGTCATTCATTGACATTTGATCAACGACCTGATTATGGATTCTTGAAGCGCCTATTCCGGGATTTGTTTAGTCGTGAAGGTATGGTGAGACAAATCTTTTTATCATGCCAGCTTATGTTCTGAAACTCTTTCTTTCTATTCCTTCGGCTCTTTGTTTTGGTTAATAATATCCAACTTTGGATTACCTTGCTTGCTTTTTCTTGGTCATTTTGATATATATTTTATTTGTAAATGAAAAGATGCATGCGAGAGCTAATTAAATTAAGGGATATGCAAAAGAGTCCAAGTTTGTGAACCATTCTCGTAACAGGTATAAGATTGTAATTCTCATTGTGAGATGCGATTCTTGAATTTTTATTTGCCTTGGGATCCATCTTGCATATTATGTGCTGGATCATCAATAGTACGGGATTTATTAGTCATGGTCTACTGAAACATTTACTTTATTAGTCTGATTGAAATTGTTATTTCCTCGCATTTATGACAGGCTACGAGTTTGATTATATCTTCGACTGGACCATTTTGAAATACCAGCAGTCACAAAGAACAAAAGCTCAGCCTCGATTTTCGGTTTGTATGCTAATTTCATGAGGGATTCTTCTGCACAGCTTCTGCTTTCTCCTTCTTTCCTTGCTGGGGGACATTGTTCAGTCACCTTAAATTTTATGAGCTAGTGTTCTTTTTTTTCCCTGTTATTGTCGGGGATACCGTGCTTATCCATGAAGCAATTAATGTTGAAATCATCTAGTTTTCTTACCATGTGAACAAAATATGCATATTTTTTCCAATCTTTTTTTGTAGCTGTCAACGTTGAGATGCAACTCTATGTTGGTACTGACTAAATTTGATGTATAAAATGGCAGCCAGCCTCTGGTGGAATGACTAGCAGAGCAATCCCGATGGATGCCGACAAACATCAAGGTTGCCTCTATTTGCATGCAAGCTTTTAATTTTATAAGACACCAATGCAATATAAATGGAAGTGGTTTGACGCTGATGATCATCAATAACTGATAGCACTATGTGTTAGGCAATATTCTTATTGTGAATATATTTCTGTCATCATTTGGAGTGAAAATAGCACCAAACTAGAGTCCAGCATGGACTTGGTAAATAATGACCAATTCAATGTTTTGAAGAATTTTGCCATATTCATAAGTTTCTGTGTGTGAGGCATGTTTTTTCAAATTTATTTGAGTTTAACATGGCAATAATTTATGACATAGTCTAGCAATTGTCTGGCTAGGTTTCAGGAATAAAAAAAAAATGGTGGATGCAGATTTAGCGAGACATGTTTTTTTCTCTTCTTCCCTATCTTTGATCAGAGGAAACAAAATATTGGCATGATCAGTTGCCAGATTATGCTAGAATTTCATAATAACAAATTACAAGCAAATGAGGATGTGTGAAATGCATGTTTTAGAAAAAATAATAAACATTACATAAATATAGGCATTGTTATTATTTAAATATTTCTCTTAAAATTATGATTTATTTATGTTGTATGCAAACAACAAAAATAAATTGAATGCATAAAGTTGTATATATGACAAAAGTAAAATAATTTGAAACAAAAAAAATAGTTGTGATAACTGGGTGTTCTGATTGGAACAAAGGGGCAAAACGAAGCATATTTTAGGTAAAATTTGGACACTCAAAATGGTATGTAGCACAAATTCTAAAATTCTGTTGTTTTAAAATATCGTAGATATGCATATCTAGTTCTTTTACTTTCAGATGTGTTTTATCATCCATCAAAGCAGTTGCTTATCCATTTATGGTCAAAAAAAAAAAATAGAGACCAATATTTTCTAATCCTTAAAGGACTCCAAATCAACTTTTTTAATCCAAAGGCTATGCAAATGTGTCTTATCAACTAAGCGATAAAGATTTTCTGGAGTAATTTAATGTGGACATGTATCTTGGTGAAACCAATAATTCTAAGCTTTTCTAGTTAGTACTACCTGGATTCTCATGTCCTTCCCAAAGTTGTTGCGCTGACTTGGACCTAATCTTGATTAGGAAATTAGAAACATCATCCTGGACATACTCTTTAAAGATCTGGTTTAACCTCTGTTTACAAATGGATAGTTTTCTAAAAGAACAGCAACTTTTGGTTGGGTTAGAAATTTTGTTGTGCTGTTTGCTGTCAATAGATCCTTTTTCACTTCATGACAGATACTATATGAAAGTTTTCACGAAGTAGTTTTACTTAATTTTTAAAATTTATGAATGTTAAGAAATTATGCATTTTTCTGCTCTTCAGTGGTAACATTTTTGTGTTGGTCAACTGCTCCAATTAAAAGTGTAAATGATGTCACTCATCCAGATGAAAGTACAGAGCGCATTGGACCAAGTAATGCAGCACGTCCCACAGTTCGAATGCAGTTCAAATCACCAGCTGATAATAATCTGATTTCTGACAATCAGCGTCTTGATAAGATGGTAAGTAATAAAGTTATCCATTTTCATGGCTTTGAATTTTTGTGTGAATATTCAGAAAATAAATGAGTGTCACTCATTTTAGTATAATTAGTTCACAAAGTTCCTTAATTGGAGTGGAGTCGTCATAATGTGCATATTAATTTGAAACTGGCACTGATTCATAATTACCCTTTCTAAATTGATTAAGGTATCCTAAATAGAAAAAGATAACATATTCAATAAATTTATTTGAAAATCAAAAGGTATATAAATGAGAGATATTCATGGTGCCATTCACACCATTGACTTTTAGCATGTTTCATATTCCTTATCATGAAGTTGCAGTCATTGTCTAACATCACCATCTTGTTGTGTTAAGCCTTATTTCTTGTTTGGTATATGTATGCTGTCTTGCGAGATGAAGGCTTTAACAATTCCTTTTATGCATTGAGGTTTCTCTGGCTCTGCTTGTATGCTGATTGGAGCTTGGTTTTTGAAAAGAAGCAAGCACTTCTCAAATTCCTTCATAGTTTTTATGGGAAGTCTGAAGTGTATGTTAGGTGGACATGTTTTTTAATCTTACATCTTTCCACTGGTGTTAAGATTTCAAATGAAGGAGAATCTGCTCCTCTCAGCTTCCTTGAAGGACAGAATGACATTTAAATTGCAGTTTGAAAGAGAGACATTTTTAGAAATTGGTGGAGGTCATAAACAATACCAAAGAATCCATCTTACTTGGGTCTCACTTTTCTACATGTAGGTATAAAGGTGAACTTTGAAAAGGGGTGTAAGAGCGACATTTCATGTATGAACAAGCCTCATGTTGATTTTTTCTTTTTGTATTGTTATGTTCCAAAGAGATTTTTGTTACCAATTAATAGATCTGTTTTGAGATTTTTCTATTTGGGCCAGAACTGGTGTTTTTTGGGGCTTGGCCACCTTGTTCTTGTTTTTTACGCTCTTTGCTGTTCTTATTATCTCTCTGGTTAACTGGTTAATGTGGACTTGTAATGGTAAGCATGTTGGTCTGACTGGAATTCTCTCTTATGATGGTCTTTTAATTTCAAGTGTTGCGCATAATGAATGGCTTGCACTTCTTGTTAAGTTTCTAAAAGTGATGTGGGTATTTATCTGTTTCAGAGAGTGGGAACTGGTGCTGAAAAAGCACAGATGCCATCTACGTCATTTATTCTTCCTGGTGCTTCAAAGAGAAATGTTCTAAGCTCCAAACAAGCTGGGCCTGCTGATACATCACACCTAGGTCAGGGTTTGGGAAGCAACTTTGGTTCATCCAGCAGTTGGATTCCTACATTGCAGCGAAATGCTTCAGCCAAATGATTTGTAAGCTAGTATGCCTATCTATTCACACAAGTATTCTGCCTTGTATTAGTCTAGTTGAGCCTGTTCTCTTTGGGTATTCAGGTGCTATTCAAACGGGAAGGATCAGAAAAACAGTTTACAGGTGCTGTCGAAGATGGCTGCAAAGTCATCATTGCTCAAGTCACTTTCTGGATATCAAGACGCATACTGTATTTTTATTAAGGTGACTACAGACACATTGGATGATGCTAAATGCTGGGTCTTCACAAAGCGTGGTTGCTGTTGTGTTGAATATTACAACAGTTGACTCACATTGGTCTAGCATTTTATCATTCCATTAAAGCTGGATAATTTGTGAAATGTCTTTTTTCATTATCTTGTTAGTAGATCATATGGTTTTCATTGTGCTTGCTATATGGATGTGTTGTAACAATTGCTGCTTCTTGGAGCTCATTGATTCTGGGTTCTGTCAATTTGTATATTTTTTGTGTTGCTGTATTCTTTGGTTCAAGCCCCTGGATGGTCATCTGAAATAGTTTTAGCATTAGGTACTCAAGTCGCTCGGGATCTGAATAGAGCACAATAATCTAGTTTTCAGGTGCCAGTCTTCTATTCTTTTGTGTAAGAGGCTTTCGTCAAGTAGCAGTACATCTTTACCTGTAAGTTGGTTACCGCTATCTAGTCTTCTTGAGGTAGAGGTTTCAATTGCGAATTTTACACAATTTATTTCTCTATGAATTAACTTACAGCTAGTGGCTCATCTACTATGTTTTCTACTCTCCAGAGGACGATGCTGTAATGGTTGAAAAGCAGGAGATAGTTTTGAAGATCTCCAGATGGACTGAACATGTATTGTGTAGAAATCTGGCTTCATTCTGGAGAATATATAAACAGGTTTTCCAGATTATGAAGAACCACATGGGCAGTATTTGGTAGCGCACTGTGCTCCCTGCACTATAAAAAGCCAATCTTGATAATTCTTTGCATGGTTCTGCAGATTGAGAAATGTCATAGAATTACATGAAATTTTGAAAGCTTACCATGGGGGATAAAAGATTTGATATTATTCATAGTGATCAGGAAAGATCTTTCTAGAAAAAATATAAGCGAGCAAAGAATCTAATGATTTGGAGGATTCTGCTTATATATAGCTTTCAAAATGGTCCAAAGAAATGTGGTTCTGCTGGATTTTGTGCTGGTGGAGACAAAATCATTTAGTCTCAGATGAATCTTAAGGTGTGCATGAAATTCATATAACTAAAATACTTGAACATATCAAATATTCCTGGGGGAGTTGGAATGCTATATATATATCCTTCATGTAATATCTCAGCTGTTTGTTTGAGGCTGTTGGTTCTCCACTCCAAGGATTTTTTGCATGAGGGGGGCTTTGGGTAGTTTCTTGTTTGCCTTCGTTTTGTAGGTCTTTTGGTGACTCTTTTTATTCACCTGCCTTACGCTTTTCTTTGATGGTATGTGACACCCATTCTCAAACTGCTTGTCGAAACTTTCTAATATTTTCTCCCGTTTGCTAGAAGCTTGTGATGCATGATAAGGTTTGCATAGTGGATAGGTGATTAAAAAAAGTTACCGTTTAGTTATGTAAAAGTATTTACTGCTCTAAACAATGTGTTTTGTAAAAAGGTATAAATGCAGAACTGCTAATGTTTTTTTCTCTCTCTCTCTGGTGCTGTATAAAATACTACAATTATTGATGATTGTATTAATCTGCTGTCATCTTTGCATGTGAACACAGTAGATAAGTAATTAGAAAATGGTACTTATCACTACTTCACCAAGACCTTGTGTCTGGAAAAGGTGTAAATTCAGATTTGTTGATGTGTGGTACTTCAAGAAAAATGCTACAATGGTTGGATGATCATATGGTTCTGTCGTCTTCTTTGCATGTGTGTAAATTCAGATTTCTGGATATGTGATGTTTAAGGAAAATGCTACAATTGTTTGATGATCATGTGGTTCTGGCATCTTCTTTGCACGTTAACTGACCAGCTTCTTAGTTTTCTGGTTTGATATTGGAATTCTAACTTTATATTTCTTTTGAACTTGTTTTACAACTAAATCATTTGCTGGATATTGTGAATGTGAAATTGGGAGCATTCTTCCATTATCATGCTGACAGATAATAAATATTCTTTGCTAGCAAGCTAGTGGCATTGTGTATGTGCTTTTCTTTCCTACCATGTTTTGTCTATATAACAGAGATGTTGCTAATTTATAATGATGTGACTTTAGCTTGCTAATTTTTCAGAATTATGAGGTCTAACATAACCCTAAGAGACATAAGTTGAGAACAATTATTGAGGTAGATATGAGCAAGTCTGCAAATCTGTAGTATTTAATCTATCCTTTCTAGTTAGGCCATCACATCTCAATGTATACTTCTTTTTTATTTTTTTGATGGAACTTCATGTATGCTTGTTGGAGCTTGCTATACCTGTCCGTGGTTGAATTTATCCTGTTCTCCAGTATGCACGTGAGGTCATTTTTGTCTGTATTCAGCCGAGTTCACCTTATGGATGATGCTGTTGTTTTCTGATTTTTTTGACTGTACATTTAACCTTGCATATTTATTTGTAGACTTGAATTGGAATCTAGAGTTTTTCCTTCCCCGTTGAAACCCTGGCCAACTTGACCGTGAACATAGGGTGGAAATTTTTTTTTGGTTTGATGAGTGCAATCTCAGTCCTGTAGTTGATGTCATGGTTGGATTGAGCAAGCTTCAGCAGCAAAGTGGGTGGCTGGATAATTGCATATAACAGCCAATTGGTGTCTTGAGTTAGGGTACCAATTTACAGAAAAGTGGGGGTGTGTTTGGTTGATGTTAACATTGTAGTGCATTGGATGAGTTTAGCTGGTTTATTATTTGGCAGAGAAGATCTAGGTTTATTGACTTCTTCACATTTTAACTAAATGGAATTTGTCAATGGAATGTTAGAAAACAAGGGCTAACAGAAAAATGAAACCCATTATTGGAATGCTGGTTGAGTCAGGAGTCGTAAAGAGGATCCCCGGTGTAGGACATGCAGCACTTCAGTGGAGCGGTTGGATCCGAGGTATTATTTCCTGAGTTTTTCATTTGGTAGGCCGTTGAATATCTGTGGTATGATGCTTCTCATGCTTTTGGCTCGGTTTATTTCTCCCCATCTTTGCTTCCTAATTTGAATGACAATATGGCTGCATGATAACGTAATGCTTTGCTTCGTGTAGTTTTCTTTGCATCTTTGCCTGGTCCATTCAAACGTTGAGACTGTTTTTCTTGCCTCTGGTTGTGATGAAAAAATCCTCTCTTTCATGTTGTCACACAGGCAATGCATGAGCTGATTTACAATCGTTATCCGAAGCAGCATTTAATGTTATGGTGTGTGCTTGATTCGAGAGGGACAATAATTCGATGTAATGCTAGCCTCTCTTTTTCTTATTATTCTTTTAAGTTGGTTCATGTATGTTTGTCGGTGGTCCTGGAGCTGTGCGAGAGCGGAATGTTCTCGAGTGTGGAATTACAAAGGATATGGATGCCTCATCGTCTTCACCACGGCTGCAGTAATACCCCGAGAGAGAGAATTTTGGATTAAAATCAATCATTACGATTTTGGATTCACTTAACAACCTAAACTAATAGGTACTGAATATATTCTTTTGTGAGTTATAGTGATTGTCAGTAATTAAATCGGGTCTATCCAAATTGAATCCAAGACAATTATTATTTCAGGATAGCTTCTTGAGTCAGGACTGGGGTATTTGAACCTACACTAATGGGATCCGACTAGGTTGTTTTCCAGTGAGACTTGATTATGCAGGCCTCGCCACACAACTGTCCGATCTAAACCAGTCGTACCTTGTGTGGCATTTCATCCTACCCTAACTAGATCTCTTTCTTTTTGTTCTTTCTTTCTTCTCTCTCTCTCTTTTTTTTTTTTTTTTTTGACCTTTTCGTTGAACTTTATTTATCTTTGGTGTCTTTGTTTTCTTCTATAAAAATTCAAACATATCAAATCTGAATTAAACATCATTTAGTATAAAATCAATTATATTTTCTGTCGTAATGTTCAAGTGATGTGGCTTATATAGGTTTGGAACTCATAGGTTTTTGGATTTTTTGCATATATACCTTGCAAATTGTATTATTATATTTTCTCTTCAAAAATGATTATCTGCATATGTATCGCTTACATTATACTATTTATACGATGATACCTTTTTTTTGTTATTGTATTATTATATTTTCTCTTCAAAAATGATTATCTGCATATGTATCGCTTACATTATACTATTTATACGATGATACCTTTTTTTTGTTAGCTTTATGTCTAATGGTGTTAAGAAACAACCATTTTAAATGTCAAATGACTATATTACTCTTTTATGTTAATATTATTGAAAATTTTATGCAAAAACATAATTTTGTACAGTGTAAACTAACTAAATGCTGAATTTTTCTGAGAAAGACTAATGCAAAATGCTAATAGTATTATTTACATTTAAAAATAATTACTTATTAATATTTTCAATCAAAAATCTAATAGGAGGAATATCATTGCAAAATAAAATGATTTGAGAGGAATATATGCCACTAGTGAGTTTTTGAGTTTTTGAAGGCAAATATGCAACAAATTATTGGATTAGGTTCAGCTTTAGTGAGTCTCCTCGGACACTTAGTTAAGTCTAGATTCATTGATTGGGCCTCGCATCAATGTTTCAATTCAATGGATGTTTCTAGATTAGGGTGAGGTAGACTATCTTTAAAACTATTTACAAAAAAGTCATGTAATATGAATACTTTTAACATATGTATCAAGCGGATATAAAAATTGGATGGTCTAAAGGTTATGAAATAGTATATACTTTTTGGTGCGGGCACCAGACTCAGAAGAAGATTTCAGAGCTCAATCTGGATCTCTGATTGATCTTGTCCGAAGAATTAGGATTTTTTGGCTTGTAATAAGGGTTGTCTTGATCAACTTAATTTTAGCTTAAGTCTGTACTCCTTGCAATTTATTTTTGTTAAGTCATGTTGATTCAGTAGTGGTCTAGGACTTTAACCTGGGGTGTCATATTTTCTTCCAAGGCCAAGCAAGTGGGCGCCACACTCCCAGCCACATGCCTGAGTCCACGGGGCGCCACATCTCCATCCAGTATACTCTGGTCCCCACACCACAGATAGCAGCTCCCTTCTCTCATGCGCCATTTGAGGAGAAAGCAACCAGGGATCCACAAATCAAGGGGGTGGCCCAAGACCTTCCATAAGAGCCAAGCTATGAAAGGGAAGAAATTCTTCTTGGAGAGTACTTCAAGGAGGCGCCCATTCCCTGCCAAAAATACTCAAAACAAAGATGGGAAGGACCATGACTTAGGGAGAAAGAAAATGAGGAGTCCAAAAGAGTTGAGCCATGTAAGGAAAGAAATCATCTCTTGAAGAACAAAGCTTGGAGGTGCCATCTACCTTCCTTTTAAAACCCAAATCAAATTTTTTTGGAACCTTTGGTCGGCCATATGTGTAGGGATTGATCCTACAATCCTAATTTGAAGATCCCCTCC
Organism: Areca catechu; assembly: GCA_021397845.1. NCBI lineage: Eukaryota > Viridiplantae > Streptophyta > Magnoliopsida > Arecales > Arecaceae > Areca > Areca catechu. Next base: position 168,106,253 of record CM038042.1, on the reverse strand, counting down.
TTTAGTCCCACATGGGAAGATGTAAAACCCTACTCTCTTGTAAAGTCCTATAAATTAAATCCTTCTTGTAAATTTGAAAGTAATCTGATGAATGAATTCAAGTTTTTGTATGAGCAAAAAAAAAAAAAAAAAAAAAACCACAAAAAAAGAATTAGTCATAGTTTACTTTCGCATCGCATCATCTTCTCTTTTGTTCTGCATTATTTTTGGTATCAGAGCACAGTCTAGGGTTTCTGTTTTGCTTGCTTGTTTTAAGTCTCTCTCCTTTTACTTTGTCTGCTCGAAGTAGACTCCCCAGGACGTCCGGTCCTAGGAACGAAGCGAGGTGCAAACCTCCTCTTCCCATTCCACGGGGTGTTCCTAGGGCGTGTAGGGGATCCGTTGGGTTACAACTTCGTAGCAGGAATTGTAAACGGGGAAGCACCCTGTTTCAATCCGTAACTGCCCTGTTACAGGAATTGTTTCTCAGTGCAGGTAACTTCGAATTGCGTGATTTTTGTTTTGCTGGAACCAGTATAATTGAAGCTATTTTACATAGTTTTTCTGTGATTTATTGGTTTCCGTGAAATTTCTGAGAGTTAAATTACTGCAACTCTGTTTTTGTGTTCTGCAATTCAATTATCTTGAGTGAACATCTCCTAACTCATCCTAAGGGCATTTGAGCATCTAAGATAAGGGGAGGAGTTGATAACCTCTCCTTAGCCCACAACCACCACCCCCTCATTCGATCCTAAGCCTAACTTTAAAATTTATTAGACTTAATTTGTCCTAGTGGGCTAGGGACACCAACAAGTCGGGTCTAGGCTAGTGTTGAGTCAGTTTGTCTAGTTACTCTGTGTGTGCTTTGCACTCAGTGTCTAGAACGGTGGTTCAGGGATTCTATCCCGAAGGGCTTGTGTGCTGGTCGCCTACCTGGCCAATCACTGATTGGTGTCTAGGATTGGCATCTAGGGACCTAACACTCCCCTTACACCTACTTGGCTGAGTCCTGAGTTACTACAGGCTAGCTTGCCACTCTGATTGGGCATCTAGTTTGGGCTCTAGGTCTAGTTAGCCCGTAGTCGATTCAGTTGAGTCTCATTTTGTATGTTTGCTTGCATCATCATGTCTACCCGGAATGGAGTACCCTACCAACCTGGTCAAACCAAACCTGATTTAGAGGCCATGGTTAGAGCTCTTACTGAGAGTATGAACAAATTAAGTCAGGATATGAATGAGAATTTTGCCCAGCTTAGGGATCGAGTCCAAGTACTTGAGGAACCTAGGCATCAGAATTGGACTCCTGACCCAGATTTTAATGTGCCTCAACCTCACCCACACCAAGAGCCTAGAAGACCTTTATACAGAGATTCTGAACCTAATCATAGGAGGCCTGACCCAAAACCTGAAGATAGAGATGATAGGTTCATTCGGAACATCAAATTAGATGCACCCACTTTTGATGGTAGCTTAAACCCTAAGGTGTATTCTGATTGGGAGGGTGAGATGGACCAGTACTTTGAGTGGTATGCCATGTCTGAGGAAAGAAAGTTCAAGTTTGCCAAGATGAAGTTAGTACGTCAAGCTAGGTTATACTGGGGGAACATTGAGCTGACCACTAGAAGACGAAATGTAGAGCCCATAACTACTTGGCAGGGTATGAAAGAGAAACTTAGAGATAAGTACCTACCCATTTCATACCAGTAGAACCTGTTAGACCAATGGCAGACTTTGAAACAAGGGAACCGATCTATATCAGACTACATAACCACCTTTGATGAATACCTGATGAGATGTGATGTGAGTGAATCCCATGAGGTCACTTTGTCTAGGTTTAGGGTTGGACTTAGGGAAGACATAAAGAGGGAGTTGTTTCTGAGAGAGGTTACTGACCTAGACCAAGCCTATCAGATTACACTGAACACTGAGAAGTTTCAGAGAGGACCTATACCTTCTAGGGTTAGTGCCCCAATCCCAAGAAATGGACCTAGCCAAGTTACCCCTAGCAAGTCTAATCAGGGTATTCCCACCCCTAGGCCCATGGACAAAGGTAAGGCACATGACACCCAAAGAACCCCTAGTATCATCTGTTTTAAGTGCCAGAAGCCCGGTCATATCTCCAACCAGTGCACAGCCATAGCTTGTTTTAAGTGCCACAAGGTAGGTCATGTTTCTAGCCAGTGCCCTCGTAGATCCCTTTACATAGAAGAAACAGAGGAAGAGAGTTCCGGACCCAATGAAGAGTTTGAAGAAGTTTATGAGGCCGGAATGAATTTGGTCGATGAGTATGAAGGAGAGGAGGAATCCACAGAGTCTGACCAATTAGGGGTTGTAAGATGCATCCTGTCCTAGAATAGAGTTCAGGAGGATTGGCGTAGGACTAACATCCTACAGACTTTCCTTAAACTAGGGGATAAGGTATGTAAAATCATCATAGATAGTGGGAGCTGTGTGAATGCCATTTCTGCTAGCACTGTCAAAATGTTAGGCTTAACTCCAGTCCCCCACCCCAACCTCTATAAGGTTTCTTGTGTAGACTCTACCTCTATACCCATCCAGTCTAGATGTCAGGTCCAAATCCAAATGCAATCCTATCAAGAGAAGATTTGGTGTGACGCTTGCCCATGGGGGTGAGCAGTATAATTCTTGGAAGACCTTGGTTGTATGATCATGATGCCACCCTCTTAGGAAAATCTAACACCTGTGTCTTTAGTTTTAATAGGAAGAAAATCACAATCCATTCAGTCCCTCCTAAGGACAAGATAGCTAAAAGAACCAATAAGGTCAGAGAAATGAAGACTGGAGTGAACCTAATTAGTGCTAAGGATCTAAAACAAGAAATTCATAGTGGTTCACCTATTTGGATGTTGACTGCTAAGGAACTTAGGACTCCTACACCCTCAGAGCCTCCTCAGGAAGTTAAACCTTTGTTAAAAGAATTTGAGGATGTTTTTCCCGAGGATCTGCCAGACCACCTTCCACCTCTTAGGAATATCCAGCATTCCATAGATTTAGTCCCAGGAGCTACTTTACCCAACTTGCCCCATTATAGGATGAATCCATCTGAGCATAAGGAACTGCAAAAGTAGGTTGGAGAATTGTTAAGGAAGGGGTTCATTAGGGAGAGTCTTAGCCCTTGTGCAGTCCCTGCACTTCTAACCCCGAAGAAGGATGGCACGTGGAGGATGTGTGTTGATAGTCGTGCCATCAACAAAATCACAATCAAGTATAGGTTCCCCATCCCTAGACTAGATGACATGCTAGATATGATGGCCGGTGCAATAGTTTTTTCTAAAATTGATCTCAAGAACGGCTATCATCAGGTTAGGATTAGACCAGGGGATGAGTGGAAAACCACTTTCAAAACTAAGGATGGTCTCTATGAATGGGTTGTTATGCCTTTTGGGTTGTCCAATGCCCCTAGTACTTTCATGAGGATTATGACCCAGGTACTTAGAGCTTTCATAGGGAAGTTTGTAGTGGTCTATTTTGATGACATCCTGATCTATAGTAAGACCCCTGCAGACCACCTAGGCCACCTTAGACAAGTCTGTCAAGTTTTGAGGAATGATAGTCTCTACGGTAATCTCAAAAAGTGTGAATTCATGATTAGTAGAATTATCTTCCTTGGTTTTGTAGTAACCCCTGACGGCGTGGCTGCCGATTCTGAAAAAATTAGGTCCATAGTAGAATGGCCAGAGCCGACCAGTGTGCATGAAGTCAGAAGTTTCCACGGCTTGGCTACCTTCTATAGGCGATTCATCAAGGGGTTTAGTACTGTAGTTGCTCCTATCACAGACTGTATTAGGAAGGGAGAATTCCAGTGGACTAAAGCAGCCCATAAAGCCTTCCTAGATCTTAAGGATAGGATAACCCAGGCAACCATTTTGAGGTTACCCGACTTTTCAAAGGTATTTGAGGTTGCCTGTGATGCTTCAGGAGTAGGTATAGGTGGAGTCCTAAGCCAAGAGAACCATCCCGTAGCATTCTTTAGTGAAAAACTTAATAATGCTAAGCTTAGGTATTCTACCTATGATAAGGAATTTTATGCAGTAGTGCAAGCTTTGCGTTACTGGAGACATTATTTGCTATCGCAAGAATTTGTGCTGTTTTCGGACCATGAGGCTCTTAGATTCTTGAATTCCCAGAATAAGCTTAACCCTAGGCATGCTAAGTGGGTAGAGTATATCCAGTCCTATACTTTTGTTTTGAAGCATAAGGCTGGATCTGAAAATAAGGTAGCTGATGCCCTTAGTCGTCGATCTTTGTTGTTGAATTCTGTTAGGGCTGAAGTCATAGGGTTTGAGCAAATCAAAGAGGAATATGAGTCGTGTCCGGATTTTAAGACTGTGTACCAGGATCTAACTCAAGGACCATCTAGTGACCATAAGGATTATACCCTTTTAGATGGCTTTCTGTTCTTTAAGAATAGGCTTTGCATCCCTAGAACTTCTCTTAGAGAATTTTTGATTTGGAAAATTCATGCTGGAGGTTTAGCTGGCCATTTCGAAAAAGATAAAACCACCCTGGCTATTGAAGACCACTTTTTCTGGCCTAACTTAAAAAGAGATGTAGCACACATTGTGGCTAAGTGCCGGACCTGCGCTGTTGCCAAACAGCGAAAACAGAACACCGGCCTTTATACCCCACTCCCTGTCCCAGATCGTCCTTGGCAAGATGTGAGCATGGACTTTGTGTTAGGTTTGCCTAAGACCCAGAGGAGGCATGACTCTATCTGTGTTGTAGTAGACCGATTTTTCAAGATGGCCCATTTCTTACCTTGTTCCCAAACATTTGATGCGTCTAAGGTAGCCACCATGTTCTTTAATGAGATAGTTCGACTCCATGGCCTACCCAAGACCATTGTTTCAAATAGGGATGTCCGGTTCACCAGCTATTTCTGGAAAACCCTTTGGCATAAGTTAGGGATAAAATTTAAGTTTTCTACTGCCTATCATCCCCAGACTGATGGCCAAATCGAAGTAGTGAACCGTAGTTTAGGCAATCTGTTAAGGTGTCTTGTTGGTGAAAACATTAGGAACTGGGATTTGTATTTACCTAGAGCTGAATTTGCATACAATGACTCGGTCAATAGGTCTACGGGTAAGAGTCCATTTGAAATTGTGCATGGTTACAAACCTCACACACCTCTTGACCTAGCTCCTTTACCAGTCCACACATGAGTCTCCAAGTTTGCCGAAGTTTTTGCACAGCATATAAAAGACTTGCATAAAGTAATTCATGCCAAAATAAATTTAAGTAATGAAACTTATAAGAAGTTGGCTGATTCTCAAAGGCGAGTCAAAACTTTTAATGAGGGAGACTATGTAATGATTAGGTTAAGGCCTGAACGGTTTCCTCCTGGAACCGTTAGAAAGTTACATGCTAGAGGAGCTGGACCATTTAGAGTGGTGAAGAGAGTAGGATCCAATGCCTATGTGCTCGAGTTGCCTCCAGAACTAGGCATTAGCTCCACTTTCAACATTACAGACCTAGTAGAGTATAGAGAGCCAGCAGTGATTCCCAGTGAGCCTTTTGAACCTAATCCTGCTCTTGAGAGTGAACCCAACCCTGTGTGTCCACCAACAAACTGGCCTGTGAGGAAAGAGCAGATTGAAAAGATCCTGGATGATCAGGTTATCTCTACTCGTAATCGAGGATACCAAAGATACCTGGTCCGCTGGCAAGGAAGGCCAGATTCTGATGACTCTTGGATCTCCCGAGAAGAATTACAAGAATTGGATCCAGACCTCTTGGAGAGATACCAGAGCCAACTTGATCCATACTCGACAGGGTCGAGTTCCTCCCACCCCGGGAGAATTGGTGCGGGCACCAGACTCAGAAGAAGACTTCAGAGCTCCATCTGGATCTCTGATTGACCTAGCCCGAAGAATTAGGATTTTCTGGCTTGTAATAAGGGTTGACTTGATCAACTCAATTTTAGCTTAAGTCTGTACTCCCTGCAATTTACTTTTGTTGAGTCATGTTGACTCAGTAGTGGTCTAGGACTTCAACCTGGGGTATCACATTTTCTCCCAAGGCCAAGCAAGTGGGCACCACACTCCCAGCCACACTCCCAGCCACACGCCTGAGTCCAGGGGGCGCCATATCTCCATCCAGTATACTCTGGTCCCCACACCACAGATAGCAGCTCCCTTCTCTCATGCGCCATTTGAGGAGAAAGCAACCAGGGATCCACAAATCAAGGGGGCGGCCCAAGACCTTCCATAAGAGCCAAGCTATGAAAGGGAAGAAATTCTTCTTGAAGAGAACTTCAAGGAGGCGCTCATTCCCTGCCAAAAATACCCAAAACAAAGATGGGAAGGACCATGACTTAGGGAGAAAGAAAAGGAGGAGTCCAAAAGAGTTGAGCCATGGAAGGAAAGAAATTCTCTCTTGAAGAACAAAGCTTGGAGGCGCCATCTACCTTCCTTTTAAAACCCAAATCAAATTTTTTTGAAACCTTTGGTCGGCCATATGTGTAGGGATTGATCCTACAATCCTAATTTGAAGATCCCTCCTTTAGTCCCACATGGGAAGATGTAAAACCATACTCTCTTGTAAAGTCCTATAAATTAAACCCTTCTTGTAAATTTGAAAGTAATATGATGAATGAATTCAAGTTTTTATATAAGCAAAAAAAAAAAAAAAATCATAAAAAAAGAATTAGTCATAGTTTACTTCTGCATCGCATCATCTTCTCTTTTATTCTGCATCACTTTTTTTACTAATTGATACATAAATTATAGATCTTTAAGTTATATAACATTTACTATACGATCAATTAGAAATAGCAGATCACATTTAACATAACAGCTCGATTGATGAACAACCCCATTGGCTCGCATAGACTTGATAGGATTTAAGGGGAGATCCACTTGATCCTGGCCTACGACCCCCCCCCCCCCCCCCCCCCCTCTCTCTCTCTCTCTCTCTCTCTCTCTCTCTCTATATATATATATATATATATATATATATATATCTCCATGATTTGATGGGGAGCTGGTTTTTGTCTTAATCACCTTTGGTGGAGCCGTTCCTGGTTTCAAGCTTCATAGCGAGATATGGAGTAGAAAGCATGGACTGCTTGTTATTAATAATATATATATATTTATTATTTTAAAAAAAATAAAAAAATTATGAAGTATGTGATAAGAATATTTGATGTGTCAAAATAATCTCATCTTCAGCCCAATTAACAAATGAATGATAAAAATTGAGAAGGAAAAAAAAAAAAAGGAGTATTTTGAAGAATTTTTAGTGAAAGAAAAAAATAAGAGAGGGAGAAATTGAAGATTTTTGGATGGAATAAAAATTAGGAGAAAGGGACTTATTCATAGACTCAAAATCTCCAAGAAAAATTTTAAAAATTTTTTAATGAGCCATTAAAACCATCAAGAAAGGAATAAATAAAAATTAAGAAATAAAAATTGTCAAATGGTCATGCTCGCGGTGCGTGGAATTGTTGTTCGTGCGTTCCACACGTGCTGCCCACTCCGTGGGCATTTCATTAGGTGAGGGAGTTTTAAAACTCTTTAAAAAAAGTCAACAATTTTCATAAATTTTAAAACTTATAAAATATTTAAATTTGATAAATAATTTTAACAATAAAAGTCTTGGACTTTTAGCATTCTCAGTATACTTATCTTTTAGGTTTAAACTTGTATTTAGTATAAAATATACACAGTATGAAGATGAATTGATTGTAATATGGGATAGAACTATTAAGATCATGTACTTGGCTTGATTTTCATGAGAGTTACTAGAGATCTATCTTGATCCCATATTCATGACCTTACCACTACTTTTATTAAGGTAGATCCTCTAAGAATATGTATAATAGAATTATGTATCGTTGAACTCATAATCTTGGATCCATTAAAAGCTATGTTCAACTTAACCATCATAATAGAGCACCATATCATAGGTATGGGATGGAGACAAACTCCAAACTGATGCTCCCAGATGTCATCTCAGATTTCTTTGGAACCTTAATCATAGGGTTGCTATGACGGTAGGGGTATACGGGCTTAAGTCCCATTTCTCTTGATATCTCAGATATCGTAGTCCTTAAAAGACCTTTAATCAAAAGATTAGCTAAGTTACTTTTAGATCTTATAAAAAGTGATATTACATTTTTCATTTTATTTTTTATAGCTTTTATCTGATTAGGATATGATTGTTCATCTTTTTAGTAGTTGTCTGTTAATTTAATAGATCAATTAAAGCTCTACAATCACAATTCAATAAAATTTTTGAATTTTTTTTGAAAGAATTTTTATATCATTTATTAAATCTTTTAGCCACTGTGCTTGATTCATACAGTGCCAAGAGTAGTCAACTCAGATTCTAATATACTTCCAGTAATTGTTGTTTGTTTACAAAAACTCTAAGATATTACACCTCCTCCAAACAAGAAGAGAGATCCAGTGGTGGACTTAATATTTAAGCTAATTTTACTTAATTATCACTACTATAATCTTCAAGTACTTCTGGATAATCAATCTAAAGTTCCTTTAACATACTTAAAAAATTCTTTTTAAAGCTATTTAATGTTCTTTACTATGATTACTTGTATACATACTTAATCTATCTATTGTATAAGTTATATCTGAACAGGTTTTATTTGAATCATATAATAGGAATCCTATGCTTTGGGAATATTTTAATTATTTAACAGGTTCTCATAAATTTTTAACTAAGAGAATGATAATCATATAAAATAGAGATAGAATTTAAATCAAAGTATTCAAATCTTTTAAATATTTTTTTATTAAATATGCTAGATTTATTTCTATTCCACTATCTATTCTTTTATGCTTTTTCCTAAAATCATATTAGCTTCATCTAAGTCTTTCATATCAAAATTATTTAATAGATAACTTTTAGTTTCTTGAATTACTTTCATTGATATTTTAAATAATAAAATATCAATTATATACAAACATAAAATTATAAAGTCTATATCCTATCTTTTATAATACACGTTTGTCATATTTATTTATTTTAAAGTTACTTCTGAAGATAATTTTATTAAACTTAATATGCCATTATCTAGGAGCTTGTTTTAAATCATAAAGTGATATAATTAGTCTACATATCTAATGTTCTTGTTCTTTTACTTCAAATTATTGAGATTGATTTATATAAATTTTTTTCTAATTTTTTATTTAAGAATGTAGTTTTTACATCTATTTGATGGATTATTAAATTATAAATTGAGAATAAAGCTACTAAAATTCTTAAGATCGTTGTCCTAGCTATAGAAGCATAAATATTAAAATAATATTTTTTTTGACTAAATCTTTTTTTTAGTAACCTAGTTTTATATTTTTATTATTTTATATGGTCTTAATTTTTTTAAAAAAATCTATTTTGTTCTTTTAGGTTTGTTTCTTGGAGATAAATTAATTAAAATTCAAGTTTTATTTTTTAGAATTGATTAACTTTACTATTTATGGCTTCCTTCCAATATGATGATTCTGATAATGACATTACTTTATCATACGTAGAAAGATCATCCTCTATTAAAAATATGATTTTTTTAAAAAATCTTTTTTTACTCTTTTCCTTTTACTTCTTCTTAATTCAAGTTTAACTTCATGTTTATGTTAAGGTTTTATTGATTCAAACTCTAAAGGTCTAAAACTTGTCTTACCAGAAATTCTTAGTTTTATAAAAAAATATATCATTAAAGAAAGAGGCATTTCTAGCTTCTAAAATTATATTATCTACTATATCACTATTTTTTGATTTTATTATTAAGAATTTATAGAAATCGCTATTTCGGGCATAGTCTATAAATACAATATCTATAGTTTTAGGTCTTAGTTTTCTCTTCTTAGATTCAAGAATATTAACCTTGATAGGTATCTCTACATTTTGAGAAAATCTAAATTGGAAGTTATCACTTTTTAAAGTTTATAAGGAGTCTTGCCACTATTCTTAACAAGTATCCTATTAGGATGAAGCAAGATGATAAAATAGCTTTCGCCCGTAAGTTCTTGTTAGAACGCTGGTCGGTGAGGACAGTGATCATATACGCTTGAAAGTAGGGCCTGAGATGCTGCGCAAACATAATGAGTACAAAGATAATCTTTTTAGATCGAGTATACCTGGTTTCCGCATAATGAAGTAGCTTACTGGTGTAGTAGACTAGTTGCTAGGAGCCATCCTTGTCGGTGCAGACTGGCACTGAGCTGATTGCCTCTGGTGAGATCGCCAGGTATAGGAGGAGCTCTTTCCCAGGCTCTGGCCTGAACAGCAATGGTGGGGAGGTGAGGAGCTTATTCAGCACCTTAAAAGCTTTCGGCACTCCTCCATCCAGGTGAAGTCTTGCATCTTGCGTAGCACCTTGAAGAATAGCTGGCAGCGCTCGGCAGAATGCGAGATGAAATGGCTCAACGTCGTGATGCATCCAGTCAGGCGCTACACCTCTTTCTTGGAGACAGGATGTCTCATGTCAGTAATTGCTTGGATCTTCTCGGGGTTGGCCTCTATCCTCCTTTGAGTGATCATAAACCCTAGAAATTTTCTCGCCCCAATGCCAAACGTGCATTTTACAGGGTTCAGCTTCATCTGGTAGAGATGGAGGTTGTCAAAGGCCTCCGCTAGGTCGACGATGTGGTCCGACTCCTGGTCGCTCATAACAAGCATGTCATCTGATGTGGCTGGATCGCTGACATGGGGTGGGCAGATTGACGTGTTGTCTCTATCAGACGCCATGCTGGATTTTCAACATGGGCCCCTTAGCCGGGCTGAGCTCCCCCAGAACAGCGGAGTCACCTGTCGAAGTCGAGCTCCATCCTCCGCCAGGTCGGTCCCTGTCGGGGCGGGACGCCTAGGCTGGAGCCGAGCATAGGTCCCCCCCAAGGCGTGCCCCTTAGGTTCGGGCCCCATGGTCAGGAGTCGAGCCCAAGTCTCCTCCGCCATGTGGAGTCCCTACGAGGTCAAGTCCCCTGGGCTGGGCTGCGCCCCACCCACCTCCGTTAGGTCGAGCTCGCCCGAAGCTGAGTTCAGCTGGTCCGGAGTCGAGCTCAGCCCTCCTCCGCGCAGCTGAGCCACCTCGAGGCCAAGCCCCTCGGAGTTGGGCCCCACCTCTCTAGCTCGGTCCCCAGCTTGGGCAGAGGCACCAACCGCCAAGGAAGCGGCGCCTCCCCTCCATGGACGATGGCGGGCCTCCCGAGGGTCGTGCGGCAGCGCTTGCCATGCCGCAATTAATACCCACAGCCGTCACTCACACCATAAGGGAAGGAAACCCCTGATCAAGGCGCCATGCTCTCCGCCAACCTATCGTACCGCCAGGGGAAGGACCCAGCCAGAGGGCACAAGTCTCGAGGGTGGTGGCCCGTCGATCGAGGTCCTGCCAGGCTTCCCGGAATGGAGCAAATAGAGGGAATGTCAGAGTGCATGGAAGCTTCCCCAGCCATCTGTCAGAAAAGGCATCCCGTCTATGGCACGATACCTCATCGTGCACGTCTGACGACACGGGGGGATCCTGAGGCAAGCCAGAGTAAAAATCCAGCCAAGGTAAGCCAAAAGTAAGTAAGCAAAGCAAAAAAAGAGGGAGAACATTGGGACGGGCGACAGAAAAAAGGAAGAAGGGTCACACAGGAGGACTCTTCCACCTCGGCCATCACTTCTCCCAGCCCGCTCTCACTTCCATTCACACCACACTCACTCCTTCTAACGTGGAGCTCATCCCGAGGGGCTCGACCAGGAGGATCTGTTTCCCTAGATCATCACTGACTTGACCGTCGGAGCACCCCCGCCGGAATCCCCGGCCCGGGTCACTGACGCTGTTTCTTGCAGGTCCCGAGAAACAGAAGGCATCTCGAAGAGGCGGACGGGCGATCATCGATGCCACCAGCAGCTACAGGCCACGATGATCTTGGCGGCAACAGATTGGCGCGCCAGGAAGGGGGGGCCATGAAACAGAACGATTTCTGATCCAGCTCAAGCCCCACTCGAATAGCTCATCGGGAGGATGGTGACCACTCGAGCGAGGGGAGCCTCCACCAGTAGTGCGGGAGAATCCCCTTCCCACGGGGACTCGCATGGTCCGGGAGCAGAACCACCCACTCCGATTCAACCGCCTCCGCTAGAAGTCCAGTTGATCGCGCTCGTCCAGCAGATGCACACTCTTACTGCAGCAGTGCACTAGTTCCAGCACCAGCATCGGTCCTTAGCTACTCACTAGCAGCCAGAGACCCCCGCGGCCCATGCCGCAGCATCCCGCGACAGCCTGCGTTCCTTTCATGGAAGGCCTTCGCAGCCGCGGGCCGTTACTGACCCTCGGGGTAGTCGTCAAACCCCGGCAAAGAGACAATGGGTCGGGTTCGCCGACGAGGAGAGCTGCTCACCACACCTTGCCCGGGGGGCATCTAAACCCCACCAAGGCAGAAAGGGCAAAACCCCTCGTCACAAGCACCGCGCACCCACATCATCTTCTCCACCTCTCTCAGCGGAGGGGTCGACGGATGAAGCCATCAGGCGCATGGCGAAGAAGCGCCTGGAGGAACATGACCGCAAGCTGGTGGAGTTATCCCACCGGTTTGCTAACTTACCTGGTTTCGCTAGCGAGCCAGTGGGCTACGACGCCCATCCTCCATTCTCCCAACAGATCCAAGCGGAGCCGATTCCCCGTCGGTTCCGCATGCCGCAGGTGGATCCTCACGACGGAACCACCGACCCCCTGGACCACCTGGAAAGTTACCAGGCCCTCATGAGGGTCCAGGGGGCCACTGACGCTCTTCTATGCGTTGCCTTTCCTGCTACTCTCCGGAAGGCGGCTCAAGTATAGTTTGCCCGCCTTGAGTCGGAAAGCATCAACTCCTTTGCTCAACTAGGACAGAGGTTCGTGGCTCACTTTGATGCCTGTCGAAAGATGCCACGAGAGGTAGACAGCCTCTTCTCTATCAGGCAGTAGGACTGTGAGCCACTGCGGGACTATGTGGCTCGCTTCAAGGCTGCCGCATAGAGATCTACAACCTGGAGGAGCCGGTTGCAATGCTGGCTTTGAAGCGAGGGCTCAGGACTTCTCGCCTAACCTACTCGCTCGATAAAAAGCCCCCGAAACTTACTCCGAGCTCCTCTTCCGAGCTCAGAAGTACATCAGTGCTGAGGAGGCGGATCGTACGAGACGGGAGCTCGACGGGAAGCCACTGAAGAAGCCGACACCCGTCGAGGCACCTGGGACATGGAGACCGGGATCGCTAGCTCAGAGCTCCCGGCCGGGACCAAGGCCAAGAGGCGCTCCCATCTCTGAGGGGAGTTTCACTCCCCTCCTCATCTCGAGAACGAAGATCCTCATGGAGATCGAAGGCGAGACCTACCTGAGGTGCCCACCGCCATTGAAGCCGTCCTCTGGCCATGACAAGACGAAGTACTGCCGTTTCTACCGCGACCATAGCTATGACACCGAGGAATGCCACAATCTCAAGTGGGAGATCAAAGAGCTCATCAAGAGGGGCTACCTCAGAAGATATGTGGGGGGCAGACCTCAAGCGGAATCTCAGGCGCTCGTCGTCCTCCCACCAGTCCCGGTGGTCGACAATTGCCCTACTAAGAAATCGGTGGGGATGATACGCTGGGGAGCCGAGTGCACTCCCAAGAGGGCTCGGGGGGCAGGGCATCCTGAGGTTGTACTCCCCTTTATGAGGAAAGGGGAAGACGGGAGAAAAAATGTAAATAATGATGATGTGGTCGTCGAGATGACGATCACGAAGCATCCTGTAAAACGCATCATGGTAGATAGTGGAAGCTCCACAGATGTGCTCTTCTATGATGCTTTCTCTAGGATGAACCTTTCTTCTGTTCAGCTCAAGCCTGTACACACCCCCTTGTTGGTTTCACAGGAGACTCTGTAAGGGTGGAGGGAGAAATTACTCTCCCAGTCACTATCGGGACCCTGCCTTGGTAGAGTACCATCATGATGACGTTCACGATTGTCAGGCTTTCTTCGGCCTACAACACGATTTTGTGCCGACCTGGGCTCAACCTCCTCGACGCTGTTATCTCTACCAAGAGATTACTTGTGCAATTCCCAACCCCTTGTAGTATCGGGGAGATGAGGGGCGTACCCTAGCTGGTGCAGCACTGCTTCCAAACTCTCCCCAGGGCCCGGGCCCCCGAGGAGGACTCCAAGGCAGACGAGCTCGACCAGAGGATCCAGGACCCCAGAGGAGGCCCGGTCGAGTGCCTACTTCCCTACCAGCTGGGGCTGACCAGGCGAAGACAGTGCAAATCGGAGCCCAGCTGCCCGAGAAGGAGAAGGCTCCATTGTTGGAGTTCCTGCGGACGAATGCAGATGTGTTCGCTTGGACAACGACGAACATGCCAGGTATTCCCCCTGAAATTATCACTCACAAGCTCAGCATCGATCCGAAGCACAGGCCGGTTCGACAGAAGAAGAGAATCTTTGCCCCAGAGAGGTAGGCGACCATCAATGAAGAAGTGGAGAAACTCTTGGTTGCCGGCTTCATCCAAGAGGTATAATACATGAGCTGGCTGGCGAACGTGGTGATGGTGAAAAAGAATAACGGCAAGTGAAAGATCCGTGTAGACTACACCGACCTCAACAAGGCATGCCCAAAGGACAGCTTTCCTCTATCAAAGATAGATCAGTTAGTGGACGCCACCTCAGGGCATAGGCTGCTCTCCTTTATGGATGCATTCTCTAGGTACAATCAGATCTGGATACACCCGGAAGACGAGGAGCACACTACCTTCATCATTGACCGAGGGACATATTGCTACCGGATGATTACCTTTGGCCTGAAGAATGCTAGGGCCACGTACCAGCATCTGGTCAACAAGGTTTTCAAGAACCAGATTGGCCGGAACATGCAAGTATACGTGGATGACATGCTCGTTATGAGTAAGCCAAGCTCGGACCACGTCATTGACCTCGTCGAAGCCTTTCACAATCTCCGGAAGTACCAAATGAAGCTCAATCCGGCAAAATGCGCTTTCGGGGTGGCGTCCGGAAAGTTCCCCGGCTTCATGGTCACCCAGAGAGGCATCGAAGCGAACCCGAAGAAGATCCAGGCAATCGTTGATATGGAGCATCCAACATTCAAGAAGCAAGTCCAACGCTTGACGGGACATGTTGCAGCCTTAAGCCGGTTCATCTCAATGTCGGCCAACCACTGCCTCCCCTTCTTTAAGGCGTTGCGTAAGATGCATGACTTCACCTGGACTGAAGAGTGCAAGACAACCTTTGAAGAACTGAAGGAGTTCCTGGCCTCTCCACCTCTGCTATCCAGACCGGAAGAAGGGGAAGAGCTCCTACTCTACCTGGCGGTCACACCCGGAGCTGTCAGCTCGGTTCTCGTCCGCACGGATCAGGACGGATCCCAAAAGCCGGTGTACTACACCAGCAAAATCCTCCGCGATGCGGAGATCAGGTATACTCGCTCCGAGAAACTTATTTTTGCACTAATCATGTTTGCCAAGCACCTTAGGCCATATTTCCAAGTGCACCCCATCGCGGTTGTGACTGATCAGCAGCTGAGGACCATACTAGGCTGCCCTGAAACTTCTGGGAGACTGGCTAAATGGTCCCTGACGCTAAGCGAGTTTGACATCACATACCGACCGAGGTCCTCGCAAAAGGCCCAAGTCCTAGCCGACTTCGTGGTTGAATATACAGGACCCACTGAGGAGCCAAAGCGGACGGCCCCGGAGTGCCAAGCTGAGCCCGGACCATGGGAGGACCCTTGGATCCTCCACGTGGACGGCGCCTCCAATTCCGGCGGGAGCGGAACATGCCTCATCCTCACCAATTATGATGGAGTGGTGACGGAATGCACCCTCCGCTTCAAGTTCGCCGTCACAAACAACCAGGCGGAGTATGAAGCGCTCCTCGCGGGCTTAAAGGTATCTCGCGAGCTGGGCGTGCAAAGCCTAAAGGTTTTCACCGACTCCCAACTGGTTGCCGGACAAGTTTCTGGAGAGTACGAGGCTCGAGATCCCCATATGGTTAAGTACCTGGAGAGGGTCCGTTCGAGCACGACAGGCTTCCGTCACTTTCGCATTTTTCACATCCCCCGCGGAGAAAATGCTCGTGCGGATGCACTGTCAAGGCTCGCAACCCTGCCTGACTCATCGCTGGGGCGCACCTACATCGAGTACCTTGAGAATCCAAGCTATGAAAGCCCAGAGGAGGTGCAACAAGTAGCCTACGAGCCGAGCTGGATGGACAGGTACATCAAGTACATCTAGGACGGCCTCCTACCAGAGGACCGCAGAGAAGCCGGCCTCATCAGAAGGAAGGCCACCCGTTTTGTTCTAATGGATGGTCAGCTCTACCACCGATCTTACTCCTACCCACTTCTGAAGTGCCTTAGACCCACGGAGGCAGCCTACGTGCTCCGGGAGATACACGAGGGCCTTTGTGGGAACCATGTGGGGGGGAGGACTCTGGCGTACAAGGCTCTTCGCCAGGGATACTTCTGGGAGACGATGAGGAAAGATGCTGCCGACTTCATCAAGAAGTGTGACAAATGCCAACGCCATTCCTACATACAGCACCTGCCGGCGGCACCGATCTCCCAACTGTCATCCCCTTGGTCTTTTACACATTGAGGGATAGACATCCTGGGACCATTTCCCACCGTGCCAGGGCAACGGAAGTTTCTGCTAGTGGCGATCGACTACTTCACCAAGTGGATCGAAGCGGAGCCGCTGGCTCGAATTACAGAAGCCAATGTTCGACAATTCTTTTGGAAGTCTATCATCTGCCACTTCGGACTCCCCAATTGCATCATCATCGACAACAGGCGACAGTTCAACAACCGGGAGTTCAAAGGGTTCTACGCCGAGCACGGCATCCAACACAGGTTCACCTCGGTAGCTCACCCCCAGATAAACGGGGAAGCCGAGGTGATTAATCGGACTATCCTTCAAGGACTTCGCACCAGGTTGGACCAAGCCAAGGGCAGATGAGCAGAGGAGCTTCCAAGCATCCTATGGGCCTACCACTCAATGCCCAGAATGGCAACGGGCGAAACATCCTTCAACCTCGTCTTTGGCACTGAAGCAGTAATCCCGATCGAGCTCAGCGTGCCCACACTGCGGGTGCAGCAGTATGACGAGATGCAGAATTCGCTGCACCTCCTGCTCAATCTAGACCTCCTAAAAGAAACAAGGGACAAAGCCCGACTTCGGATGGCGGCATATCGACAACGAGTTGCCTGATATTACAACGCGCGGGTGAAGCTGAAGACTTTCCAACCTGGCGACCTGGTACTGCGCCGGGCCGAAGCATCTCAACCCCGGGAGTGCGACAAGATTTGCCAAACTGGGAAGGCCCCTATAAAGTGGCCGAGGCCTTCTCACACGGGGCCTACTATCTTGAGGATCTGGATGGTGCCAGGTTTCCCTGAACATGAATGCCTGTAATTTGAGGAGATACTATCAATAGTGTAAATTTTTCTTCTATTAAAAATAAAGACTTTCCTCTGCACAACAGGTTACTTGCCTTGCTGGAATGTTGCTATCCGAGGCCCAGCTCTTCGAAAGGCCTGCCTCGAGCCTAGCTCCAAGGCGCCAAGAAGTCTGGGACCTAGCTCTCCGGATGAAAAAGCCCCGAGCCACTGTTCTCATGCACTCAAGCCCGGAGCCACTGTTCTCTGGCACCAAAGCCTCGAGCCTAGCTCCAAGGCATACAAGCCTTGAGCCACTGTTCTCAAGCACTCAAGCACTCAAGCCCGGAGCCATTGTTCTCCGGCACCAAAGCCTCGAGCCTAGCTCCAAGGTATACAAGCCTTGAGCCATTGTTCTCAGGCACTCAAGCCCGGAGCCACTATTCTCCAGTACCAAAGTCTCGAGCCCAACTCCATGGCATTCAAGATCCAGAGCCTAGCTCTCCGGCCAGCACATCTTCGAGCCCAGCTCCAAGACAGTGATTCCGGAGCCACTGTTCTCCGGCACCAAAGCCTCGAGCCCAGCTCTAAGGCGTTCAAGACTCGGAGCCCAGCTCTCCGACCAGCACATCTTCGAGCCCAGCTCCAAGACAGTGATTCCGGAGCCACTATTCTCCGGCACCAAAGCCTCGAGCCTAGCTCCAAGGTATTCAAGACCTGGAGCCCAGCTCTCCGGCCAGCACATCTTCGAGCCCAGCTCCAGGACAGTGATTCCGGAGCCACTGTTCTCCGTCACCAAAGCCTCGAGCCCAGCTCCAAGGCATTCAAGACTCGGAGCCTAGCTCTCCGGCCAGCACATCTTCGAGCCCAGCTCCAAATAGTGATTCCGGAGCCACTGTTCTCCGACACCAAAGCCTCGAGCCCAGCTCCAAGGCATCCAAGACCCGGAGCCCAGCTCTTCGGCCAGCACATCTTCGAGCCCAGCTCCAAGACAGTGATTCTGGAGCCATTGTTTTCCGTCACTAAAGCCTCGAGCCCAACTCCAAGGCATTCAAGGCCCGGAGCCCAGCTCTCCGGCCAGCACGTCTTCGAGCCCAGCTCCAAGACAACTCCTGAGCCTTGTTCTCGGGCGACCAAGACCCGGAGCCCAGCTCTCCAGCCAACATGTCCTCGAGCCCAGCTCCAAGACTGCGAGACTCGAGCTCATACAAGATGGAGCTCTCCTCTCTAACCTCCCCACACCCAAAAAAAAAAGAGAAAAAAGAGAGAAGAGGAGGAGAGGGGAGAAAGCATTTACACTACAACAAAAAAGGAAAAGTTACGCTGATCAAAAAACTCTTTATTACTTAAAAAGTGTTACACTATTTCCCGGGCTCTAACAAGCCAGGCAGCCCGGTCCAACAAAAAGAAAAATAAAAATTTACAAGAGGTCCTACTCTACTGGACCGGCTCCTTCCCTGGACGGCGCCCAACTAGGACTTCCCCCTCTTCCACCTCCGCTGCGAGGGCACCCTCCTTGGCGGCCATCATCGTGGGGACTTGTTCAGTTGCTGCCGCCATCAGAGCCAACTCAGCTGCCTCTATCCGCGATGCTGGTTCAACCATCATCACCGTCGAGGTCGGCTTGACACGACCTGGTGTCGCTGAGGCCGCCTCCGGGAGATGCCCGACTGGAGTGGCTCCCGGCCCCACTGCAGCCGGCACCGGAGATGGAGCCTTCTTGCCAGGGGCCCAGAGCGCGGCCAACCGCTCCTCAGAAAGGATCCCTCGCAGCTGGGAGTGCCAGTAGGCGAACCCCTTGGCAAAGGAGTCCGTCACCGCCTCCTTGAAGTTCTTTATGTACTCGGGAGAGACCTTGAAATTGGCCACCGCATCGGCGACCTCCTTCCTTGCGGCCTCCGCCCGGCGTGTTGCCTCGGCCGACTTCTCTCCTACGCGCTCGGCCTGGCGGATTGCCACCGCCATCCCCTTCTCGGCTATCTCAGCAGAACAGGTGGCGGTGGCAGCCTTCTCCTCCACCTCCACGGCCCTCTTCTCAGCGGCCGTTGCCTTCTTCTCAGTGGAGATGGCCCGTTCCCTTGCCGCCTCTGACTTGGCCTGGAGCTCCTTCAACCGGGTCCTCTTCGCCTCGAGCTCCTTCCTGATCCCCGCGGCATCGACGACCTCGCCCGTGAGGCTCTTAACCTTCAAGTTAGCCTCCCAGGTCTCTTCGTCCTTCCGACTCGCCTCGGTCCTCAGGGACTCGAGTTTCGCTTGCCGCTCCTTGTCCCTCTTGGCCCAATTACGACAGAAGTCCCGGATGAGGACTAGTTCCCTAACTTGCTGCATCAAAGAAAGCATGTCAGCTACGATGCCAAAGAAGATTAGGAGGAATAGAGATGGGCGAGGAGAAACTTACAGCGTAGAGGTTGGCGAAGGATGAGCTGATGACATCGTCGAGGAGTCTCCCACTCCCTTCCCGTCGGTCGCATGACTGGACTGAGAAGTCCATTATCCGCTCGGCAAGACTTGGGTCCTTTATAAGGGAGACGTTGGGCCCCAACTTAAAGAGGACCCGGCGATAGTCCCTATCCCTCTTCTCCATCGACTCGGACCCCTCAGCGATGGAAGATGCCTTCGACGCCGGTTGCGAGCTCGGCACCGCTTCAGACCGCACCATGGGCACTGGCCTCGCATCTCTCGACTCCCCGTCCTTCTCGACCTCGACGATCTCCGGAGGTGGGGTTGCCACCCTTGCAGCAGCAGCAGCCGACCTGGCCCGGACAACCACCTCGGGCTCGAGCGTCGAGGCCGGTTCGCACTGCCTTGGAGGCTCCGGGATGGGCTCAGCTACCCTCTTCCGCCTCTATTTAGAAATCGGTGCGTATAGCCTGGCCTGTATCAGCCTTGCACCGTCATCTGCACGAGCCCTCTTCGGAGCGGGCTCGCCGCCTTAGCCGCCTATTCTCGCTCCTCGGAGAAAGAAAGCAGCTCGTCCATAGAGAATTTCATGCCTGCACCAAGGGAGACACAGTCAACCCCAAGTTCAAAAAAAAATGAGAAAAAGAAAAAGAAAGAAAGAGAAAGGAATAAAAGGAAAGGGCTGGCCAAGCCAAACTCACCCGACTCCCGCATCGAGCCGACCCCGGCCTCATGGAGATTCCGCTCTGGCAGCAGGACCTCGAGCGAAGGGATCTCGGCCGATCTGAGCTGCTCGTATAGTTCAAGGTCAGCTGCTTCAACGGAAGAGTTTCGGTTGGGAGACCAATCTGGGTCACTCCAAACCAGTCGATCCCTTCAACCGAGGCAAAAAAATACCTACTCTTCCATCCCTTGATGGAAGAGGGGAGCTCAAACCTAATGCCCCAAGGGCGGGAAGAAAGAGACCACCCCTCCTCGGTAGTGTGGCATTTTAGGGTGAAGAATGTCCTGAACAGAGAGAAACGGGCGACGATCCCGTGGAAGTGACACAGAACGATGAAACAGAAAATCGTTCTGATGGCATTTGGAACAAACTGGACGGGAACAAAGCGATAGCTGGTCAAAAAAGAGAGGAAAAAGGGATGAACAGGAAATCGGAGGCCCCCAACGAAGGTCTCCTCATAGAAGGCGATCTGACGAGGGTCACTAGAAGTGACTTGCTCCCCCGGATGAGGAACAGAAAGATGGATGGACTCGGGGATGTCGTAATCACCCTAGATGGTCACGAGCTCCTCGGCAGTTATCACCGAAGCAATCCCCCCTGGGACCTGTTGACCGAGGAGGTTCGGGAGCAGGAGCAAGAAGAAGAGGCAAGCGAGGTGGGGGAGCGGACCCGGGTTCCCTAATGGCTACGGGACCATAGGTAGGCCTCCTACTGAACTAGTAACGTGCCGCCTCCCTTTCCTCGTCGGAGGAAGGAGTTTTCAAACGGGAAGACTCAGCCTCGGCTTGGCATGAAGGACGAAAGTTTGGGCTGAAGCAGTCCATATAAGAAGAAAAAGACGAAGGGAGACCTAGGATGACTCCTAGTCGACAAGGCGGGAGAAGAAGAGGGAACTGACTTGCTAAGAGTCCAGGAAGACAAAAACGATCGGAGAAGAAGGAAGGGAGAACCTCTGTACGACGTCGGGCGCGAAAGATTTGAAAAAAGGTAAGTCCTGGAAAATTTACCCTTCTTTTCGAGGCAACCTACACTCGACTGTACCGTTATGGCTCCCCCGCCGAGAGATGCTCGCCACATGTCGCCGATCGACGGGGCCAGCACCTTAATTCGACTGCGGCCACTCTGAATTCCGTGCCCGCAGTAACTGCTCCTCGGACGTGGCCGCGTGAAACCCCTGCACTGGCTCGAAGAACCGCCATGCGAAGCACCACCGATATTGGTCATTATTGCACCAGATCTTTTGCCTTTCCATGTCAGCACCACAATTACTCCCTTCGCCCCGAGCGCCGCGCGCCAACGGGCCTCAAGAGTGGGGGGCAAATGATGTGGCTGAATCGCTGACATGGGATGGGCAGATTGACGTCGAGTCTGTATCAGATGCCACGCTGGATTTTCAACATGGGCCCCTTCGCCAGGCTGAGCTCCCGTAGAATAGCGGAGTCGCTTGCCGAAGTCGAGCTCCGTCCTCCACCAGGTCAGTCCCCGCCGGGGCAGGACGCCTAGGCCGGAGCTGAGCGTAAGTCCCCCCTCAAGGCGGGCCCCTTAGGATTGGGCCCTGTGGTCAGGAGTTGAGCTCAAGTTTCCTCCGCCACGTGGAGCCCCTCCGAGGTCAAGTCCCCTGGGCTGGGCTGCGCCCCACCCACCTCCGTCAGGTCGAGCTTGCCCGAAGTCGAGTTCAGCTGGTCCGGAGTCAAGCTTAGCCCTCCTCCGCCCAGCTGAGCCACCTCGAGGCCAAGCCCCTCGGAGTTGGGCCCTACCTCTCTAGCTCGGTCCCCAGCTCGAGCAAAGGCACCAACCTCCAAGGAAGCGACGCCTCCCCTCCAAGGATGATGGCGAGCCTCCCGAGGGCCATGCGGCAGCTTCTGCCATGCCGCAATTAATATCCACAGCCATCACTCACACCAGAAGGAAAGGAAACCCCTAATCAAGGTGCCATGCTCTTCGCCAACCTGTCGTACCGCCAGGGGAAGGACCCAGCCAGAGGGCATGAGTCTCGAGGGCGGTGGCCCGTCGATCAAGGTCCTGCCAGGCTTCCGGAATAGAGCAAACAGAGGGAATGTCAGAGCGCATGGAAGCTTCCCCAGCCATCTATCAGAAAAGGCATCCCATCTATGGCACGATACCTCGTCGCGCATGTCTGATGACCCGGGAGAATCCCGAGGCAAGCCTGAGTAAAAACCCAGCCAGGGTAAGCCAAAAGTAAGTAAGCAAAGCAAAAAATGAGGGAGACCACTAGGACGGGCGACAGAAAATAGGGAGAAGGGCCACACAGGCGGACTCTTCTACCTCGGCAATCACCTCTCCCAGCCCGCTCTCACTTCCATTCGCACCACACTCACTCCTAGCATGGAGCTCATCCCGAAGGGCTCGACCAGGAGGATCTGTTCTACTGGATCGTCATTGACTTGACCGTCGGAGCAGCCCCATCGGAATCCCCGGCCCGGGTCATTGATGCTGTTTCTTACAGGTCCCGAGGCATAGGGGGCATCCCGAAGAGGCGGACGGGCGATTATCGATGCCACCAACAGCTATGGGCCATGACGATCCTGGCGGCAACATCATCCACCTAGACCTGCATATTGTGACCGATCTGGTCTTTGAAGATCTTGTTGACCAGGTGCTGGTACGTGGCCCCTGCATTCTTGAGACCGAACGATATCATCCTGTGATAGTATGTATCTCGGTCGGTCATGAACGTCATGTGCTCCTCGTCTTCCGGGTGCATGCGAATTTGATTGTATTGGAAAAATGCATATATGAACCTAAGGAGCTTGTGACCCGAAGCACATCCACCAACTGGTCAATCTTAGAAAGCAGGAAGCTGACCTTCGAGCATGCCCGGTTGAGGTCAGTATAGTCCACACGGATCCTTCACTTTTCAGAAACTTTCCTGACCATCACTATATTAGCAAGTCAGTCAGGATACCGTACCTCACGGATGAAGTCCATTGCGAGGAGCTTTTCGACCTCCTCGTCAATCATCCTCGATCGCTCCAGGACAAAACTCCTCTTCTTCTATCGAACTGGGTGGTAGTTGGGGTCAACGTTCAACCTGTGGGTGATCACTTATAGTGGGATCCCGGGTATGTCTGCCGTAGTCCAAGCGAAGACATCTACATTGGCCCGTAGAAAGCTGAGCAGGCGGGATCTCTCCTCTTCGGGCAGTAGGGCTCCCACTTGCACCATCTTCAGGGGGCCCTACCCTAGAGGGAAAGATAGCAAGGCCTCGACCGGCCCGCCTTTCAGCTCCTGCTTTGTCGGGCCTGATTGGTCGATGATCGGACCCTGCACAGCCTCTCACACTCCCGAGACTGTTTGTAGACAGTGCTAGACTAGCTATCAAGATCCTCTCATCTCTCCGATCCCTCGAGGAGTGGGAAACTGGATAAGGAGATGCTGGTTGGAGATAGTAGCGTCCAGCAAGTTGAGTTCGGGATGCGCCAGGATCGCGTTGTAAGGTGAGGGAAGCTTCACAACGGTGAAAGTCTTCAGTATAGTGCTTTGCCGAGGTGGCATCCCAGCGGTTATTGGGAGTATAATCTCCCCTTCAACTCCAATTGAATCCCCAGTGAAGCCCACTAGGGGCATGAACTCTGATTTTATTTGGTCAATAGATAAGTTCATCCTTGCAAAAGCATCATAAGAAAGGATGTCAGCAGAACTTCCACTATCAATCATGATTCATTTTACATGGTACTTCGCTATCGTCATTTCTACGATTGCAGTGTCATTATTCAGGTTATCTACCCTAGCCAACCGTTCCCCCTCGCAGGGGAGTATATCATTACTTTTCTCTCTCCCCCTAGCCCTCTTCGAAGCTTCTTCCTGCCCCCCAGGAGATCATTTCGACCAGCTTCTCAGTAAGTCGGTTATCGATGGCGAGCAGTCGGGGCTCTTCATTATGGGCTGTCGAAGTCGTTCCTCCCTCCACATACTTTCCAAGGTAGCCGTGCTTGATCAGGTTTTCTATCTCCCTCTTTAGGTGACGGCATTCCTCAATATCATGGCCGTCATCCCGGTGGAAGCAACGATAGTGGGATCTGTCGCGTCCAGTAGATGGCCTCAATGGGGGAGGATGATATAGAAAGTGCTCGCCCTCAATCTCTATCAGGATCTTTGCTCTCGGAGCGAGGAAAGGAGTGAACTTCTCTTCCTTGGCAGGGTCGACTCTAGACCTGGCCCCTGGCCACCGGGCCAGCATAGCCTTTAGGACCGGGGGGCCAGATGTCTCCCCCCATGGATTGCCTCTTTAATGGCCTCCCGTCCAGCTCTCTTCTGGTATGGTCGGCTTTCTCTGCTCGGATGTACTCGTGAGCTCGAAGGAGGAGCTCTGAATAAGTCTTCGGAGGCTTCTTGTCGAGGAAGTAGGTAAAGCGAGAGGTCCTGAGCCCCCTCTTCATGGCTAGCATGATGATTGGCTCGTCAATATGATAGATATCCAGAATAACATCTTTAAATCGAGACACATAATCTCAGAGGGGCTCTCGATCTTGCTGGCATATCGAGAAGAAACTATCGACTTCACGTGGCACATTTCTACATTCATCAAAGTGTGCCACAAACTTTTTCTCCAGCTGTCCGAAGGAGTCGCTGCTTTCTGACTCGAGTCTAGAGAACCAGGCTCGAGCAGCTTTCCGGAGGGTAGTTGGGAAAGCGATGCAGAGGAGAGCATCGGTGGCCTCGTGGACCCTCATGAGGGCCTTATAGCTTTACAGGTGGTCCAGGGATCGGTTGTCCCGTCGTAGGGATCAACTGGGACATGCGAAACCAGCTA
This sequence comes from Areca catechu, assembly GCA_021397845.1. Classification (NCBI taxonomy): domain Eukaryota; kingdom Viridiplantae; phylum Streptophyta; class Magnoliopsida; order Arecales; family Arecaceae; genus Areca; species Areca catechu. The sequence continues at coordinate 168,081,010 of CM038042.1, read as the reverse complement.
GGGATCTATTCCTCTTTGATTTTACAGGAGAAGGGTGGACCGGTATCGTAACCCGTGGCTCATTGGGGGAGCCCTAAATCTTAGCAAACCGGTAAGACAGATCAGCCAGCTTGCGCTCTTGCTCTTTGAGGCGCCTTTTCGCCTGGCCGTGAATGGCCTCATCCATGGACCTTTCGGCAGAAGCCGTCAAGGGTGAAGGGGGCGTGGAGTGGAGGAACTCTCGCCTGAGTTTCCAGCCATGCTGGTGCCGTTGGTGCGAGCGTGAACCATGGTTCGAGGTGGGGGAACAGCTCTCCTGACCGGTCGGGCCATCCAGCTGCTTCTTCCCGACCGCATGATGGTCTCCCTATAGATGGAAAACCGTATGTAATGGCCCCTCTCGAAAGGACCGTAGGTTGGTATAGGGGTCGGCGGCATAAGCCGACGGCATCCCTGGTTGCTGTTGAGTCACCAGGGATCGGTGTCTTTGGTGGAGCTAGCGCACCATCGCAGCCAGGGCAAGGACCCGCTGGACCAGTGCGATGATCTGGGGATTCGCCGGAGGTGGCGGTGGTGGAGCGGGGAGCTCCCCATCGGGGCTACGTGGGTCGCCATGGTGAGGGGGGCCCCCTGCACGGATGGCGAAAGCCTCGTATGCGCGCGTTGTCACCATGAGGTTGTGGATATCCATGAGTGTCCTTCTTGTGGTGGGGGAGTTGCTGCCGGACCTTCCACAGTCAATGGCGTTTCTCCTATCGCCCCCTACTTGGCACGCCAATCTGTTGCCACCTAATTCGTCGTGGTCCATAGCTCTGACATATCACGGATACGTCGGGCTCCCTCTGGGTGCTCAGTCTCTTTTCCGGTCAGCTTCTTGGTCAGGTTGTCCTGCAAAAAAAAGGAGACCTAGGCTAGGGGTTCCGACGGGGACACTCCGACGATCAAGTCAGTTGGGATGATCAAGGAAAACATAATCTTTGCGACGGAGAGCTTGGAATCTCTATGCATAGAGGGTGAAAGATGAGATTTAAGAAATGGAAAGATAAGGTAAAGTGGAGATTAGAGAGTTGGGAGGTTCTCTTGGATGGTTCATTGCCCGTTTACTCTGTGTCTTACCAGTTGCCTCTCCCTCTTCTCGGGGATCCTTTCTTCTGTTTTATATGAGAAGGATGGCTCAGACCAAGTCCGAGGCTTCACTGAGATGTCCCTTTCCCGTTGTCCCTTTCGAGAGGGGTCTCCCTTTATCTGCGGCCTCCCCTCTGTCGAACCGGTCCTCGGAAGGAGATCCTTCTTGAGGGTGTTCACCAGCATAGTACAAATCTTGTCCCTCTAATGGTGCAGTTTTTCGTGGGAGGGACGGGCGCTGTGCCGCTGAGCCCCGAGCCGTGGTGGGTTATTTCTATTCCAGGAGCGATCACCAGAGTATTGCAGGGCCTGGGGTCTTAATGGAATACTCCTCTTGGAGGAGGTACAGGTTCCGTGTCGCGAGGACCGGAGCACCCGGTTGCACGGTCGTTGACGTGGCTGCACGCTATAACGCCTGGAGCCTGGTGGAGCATGTATTACGCAGAGCGTGCGGATGGTGCGTTGCAGAGCTTGAATCTTCAGTGAGGCGTGCACCATCTCCTGGAGGTTGCAGGTAGCTGGGAGCTTCCATGCAACGGTCTGAACTTCCGCTGATCTTCCCTCCTTGGCTACTAGCGGGAACTTCGATCTTGGTAGCAAGGGGGGAGCTCTATCTCGGGAGCTCGACCTCGGGAAGCTGGAGCATGACCTCGACCGAGAGCTTGACCCCGGATGGGAGCTGCCTCGATCGGGGGCTCAACCTTGGCAGAATCAGGGGAGCTCTATCTTGAGAGCTCGACCCTAGAGAGCAGGAGTACAACCTCGGCCAGGAGCTTGACCCTGGATGGGAGTTGACCTCGATCGAAGGCTCAACCTCGGTAGAATGGGGGGAGCTCTATCTCGGGAGCTCGACCCCGGATGGGAGCTAATCTCGGTCGGGGGCTCGATCTCGACAGAACAGGAGGAGCTCTATCTCAAGAGCTCAACCCCGGAGAGCGGGAGCACAACCTCGACTGGGAGCTCAATCCTGGAGAGCGAGAGTACGACCTCGACTGGGAGCTCGATCTCGGATGGGAGCTGATATCGACCGGGGGCTTGATCTCAGCAGAATGAGGGAGCTCTATCTCGGGAGCTCGACTCCAGGAAGCGGGAGCACGACCTCGGCCGGGAGCTCGACCCCATATGGGAGTTAACCTTGACCAGGGGCTTCACTCCGGAAGGTAGGAGCGCGCTCCAAGCGCCAGGGTGGCTTAGCTCCAGATCTACGTTTGGTCGCCGCGTCCAGGTGGCACTTTCCACCAGCGTGGCCGCCAATCGGTGCTGTCATCGGTTCCACATCTACAATAATGCCACATCAACAAGTAAATGTCAAAGTCAATCAAAAATGATATTAAAAATTCTGCTTTACATCGGTAATTTTTTTCTGGGATAGTAGGAGTGGTTAAACTAAAAAAACTACTAGATTGATCAATTACGAACCAAAAATCTAAAGTAGTTAGCTAAAATTTTATTTAACTTTGCCACCTCCTAAAATGAGATCCTTCAATTTTTTCTGGTTTTAGGCTAATAGTGTCATCCTTAAGGATTTTCACTGATCCAAGTCAGATTTAGAGACAAAAATCTATAAAATAAAAAAAATTTATTTAAAAAATATTTAAAATATTTAAATAATTTTATTTTATATTAATTATTATTATTTTAATTTTAATATGTTTTTAAAAAATGTCATCTAATTTATTTTTTTTAGAAATTAAAGTTTTATTAACATGATCACCAAAGTGATCATATTTATATTTTGTAAGGATTTTTTATTTAATTTATTGATCTTTAAATCCTAAAAGCTTTAATTAATTTATTTGTATTGTTTTTTAAAAAATTAATTTTGGATGCTACAATATAAATTTTGTGGGGATTTTTGATTAATTTTGTATAATATAAAATTATAAAAAGATGCTATGATTAATCAGTTATAAATATAATTTATGTATAGATATAAATATACAAAGCATATAAATTATAATTATATACAAATAATTATATTAATATAGGACTATATGTATGCATTACATAAATATTTACCAAATCTTCTTTAATTTGTTATTGCTAATTATATAAAATAAAATATATTCATATATTTTTTAAAAATTAAAAATAATTTTTATGAAGTGTGTGAAATAGAATGTTTTATATATCAAAATAATCTATAAATTAATCAAGAACAAAGTTTGAAAGCCTAACCTGAGAGACGGATGAAATCATTACTTTAAAGAAGATTTGGTTCCTTTTTTATACGAAAAATAATTGAATCATTTACTCTCTTTCAAATATAACCCTGAGGTCAATAACTTTAATATAATACATGTCGATAGTATGATCTTGAATGAATGTCGACGATATTCATCTTCGGGTTAAATGATCGAATAAATGATAAAAAAAATAAGATGGAAAAAATGAATGTTTTGAAAAATTTTAGTGAAAGAAAGGAAGAAAGGGAAAGAACTTGAAAATTTTTGGATGGGATAGAGACAAGAAAAAAAAATGTCCATTCAAAATCTTTAAAAAAAAAAAAAAAAAACTTAATGAGTTGTTAAAATCGTTAAAAAATAAATAATAAAAAAAAAACCGTCGATGGCCGTGCGTGCGGTGAAAGGCTGCTCGCGCGCTCTGCTGGCGGGCGTCTCGGTGGGTGCGGGAGCCTTGAAACTCCCAGGGAAAAGTCAAGACTCAAGGCCGAGCATTATTTGCTGGCTGGCCAACGTCTCTCTCGGCTGTGGCAAAAGCAAAAGCGAAAGCAATGGGCAACCGGATCTTCTTTCAGAAGTTCCACCAAGATGTTGAAATGGTTGAACTCGAAGTCTGCCAATGGCCAACTAGCAAAATTTTTATTTTGTTCCCAAGTCTCCGATTGATTCAACTCAATCAATCCAAGTCCTGGAGAACAAATCTAAAAGAACCAGGGATCATTATTCCCTGGGAAATACTAGGTTCAATCCGACCCCCGAGCTCTGAATTAAATTCAACTTTGAATGATCAACCATATACTGTTGCATTTCTCTTTATCTCAGTACACCATGAACAAAATAAGTGCATATGGCAACTCGAGTCTCTGTTCCCAGCAAAGTTTCTCCTGCATGCTTTGGAATAATATACTACTACTGCCTTACATTAAATGGAACAATATATGAAACTTTACTTGTGTATTCAAGCTACGTATCAAGTTCTCTTTAGGTTCAGCCAGATGTACATGCCCTGGATACGTTTGCTTAGCTCCTTTGTGGTTATGTGACTTAGAATAATCCATCGGTATTTAATTCATTATAACTTGTACCACCCTTATTGGCTTCTCTTCTCCAACCATGTCTTAAGCTTTCCATATGCATTATATTGCATGGGCAATCACATTTAGCTTCCCGGATCTTGCCTTTGCCACTTGAGATGAATGTGATGGGAACCAAAACTTTTACAGTATTTTAGTTCTAAGTAATAATGCTGTTGATTTCTCAACAATCTCTTGGTCTAAATTTTTCACGAGTAGGGGGAGTTAAGAAGCTGAGCCTACTAACTTCTCAACAATATCTTGATTTCTCTCACAAAATGCGAGAAATTACACACTGATGGACCAGTTCCATGACATTGCGAAGCTCTAGCATGAATTTCTCCACATTTGCAGGATAAGCTTGGGCTAGTTCTTAATTGTCATCCAAACAGCAAAAAGCTATACACTAACAGACATCCCACTTTTCTAAAATTTTACCGGACATTAACGTTGCTAGATGTACGTCTTAATTCAAATAAACATCTCCAGGAGCCTGGATCTAGCCTCTGGCCCTCATTTCATTGGCTAACATTGATCCGCATCTTCTTGCAAATGGCCGGCATAGGTCAGGATGAGCTCAAGCCAGATCACTCTAATATTTTAGCAACAATGGACAATAAAAAAAGTAGGCTAGTGATGGTAGGATTTGTATGGTTTACCAAAGGCCTTAACCCACAGGATTGGGTATCGGTGCAATGATGATAAGGGACCAAGGATATTTGGTGCCTCTGCATTAAAGTTACAGATCTCTACTACAATAACCTTGGCTACTCTCTATGTGCTCAGGGAAGTGGACATTGCACCAGGAACCGAGAAAGCCGGTTGGCAGTACAGCATGATTTGATACCTTCCACCTGTGTTCTTTGTCATAGATCTATATGGATTCCGGAGAATACTCTTGGATGGATACTAAAGTATGCATACTTGGGACACGATTCTCATTGCGAGGTAAGAGCATCATATAAATGCCATTGTCTTGTGAAATCTAGAAAAAAGTAGGGCATACTAATCATGGCCTGGTGTAGTGCTAATACTTCATTTGTTGCAGTCCCACTTGGACCCTAGTCCAATATATGCATTGAAAACTATATCATTTAGATGCTTGGTTATGTTAATGCCATTTCCCTGACAAGGGAAAAGGAAAAGAAGCCAAACACAGGTTGGCAATCATGGTGTAATGGTAGTGCAGATGCTTTATTATGTTCTCATCCCATTAATAGGACAGACCAAAGCTTTTGCAATGATACATATGAGCATGTAAAATGGTATAAAAAAATCTCAAATATGCCACAACTGATAGCCCTTACTCGTTTGTAGCATGTCCAAAACAAAGGGACATTGCTTAGCCCAGGCTTTTCTGCAGCAATAAGGAGCTGGAGCTTGACTCACCTTTGAATCCAGCACAACCACAACCAATAGGTAATTCACTTTTTAGGTCTCTGGCACAAGCAATGAGAGCTCTTTATGTAGTTCATCACGAGTTTCTAAAAATTCGATTCTTTATCAATGATCTAAAATGAGTATCATATGTTGATGCCGATTGTATGAGGTATAGATTTGTTTGGCTTGTGATCGGAGTCGGAATTGGAATGTATTAGAGTGGAATGGGAATGGCCATGTCCCCTTACATGGATGGATTGGAGCTTCTAGGATTGGAATGTGAAGAATGAAACTTCTCCTGATTAAATGGTTAGAGCAGGAGACTAATTTCTATTTCTATTCCGGAGCCCAACTTCCTGAAACTATTTAAATATAAGTTTTTTTTAAAATAATATTTTTATCAAATATTTATCGAGTTGGTGCCTTCCTAATTTTCTTTATCAAAATAGGTATTTCTGTTGACGTGGACTGGACGAATGGAAAAAGAAAATGTTACGCGGAAAAATCGGGTACACGGTTGAGACATTTTTCATTTCAAAATTTAATAAATAAATAATTTAAAAAATTAATATTTTCAAAAAAATAAAAAAATAATAACATGATATTATAATAATATATTATAATATATTAAATTATACATTATATATTATAATATAGTATATTTGTTGGTGCACGCATACCGATCATAGTGATGGTGATGTCATATCAAGTGCCGTCGGTATAGCATGATGGGATGGATGTCCATCAAGTGGCGGGACAGGAGGCGACCGGGCACGAAGACGACGATGTCGGTGCAAGCCCGGGCACCCACCTACCCATGCCCTCCGAGACCTGATCATGCCGCCTCACAATTCTGGCCGCCAGCACGGCACGTGGCTCTATCATACAGCATCCATCGATGCGGTAAGGCTAACGGAAGCTACCGGGAAAGCAACCGCCGCTCGCGTATCGGTGATATCCGGTCTTGCATACATGCAGCCACCCGATCGTATCATGAGGATGTTCCCAGCGATTGCATCGTACAACGGGTCTGGTTGTCACGGAGGTATGCGGTTCCACTACATACGATATCCATCGGTATGGCAAGATTAACGGAAGTCACCAAGATGGCAATCATCGCTCGGTACATCGATGATATCCAGCCTTTCTCGAATGTAATAGCTCAATTACATCCTTGGAGACGTTACGATCGTACCGTGCAATATTTGTGTCATGCACGTATGTGTTTGTGCGTACAGCTCCGAAATCGGGAGGCAAATAGCGCTCCATGCCACCACCAACTTGTGGATCGAAGCACCCCAACGGACCCACGGAGGCTGGTAGCACTGCTCGTGATCCTCTAAATATTAGTATGACTCCCGATAGTCTCCCATGTTCCCCACTCCGGTTCACGTGAGCCAAATATTCAAATAGAGTATTCGTGTGCAAGACCATTCAATTTGGATCCGGAGGTCCACCAAACCAACAAATGATGGCGCTCGCCGCTCAGGAAACCGGAGCGAGCTTTTATTATTATTATTTTTTTTTTTTGATTAGACGAGCAAGCTTTTTAAAGGGTTGATAAAGAGAGACTTTAGCACCCACTAACCGCACGAGCCAACATATAATAATCCTCACTCCTCCATGCCTTTATCAGACTCAACGCTCTTATTAAAAAACCAAGATCTTCCCTTCCCACACCTGCGTCCGTCTTCTAGTCGACGCTCCGCACTCCCAACGCCTTCTTTCTCATAAAGATTATCCTATGTAGACGACTATGGTTGCATGCTAAAATGATACGCATATATTCTCATATATATCTACTGATTGTTTGACGACTATCACTAAAGAATTTGGCTCTCAGGTCTATCTATATATATTCGTTTTCATAATAGCAGCATTTAAGCTGTTCCAAGGCCATGGAACGAAGTTCGCATCATCGCCAACATCTTCTCAAGTGCCAGTCACAGCAGCTGGAAAACATCGAAGAGGAAGGCCCCATATTCTGGCATTCGTCATCGCTGCGGGCTCCTGAGACTCCGACAGAGACCATGGAGTTCCTTGCAAGGTCATGGAGCCTATCTGCCACGGAGGTCTCGAAAGCCCTTGCGATGGTCGAAAGCAAAGGTCCTTCGGACACGGAGAAACCGAACCATCGCTCACCAGCTCTGCCCTCAGCCGAGAACGCTCCAGATGCATCATCCACCGGGCAACTAACTAGAACTACCGGTGAAGATGAAAGTTCGGTGAAAGAACCAACAATTACACCACCAGCGGCGCCGACCGAAGCCATTGGCATCGGTCCTCCCATTTCTCCTAGAGATCATATGGACATCAAGGTACACTAGCTTCTCAAGCTCTTCTAACCGAACTCTACTCATCTTTTCGTTTTTTATAACTCGTTCAGACATCCAGCTCCTTAGGGGATTGCCACGAGGGAAAACTATGGGTGGATGGCTCAAGGATCATAAGGAGAAGAGAAGGGCAGAAGCTCGAACCCGTCATGCCGAAGTGTATGCTGCTACTTCGGTGGCAGGGGTTGCAGCCGCTGTTGCTGCTGTTGTGGCCAGCACCGTCTTCTCACCCGATGGGCCCAGAACAAGCTCTGGTTCGAAGATTACCGCAGCCATTGCTTCCGCTGCAGCACTGGTGGCATCGCACTGCGTAGAGATGGCTCGAGCATCTGGGGCCAGTCATGAACACATCTTAGCCATCATCCACTCTGCCGTTAATGCACAAACTAGCGGAGATGTCCTGGCATTAACCGCTGGAGCTGCCACAGGTATTTTTTCTTTCAATTTTAATTCACTCGAGGGTTTGATGCAGGATATTTGAACAAACATAAATATAACCGGCAATCCTTTCCCAAGCTCAACAAACAAATAGAATACTCTTAACATCCCGCAGGGGATTGAAATAAATTTTTAAAAAAATGTTGGCTATCCATTAGCTGACACATCTTATCACGTGCAAAAAAAATCTTTTATAGAAATATCATCCAATCCCTTTGTAGAAGATGATACATGTGAATTCAATACTATAACACAAAATACGCAGACCCAATTGATTCCCGATCGGAGCTCAGCTTGCTTTTATCTTGGCATCGTAAAAGACAAATTAGACTGTTCAAATTTTCCAGTTAGTGACGTGCATACAAACAACTTAGTAATCTCTCAAATAATGTGGAGTCCAATATACTGCACTAGTACGGTACGCACCCAGCAAACAAACGTTTGAAAATCCATATATAAATACTGATAAGTATCATGCGGGTAACGCAAGAATTGCCACTCTCAGGCTTTTTCTTTTTCTTTTTTTTTTTTTTTTTTTTTAAATGCAGCCCTAAGGGGAGCAGCAACACTGAGGGCAAGGCTATATAAGGAAATACAGAGTGCAGCATTAACAGGAGAAAAAAACGAAATGGAGGGATGCTCGTCAGCTTTGACTTTCGTTTCCAGAGGGGGGGATCTTCTCAAACGTACAAGAAAAGGTACATGATTTCAAAGAGAGAAGCACATCCACAATTTATCTTTTCCTGAGCTTGCCAGTGCCACCCAGGAATATTAGGTCATCTATATTTTGCAGGACCTTGAACAGCAACCTAACCACCATAAAGCAACAAAAGGATTAAATTTACCTGAAAATGTGTCTGGAGCAAGCTGCCAGAACTAAACATACATACACCACTCATACAGTCTCAAAAAAATATAGACTGTTCCGTACTAAATCAGTGCAAAGCTTAGGAGCGGAGACTAACTGGACTCTTTCGCAGGTGTTCTTCATTGGAAACAAGTGTCAGTATACATAAACTCTAGTTGGCAGGTAAAACAGGATAAAACCAAAAGGTTGATAATTATATCATTGATATTGCTTTAGACCTATCTATATTATTTTTTTCTAAAACAAATTGCAGGTGATTGTTAAGATGAAAAGCGCACACATGGCTGGAACATTCGTGAAGAAGAAAAAGAGTAAGATTAGCAGGATGGTTGTACCTAGAGCTTCGGATAGTCCAGTACGTGAAACTAAGTGTTGTTGTTATTTCAGGTATTGTTCTTGATGTCTGCTCCAATATCCCAGCATGGCCCGGCAGAAGATTAGAAGATAGCAGCCATCAAAGAGCTTACTTCGGAATCAAAACACCCGAAAGAATAATTGAATTTGAATGCAAAAACAAACATGACCAACAGATCTGGGTTGAAGGCATATGCCAAATGTTAAATTGTCATGCCAACATGAATGTCACCGTGGCAATTTAATAAGCAGCACCGATATAATAAAAACGAGTTGGAGCCAAACTAGATTGATATGATAAATAAATTAAAATTGCATCAAAAGGAATCTCACATCTACACCGTGCCATGGATGACATGTGTTACTTGCTATCACTAACATGGTAGATTGAATGGCTTATCTACAAACTGAGATGGGGGGGGGGGGGTTCTTTTACAAGACTTTGACAGGTGAAGGCCGCATTCAGTGATAGGAGGTCAGATATTCCTTGACAAACTCAGCGGTAGAAGCTTAGGCACGATGATCGGTTCACTCCAGTTCCTTGGCAAAATCTATGTTGTCAACAAAGACCTGCACATGAAAAACAATTTGAATCCATGTTTCACCAGACATTATTCAAGCCATGATTTCTGCATGATTCTACAAATACATTCACTGAGCACCAAGCAGATAAACAACAAGATGCTAAAATGTTAAATTGGAACAGAAAAATGGATAAAAAGCAGAAGACTTGGGGGATTTTTAAAAACAACAAATTAAATGATTTGGTTTCTGTTAGACAGTGGCTCATCATCGCATAGAAATGTTTAGTACAACTTCATGGTTCCTGTGAAAAATCATATGCTATGTACATCTCACACGCTTGACACAAAATAGTATAATTGGCCCCATGATGCAAGATACCCTAGGAGTTGAGCCAGTGAATAAAAAAAAATTATTAGCAAAAACAATCAATAGCCTACCAAGAGAAAAAAGGTTGAATGAAAAAGCCATGTTGATGGGGTTTGGCTGGGCTCTAGTACCTAGCTTGTTATTAAATTTTGGCATTTTCCTTGGCCAAGGTAGCCAGTTACCTATAGGCAAATGCTTAAGGTTGAATGAAAAAGCCATGTTGATGGGGTTTGGCTGGGCTCTAGTACTTAGCTTGTAATTAAATTTTGGCATTTTCCTTAGCCAAGGTAGCCAGTTACCTATAGGCAAATGCTTCCAAAGCCACAGCATTGTTAAAATTAAGAGTAAATTACAAAAATCCTCTTAAGATTTACATCTATTACACTTACATCCAATAGTTTGTATAACCTATACTTACAACCCCGTTAAATTTATGGCATTAGTGAAACCATTTACCTCATGTGAAAAGTCAAAATTGTGCTTAAGTGGAGAGGAGGATACAAATATTTTCTTATACCTTTGGGTGGCTATTATGTCACTTTAAGATTATTTTAGTCATTTTTTAAATTTTTTTACTGCCAAGGTGGTAGCCCGGTTGATAGAAGCCTTGCCTTACTACCAACCAGTCGCGGGTTCGAGACACGATCCTGCAAGTGACTCGATTAAATCCAGTATTTTCCTGGGACCCGCGACACTTGATATAAGTGAGAGGTCAGGGTCTTTCCCTTCATCCCCGTTCTACTAACAGGCGTCTTAGTGATGTCTGGTTGACATACTCACCATTAGGTGGAGAGGGATCGTACGAATCTGAACGTCTCGTATCGAACATTACCTAGCAAGATGGGGGCCTGCGAGGGGTAGCTACACCAGGATTTATCCCCCCCATCCCTTTTTTTTTTTTATCAAAAAAAAAATTCTGATGTAGCATTTGGATCCCATTTAAGATTAATAGTTTGACTAACACTCTATTAAATTATGAATTAAAGTGTTGGACAAAAATAAACCTCAAGGGAAAAGCAGGGGTTTTTCAAACTATTGGATTTAAGTATGTGATTTATGCTTGATCTCGCACATGGGGGGTTGCAATTGACTCTAAAATTAATTATTCACACAAACAAAGGCAGAAATACAATTTCAAAACTATTTCTACAAGGGTTATTAGCATGGTTCTAATTAACAACATTTATAAATAATGGCCATCATATATGTTTGACAAGCAGTAATTAACATGGTCATAGCAGCAGTTCTTACATTGCCATTGTTTCAAGATTTTGATGTAAATTTTTGAAATCTAGTTCAACAGTATTCTAAGCCAAAAAATAAATATTCAAATAATACTCTTTGCATGGTTAGGTCACTGCCATAGGCTGTAATATGCAGTTAGAATGGCTATAAATTGCTGTTTAACTTAAGTAATTACACTGGGAGACCCTGATAGTTATCTCAGTGGTCATACCTCTCTGCTCACTGGCTGGAGGTGCTGGTTTCAAATCCTGAATACTGTATTCTCAAGAATCCAGCCCAAGTAATTTTCATATACAGACCAGACCAGGTACTTAAAGTACAGTTGGGGCTTCCCAGATGGGACCCTCTCCTAATTGGGATAAAAGGAGGGAGGAGTTCTTTAAATTTTTTTGGCTTCGCTTCCATTATATCAGTTCAAAACAGGGCCGGGAGCCTATGACAAGGCCATTATACCAACAGAAAAGAGAAGAAAATACGGTTGGAACTTGGAACTCTAGGTCTTCCTCACCTATAGGTGCACCTTGAGCAGACTACAGAACAGCCAAGTCATCTACAATATTCCCTTCCATGATTAGAGGAGAGAAGAGTGCAGAGATCTGGCCAAGCTGCCTCAAAGAGACCGTGACCAATAATTAAAAACATCAGATCAAGGAATTAGTAATGTGCATGCACATGTCGCCAATGTTCTTTTGTTGTCTAATAACATCCAGGTCAGGTGTGGCATGGAGAAATTTTTTTGAACAATGTGATATAAGACATAAGTGTAGGTAAAAAACAACTTATCACATAAATAGGACCTTTCTGGATAACTCATTTTAAAGCCAAATGCATCAAAAACAAAGTACAAAGTCGGTACCATACCGTTTTCCAACCATCAGGATCCAAGCAGGCAGTAATCTTTGTGTTGATGCCCGGTAAAGGGCCTGGTTCACGAGTAATCGTTCCCCCAAACAGTTTTATTGCTTCTGCAGTTTTATAAACATCATCTGTGCCTATTGCAATCTGGCAGGATATCAAATGTTATTCTCCATCAAGTGTAATTAGATAAAAATGCACAATGAACTAACATACAAAGACAACTGTAACCATACAGAGAAAATTTGTGATCAGAGTCATAAAAACAGCATCAATGAGCCATTGGTGGTAATACATGTCACAACTGGGAAATAAACATTACCTGAGCATAGGCATTTCCTTTGTCATATTCTTTAACCCCGTAGTTGTACATCAACTCCAGCACTGCATTTTTATCTTCGGGACCATATCCCATCATTGCTATAGTATACTGAAAATAGGTACAAGCAAATATCAATCACAAAGGTAGACATTAACCATGACTAATGGGTCAGAAAAAGAAGTATATGCTAATAAACAAATATATTGAGGATCACAGAGACAAAGTATAAGTTTAAGGTAAATTAATAAACATAAAAGAGAAGATTAAAAGGATGATATTGAAACAAAATAGATAGTAAGAGTGTCTGCATCACATAAAACAACCTGCCTGCACAACAGTTTAGGCTCAAAAGGAAGTTATCAGGATATCGATAAATTCAAAATTGTAGTTTCATAGTGGATATGGTTTCAGCCAATGATAGTTCGATCTATGAAAAAAGATTATGTTACTGACGTGGTTGAACAAGACTCCAAGCAATTTGGAGAAGAATGTACAGAATGCTGAAGATTAAGGCACTAAAAAAAGCATTGAGGACTACATAAATAAAAAGGATGATATTGATATAAAATAGATGGTAAGAGTGTGTACATGACATAAAACAACCTATATAAATGAAATGGCATGACACATACCCAATATGGCATTGGAAGACGAAGAATGCATGAATATACATAATCCACCCACAAATACACACACACTAATCCACCCACACACCCATGCACCAAAGAAAGAGGAAGGAAAAAGGTAAAAAAAAAGGAGCATACATCTGAAAGAAAAAGCAAATCCACAACTTCCATTATGAACAACTAGATTGACCAATAATTGATATAGCTGACAAGTAACTTGTTTGTCCTGACAGAATTCTATATACATGATCTACACAAATTAGATCATATATAGCTGATGTACAAGTCAAGAAATGTGATGAATAAAGCGAGTTACCTTGTACTCAGGATTGTCTTGTTTGTGTAGAAGCTCCATACCAAAAGCCTGTTCAAAAGTAATCATGGATTTAGGACTTGACAGGTTGATCAAAAACACTTGATGACAATAGTGAACGTGTCTATAAAAAATAACCTAAACGCATGGACCAACTCACCTTCTCATAGAAATTTATAGCACGATCAAGATCTCCTACACGAAGCATTACTTGACAAAAGGGCTCTGGTGTAGGGCCTCTTTCCAAAAGCTCAAACTTATAACCATCTGGATCTTCAATAGAAGCAACCAGAGATTTGCCCCCATCTAAAGGGCCAGGTTCCCTGGTCACCTTTCCTCCCTTGGCTTTTATAAGATCCACCGTCTTGGCAACCTATCATAAAAGATCAAGCAAATATGATCTTGTAAATATTATTCTATCCACCAAAACATAACAAATGCCTAAAATCCTACCAATATGATATTATTTGTATCCATATTGAAAGACTTGTTGTAACCTATTGATCCAATAGAAAAGAAAGTCTTTAAGCGTGCCTCAACATTATGAACAGGGCATTAAAATATTCAATATTCTTGCATTTCACCAAGGCACATCAAGAAGGCAGATGAACTTGAATACTTTAATCAGTGTATTTTCATTTTGCATATCGTAATTGCATGGTTAAAGCTTTAGAGTTTATAAGTTAAAACTATTGATATGGTACGATAAGCATGTTTTCATTATTCTTATCAGAACCAGAAGGCATAGCTAAGATCAATTGGCATATAGACTTTAGATGACTAAGAGATGGATTTTGATGTTCAAAACCTGCCAACTTTTAGTTATGAAATCTACACCAGAATTTCATCATTTTTTTCACTTGTATCATTTGTTCTTCTTCATAGATTTGCATATCATTAATCTCCAAGTTTTCAGCACAGTAAAACATGATATTGAATGAACATTTAGACCCTTAAACAAAAACAAGCATAATGCATGATAATACATTAATGTTTAATTGAATATAGATTTCAATGGGCATGGGGACTAATAGAAAATCTAAATCAAGGAAAGATGTAAATTTTATGGTGGAAATCTGTTCATCAAAGTTTGCCATTTCATTTGATGCCACATCCAATGGAATTGAAACAACTCAAATGTCCTGATCATGTTAACTAAGAAGACTTTTTCTAACCAACAAAGAATAAAATGTAAAATAAAATTTTATTTGGCATCATTGATCTAACGTCTACTATGCCCATTTGAGTTTGAAGTTATCTATTTCATAGTAAGGCTCCTCCATGATTTATGACACAATTTTCTCATTAAATGCTCATATTTAAAATTAATTGGTCTATGGACTTCTAATTTCAGTTCTAGAGACTCCATTACATGAACATCTGTATCAGTGTCAATGCAAAACACAAGTAGAAGGATTCACATTTTCTAGACCTCAAAATGAAAAGGAGGATTCAAGGATTTGGTTACATATATACATGCCCATAAACAGAAGTGTTTATAATTTGCAAAATTGCAAGTGTAATAGTAAAAAAAGTGCAACTACATGGTTCATGACATGGTAAAACACATACATAAAATGTGATAAACTACTTGTAGTATCTCTAGATCATATTTCTATCTAGTATGTACCTCGAAGTCTTTTACAAGTCGAAGTGGCCAGAGCGACCTAGTAGAATGTAACAATACAACTTATGGATGAGGCATTAGCATACTGACTCCAAGAGTATTTAAGTATCAACCCATGAAACAAAAGTGACTCTGGATAATACATATAGCCATGAAACGTTTGCTAGCTAGAAAATATGAACTCCAAATTGGACTACAGTCTGATCAATGGAATATCAATCCATATGGGAGTAAAACATTAGGTTGAATCAAGGTTGTAAGCAGGCAGAATTGTCAACTCGGGATGTGTCTTTATTTGATATCCAATCTTAAGCGCAAAAGCAAGTATATACTCCTACAAGAACATAAACCACTTGGCATGGTGCTTCAAGTTGTATTTGAAATTTAGATAAAGCAAAACTTTTGGAGTCAAAACTGAATAAGAACTATCTTTGTATCGACTCATGCCCTTAGTGTTTAAATCCTTAAGCTGGGTTTGGGCATATGAAGGCAATTCTAGGCTTGAAGCAATATTGAGGCCAGTGTGTGTATTCCTAAACTGTAGTTAAGCAAAACCTAGCTTGAATTAAGCATGGTCATTGACACCTCAGTTCGTTTAGCATTAACTAAGATTTTAAATCCCGTGAGATGGGGCTATCCCGATTTTCTCATGAAACAAGATGCACCACTATCTCACCCTGTCTTGACACTTGGCATAGGGGATGTCTCAAGATGTCCCTAATGGGATACTAGCAAGACAACCCCGTCTCGACACATAGAATAGTATCCTGTTCCGGTATCCCGTGGGGCATCCCACTGGGACCTGAATCCTTGGTATTAATCAACCCTCGTATCTTTCCCTAGAGTTACAAAATGCCCTGCAAGAACTATTGGTTATTGCATATAATGATTTCTTAGTATTTACATACAACTCCAAGCAGTCAAGAACATTCAAGTCTCCAGCATATAGCCCTTTACACTGGTAATTCATCAAGCCATCTGAAAGATGACCCTCAATCACCCTAATGTGAAAGGCTTCTCTCTTGCATTTTGTTGTCTTTTTAGTTTTCCTTTTTTGATGAACATGTGTTTTCTGGTTCTGGCAATTCAAGTCATTTGGTTTCATAGCCATTTATGCTCCACTATCAAATACTACAATACAATACAACAGAATGATCATTTTACCTCTTATTTTCCATTATAATTTTCAGATCTGATGGTATTTAGGTCATTTAGGCTCTCATATTAATGCTCAAATGGCTAACATAAAAACTGAAAGAAGGAGCCACAAGATATTTTTTGTTTATCTAATTTATGCACGTCAACGGTAAAAGGTAGCAACATAAAGGTCGCCAGTTTTACAGGGACAAGGACACGAGAATAGGATTCTGACACATATAACATATAATTTTAATTTAATTATATATTTATAATTTTATCTGTTTAAATATTAAAAAAGTTAAAAAGATATTATTTATTAAGATCTTTCAATATTTATGTTTCTTATTCAAAGTTTCCAATTAACTTAAGGATATTAGCAAAACAATATGTTACAAAGTTATTTCAATACCTACATGACAAATCTTGAAAAAGCACAACTACTCACTCCTAGTATCAAATCAGAGCATCAAACTCCATGTTGGAAGAGTTCAGCTCACTCATTGTTGGAGTAGCTCAACCCTCTTCCAATATTTAAAGTGGTAACCAACAAACTTCAAAAATATCCAAGTATTCCATATGTATCTGACTTGGAAACATGTCCAACACAAATTTTTGGTGCTAGACATGAGTGTCCGGTTAATGCTGGAGGCAGCTATAGATATTTTGGGGGAATTTAGTGATTAACCCTTTGCAAAGAGCCAATTAATCATCTTCAGGGTTTCAGCATCATACTCTACATAACTAAATGTCTGTGAGTTAGCATGCATATGATGACAAATAAGGAAGCTCCTTTAGCAACGTAGTTTGTTAGGTGTCTGTGAAGCTTCAAGTAACAGGCGGAGATTTAGATTAGGCATTGTAAATGTGCCAAACTTTAACTATGGCCCCTCATCAACAACATGTATGATAACATATAGTTTAATATCTAATAAGTAATAGCCAAATTGAACTCAAGCATCCCTGGTAGATGTTGCACAAACAAGCCCGAGTTGAGAAAAGTCAAGAGATGATAGGTCATGGCTTGAAAAGGTGCACATGTTGTTTCACCTTTCATAAGCTTAAAAGGACACAGTACTTTCTCTTGCTTTTATGCTGAAACATATGTTAACCAAGGTCCTCTAATTGGCGAAATTTCTAAAATCTCTAGAATTATTCAATCTTCATTGATACTCCTATATGTTTGGTTATAATATATAATCGATAATCTTATACAACTTGCAAATATTTCTATTTTATGAATTACCATGGCGGTTAGTAGATGCAAAATATTGTATTTGTATGTACATGAATTGTTTTAGATGTGTTGTACTCATATACTACATGAGAGGGCTAAAGCATATTGCAATGGCCAGAAGCAGGGCTGCTGTTCCCATTTCCAATATCCCATTGCTTTATGCAAGTCATCCATTTCTAGTTCCAGAAGATTTTGGTGTCAACACATGGAAACATTGTTATATGGGCCACCACAAAAAGTTTAAATTCATATAGTGAATGGATGATGTACCCTCTAGTATTGCATGGACATGGACAAAGGATTCAGACATTTGAACACGTATACAAGCATCTGATTAGGCAAAAGGGATAGATATAGGGAGACATGGTGGGAAAAAAATTATATGTTAAATTTATTTTAAATTTCATAAAGTTGCATGTTAGGAAGCATTGGGTCATTCAAAATTGTTGGCTACTGGACTCGATCCAAGTCATTCTTGTCTATTTAGCAGGGCCCATGTTTGTTTTCATTTCACCATACCTTAAGGATTTCTATAGATGTATGTCTCAAGAACTAAGAAAAAGATTACCAAAATTTTGATGCCTTCTTTGATTTATTTCACTTCCTCTTTTTGCGAGGAGGCAAGAGATTCCTTTCAACAGCAGTGGACTGCAATGACTATAACAAGAGAGCAAGAGCAGCCAATATTCATGTCACAGCAATGGCAGACTTCACAGCATGGTGAAGTTCCCAGAGTAAGTACTTAGCCTTCTCACTCCCCAGTGACATCATGATGCAGTGGGCTTCACAGAATGGTGGCATTCTTGTGGTAAGTACCTTGGCTCCCAACATCCCCCGGCCCCCCCCCCCCCCCCCGCCGCCGCCGCTTAAAAAATAAAAAACAATAAACCTTTGCTATCCGTCCATCTTTTCTTACTCTTCACCTTATCACTTGCAAACCATTGCCCCTCTTTCTCACTACTCTCAACCCAATTGACTAGTGTTAACATGTCTTTTTGGATCCATACTCACGAATCTTAGTTAAAATTGCCTGCAGATCACAGTAAATGAACAAAGATATTTTTGTTAGATGCAGCCATCAAACTATTGTTGTAGCTAGCCTTTGATTGCCAATCAACCACTGTGTATGGCCCCAATCCACAGAATAAGAGTAAGCCTTAAGTAAATATCAAATCTACCAATAATCATCAGACTTGAGTGAGCTACACAATTTGACCCTCAACTGGTGAAATCTTGTTCTTGCCAGTCTTTTTTACTGTTCTTCATGTCCAACCAAGGGCACCCAACACCTGAGACCAGTATTATCTACTGATCCTTTTGCACCTGTTTCATCGTCTCCTCGGGCAATAAAAGCTACCAAGGCCTCAGTTTTGCATAGTTTCACTTTTCACTATCATGAACTGGGTTTACTGTAGAATCCAAACTAACTGTGTTATGTTGAGTCCAACCAGGAACTAGGTCTTCTTATCCCTCCCCCCTCTGTTGGTGTGCAAGTTTTCCTCCTTCGTTCATATTTCTCTTCATGTTCCCTAAAATTATTTCTCCCCACCGCACTTAACTTATAACACGAGTACTATTAACCTTAGTAATTATGACTAATCTTTTTATTTTTCTTATTTTTCCATCTACAAACCTTTTGAGTGTTTGAAAATTGTTTCTAGGACATATCCCCTAACTGTGTTTCCTTGATTACTACCGTCCACTTCCTCATTGTCTTCCAACATTCTCTTTTAAAGTCACATTTTCCTATAGTCCCTAGAGTTCTCTTATTTTGTCTATAAACTACAAGTCTATCAAGCACATCACACTTCAAGTATCTACCAGATAGTTATCAATGATTAACAATCTAGGTTTAGGGGATGCATCAGACATTTCATTATATCATATCATAAGGGTGTTATCTTGCTCATAGCATACAATATTTGTACAAATATTGTATTCATACTAATATGACAAAACCATGGCCTGTTGTAGTCGGATGCATAGGATTATTACCGGCATTAGAGTTCTTTTAAGCCATTCAAGTCAATTCAGCATACATCACAATAACACCAGTTATTTACAAAAAATATAAATTAGTTACTGAAATATATATGTATATATACATAAGTTAGTCAGACATGCTACTACCTAAACTTGCAGTAAGAGCTACTAAAAAGTTATGTAGATGCACCATATTCACTAATCAAAATTTCATAAATAATTTCGATATACACAGAGTTCTTTACAATCAAGGATTTTTAATTTAAAAAATGCCTATAGTTAACAAGCACCAAGGACATATAATACAAAGGCATCAATAGTAACATAATCAGTGAGGCACAAAGCACAAATGCTAATAGAAAACAAACAGGATATAACAGGATATAATAGAAACCTAATGGTGTATAATGATTTTCATGTGGATCTCAATTCAATCATTCAAAGAGCAATGGATATAACAGAAGTTCAGGATTGCATGCAAACATACAGGCATGCCCAAAATCCACAAACAGGATTACACAGCATAAATTTATGGGGACAGAATCTTACATCCTCAACTGCAATACCGAAGTGACCAAAACCAGTTCCAATATCATACTTGTCAACTCCATAATCTGCCAATATTGTAACAAACAAAATTTTGATCAGAAAACACATAGATATACAGCTGTGCAGAATCAAATAAACAGAAAGCTGATAAGCAATGAACTACTAGAGTACAAAAAAAGAAAGAAGAAGAAGAAGAAGACAAGAAAGAAAGGATTATGATATAAGAAAAAAATGGTCTAAAGGGATAATTAACACTTTAGGGTGGCATAACATCATGAAGACATAACAGAGGTAGCTTACTGTAAGTGAGTTCAACAACAAAATGTGAGTCTTCAGGCCCATATCCAAGGAAAGCATTCGTGTATCTTTCCTCAGGAATGTCACGTTTTCGAAGCAATTTCATTCCCAAGCACTCTGTGTAGAACCTGCATCAATCAAAAAGACAAATTCAGCAGAAGCCATGTGCCCATAAATTAAAGACATGATCTTCATGGTACAGAGGTATAATTCATAAAAGAAAAAGATACTTTATCGTCTTGTCCAAGTCCCCAACACGATAAACAACATGAAGAAGCCTCCTCTTGTCCTTTTTCACCCACTCTAAGGCCTCTTCTTGACTAACAGTGGTGCTTGCTTGTGTCGTCATATTTCTAGCAGCACTGGCCTCTATGCCACTTGCTTTTCTTATCAACTTAGAAGGTTTTATTCCAAACAACTGCTTGTGATGCATAGCTGTGCAATAATGGCCAGAAGAGTCAGGTAGAAAAGGGACTAGTAAAGAAGGTAATATAAGAGACTGAGAGCTCCTTCTCCTCAACTTGCCAAATAGTAGCTGAAGAAAAATCAAGAATGTAATAAAAACCAATGAAATAAATAAATAAAAAGGGTAGATATATTGATAAACAGAACACATGGTTTCCAGTATATATTGAAAAAAAAAAAAAAAAAGCTAATACCGGATTCAGGTAATAAAGAAAAGTTAGGGGCCTGTCTGGTACTGTTCTTGTTTTTGTGTTCTGGCTTCTCTACAAATTAGTGAAAAATCTCGTGAGGTTGATGTTGAAGATGGTATTTGTACAGAATTTCCGCTATTACTTTCTTCTATTTTGATCCCTTTGGTAAACAACAAAATTTTGCAACCAACAGCTCTAAAGATTTTACAAACAATTTGAAAAAAAAAAAAGGGTTTCATCATATATGTCTTTCAGTCTAGTTTATTTTTCTTGTTGTGCTTTGAAAACAAAAACAGAAACAAAAGCAATACCCAACAGGCCCTAGAAGATCGATTCTAGTGTTCTGGATGAACTTTTCGATTCACCCCAACTTTAAATTTAGTCAAAGTGTATCTACAAGCACCTATTCAGTTCACTTAACAGATCCACTGGAACCAATTAGACTTGCAAAAGTTGCATGACTTTTAGTATAATACACCTCCTTGCTCTAAAGAAATTGCATATTAAATGCAGTGGTCAGTAAATCAAAAATAAACCACGGGTCAAGTTATCTCCAACTGTCACCGACGATATCGTGTAAAACCCATATATAAAATACTAAACGATGTAACTTTCACAAGAAATAACAGGATGGATGATCGAACCGGTAATTCTTGTTTACTGATCGGTCACGGAGAGCATATATGCATCTTAGAAACTCCAAAACAAATCGAAACGCCTCAAAACCCTAGAAAAAAAATATATAACATCGATCAAATGGAGTCTCATTACACCCCGACTAAGTCGCAAGACCCAAACGATAGCTCACGGATCGATCGAGAGTTTTTGAAGAAAAGGATCGAAATCGTTCAAGAATCCGCGGGGAAGATTAAGAGGCGACGAGAAAAGCGAAATAAGGTGAAGAGTTCGGCAAGAGATTTCCCGTGGGATGGAGGGCTCACCGCTTCCGAGATGGGAGAGAGCGAGGCGGCGGGAGGGGGCGGAGTGGAGGCCGAGTCGGGCGCTGGAAGCGAGCCGGACGGCGGCGGAGGAGGGGGAGGGGGGCCGGAGGGCGGCGAGCTGGAGGGAGTAGGAGGCCGCCATCGGGGGGATCCTCACCATCGACCGGGCAACCAGCTCTTTGGCTCTCGCTGGGTAGCGCTCGGCTCTCGCTTCGCGTTTCTTGCTGCCGCTTGCGGTGCCCGAATCCCTCGCCTTCCTTCCTCTATCCGAGCTGTCACGTGACGGGTCTAGAAAGCCTGTCCCCCCACGGAAGGAATCGCACCCCCGCACCCTGGAAGGAACGCTGTTATTGTGCAAGGGAAGTCCCCCCACCCAAGGCAAGAGAGTTGCTTTTCCCGTCCAACCGATCGCCACGTGATCACGTCAAGACATTACCAACGTGACCATGGAGTGACAATTTTTACTTGACTTCAATTTATATAAACTGGATAATTCCATAATTTTGTTCTTTTTCAAGCCCCATCAGGACACGTAGCAGAAAAGGCCCTGCTACAGGCTACAGCAAGGGAGGTCTTTACCATCAAGCCTTTGGCACATTCTCGCACTCTCTCTCGTTCACCGGGGCGTCGTCATTGCGAAATGATTTGGGTCGAGAAGCAGTAAGTTGCACTCGTTTTGGAATTTCCTTGGTAAACACATGGTTTCCCTTGAAACTTCCCGCATAATCCAGTAGGCAAGGAAGGAATTACGAGTGCCGGAGGGGGAGAGCGTAGGGATCGCAAGATCTAAGTCTTCTTGGATCATGTTTGGTAACAGATAATCTATTAAAATTATCAATAATTTAAAAAATTATTATCATATTTCGTATGATTTTTTATAACAATGCAGATAATCCATGGTTCATCTTTCAAGACATAATTTATGGATTACCGCTTCATAGTAATTTAGGTTATCACCTTCTAGGATTTTTCAGATAATATTATCCTTCCATTTTCCCATCATCTTATATTAAAATATATTATAAAATAATATAATATAATAAAAATATTTTATAAAATATATATTTTTATATTATTTTATAATATAATGTAAAATATACTATATTATATTATAGTAGTATATAGTATTATAATATTATATTAAAAATATAATATAATATTATATATTTACATTACTTATTTATATATAATATAAATGTATTATATTATATTATATTTAATAATAATATATAAATATAATATATTTAAATAATATATTATCTATTTAATATATAATTTTTTATATTAAAATTATTTATTTAAAAAATATTTTTTTAATTTTTTAAAAATTTATATAAAAATATATAATATGAAATATTATATATATATTATAATATAAAATATAAAAAATATATTTAATAAATATAATATATATATATATTATAAATAAAATATATATTTAATTTAAAAATATTTTGAAATTTTAATTTTATATTATGCTACATTACCTGCATGTACTAAACATGATAACACATATTACCTGTGATATGGCTACATCGCTGACATGAGGCGCGTGTCAGGTCCAGCTGGACACGGTCAGTACCACGTGGATTTTTCTTTCAAAAGATCTCCCGTTCGGGAAGAAGTGCTTCTGCTCCTCCGTCAGGTGGCTTCCGAAGACGGATCCACCTCGGCCGAAGTTGAGCACCTCTCTGCCGCTCCGCCAAGTGTCCACCCATGAGGGGTCTACCTCGGCCGAAGCTGGCGGCCCCTTGCTCCCTCGCCAGGTGGCACCCCAAGACGGGTCCACCTCGGCAGAGGTCGAGCCGGGCCCTCCTGCTCCTTCGCCAGCTGGAACCCGAAGACGGGTCCACCTCTGCCGAAGTCGAGCACCTCTCTGCCGCTCCGCCAGGTGTCCACCCAGGAAGGGTCCACCTCGGCCGAAGCTGGTGGCCCCTTGCTCCCTCGCCAGGTGGCACCACAAAGACGGGTCCACCTCGGCCGAGGTCGAGCCAGGCCCTCTTGCTCCTTCGCCAACTGGCACCCGAAGACGGGTCCACCTCGGTCAAAGTCGAGCATCTCTCTGCCGCTCCGCCAGGTGTCCACCTAGGAGGGGTCCACCTCGATCGAAGCTGGCGACCCCTCGCTCCCTCACCAGGTGGCACCCCAAGATGGGTCCACCTCGGTCGAGGTCGAGCCGGGCCCTCCTGCTCCTTCGCCAGCTGGCACCCGAAGACGGGTCCACCTCGGCCAAAGTCGAGCACCTCTCTGCCGCTCCGCCAGGTGTCTGCCCAGGAGGGGTCCACCTCGGTCGAAGCTAGCGGCCCCTTGCTCCCTCGCCAGGTGGCATCCCAAGATGGGTTCGCCTCGACCGAGGTCGAGCCAGGCCCTTCTGCTCCTTCGTCAGGTGGCACCCGAAGACGGGTCCACCTCGGTCGAAGTCGAGCCCCTCTCTGTCGCACCGCTAGGTGTCCGCCCAGGAGGGGTCCACCTCGGTCGAAGCTGGCGGCCCCTTGCTCCCTCGCCAAGTAGCACCCCAAAGACGGGTCCACCTCAATCGAGGTCGAGCCGGACCCTCCTGCTCATTCGCCAGCTAGCACCCAAAGACGGGTCCACCTCGGCCGAAGTCGAGCACCTCTCTACCGCTCCGCCAGAGGTCCACCCAATAGGGGTCTACCTCGGCCGAAGCTGGCGGCCCCTCGCTCCCTTGCCAGGTGGCACCCCAAGACGGGTCCACCTTGGTCGAGGTCGAGCCGGGCCCTCCTGCTCCTTCGCCAGCTGGCACCCGAAAACAGGTCCACCTCGGCCAAAGTCGAGCACCTCTCTGCCGCTCCGCCAGGTATCCGCCCAGGAGGGGTCCACCTCGGCCGAAGCTGGCGGCCCCTTGCTCCCTCGCCAGGTGGCACCCCAAGACGAGTCCACCTCGGCCGAGATCGAGCCGGGCCCTTCTGCTCCTTTGCCAGGTGGCACTCGAAGATGGGTCCACCTCGGTCGAAGTCGAGCCCCTTTCTGCCGCTCTGCCAGGTGTCCGCCTAGGAGGGGTCTACCTCGGCCGAAGCTGGCGGCCCCTTGCTCCCTCGCCAGGTGGCACCCCAAGCCGGGTCCACCTCGGCCGAGGTCGAGCCGGGCCCTCCTGCTCCTTCGCCAACTGGCACCCGAAGACGGGTCCACCTCGACCGAAGTCGAGCACCTCTCTGCCGCTCCACCAGGTGTCCACCCAAGAGTGGTCCACCTCGGTCGAAGCTAGCGGCCCCTCGCTCCCTCGCTAGGTGGCACCCCAAGACAGATCCACCTCGACCGAGGTTGAGCCGGGCCCTCCTGCTCCTTCGCCAGCTGACACCCGAAGACGGGTCCACCTCGGCCGAAGTCGAGCACCTCTCTGCTGCTCCGTCAGGTGTCTACCCAGGAGGGATCCACCTTGGCCGAAGCTGGTGGCCCCTCGCTCCCTCGCCAGGTGGCACCCCAATATGGGTCCACCTCAGCCGAGGTCGAGCCGGGCCCTCCTGCTCCTTCACCAGCTGGCACCCGAAGACGGGTCCACCTCGGTCGAAGTCAAGCACCTCTTTGCTATTCCGCCAGGTGTCCACCCATAAGGGGCCCACCTTGGTCGAAGCTGACGGCCCCTCGCTCCCTCGCCAGGTGGCACCCCAAGATGGGTCCACCTCGGCCGAGGTCGAGCCGGGCCCTGCTGCTACTCCTTCGCCAGTTGGCACCTTAAGACGGGTCCACCTCGGTCGAAGTCAAGCCTCTCTCCGCCACTCCGCCAGGTGGCACCCCTTGACGGGTCCACCTCGACCGAGGTCGGCCCTACTCTGCGAAACCTCGGGGAAACAGAGGCACGGGTTACAAAGTCGCCACTAGAGCCGGTGCACGCCGCACCCCGTAGGAGGTGCCAGTACGGCCTGCAGTGACACACGAAACCTCGTTTACATCAGTCAGATGGGGCCCCGCAACCGAGGAACAGAATCCTTGCGGACAGGAGCCTGAAACGATTGGAAGCCCACCATCAATGCCTCGAAAGGAGAGCTCCCGCACTCGGCCCAAAGCCTCGCCAGTCTTCCCCCTTTGTGATACACGACGGACGAGGTGGTCCGGTCGCTTGGCTCCCGGACCCGAAGAAGAAGGGAGAGAAGAAGGACTAGAGGTCGGAGGGAGCCCCCTGAGAGGAAGGCGAGCTTGAGGCAGTTCGATGGTATAAAAGGGATGGTAAAAATGGGCGGAGAGGTAAGTCGAAAAAGGGAGAAAACACCAAGAGAACGATCCTAGGAGTCCTCAAGAAGTCCTCAGGCGTGAGCTCGATGAACCCAGCGTAGGAAGGCGGGCTTCCACTCCCCTCTTCCCCACACTTCTTTCGTTTACATCTCCTCTAAGCACGGGAATCCTTCGGGAACCCGTCTTAGGGGATCTATTCCATCTCGCCGCTCTCTAATTTGACCGTCGGAGTGCCCCTGCCGGAACCCCCAGCCAGGGTCTTTGACTTTGTTTTGCAGGTCCGGGAGCTTGGAGATCTCGAGGTGAAAGAGTCCGAGACCGGTGCCAGCTCAAGAGCTACAGGCCACCGCGGTGAGATCGGCAACAGATTGGCGTGCCAGGAAGGAGGGCAGAATAGTAACCCCTGTGCGAGCAAGCTCTCCGTAGGCGAAAGCACGCTTCGACCATGGTGGTGATGCATGGACGCGAAGCATCCGCCAGCCGAGTGGGGGACGTTCCTTCTCCCCAAGGGTCGCGTAGCCCGGAGAGGGAACTTCATGGTCCACCTCCTCCTTCTCAGCCATCCCCGGTGGACGGTCCTTTCACAGCTGTCATCCAGCAGCTGCAAACTTTGACCATTGCTGTGCGGCAACTGCAGCACCAGCAGCGCTCCCTGGCCACTCAGCCCCAGCCAGGGACCCCCGTGGATCGGGTCACGGGCCCCCGTGGAAGCCTGCGCTCCATCCAAGGCAGGCCCTCTCATCTGCGGGTGGTCTCCAACCCCCGCGGGAGCCACCTGACTCCCGCAAAGAGGAACTACTCCGGTTCGGTGGATCACGAGAGTCTATCCCCGGCCAACGACGCCGAAGCAGCGCGGTGCAGCAGGCGCCATCAGGGCAAGGCCCCTCGCCGAGATCGATCGGCACCCCCTTCTCCAGCGGCCTCGGTGGAAGATTCCACCGACGAGGCCATCAGGCGCCAGGCCGAGAGGCGCCTGGAGGAGCACGAGCGCAAGTTGGCGGAGTTCGCCCGCCGCTTTGCTGACATGTAGAGCTCCCCAACAGATCCAGCGAGCTACAATGCCCGACCACCCTTCTCCCGGGAAATCCAAGAGGAACCGATCCCGGATCGGTTCCGCATGCCTCAGGTGGATCCCTACAATGGGACCACCGATCCCTTGGACCATTTAGAGAGCTGCAAGGCTCTCATGAGGGTCCAAGGAGCGACGGATGCTCTTCTATGCATTGCCTTCCCAGCCACCCTTCAGAAGGCTGCTCGAGCTTGGTTCACCCGCCTCGAGCCGGAATCCATCAGCTCCTTCCATCAGCTGGAAGGAAAGTTTATGGCACACTTCGACCCTTGCCAGAAGGTGCCAAGAGAGGTAGATAGCCTCTTCTCTATTTGCCAGTAGGACCAGGAGCCGCTGCGGGACTACATCACCCGCTTCAAGATCGCCGCCCTGGAAATCTATAGTCTGGACGAGCTTGTCGCCATGCTAGCGTTGAAGCGCGGGCTCAAGACCTCCCGCCTGATGTATTCTCTGGATAAGAAGCCCCCCAAGACGTACTCCGAGCTCCTCCTCCGTGTCCATAAGTATATCCGAGCGGAGGAGGTCGATCGCACCAGGCGAGAGCTAGACGGGAAGCCCTCAAAGAAGCATGCCCCAAGGGATGTCCCCGGGACCTGGAGGCCTGGACCACCTGCAGATTTTCATCCAGGCCTGAAGCCGAAGAGCGGTGCTGCCCCTGAGAGAACGTTCACCCCTCTCCTCGCTCCCAGGACAAAGATCCTCATGGAGATTGAGGGTGAGCACTACCTCCGCCGACCTCCTCCTCAGAATCCAAGGAGCATCCGTGACAAGACAAAATATTGTCAATTTCATCGCGAGCACGGCCACGACACGGAGTGCCGCAATCTGAAGTGGGAGATTGAGGAGATGATCAAGAGGGGCTATCTCAGGAAATTCATGAGGAACAAAGCCCCGGCGGAGGGACAGCCACTCGCAGCCCTTCCCCCGGTCCCCGTAATTGACAACCGCCCAACGGAGAAGTCGATGGGCATGATCTCCTGGGGGATCGGGCGTGCGGCGAAAAGAGCCCGGGAGGCGGGAGACCCAGAGAATGTATTCCCCTTTGAAAAGGGGAATAAAAATGAAAATGTAAACAATGATGCAGTGGTAGTCGAGATGACCATCGTGAAACATCCTGTACATCGCATTATGGTGGATAGTGGGAGCTCTACTGACATTTTTTTATGATGCTTTCTCCCGAATGAACCTGTCTCATGATCAATTAAAGCCGGTGCACACCCCTCTCGTGGGCTTCACCGGAGATTCGGTGGGGGTCGAAGGAGAGATCACTCTCCCTGTCACTGCCGGATCCCCACCTCGGCAGAGTACGGTCATGATGACGTTCACCGTCGTCAAGCTCCCATCACCTTATAATGCCATCCTCGGCCGTTCAGGGCTCAACTAGCTGAACGCTGTCATTTCCACTAAGAGGTTGCTGGTGCAGTTCCCTACCGCCTCTGGGACGAGAGTGATGAGAGGGATGGCCCAGCCCGTCCAGCATTACCTGCGGATAATCCTGGGTGCCCGGAGCGCTGAGCTCGGCTCCGATGTCGACGACCTCAACCTAAGAGAGAAAGATCCTAGGGGAGGGCCCGTGGAGAACTTGTTGATGTACCCTCTCTGTTCGGACCCTCGGAAGACGGTGCAGATAGGAGCCCAGCTCCCGAAAGAAGAGCGGGCCCGTTTGCTAGACTTCCTCCGGGCGAATGCTGATGTGTTCACCTGGTCCGCTGCCGACATGCCAGGTATCCCCTCCGAAGTCATCACCTACCGGTTGAATATTGATCCAAGGTGTCGCCCTGTCCGCCAGAAGAAGAGGAGTTGTACTGCAGAGAAGCAGAAGGCCATCAATGAAGAAGTGGAGAAGCTCCTCGCCGCCGGCTTTGTACGGAAGGTACAGTATCCTAGCTGGCTGGCAAACATGGTCATGGTGAAGAAGAGCAACGGCAAGTGGAGGATCTGCGTGGACTACACCGACCTCAACCGAGCTTGCCCAAAGGACAGTTTTCCTCTTCCAAAGATCGACCAACTCGTGGATACCACTTCAGGGCATCGCCTCCTCTCTTTCATGGATGCCTTCTCCGGGTACAACCAGATCCGAATGCACCCAGAGGACAAGGAGCACACTGCTTTCGTCACCGACCGCGGAACCTACTGTTACAAGATGATGCCATTCGGCCTCAAGAAAACCAGGGCCACGTACCAACGACTGGTCAACAAAGTCTTCAAAGACCAGATCGGCCGCAACATGCAGGTGTACATGGACGATATGCTGGTAATGAGCAAGCCCCTTTCGGACCACGTCGGCGACCTAGCGGAGACCTTCGGTAACCTCCGGCTTCACTAGATGAGGTTGAACTCGGCGAAGTGTGCCTTCGGCGTGTCCGCCAGGAAGTTTTGGGGTTCATGGTAACCCAAAGGGGCATAGAAGCCAACCCGGAGAAGGTCCAGGCTATCCTGGACATGGAGCAACCCACCTTCAAGAAGCAAGTGCAGCGACTCACCGACCAGATAGCCGCCCTGAGTCGATTTATCTCGAGGTCCGCTGACCACTGCCGTCCCTTTTTTAAGGCGCTGAGGAAGATGAACAACTTTACCTGGACTGAGGAGTGCCAGGAGGTGTTCGACGAGCTGAAGAGGACACTGGCATCCCCGCCGCTGCTTTCCAGGCCCGAAGAAGGAGAGAAGCTCCTCCTGTACCTAGCGATCACCCCGGAGGCCGTCATTCGGTCCTGGTTCGGACTGACGACAAGGAAATGCAAAGGCCGGTGTATTACACAAGCAAACTCCTCCGCGATGCGGAGCTCAGGTATTCCCGGTCTAAGAAATTGATTTTTGCACTAATCTTTTTTGCTCAGCGTCTCATACCTTATTTTCAAGCGCACCCCATTGCTGTCCTGACGAATCAGCTGCTGAAAGCGGTGCTCAGTCAACCTGACATATCTGGGCGGCTGGCGAAGTGGGTCCTCAAGCTCAGCAAGTTTGACATCACCTACAGGCCAAGGTCGGCCATGAAGGCACAGGTACTCATTGATTTCTTGGTCGAGTGTGCAAGCCTGGGCAAGGGGGTGGAAGAGAGCCTTCAAGACCGGCAACCGGGGCCAAGACGAGAGGAAGACATCTGGATCCTTCATGTAGACGGAGCCTCGAACTCCAGCGGGAGTGGAGCTGGACTCATCCTCGCCAACGGCGAAGGGGTAGTCGCCAAATGTGCGCTCCGTTTCCAGTTCGCCGTCACTAATAATCAAGTAGAGTATGAAGCGCTCCTCGCGGGGCTGAGAGTGTCCCGCGAGTTGGGCGTGGCCAACCTCAAGGTCTTCACCGACTCGTAGCTGGTAGCTGGGCAGATCTCGGGGGAGTACGGGGCGCGGGACCCCCAAATGGCGAAGTACTTGGAGCTCGTTAGAACGAGCACGACAGGATTTCGGTGTTTCAGCATCTCCATATACCTCGCGGAGAAAACGCTCGCGTGGACGCACTTTCCCGCCTTGCAACCCTGCCAGACTCATCATTGAGGACACGCTTACATCGAGCACCTCAAGGCCCCGAGCTACGAGACACCCGTGGAGGTCCAGCAAGTCAACCAAGAGCCCAGCTGGATGGACAAGTACATCGAGTACATCACCGATGGCACCCTGCCGGAGGACCGCGTGGCGGCTGGCCTCATCAAGAGGAAGGCCGCACGGTTCGTCTTAATGGATGGATTACTGTATCGGAGGTCCTACTCCTACCCGCTCCTCAAGTGTATGAGACCCGCAGAGGCCGCACTCGTGCTCCAAGAGATCCATGAGGGCGTCTGTGGGAACCACGTGGGGGGCAGGACACTAGCATATAAGGCCCTCCGTCAAGGTTACTTCTGGGAGACAATAAAAGAAGACGCAGCTGACTTCATGAAGAGGTGTGACCGGTGTCAGCGGCACGCCATGGTGCAACGTCAGCCTGCTGCTTCACTCTCCCAGCTCTCCGCCCCATGGCCGTTCGCTCAATGGGGCATGGATCTCCTAGGATCTTTTTTCCCGGCATCTGGACAACGAAAATTCTTGATCATGGCCATCGACTACTTCACGAAGTGGGTCGAGGCCAAACCCTTGGCCCGGATCACGGAGGCAAACATCACCAAGTTCCTCTGGAAGTCAATTATTTTCGCTTTGGCTTACCGCACACTATTATCACCAACAACGGATGTCAATTCGATTGTCGGGAGTTCGAGGAGTTCTGTAGCGACCTCGGCATCTACCATTGTTTCATTTCGGTGGCGCATCCACAGACAAACGGAGAAGCCGAGGTAACGAATAGGACCATCTTGCAAGGCCTCCGAACAAGACTGGACCAAGCCAAGGGTAGGTGGGCGGAAGAGCTCCCGAGCATCCTTTGGGCGTACCACACTACCCCGAGGATGGCTACGGATGAGACCCCGTTCCACCTTGTCTTCGGAGCTGAAGCGGTTATCCCAATTGAGCTCAGCCTACCGACCCTACGCGTGGAGCAGTTCGACGAGGCGGAGAACCCTGCTAGGATGCTGCTAAACCTGGACCTCCTTGAAGAAACATGGGATAGGGCTCGAGTTTGGATGGCTGTCTACCAGCAGCGAGTGGCCAGATACTACAACTCCAGAGTGCGACCGAAGTCCTTCCGCCCGGGAGATTTGGTGCTCCGCCGTGCTGAAGCTTCCCAGCCACGGGAGTGCGGGAAGCTCTCCCCAAACTAGGAAGGCCCTTATAGGGTGGCGGAGGCACTTCCTCACGGGGCGTACTACCTGGAGGAGCTAGGCGGATCCCGTTTCCCTCGAACCTGGAATGTCTCAAACTTGAGGATGCATTATCAATAGTGTAAGGCTCCTTGAACTTTAGCAATGAAATCTTTTTCATCAAATGCTTGCTCTCGTCTCG
Organism: Areca catechu; assembly: GCA_021397845.1. Classification (NCBI taxonomy): domain Eukaryota; kingdom Viridiplantae; phylum Streptophyta; class Magnoliopsida; order Arecales; family Arecaceae; genus Areca; species Areca catechu. The sequence goes on along the minus strand of CM038042.1, from coordinate 168,048,470 downwards.
TAGGGTGATGGCCACCCAGCTCTAAGTTCAGCGAGCATGGACACAGCGGGAGACTCGCGAAGGTGTGATGTCCCTCTCACAAGATCCCGGAGAACAGCTCGGCAAGCTGCGCAAGGCTCAGATATAGCCTGCGGCCCCGGGGTTCAGTACAGAAGTCCCGAACTTCGGTCTGGAAGGCGGGGCAGAATCAAATTCGTCCACGCGATCCCGGAGAACAGCTCAGCAAGCCGCACAAGGCTCAGATACAGCTTGCAGCCCTGGGGTTCAGTTCGAAAGTCCCGGACTTCGATATAAAAGGTGGGGTAGAATCAAATTCATCCACGCGATCCTGGAGAACAGTTTGGCAAGCCGCGCAAGGCTCAGATATAGCCTGCAACCCCAGGGTTCAGTCCGGAAGTCCTAGACTTCGGTCTGGAAGGTGGGACAGAACTAAGTTCGCCCACGTAATTCCGGAGCTTGGCTCGGAACGCACTACGGGACTTAGTCCCAGTGGCTAGCACCGGAGTTCAGTCCGGAAGATGCACAAAAAAAAGAGAAAAGAAAGAAAGAGAGAAGGAACATTTTAATGAAAAGATAATTTCATTATGCCTAGAAGTTCAGTACATAAGAGGGGCCCCGACAGGCCGGGAGACCCCAAAGAAAGATAAAAGCGTCGTGGAGCTACTTCGGCACAGCTGCATCCTCCTCGGGCTGGGGAGCACTCTCTCCGCCGGTGCAGTCGACGGGAGGTTGCTCGGGAGTTGCCGCCTCGTCACCGGCCGCCGTCGAAGCTCCTCTAGTGGGCTCCTGCCTCCTGCCGCCGAGGACTACCCCACTAAGGTCGAGCTCGGGATAGAAGGAGCCAACCTTCTCTCGGCATACCTGGAACCCCTTCAAGAAGGAGTCCACGATAGCCTCCCGCACCTCGGCGACGTACTCCTCGGAGGCCCGGAACCTCATAACGACCTCCTGCGCCTCCTACTTGGACGCCTCAAGCAGCCTGTTGACATAGGAGCTCTTCTCCTTGGTTGCACTAAGCTCCTTCAGGACTTCTTCCACCCCGTGCTCCAGTGATCGGGACTGAGCCCTGAGGTGGGTCTTCTCTGCCGCGTCCTCCTCTTTGCGATGCTGGTTCGAGATCCTCTCCTTCAACAGAGAGGTCTCGAGCTCCTTGATGCGCCCCTTGGCACGGGCCAAGTTAGCTCGGAGGGCCTGGTTATTTCCTCACAGCTCGACCCCTTTCTCCATGAGGTCCTTGACATCAGCTGCGAGCTTGCCGAGCTTCTCCTCCTACTCGATATCCTTCTTGGCGTAGCCGGCGAGGAAGTTCCTCAGCAACAGCATGTCTGTCTTGATCTGCATCGAAAAAAAAAGGAAGTTAGAACAATCCAACTGGAACTTTAAGGAGTCGGAGCTCGAAACTTACCGTAAAAAGTTGTGGGAGGATCCCGAGCAGCACCTCGTTGTAGTCCCGATCGCCCCTCAGATGGCGATCCCGGGAGATACTAGCAAACTCCATGACTTTCTTCGCGAGGCCCTGGTCGCGGATCACGGAGCATTGTTGGTGAGGCTCGGTGGCAGAATAGGCATGTCGGCAGCAGGCAAGGCGGCCGTCCCTTCGCCAAGTGGTACGGCTATACATCAGGCGCCCGGGCCTAAGGTGGCCTGGAGGCAGGAGCCGCCGCTCCAGGGCCAGTGACGGAGGTCGGCGTAGGCATCCGGCTCGCCTCAGTGCGAGCCCTCTTTGCCCGGGGTTCAGTCCCTTCGGCAGCATCCCTCTGCGCGGCACCCTCCATCAGGTTCTCCACGGAGAACTTCATACCTGAGAAAAAAGAGGTCAGTCAAGCCAGTTCAATAAAAAGGGGGATGCGAAGCAGAAAAAGAAATCAAGGGAGGGAGATCCAAGCCTCACCCAGCTCCCAGATGTGACTGATCCCTGCCTCGAATAAATTCTTCTCTAAGAGCGGAACATCGAGGGCTGGGATCGCGTCACTCAGCAGCTGTGAAAAGACCTCTTGGTCCGCTGGCTGGACCTGAGAGTTCCGGTTCGGAGACCGGTCTGGCTCGCTCCAGGCTCAGTCAACGTCTTCGACCGAGGCAAAAAAGAATCGGTTCTTCCAGCCCTTTATCGACGAAGTGAGGTCGAACCTGAGACACCTAGGCCGAGGTGAGATGTACCACTAGCCATCATCGGTGGAGTAGCGCTTCAGGATGAAGAGAGCCCTGAAGAGGGAGAAACGGGCAACGAACCCGTGGAAGTGGCAGAAGATGATGAAAGTAAAGATGACCCGGATGGCGTTAGGAGCCAACTGGGCTGGGACTAGACGGTAATGACTGAGAAAAGAGATGAAAAAGGGGTGAAGGGAAAATCGAAGACCCCCGAGGAGGAAGTCCTCGTAGAAGGCGATTCTCCCGGGGTCGCTCGAGGTCACTCGATCTCCAGGCTGTGGGAGGGAAAGATGAGTCGAATCCGAGATTCCATAGACATCTCGGAGCAGAGAAAGGTCGTCCTGATCATTGTTGAGGCATGACCGGAGGGGCCGGAGGGAGAGGTCACCGGAGGAGGAAGGGAAGAAATGGGACGAGCAGAAACTATGGGAGGAGACCAAGGACCCCTAGTGATGCCTATGGTCACAGCCCCAGGATGGAGCTGCCTATGGACCTCGTCCGGGATCTCTTCCCCTTCGAGGAAGAAGGCGATGGAGTCCTCGGTCGGGAAGGACCGGCCGCGTCCGGGTTGGGGGAGACATAGTGGCGACGCGCCATGAAGGAAAAAGAAGAAGCGAAGAATTGACGCGAAGGCTAAGAGATGGAGGAAGAGGAGAAGGAAGACGCGGATACTCACCGAAATATTTTGTGCAAAAGGAATGGCAATCCCGGGAAGGTGAAGGAAAACCACTCCAACCGCCAGCGGAGTGAGAGAAAGTGGAGGGACTTCGTTTCCGGAAAGTCTCCCTCCTTTTCAAACTCAATCGACAGCAACCGTATGCCTCTTTCCGTTCCGGGCCACCAGATAGCCACCGCGTGGACGCACGCCCGACATCGACGCTTCGGTTCGATGGAAACTGCCTCGTTTTCGAAACGGCACATTAATGGCCCATCGGACACGCGCACGTGGCAGCCTCTCATAGGGTCTCGGGTGCAATAGAAGCGGCGGCATGGATCATGGCAATTATGGCGCTAGATTTTCGCCTTCTCCACGTCATCTCCACATTAAATCTCCACGTCCTGAGCCACGACACCTCGACGGAACGTGGGGATGGGGGGCAACTGATATGGCTACATCGCTGACGTGGGGCGCGTGTCAGGTCCAGCTGGACACGGTCAGTACCACGTGAATTTTTCTTTTAAAGGATCTCCCGTTCGGGAAGAAGTGCTTATGCTCCTCCGCTAGGTAGCTTCCGAAGACGGGTCCACCTCGACCGAAGTCGAGCACCTCTCTGCCGCTCTGCCAGGTATCCACCCAGGAGGGGTCCACCTCAGCCGAAGCTGGCGGCCCCTTGCTCCCTCGCCAGGTGGCACCCCAAGACAGGTCCACCTCGGTCGAGGTCGAGCCGGGCCCTCTTGCTCCTTCGCTAGCTGGCACCCGAAGACAGGTCCACCTTGGCCGAAGTCGAGCACCTCTCTGCCGCTCCGCCAGGTGTCCACCCAGGAGGGGTCCATCTCGGTCGAAGCTGGTGGCCCTTTGCTCCCTCATCAGGTGGCACCCCAAAGACGGGTCCACCTCGGCCGAGGTCGAGCCGGGCCCTCCTGTTCCTTCGCCAGCTGGCACCCGAAGACGGGTCCACCTCGGCCGAAGTCGAGCACCTCTCTGCCGCTCCGCCAGGTGTCCACCCAGGAGGGGTCCACCTCGGTCGAAGCTGGCGACCCCTCGCTCCCTTGCCAGGTGGCACCCCAAGACAGGTCCACCTCGACCGAGGTCGAGCCGGGCCCATCTTCTCCTTCGCCAGCTGGCATCCGAAGACGGGTCCACCTCGGCCGAAGTTGAGCACCTCTCTGCCGCTCCGCCAGGTGTCCACCCAGGAGGGGTCCACCTCAGCCAAAGCTGGCGGCCCCTCGCTCCCTCTCCAGGTGGCACCCCAAGATGGGTCCACCTCGGTCGAGGTCAAGCCGGGCCCTCCTGCTTCTTCACCAGCTGGCACCTGAAGACGGGTTCACCTCGGTCGAAGTCGAGCACCTCTCTACCCCTCCGCCAGGTGTCCACCCAGGAGGGGACCACCTCGGTCGAAGCTGGCGGCCCCTCGCTCCCTCGCCAGGTGGCACCTGAAGATGGGTCCACCTCGATCGAGGTCGAGCCGGGCCCTCCTGCTCCTTCGCCAGCTGGCACCCGAAGATGGGTCCACCTCGGCCGAAGTCGAGCACCTCTCTGCCATTTCGCCAGGTTCCACCCAGAGGGGTCCACCTCGGTCGAAGCTGATGGCCCCTCGCTCCCTCGCCAGGTGGCACCCCAAGACGGGTCCACCTCAATCGAGGTCGAACCGGGCCCTACTGCTGCTCCTTCGCCAGCTGGCACCCGAAGACGGGTCCACCTCGATCGAAGTCGAGCCTCTCTCCGTCACTCCGCCAGGTGGCGCCCCCTGACGGGTCCACCTCGGCCGAGGTTAGCCCTACTCTGCAAACCTCGGGGAAGCAGAGGCACGGATTGCAAGGTCGCTACTAGAGCCGGCACACGCCGCGCCCCGTAGGGGGCGCCAGTACGGCTTGCAGTGACACACGAAATCTTGTTTACACCAGTCGGATGGGGCCCCATAATCGAGGAACGGAATCCTTGCGGATAGGAGCCTGAAATGACTGGAAGCCCACCGTCAACGCCTCGAAAGGAGAGCTCCCGCACTCGGTCCAAAGCCTCGCCAGTCTTCCCCCCTTCGTGACACACGATGGACGAGGCGGTCCGGTCGCTTAGCTCTCGGACCCGAAGAAGAAGGGAGAGGAGAAGGACTAGAGGTCGGAGGGAGCCCCCTGAGAGGAAGGCGAGCTTGAGGCAGTTCGATGGTATAAAAGGGATGGTAAAAACGGGCGGAGAGGTAAGTCGAAAAAGGGAGAAAACACAAAGAGAACGATCCTAGGAGTCCTCAAGAAGTCCTCAGGCGTGAGCTCGGTGAACCCAGTACAGGAAGTCGGGCTTCCACTCCCCTCTTCCCCACACTTCATTCGTTTACATCTCCTCTAAGCACGGGAATCCTTCGGGAACCCACCTTAGGGGATCTGTTCCATCTCGCCGCTCTCTAACTTGACCGTCGGAGTGCCCCTATCGGAACCCTCGGTCAGGGTCTCTGACTTTGTTTTGCAGGTCCGGGAGCTTGGAGATCTCGAGGTGAGAGAGTCCGAGACCGGTGCCAGCTCAAGAGCTACAGGCCACCGCGGTGAGATCGGCAACAACCTGTAATCTACATTGCTGGCAATCTACATTATCTTTCAAGATTACCCGGTAATATACCAAACATAATCTTGGAATTTTAAAAAGATCAATTTTTAAAATTTATATAGATATCTTTATATATTTAGATTGATAAATTTATAAAATTTGTAAATTAGATCATCCATCTAAGCATGGTCCCGTATCGATCGAACATTATCCAACCAAAATCATAAGTTTTATTGGTGAGTTCCTCACCCATACCACACCTCATTTCGTAGCCCGAGGAAAACTATAGAGCAGGTATAATAAAAAAGAAAAAAAAGATAGAAACATGTAGGACAACTTACGGTCTGTTATACTCGAAATGAAATGATGTACCTGTTCGGTAGCCTATCCAATGATGGAGATTCTTTGATTGTGCTGGGTTTTTGTATTTCGATCTTTACTTCTCTCTAAAATGCCACGATCTCTCATTCAATTTTCAGGCATCAGGGGATTTATTTGAAGAACAGGCCCCTCAATAACAAAAGTTTGCATTGGCTATCACCGTCCATTTGTTTTCATTTCGTTGACGAACATTAAGTATAAAGATGGCCGATGCAAGGAAGTTTCAAGGGCTTGCGAGGCAATATAATAAGCAATGGTAATTGCAGGTAGACTTCACGAGATCATTAATGCCATTATATAGATACGATGATATGGAAGCTTATCATGAAATAAGTTCACTTGTGATTGAAGGGCCAGCGATCAGGGGTTTTGCAGCTAGAATCGATGGGCAGCATCGTGTACATGTTTAGAGAAAGGTTTTTAGTTTTTGAGCTATAGGTTTGCACTTTATAAGCAACTAATCTCATGGTCATGGGAAGCATAAATGCAAGGTAGGAAATGGTGAGAGAACGCAAGGCTGAGAAAGGTTGCATGGGTGCGAAATGCGGGCAGTCAAACCCACTTCACTCGCGCACGACGCCAGTAGTCTGTATTGTGCAGTAAAATAGATAATCACCTTTCATGAAATCGTGTTACACATTTTTTTTTTTTTTTTTTTTTTTTACAAAAAGAGAAGGAGGGATAAATCCCGGCGTAGTTACTCCCATTGCGCCCCAACCTCGCCGGGCTATGTTCGATTCGGATCGTAATTTTTTTGCGTATACTTCTCACATTGGTAAGTATGAAAATTCTCGGATTTAATCGAGTCACCCGCGAGAATTATGTCTCGAATCTGTGACCGATGAAAAGTGAGGCTAAGTCTCTACCAACCGGGCTACCGTCTTAGCGGTACTCGTGTTACACTTCACCATCTGCATATAGGCTACTACACTATAAAAATTTTTTTTTTTTTTTTCGAGGTGCAAACGGATCGGGCTGTTTATGAGTTACTCAAGATGGACTCGAATTTAAGTTTAACTCGATTATTATTAAATTTGAGTCAATCTCGGGTAGTTTGAGTAGTGTTTTGAATGGAGCTCTCTAGGAAAATATTTGATTTAAAAATTCACGAACCTATTCAAATTTAAATATTTTTTAATATTTTTTTTGTTTATAATATATATTAATATATATTATTAAGAGATTAATCTTTGATTTTGAATTGGAACTTGAAGTTGAATATGGTTCTGTTGATATTTGAGTTAAACTAAGATGAGCTTGTGTTTACCTATTTTTTATAAAGTCGAACCCAAGTTTAGAATATTACAATTTGATCCATTTTAAATCAAGTTTGAGTTCGAGTATTTTGAATTGGATTATGCTCGAGTTTTCAACTATTTATATTGACTCAGCTAGATTATATTTTCACTTATTTTATAAACAAATATCAAAACAATATTATAGAAAACTCTTGGAAGTGATGCGTACCTATATTTTATTTGTTAATTTTTGCTATTATATAGCAAATTGCCATAAATCATTGGTACACCAACGGTCGTGAGTCCAAGAAAACTGGTGACTGGTTGATAGCGAGGCAAGGCCTCTACCAACAAGGCTACCACCTTCGATAATATATAAAAACTTTTGAAAAATGTTAGTCCCGAGTTGATGCAAGCTCGAAGACGGGCCAAATTATTTGTTCGGAATAAAAATTGGACCAACCCAAATCCAATCGAACTTTAATCTGATCCAAAATCTTTCAGACGAAAATCTACATTCAAGCCTTAAAAAAATTCAGGTTCAAAACCTTTCAAATCCAATCCATAAGGTGATCCGAAGTTGGCCTGGCCTAAACCTCGGGCCATCCTGGGCCTGGTTCCAGCTCAGCTACTGTTCATCCTCTGCTCGTTGCCTATCATTTAAGTTGCTCGTTTGCATTTGACCGATAAGATCACAAGTCACTCATTATTGAATAAACAATGATATGCTGGCCAAGATTTAGAGGTATTAATTCATCCTCAACGGTTAAAAAAGAAAAAAAATGGACAGTTTCTTGATCATGTAAAAACATAATTGTTTTTTTTTTTTTTTTTTAAGTAGATGCATTTAACAAACAGGTCTAATACAAATATAATTAAGAAAATCAGAAAGAATAGAATTCCAAAAAATTCCTGGAGCATTTTCAGGCAGGTCACAAGGCTTCACCCAATTAGTGGATAATAAAAGAAACATCCAATCAACCGCTGGGTTAACCTCCCAGTATATATTTTTTATAATAAAAATAAAGTAATTTTTCTAGATAATGTTTCAAAAAAATAAAAAAAAAAATCATCACTGTAGTCCTCAAAAGCTCTGAATTCATGAAATAATAGCGGTAGGGTCTGTTTTAAAAATGAGATGCTTCGTCCGTAAATTTTTTTTTTTTTTTTGGACAAAATTGCAGTTCTCGACTCCTCAGTCCTGAATCTATTTTATTTTTATTTCTTAAACCAATCATGCTTTCCAATATTGGTTTAAACAGTGCTGTTACGCGCACGTCATCCCGGCCGCGCGCTGCTCTTCGGGTTACGGCGAGAGAGGAGAGGGGGCAGCAACTCGCTTCCTGTCGCCTCCCAAGTCCCAATCCAGATTATCACTTGCAGGTCTTTCTCAAGGCAATGCCTCTCAAAACGAAACCCTACTTTGAAATTTCTATTTCCCCCCGACAAAGAAATCGATTTTTTTCGTTATTTGGCCTTTTGCTTCGAATCGAAAGGTTTCTCGGTTGGTTTTCTTGATTTTTCATCGCTGCTAAATTCTTTCTAAAATTTCCACAGAGTTGATCGTATATTGAAGCTTGTGCGCGCCCCAACTGCTCTTTCTAATCCTTTGGGCTGTCTTCAGGTTCCAACCTTTTAGGTTTCGAGCTCTGGATTTTTCCTCTTTTCCTCTGCTTCGATTCTTTTCTTTTTCTGTCTCGTTTTAGTTCTTTTATCAAAGCTGGTTATATTTGCTCATTTTATGGATCGTTCTTTTATTTTGTTGAATCATAGTAGACAAATTTGCTGCTGAAGTGGAAATTTCTGTATATTTACTTGTAAACATGTTTTTTCAATTCTTGAATTATCTGTAAATAAAGAAAGAAAACGAAACCCTAGAACGATCTGTTGAAGAAGAAAAAGAAACTGTGACTTATAATTGTTCCCTTAGAATTGGTTTCTTTATTGTAAGGGTTAGAATTACTGTTTTCGGTTTCCTGAATTCGTATCAAGAAAGAAACAACAAAAACCTAGACTGAGCTGTTCAAGAAGAAAAAGAAAACTATGAATTATAACTGTTACCTTAAACGGTTTTCTTTAATGTAATGGTTTCTTTAACCGTGTTCTGATTCTTGAATTAGCTATAATAAAAGAAAAAGAATCCCTAGAATGAACTGTTCAAGAAGAAAAATAAACTTTGAATTGTAACTATTACCTTAAAATTGGATTCTTTACCATAAATGTTTGAGTTTGCTATTCACCAGTGGACTATCTAATATATAGTTGTTTTTTACTTATTGCTGGAGAGTCTTTCACTGAAGGAAACTCCAGTGGAGAAATCTGATTCTGTACGTAACAGGGGTGGATATGTGGTTAAGATTCTACCGTTCATTTTGACTATAAGTATCAATATAAAATCTTTATGTAATTGTCTTAATATCAGGAATTCATGATCTTTTGATCGACACCAACCCAAGGGTATTGATTTACCTGTAAGATAAATATGTTTGGCTCCTGTTGCATTTGATGTAGAGATACATATAAGTTGATGGGTTGATGATCAATTATGATACAAAAAAAGTTTAATCTAATAGTACTAGATATATTTATCTTTATTTATAAGGCTAGAGTCTCCTGTGCTTGCGTCTTTATATAAACTTCATGCTGTGAAGGTTCTATGGTTTGATTTGTCAAAGGCATTTGCATATTTATTCATGAGGAACTTGACTTCTTGCAAATCTTTATTGATTGCATATGTTTACTAAGCAGTTTTTGATGGAACTCCTTGCTAGAATATAATCTTTATAATAATTTCATGACCTTTGTAAGTTTTGCTTCACTTAAATGATGATTAACCAGGAGAAGCATGAGTTCTCATAGCTGCCTCCATTAACTCATTTGAGGGTTTAATTTGTGGTATTCATTTTAAATGCAACATAGATTGTTATGGCATGTCTAACTTTATCTTGATGTGATAAGCTATTACCAAATTACAAATGGTGAGAAAATCCTAAATCTTTTTCTAGTAATCAGATTCTTGATGGCAAAGGCTCAGATTGTTAAGCACAGCGACACAAGTTCAAATCCTAGGGCAGCCACTTTGTATAGAAAAATATCAAAGGTTAGGTCTGTCCCCAGTCCGCCTCTCCAAGGAATTCGGATTGCCAAGGCCATAATTGGGTAATGGCAATCAGATACTTGATGAATGCTCTTGCCATACTGATGCTTGAAATTGCTTAGTTCCTGTCTCAGAGACTTACACCACATTCAAAGTTTTGGACTATTGTTTGTTTGTTATATCCATGTTATCTATAATATTATATCCAAAACCCTTGACCATCAACCTTACAGTCTTGGTAGATGATCTCTATAAAGTAAATTGTTCTTGTTTGAGGGTGATGCTAGTGATTATAATATGCAGTGAATCATGTGATTTTTTACTATAGTCTTTACTCTGTAGAGTAAATATCCTCAAACACATCTATCCCAATATTCTTGTTCTGCCATTGTCATTTTTGTCTACTGGTACCTTCTTAAGCCCAATAGTTAGATGCATGCATCATTGTTGGCCTTACTGGTACCTTCTTAAGCCCTATTGTTGGCTTTATTCAAGCAACTTTAGAAAATATTTTTTGAATTTTTCAGCATAAGCATATGTTACTCTTGATTGTGTATGTTAATTCTAGTTGATATAATACATATTTGATTCATGGATGAGAAACCAGGAGTCTTACATGAAACAATCTAAGACCAGACTAATTTCACCTGATCGAAGATATCCATTGTAGCTTTTTGGGTTGGTTCAGCTAGAAGATGGACTGAATTGTTCAGGAGAAATGACAAAATCCCAGAGCATTTTCTTTTCAAACTTTTTGATTATTAACTTAGACTAGAGTTCTAAATGCTTCATTCTAGTGCAATTGATGCTTTCATCTAAAATGTTTTTTGATGACAGTTCCTAAGTTAACTATTTTGGGATTATCACTGTGATCACAGTTTAAATTGTGTTATGAAAATTGGTGGTGCCAAGGATAAGTCAAATGTGATGGGTTAACACAAGAAGCAGAAAGCAACTATGCCTGTATGGAGTCCAATCTCCACCCGGTCAAGTTGCTTTGACATTTTGAATTCATTTTCATTACTCTTATTTAGGTTCTTACATGGACAGTCTGTAGTCCTTCTCTAATAAACTACCTTGTTCTTCACTTATTGCATATTGACCAGTTGTTTTACTTACCTGACCCAGCAAGGCCAAATGCTAGATAATTGAGAGTTTTATTACTGTTAGAATATTGAGGTTTATATTTTACTTGTTCAATACTTCGTTGTTTCTGCCGAAAAAAATTGCTATTACCACAACTACCTAGCCAGTTGTGCTGACAAGTTCTATTGTTTTTTTGGAATTTCTTTGTTTAAAAGGATATGGTTGTATCAGGTTTTATTTCTGGATCATGTTGTGACAGGATGCCCTTGCTTTTACTATATAATTTATTTTTTAAAAATTTTAAATAACCATTTCATACCTGTAATCTATTTTCTTGATAAATTATGCTCTGTAAGAATCCTATACAATCATTTCTGGTCAGAGATGTAAAATCATAAATTATCTTTTTAACCATGTGGCTTACTATTGTTTTTAGTCAATGAAGTTTTGTTCAACAAGTGCTCTGGTAATAACATATATAACTCAAAAATAGCAGATATGCTCGTACCCACTGCTGAACTGACTTTAGAGGCTTGGACATCTTACTGGTTTAGCTGAAGTGATCTGTATGATGCTTCAAAACGTTAAGTCCTTATGTATAAAGGGTCGTTCTGGAGACCTCTGCTAATTATTGTTCTCTGTCATCAATTTGTTTTAAAAAAAGTCCATTCATTAAGTTAGCAAAAAATGTTTTTGGGATTATAAATCTTTTCGCATTAACCAGCATGTTGAGTCCAAAAAGTATATTTTATGGGTTTTGGGTATACGTATATCTGCTCCACATGATACATGACCAAATAAACAAGGCGTCCAGTTTACTTAACTGTGAAAGGCTACCAGTGCATTTGCTTATTCACATGTATATTTTTTCATTGGCAAATGTTATTTAATATAATATACAAGACACTTCCTGTGTCCAAATGCAATTTTGGTTTCTTTGTTTTTGTTTTTTGTCATTTCATTTTATCCTGTAGAAACTGTAAGTATAAGTAGTCAAAAACTATGTGATGCGGTTGATTGTGGTGAAAGGTCTGATGTTCGGTGTGAAGTCCATGAAATGTACGATAATGCATCCTCCTGTATGGATGATATTCAAAATGTTAGCGAGGATGAACCAATTTCTGTCATGCCAACATCTTTAACTCAAATTGCTTGTGTGGTAAATAGTGGTAGTCAATCTGAATTTATGGGTGGAAAACAATCTGTTCTGCTTTCATGTGAGGTAGAGAATGCACCAGGGAGTTGTGGCTGTGAAACTAACGCCAAGTCCAATGAGGTGAGATGCCAGAAAGAAGTTATGGACAAAACTATACAGGAATTGAGCTCCAACAAGTATGCAGAGTTTATTCGTGGAGTTAGGGAACATTCTATCTTTGTTGAGGTTTGTTTGTGCAAGTATCATTCACATGCTTTGAAGGAAAGCTTAAGTTTTGTTATTGGTATCTTGTGCATAAAATACTGGCATCTTTTGCCTGGATATGTCTGCAAGGTTTTATTTATCCTGGATCAAATTATCTTTGAATGATGTTTTACTTGTTCATCCCACTGGTGGAACATTACTGTCTAGATGGATTAGCAATGAGGTCTGATTCCAGTAATCATCAAAAAATATCTCGTAATGGATTATGAACTTCAAACTAGGCTAAGTTCCAAGAGTATTGATGCTCATAAAATTTGTGATCTTGAATGAAAAAGCCAAATTTGACTATAAAGTATAGTGTGTTGCACATCCTGCGTAGCATCCCTTGGTGTTTTAGTCATTTTTAGTGACATGCCTTCTTTCATCTAATTTGTGGTGACTGCTGTGAAGTCCCTTACTCTTGGTTCCTATGATGATCTATATCTCTATCCATGCAATAGTTTTGGGAAGCCATTATTACAATTTACAACTATGATCCAGATCCTCTAGGGTCTTGGCCAATTCTTGTTTGAACTTCACATAAATATTTGAATCGTTTGCCTACAATGGCCTTCCTTGCCTTTTGTTGAACATCTGTGGCTGTCTGCAATGCATTATCTAATCATATGCTTCACATTGACACCAAAAATAGTATTCTTGTTTGTATGTAGTTATATATGCATCAATCTGAATTATTGCCTAATAATTTCTGATTATTTACCATACCTGGTATATTATTAGGTTCCCCTTAACTTTCATTTGCTTTCTGTGATCACAATGCTAAATCACATCGTAAATTTGTTGGCCTTTTTTGTCTTCATATCATGTCTTCATCTATCTCTGCATTTTGCATATAATAGATCCTAGGTGAAGAAATTAGTCACTGGAGAATATTCATATCTATCTGTTTGAGTAGGGTTCATTTGTTTTATCCCATTAAAATTTGATTCCATGTAATATTCCTTCAATTTATCTTTGGGTGCTCATTCTGCAAATTTATCAAGCTTAAGCATTCACCAGAATTCTTGTATTAGAGATTAACATCATACCATGACTAATACTCTCTTAAATGCTGATGATAGAATATAATACCTAACATTGTAATCAATTTGATTTTGATATATCTTATATAATACTAATATTTGCATGTTTACTTGGTATATAACTAATAGCCCCTTAGTACTTGCTGGTATAAATCTTAATCTCCAATGTCAATATAATACTAATATAGGTTACACAGATACTATCAGATGCTTATTCTCCAAACTTAACAACCTTTGCATTCACCAGTGTTCTTGTATTAGAAACTAACACAACATAATAAATAGTTCCTTGTATGCTAATGTTAGAATCTGATACCTGTATTAACACTGTAACCAATTTGAGAACTAAGTCATATGTTGGTAGTATCACTTGTATAGCTTATTGTAAAACTGGTAAATGCTACTATCATGATTAAGCATAAAGGACAAGCATTTTCTCATAGATTTGGGTTTGCTTTGCTGGTCATGCTTCGGTATTTATCCAGTTCTTATGCCTCTGTCTTGTGTTATGCCTAAACCTTTAGTAGCTTATTTATGGTCTTCCTCATCACATCGTTTTTGTTCCTATACTTTGTTTAACCTATCTCAATCCAACTATCTTGCATTTCCTAAATTTGCTACTCCAAAATCTGTAAACATCAATATTCTTTAATCTCTAAAAAATGCCAACAATGGCAGCTAATGACTAATAACCATATAGAAGGCTTGTCTGTAGGCTGAGACTAGTTGTAGGAAAGTTTCCAGGACCTGTTGGATTATACTATATTCAGTTAGTGTGAACCATATAGATAGGGTTACTTGTATATGTTGAAATTAACTGCATAAGCGCACAAACTTTTTTATTGTACATTTTAACAAATAAGTTCTACTTGTTTCTGTTAAAATGTTCAGTGAAAGAGATTGCTATTTTTTCACTTTACCAATTGTCACTTCAAGAATGCTGACTACAATTGGGTTCATTTGATTTGCTTCATTCAGATTGTTTTGATCTGTCCAATTATGGTACCATGTTATGAAGTTTCATGTTTGCTTATGCGGCAGTTATATCCCAAAGTAAGCACTGGCATTTTGCTGTTGCTTTTGCCATGATATATAGCTTACTAGCTTATATAGGATTTACTTTGATTTTTTTCCATGATATAATTGATTCAACCTGCTTATGTCTGGATTTTTATCTGCAGGTGGATTCTTCTTTGATTCGTTTTGTGAAAGGAAAAGGGTATAGCTTGTTGATGTTATTTTCTTTTTCAAGAAAAATATTGTTTTTGAGTGTGTTTTGGCTCCAAACTATACATTTGAAAAAATATGATTGTTATAGAACTTGAACTCTCAAGGTATTCTGCTTGCAGGGGCTCTGTGTAAGCACAAATTGAGAGAGAGACAGCAGTGAAAATTATATTCCTATCATCAAAGGAGGACAATTGTATTGGTAAGGATGTAAACCTTCACTATCTTGATTACAATGTAAATAATTGCATAAGGGTTTTGTTATACACTTCACAATTGTTGAAGCTTTAAATCAAATCAAGTCCTCTGAACTTCCTTTCAACTTAATACATTAATTATATTTTTTTGAATTATTTTTAGAAAACTTACAATTGAACAATATTTATGTCATTTTCAGATTCTGAACCAGTATTTCTTTCTCATTATCTTCATCATTAATGATCCTAACACTTTTTTAGTAGAAGGGTCATACCTAATAAAATGATCTATGATGATATGAAGGGGTTCAATTTTTTATTACGAGAGGGAATACACCAAATATCTGTAGCCTCTAACATCAATCTAACTAGAGATGTATGTTTCATCCTAGGAAGCATGAATACTTTAAATCATACATCATGTCAGTAGCAAATACATAATTGATACTGATTTTTATTAGATACTTCTCAAATATGTATCCAACACTTAAGTATCCTATTTCCCATTTTCAAAATTAAAATAAACACTCAGGATACTTCCTGGATACACTTTAGATACTTTTTGGAAACCTCCAAAATTGCCAGAGGGAGCCAATTTTGTAGTCTATGCTATTAATTTATAATATAAAATATAGATACGATCTATAGATTTGAATGATAACTAAATAATGAGTTCGTAAAAATTCATGCTATCATATAAAGAGTGGACTATATTATTTTGGTAGCCCACTATTCTTACATATACGTACATGCATGCATGCATGTTTGTATGTCTATATGTATCATGTCTGTCTGTTGTATAAAATGCTTACATACAGAAAACAATTATATACACGTACATGTACCTATACGTACATGTATATATGGGTATATATATGTGCGTGCGCGCATGCATGGGTGTGTGCATGCGTGCATGCATGGGTGCATGTGCATGTACATGCATACATACATATACGTACATATGTATATGTATATATGTATATGTATATGTATATGTATATATGTATGTATATATGTATATGTATATATGTATGTATATATGTATATGTATATATGTATGTATATATGTATATGTATATATGTATATGTATATATGTATGTATATATGTATATGTATATATGTATGTATATATGTATATGTATATATGTATATGTATATGTATGTATATGTATATGTATATATATATATATGTATATATGTATGTATATATATATATGTATATATATATATATATATATATATATATATATATATATATATATATATATATATGTGTGTGTGTGTGTGTGTGTATTGAAAATCTTAATATATGAATGATCATGATCTGTTTATTAATTTTGTTTCGGAATGTTCATTTTTATTAAAAAAATAAAATTAAGTCCATTGGGATGTTTAAAAAACTCAAGATTTTTAAGATAGAAAGAAAATTAGTATTCATAGTAGAAACTAAAAAAGAAAAATGCAATACATGAGATGCATGGATAATTTAGCTCCCTCCAGCATATTTTAGCAAGGCATGGGCCCTAGATGGGGTCATTGATGGAGTCCAGTTTCAGCATGTCATGGAGTTCCATTATATATACAGGGGTTTTTTATATTTTAGAGAGATAAATTTTAAGTCTAATTAGAAGTTTGGAAACGTCAATTTCTAGGATACAAAGAAAACCAAGATTCATGGCGAAGGAGCAATATATGAAATGTGATCACTGTCATAGGCGGTCAAAAATAATTCATCAATTCAAACTATAGCTAGGATGAGTTGGGATCGTATCTCAGGAATTAATTGGGACTATGTTTATGTTTAATTAGATTTTTATTTAGAGATCTAATTAAATTACAAAAGCTAAAAGTAAAGAGGAAGTAAAATATGATTGCAACTAAAAATTAAAATGAAATAAAAATTTTAATTAAATAAAAATAATAACTAACAAGTAGAAGATTAAATAATATAAGTGTTTGGGGATTTTGATTCAATTTCTTTTAATAAAATATAAATTAGTTCTTTATTATGTAACTAGTAAAAGTATGATTGATATCCTGGGCATAACCTATCTTACTAGGTATATATATGTCCTTACGTAGTTATAGGCTATTCAAAGTCTCAAATCCGAGCATAACCTATCTTACTGGGTACAGATCTATCCCTATATAGTCATAGGCTATCCAGGATTCAAATCATAAAAATAATTAAAATATCTTATAATCTAGATTTCAGGTATAATCTATCTTGCTGAGCACAAATCATATTCAAGATCATGACTCGTCTCTACGTAGTCATAGATTATTCAAAAATTTAAATTATGGTTCAACAATAAGAACAATACTTGAAATAATGAAGAAATGATTTTATTCGTAAAGAAAAGAATCATTACATCAAGATATAATTACATGAATAGAAATTAAAATATAAAATATTAAAGAACCTCATCTACTTTCTTAGAGACTTGGAGATCAGCTGTGCATGGTGTCGGCAAGCATCATCTTCAACGGCAGGCAGATGAGGAAAAAGAATGCTCACCAACCTCTCTTGTTTAATCTTTTATATTTTTTTTGGAATATATACCGGTAGTTAAAAGAACTTCATTTTATCATTTATCTTCAATTTGGCAGGTCCAATCGGACTTTAATTCGGGTCGAAATATATACCGGTAGTTAAAAGAACGTCATTTTATCATTTCATTTTCAATTTGGTGTAGCCTAATCGGGCTGGCCCGAATCAAAGTCTGGTTCGAGCCGGTGCAATCAGGCTCGAGTTCAGGCTTGGGCCGGATTTTTTCAAAATAAATCAGGCCTAAGCCCGGCCCGAATCTTGAATTTTTTTCGGTCCGGACTGGGGTAGGGCCAGCCATACTGATTATCACTACTACCTGTAAATCAATTGGAACTATTCCTGATTGTGAAGTTGCTTTTTGAATATGATTTCTTAAGTGGCTAAACATATATGAACGGATGATATGAAAAATGCGAAATCAAAGTGGGAAATGTTAGCTATGAAAATCTTTTGTGAATTGCAAACCCAAAACTTCTTTTCGTCTAATGATGATTATACACCTGAGGCAGTTGAGGTCATGAAGTTCTTCATAAACTGCCCTATTCCCATAATCATTTTCTTTTGCTTTCCTGCAAGACAACTGCTGATTATAAATAAATTGTTGCAGAAATAGTTATCATGTTTTGAAGTCCTTTATCGAGGATTTTGGCTTCTTGGCTTTAAGACCAATTGAATCAGAGAAAAGGGAGATCTTGATTGCAGCTCAGTTCTCAAAAGATGTAGTGAATTTTTATCTTTTTGACCAGCTGAAGTACAATTTTTTTATTTTATTTTATTTTTTTAAGAGAATGAATAGAAATCACTATTGCCATTCCAGCTCTGACACAGGTGGCGACAAGCCTGCCTGATCTCCGGACAAATTTGTACCGTAATTCACATTGCCGACATTGATAATCGACTAATAAAAGATGCATCAGTGGAAAAATTATTATGAAGATGCATGCACGCCACCGAACATAGAAAAAGAAGGCACAGAAGCAGAATGCCTTCGAACGCGGGTCTGCATGGAGAGAAGCAATAAAAAAAAATGACGCAATCTGGTGTTACTCTTGACTAATTTATTGGCCCTCGTCAGCTCTGGATGCTCTCCGTTGCCGGTGGAATGGACCTGGCTTGCTTAAAGTGGGATTTTTATTTATATATTTTTTGTGGTTGGGGGGGGAGGGTGTAACAGCTTATTTAAAGTGGGATTCTCGTAGGTATGGGACCACCCTCGTTAAAGGCCCCTGAGAGGGGATGGAATGAAAAGTTAAGGATACCTGCAAGATCCTAAGCAAGCAAACAAGCGTCTAAAATTTCGATTGATCTGCTGTCATGATTTCTCTTACCAGCAGAACGCATAAAATGTACTCGACTTTCTTCTAAACATCATAGTCGAAAAAATGCTAATGCGGCTTTACCGCATACACTGCAACATGACTGGAAGGACTACTTTTCACAAGCAAGCTCATAAATTTTGCTTTCAGGGCTGTACAGGATTTATGACTTTCGTATCTGGGATGACCGGTCCCTATGGTTGTGAAAAGTGCTAGAATTTTCCGCTTGCTGAATTGTATTATTATTGAGGAATTGGACTATTTTTTTTATGGTTTTGTTCTGCCCGTGAAACTACGTGGTGACCTAATAATTTGATAGAGCCTTGGAAATTATCGTTGCTTCCGGTGTTTCATTTCCCTTCGAATTATTTGACATAACAATTTGAAGATGACCCCAAGTGAATTATTCAAATGCACCGGTACAAAATTCTATACAGGTGCCGTGTTTGTGACCTGTTGGAATATGATAGATTTGATCTACCTATGTTGATTTGATAAGGAGTGAACTTGGTTGATCAAGTAATAGATCACTGTCTAAAAGACGTAAAGCCGATCAATGAGTCGTAAGATCGATCGATACTTAAAAATGCACGAAGTCGATCAATGTTAAGGAGGCACAAGATTGATCAATGTCCAAGGGACGCAAGACCAATCAATGAGCTGTAAGGTCGATTAATATCCAAAGAGCACAAAGCTGACCAATGTCCAAAAGAAGTTTATTGTTTAGGTTGACTTAAATATGTAGCCGATTGATGTTTGAGGGTGATTTAATAAGTCAATCCTGATGCTATGTCGACCAATCTGACGGGTTGGTCAAATAAGGTAAACCATGAGGACTATAACGGATAACGATTACTGCACGTGCTAGTCCACTAACGAACTAATCCTTTACAGTTTTCTTAACTGGATTTGGTTATGATCGTAACCTATAAATACCGGTGAGTAAGAGGCCTCCGGAAGTAAGTGAGATTCGAAACAGAGAAACTCCTGCACACTCTTTGCTCTAGTTTTCCTTCATATCTAATCTGTTTTAGTCTGGACTCTGTGACTGACCTGAGCGTCGGAATGTCCCCCCACCGAAACTTTCCTGGTGAGAGGATTTATTTGCAGGATTGAAAGATCAATTCAACTGACAAAGACTTCTATCAGGTGATAAAGAAGAGCTAGATCAACCTGCTAAACTCATCTCCAACGAATTCGATCCAAGCTTGAGCGTCACAGCAATCTGGACACAACATATTGGCGCACCAGATAGCAGGACTCAACGAAAGAGTTTTCAGGAATCTGAAGGGAAACATGGTAAAAGGTAGAATACGGAATTTTCCTATTGAAGAAGTTCATCATTCTCCAAGAGAGAATGATCATATTGTAGATAGAATGGATGTTGCTCCTGCTGGTAATCTGGATCAAGAACAACTGAGTATCCTTTTGAATAAAATGGAGGTGCTTACTGCAGCAGTCCATAATCTCCAAGAAATAGCTGCAAGTGGACCACCATGACCCGCTGCTTCAAGGAGCAGCCGGCGATCTTCTCTCCATGTAAGCAAACGCCCAGGTCCAAGTCGATGTTCACCTTGTCAATACTCTTCAGGACAGAACTCTCTCTTGAAGCAACGCCCCTGGTCTCACCATCATGTTAAGAGGCGGGGCAAAGGAAACGTCCTCGATCTTACTCGACATCTTCTGGTGAATCAACCCCTGACAGTGCTCAGACTCCTGATCTTGGAAGGACTGGTAACTTTGAGAGAAAATTTAGAAAGTTAGAATTACATATCGCCAGGCTCGGTGAACAGAGGAAGACGGAGGATGTAATTCCAACCTACGACATCTTGCCTCCCTTTTCCAAAAAAATAATGGAGGAAAGGATTCCTCACCATTTTAAAATCCTTCAAGTAGAACCGTATGATGGATCGACTGATCTTCTTGACCATCTGGACAGTTTAAAGCCCACATGCTGATCCAAGAAGCATCGAACGCGCTTCATTGCCTTGCTTTCCCAGCAACTCTGAAAAAGGCAACAAGAATGTGGTACTCTAGCCTCCAGCCAGGCACCATTCATTCCTTCAGGCAGTTGAAAAGGCTATGCATCTCCCACTTCAGAACAAGTAGAAGAATGCAAAGGAACTCCGATAGTTTGTTCTTCATTCAGCAACAAGAAGGAGAAACTTTAAGAGACTATGTAGCAAGATTTAATTTCGCCACGTTGGAGATCCCATATCTCAATGAACACGTGACAATGTCAGCTATGAAGAAGGGTCTGCGAGGCTCCAGGTTCACATTCTCTTTAGACAAGAAATTTTCGACCAGCTATTCTGAATTGTTGGCCCGTGCCCAAAAATACGCTCAAGCTGAAGAACAAGCCTTGAGCCGATGCCAAGTAGAAAGAAAATCAGCGTCGAGCAAAAAAAAATTCAAAGAAGATGGGCTTCGATCTCCTGAAGTCTGGCCAATTCAACGGCAAGCTCAGAAGCCGAAGAACTTGGTCGGCAGGAGCTATGCCAACAGATTTGATGCTTACACCCCGTGACTCTTCCTAGAGAAAAAAATACCGATGGAAATAGAAAAAGATAATTTCCTTCAAAGGTCAAGGCTAATGCGAGCTCCGCCTGCTATGCGCAACAAAGCTAAATATTATCGATTCCACCACGATCATGGACACATTACAGAAGAGTGTATCCAATTGAAGGACGAGATTGAAGATCTAATTAAACACGGTTATCTGGGCAAGTATATCTGTAACCAAAGTTAGAATCAATTAATTGAAGCAGCAGCACCAAGGCCGACGGCCCCGAGAATGATTACCAATGGGACAGAGCTCCCTAATCAACAACTAACCGACGGATTAGTCGAAATGATCCATCACCAAGTATGTTACGAAGATGACAAGATTGCAAAGAGACTTCGAAGGAGCATTAGCTTTTCTAACGATTATCTATAAGGTGTTCAGATGCCGCATGACGACCCTGTAATAATTTATGCGATAATTGCAAATTATGATGTACGTAGAATTCTGATTGATAATGGAAGTTCTATCGAGATTTTGCTTTATGATGCTCTTGTCAAAATGAACTTGCCAATTGATAAGCTATGAAGAACTCGTATGCCATTGACTGGATTTGGCAAAATTTTTATGGGAGTAGAGGGAGAAATTATACTTCCTGTAACCCTCGGAACAATGCCGAAATAAAGGACTCTCCCTCTCACCTTTATGGTTGTTCGGACTTCTTCTGCATATAATGCGATTTTAGGAAGGTTCGCCTTGAACAAATTTCAGGCCATCGTGTCTACATATCACCTACTAATGAGATTCCCGACCCAAAATGGGATTGGAGAAATAAGAGGAGATCAACAGATGGCTCATCAATGTTTAATGATTCAAAACCAACAACCAGTCGGCAGCTCAACTTCGGAGCAAATAGATCCACACGATCAGACTGAAGGAGCAAGCACGTCAATAGAAAGAACTATCCATGTCCCTCTGACGAGAGACGATCTGACTAAAACCATTCAGATTGGAAGTTCACTCATGAAGATTAAAGGAGAGAATTGATCGACTTTTTACAAAAGAATGCTGATATATTTACATGGACAATCACCGATATACTGGGGATTCCTCCCGAAGTGATCATGCATGAACTTAAGGTGGATCCACTTAGTCGGTCTATCCATCAAAAGAAGGGAAACTTTATCCCAGAAAGGCAAAAAGTCATCAATGAGGAAGTAGCCAAATTGCTTGATACCGGATTTATCAGAGAAGTCCATTACCCTGACTAGCTTGTCAATGTGGTAATGATAAGGAAAGCTAACAAAAAATGGAGGATATGCATAGATTATACTGATCTTAATAAGGCATGTCCTAAAGATAGTTTTTCTTTACCTAAAATCGATCAACTTGTTGATGCTACGGTAGGACATAAATTCTTGAGTTTCATTGATGCTTTTTTCTGGGTATAATCAGATACGAATGAGTCTAGAAGATGAGGAAAAGACATCCTTTGTTACAGACCGATAGATATATTGCTACAAAGTAATGCCTTTTGGTCTTAAAAATGCCAGAGCTACATATCAGAGGTTAGTGAATAAGATCTTTGAAGATCAGATCGGTAAAATCATGGAAGTATATGTAGACAACATGATCGTCAAAAGTAATCAGGTCGATGATCACATTAAAGATCTACAAAGAGCTTTGATATTCTACGGAGAAATCACATGAAATTAAATCCGACTAAGTATGTTTTTGGCATAACTTCTGGAAAATTTTTGGGCTTTATGGCTACAAAGTGAGGGATTGAGGCTAATCCAGAAAAGATTCGAGCCATATTAGACATGAGACATCCTATGAATAAGGAGATTCAACAGTTGACCGGACGGATCGCTTCGTTGAGTCAATTTATTTTTCGTTCAGTCGAAAGGGTTTGTCTTTCTTTAAAGCCTTACGACAATCTAAAAAATTTAACTGGTCGGACAACTGTTAGCTGGCATTTGAGGAACTTAAAAAGTATCTAATGAATCCAATTTATTATCTAAACCTGAAGAAGGGAAAAATCTATATCTCTATTTGGCTGCGTCTGATGAAGCAATTAGTTCAGTATTAGTAAAAAAAGAATCCGGTGGGTCACACAAACCTATCTATTATATCAGCAAGGTCTTTCATGATGCTGAAACAAGATATCCAAGACTTCAGAAAATTATTTACACCTTGGTAATATCAGCAAAATGCCTTAGGCCATATTTTCAATCTCATCCAATCATTGTATTGACCGATCAACCTTTAAGAACTATTTTGCAGTGTCCTAATACTTATGGTCGGATAGCAAAATGGGCAATAAAGTTAAGTGAATACGATATTACTTATCAACCTCGCTCTACAATGAAGGCCCAAGTACTGGTTGACTTCATAGCCGAATGTACTTGGAATAACAATGAAGATGAAACTCAGATGTTCGTTGAAGCAGAGAAGACTGATTTTCCTTGGGTTCTCCATGTGGACGGAGCTTCAAATTCTTCAGGTTGTGGGGCTGGATTGATTTTATCTAGTCCAAATGGGGACGTCACAGAATATGCTCTCCAATTCTCCTTTAGAACTTCTAATAATCAAGCCGAATATGAAGCTCTTCTGGCTGGATTAAGAATTGCAAAAGAACTAAATGTTTGAAGATTAAAAGTATTATCCGATTCTCAGTTAGTCGTCAATCAGGTAAAGGGAGATTTTGAAGTTCGTGACACAACTTTGGCTTTATATTTGGGGAATGTTCGAGAACTTGGAGCTTTGTTTGATTCTTGGGACATCAGTCATGTCCCTAGAACTAAAAATTCTCGAGCTGATTCATTATTTCGGCTAGCTACTTTGGTACCCGATTTAATGGGTCGGACTTTTGTGGAGCATTTGGAAACTCCAAGTATTTTTGTGGATGACCAAGAAAAGGTCCTTCAGATAGAACTATAATTAAACTGGATGAACCCTATAATTGGATATCTGATCGAAGGAGTGTTACCTGAAAACAATGCAAAAGCCAAACAGCTTCGAAAGATTGCTTCTCAATACGTCATTTTAGATAGATTATTATATAAAAAATCATTCTCCCAGCTATTACTGAAATGTTTATCTCTTTCGGATGCTGAGTATGCTCTCAAAGAAGTACATGAAGGTATATATGATGACCATCTGGGAGGCAGATCATTGGCTTAGAAAATCATAAGGCAAGGATATTATTGACCGACTATATAGAAGAATGCGAAGGACTTTGTAAGAAAATGTGATCCCTGTCAAAGATATGCAAATATACAAAGACGTCCTGCCAATCAGTTGACACGATTAACTGCTCCATGGTCATTTGTCTAATGGAGAATGGATATTCTTGGTCTGTTTCCTCCAGCTTCTGGACAACAGAAATTCTTAATTGTTGCCATTGATTATTTTACCGAATAGATGGAAGCTGAACCTTTGACCCAAATCTCAGAAAGTAAAGTCGAGACTTTTTTTAGAAATGCCATTATATATAGATCCGGGATTTCTCACACCATCATTACTGATAATGGAAGGTAATTTGAAAATAAAAAATTTAGTGATTTTTGCGCCCAATTCCACATCCTTCACAAATTAACTTCCGTCGGACATCCACAAGCTAATGAAGAGGCAGAGGTAACTAATCGAACTATCCTTCATAGATTGAAGACCCGATTGAATGAAGTTAAAGGATCTTGGATCGATGAATTTAATTTCGTTCTTTGGGCTTATCATACAACTCCTCGATCTACAACAGGAGAATCTTCGTTTAACCTTGCCTATGGGAGTGAAGCCATGTTACCCATAAAAATTATTCTTCGTTCTAGAAGAATGGATTACCTTGAAGGGTTAACTAATCCTGATCAAAGAAGAGTTAACCTGGATCTACTTGAGAGCTCCTGATTATAAGCACAATTAAGAATGGCAGCATATCGACAAAGGGTGGTTCGATATTATAACTCAAGAATCAAGACTCGAACCTTTCGGTCTGGAGATCTTGTCCTGCGTCGAACGATGATATACCGACCAACTGATCAAGGCAAACTTATCCCAAACTGGGAAGGTCCTTATCGCATCACTGAAGTTGTATGACCTAGAATCTATCGAATTGAAAGCCTGGATGGCTATCCGATGGCTAGACCATGGAATATAGAAAATTTTCGTAAATATCATTAATAAAGGGATTTCCTTTCTTCCGTTATTTCTATCTGAAAGAAAAGTATTAAGTGATATATTTTTAAAAGGTTGGCCTGATACGCTGACCACATTCCGACAAATAGAGATGGTCTGACCTACCATCTCATCGATATTTTATGATCAGAATAACTGGTCAATTAAAAGGTTGGCCTGATACTCTTATCACAATCCGACAAACTGAGTTGGTCTGACCCACCATCTCTTCGGTATACTAATATCGAAATAATCGATCGATCAAAAGGTTGACCTAATACGTCAACCACGATTTAGGTAATAAGAGTTGGTCTAAGCTACCACTCTATCAGCATTATTATCTTAAAATATCGAAGACATTAGAAGGATGGTCCAATATGTTAAACTGATCATTATAGTTGGCTTAATATATTAACTACGAAGCATCAGAAAGAAAGAAAATATTTTATTGATAGTCAACTAAAAGAAAATACTGATTCATTGAAAATTTATGATTATATGTATTATTCAACTCTTTCTTGATTGATTTGGGCAAGGGCAGCTTTTTCTTGAACAAATGCTTCTTTAACTGGGGAAGCTATCGGATCATTGATTGGCTTTTTCGTTTCGTCTTCTTCCATAATCTCATCTATAGAAATGGAGGAAACGTCAAGGTCATGATACAACTTTTTGACCTTTTCGATGCAGTCTTCGAAGCCGATCTTATAACCCTCTACCTCTACTTCATCTATTTCATCATTGAAAGCTTCGGAGTTTTTAAATTCTTCAATTACATGAAGACTCTGTTGAATCGCCAAAGCAACCTCTTATTGCTTTGTTCCAATTTTTGTTCAAGGGAAGCCATTCTTTCTTCCATACTGGATTTTTGGCTCATTACCTCTTCATAAGCCCGAGTTTTTTCTTCTATTACTACATCCGCCTGTTGGAGTATTTTTCTCCTTTTCTTTGCATCGGCTAAAAGCTTTATGGCTTGGTCTTCAACCGTTCTCAATTATCTTTTCAACGACAAGTTTACTCCGGTAGCTCGGACTAGTTTTAACTCTAAGGCTGTTCGACAGATATCAGTCTTGTCCTTTTCTTCTTTGATCGATATTAACTGGTTTTGGAGACCTGCTTAAGAGTTGGTCGATCGGAGCCAGTCTTCCTCGATCATAGAAATGTCGTTGATAAACTAGCAAAAAGAGTCAGGATGCTGTTAAAATAGGAATAGAAGATTTTCTAAAGAGAGAATTGATACCTACCTTCAGTATTCTTGGATAAATAGAGGAGAAAATATCTTTTACTCCGCGCCTGTGTGTCACCTCCCAATCTTTCTAAAGAATAGCAGATTGCAACACAGTCTTTGCTAGCTTCGGATTGTCAAAGCTTGCATCTGCGACAAGCATCTGGATGCCCTTGCCGTCATTCGGATCGGATAACTCTTCAGCAATCGGGGCTTTACCTTTCTCCGTCGAAGTAGGTTTGACGGACGGGCCACTTTCTGGTTCTCTTAAGGAAGGATAAGATAGCTGTAATTTTTCTTCATCGGGCGAGGATGCGATATATTTGGATGATTCTTGCTTAGTGGAAGTGCTTTTCAATAAGCGACTTCTTTTTATTTGAAAGAAAAAAGAGACAATCATTTACTTAATCTTTGTTCTCTAAATCGTGTGGATTTAGCTCTCTCCTTGAGTGCCCGACGAAGTCTCTCGCTATCTGGTTTCATTTCCAAGATATGATGAAGGCTCTTTCGAGGTTTTTCGAAACAAAGAAGTTCAAAGAAGAAAGTGCCCAAAATACTTGAAGTAAAATTGGTCTAAGAAGCGGGCCCGAAATCTCTTTATATAGGGAGCATTAATGATCATGATTCATGATCCAAATTCCAAGATGTCTCAAGATTACGACACGTCTATGACCTTAATTTGGTGAAAATTCATATGCCTTTACTGATTCTTAGAAAATTGGTTATGGAGAGAGGAAAGATAGTATTTGATTTGAATTTGAATCATGTACGATTTCTAGAATATTGACCGACACGGTTTTACAACCTGCAGAATAACTACCCTTCAAATAAGAAGGCGATATTTGGTAAAAATGATATGCCCATTTTATTATGACGTATCATAGTTAATCTTGCAAATATATCATGAAGATTCTTCTTCTCAAAAGATGAAAGGAGGAAAGAAAAATATTTGACAAATCTGACTGAAATATCGGATTATCATAGGCCCTAGTAAGCCTGGAAAGTTAAATGACATTTCATTATGATTGACCTAAAGGCCGACTAATTCAAAGATCAGCTCCCTTAAGTGTTCAATGAGTGATAATCTCTTCTTTAGGAGAAATGGGCAATTATATTTTTCAATATACCTTTTTCATCAATAACTTTGGTTTATCGGATTTGTTCAATATTGATTTGATCAGATCTTTCTGAATGCTTTATCGATATTTGTAATTTGACGATATCGGATAACCGTTCGTATTGTTTGAATAACTTCGTACTTGAACTAATCTTTCTCAAAATTTTTTTTGTATGATCCGATGGTTTCATACTTAGAAAATTTTTCACTTGTGAAAGTTTAAACTTTTACTTATAACTTTGTTACTTATCGAGCGATTTATCATATTTTCTTTTGAAAAAGATGTTTGCCTTATTTAAAGTTCGACGGACTTTATTTAAAAAAAAGATCGGATAGATTGGTTCGCTATTTTGATTTGCATTCATTGCATGATCAAGTAGTCTAGAAGGCAAGAATTAAAAAAATGTTCTTCATTTCATATCAAAAATTGGACAAGTCCATACATCGGTTATACAGATTGACTTTCTACATTTTGTCTAATTACATTTTCTTCTTCAATCTGTTCTGGAACGGGGGATATTATCATCTCTTCTTCTTGAATCTGAACGTCCAATATTGGCTCTTCATGCTAATGTTCGACTTGCTTTTCGGCCTGATCTTCTTCATCAGATTCTTCTTCGATTTTGGATATATCCAGATCAGGGTAGCATCTTTTTACTTTGTTCAAAAGTCTAAATAGCCATAATCATAGCTTTCGACACCAGCCTCATGAAGTTTATCTTGGAAAGCCGATGATTCTTCGTAATTTTTAACAGCTTCCTTGGCAGCTTTCTTGGCAGCTTGCTCTACTTTCTTTTTTACTGCCGTGATCCTCTTTTCGGCTTTTTCAAGCTTAGTTGTAGTCGATCGAAGCTTCTTCTTCTTTTTCTTCAACTTTGATTCCATGTCGGCTAACTTTGATTGAGCCGCTTTAAGTTCCGTTTCTAGAACTGATGTTTGGGTTGCCTGTTCTTCTAGCTTCTTTTCTATAGCTATTTTTAGTTCTTCGGCAACCTCTTTTTCTGCCTTGGCTATGTTTACTTCATTATGCATAACTTGATGGAGTTGATCAAAACTTTTCAAGCTTCCTCCATTATGGTAATTCCGTGGATAAGTTGCATGTTTTCATAAATTGACTTGATCAGATTTGAAAGAAAAAAGAGACAATTATTTAATCGTTTGAAACAAAATTTAGTTTTATACCTTGAGCATTGTTGGGTGAAGTGACAAGATCGTCTCATCTATTTGCTGGGACTTAGTAATATCCCGGTCTTTCGAAATTATGGTCGATCTCAGAATGCGACGGGCCAATGCCGGGTCGCCCAAACCCGATTCATCTGCATAAACATGGAAGTCAATCATGATATCCTCAGCAGACAATCTCTCCTTTTCTTCCATCATCAGGGCTTTTCCTTTGTCGGCTTGGTCGATGGGAAATGATAATGGACTAGCTATAGAAGTTTCAATTGATTGCCTCTCTTGCAAGGGAGGCTGAAGAGACGCAGAAAGAGATACTTTGTCATCGTTCGATACACTGGCTATCAGTATCGGAGATTCTGGAGCCGATGAAGCGACCGACTTTGTTTTATTGGATTTCTTGGCCTCTCTTTCCTTTTGGTCGGATGGAGCGACCATGGCTTTTCTTTTCTTCGATATCTATCGAAGCTTTTGAACATCCACCATGACTGATGTATCTGCATAAGCCGAAGAATCAGATGTTAGAATTAATCATTGGAAAATGAGTAAGAGAATAACGTCGGTGGTAAGATGCCTAAAATAGTCCTCTCTCGTTGAGAAACTCTTTTATTGGGGGAATCTCCATCCCCGTGAGCTTCTCATAGTCTTCCTTATCTGCCATCAGAATCTTTTTGCCATCGTTCAGAGTTGTTCGGGGTTCTTTACAATTGATGCTAAAATTCCAAGGAATCTTAGAGACTATATAAAAGAAGCAGGGCTTCCAACCATGAATGGTCGAAGAAAGCCCGACGATGAATTTCCGACCATGGCGTGGGTTGATCACCCACCATTCTTGGCCATGAAAATTTCATTTCAATACGAACAAGGTCGTAAAGAGAGAAGTTATGGGGATTATGTTTACGTCCTTGCAAAGAATCAGAAAGGCGTAGATTATTCAGATACTATTGGGAGTTAATTGGGCTGGCAGTACACGGTATAACATAAAAATCTTGAGGAAGAAAGGATGGAGTGGAAACCTAAGTTCAGTTCTTAAATATTCTTCATAGACCGTCAGACTACCTGGAGGAGGACGATCTATTTGTTCTTCAGAATTTGGAATAACTACTGTAAAATCATCCGAAATAATACTTTTTTAGCGCAAGGACCCTATGTTCTATTAAAGAAGTCCTAATAGCGTCTATCCTGACTGATTCGACCTGGTTCTTCTTCTTCTTCTGAGAAGTAGAACCTTCGAATTCGTTGGTACGATTGGTTTCCAAGATCCTAGCCATGGAGAAGGGAGGAAGAAAAGAAAGATTAACTTAAAATAGAGGGCGAGGAAGAGAGGAGGCCGACCTGAAGGGATTCTTTTGCTCTTAAGGTGAAGAAATCGTAATGGCAGCCTATTTTCTTGGAAGAGATGATGGTTATATAGTGGCATTCAATGATTAAGATTTTTTTTTCGAGCATCGAGATTAGCTCTGATCATGCCACCTGTCCATGATATCCGATGAAAAGATATGGTTCTTTGGAAAACTGAAACGACTACTCATGATCTGATGGTAGACGTATCGGTGACGAGACGTTTGCATTTATTCGACGATGATGATCTTTCAGCCTTCGTAAATTTCAAAAATGGCAATGATGGCAGCAGACTATGGCAGTCAGTTTTTTATAATTGCTTCTCCTATCGGAGATCGACACGTCATTAAGACGCACTGCTCGAGAATAGGAGCATCAGTTTGCGAAAAAAAAGAAGCTTATGACAGTTTCTGACATTCATTTAATGAATTCAGAAGCTGGGAGGACTAGTGTTGGGATATGACAGATTTGACCAACTTGTGTTGATTTGATGAGGAGTGAACTTGGTTGATCAAGTAATAGATCAGCGCCTAAGAGGCGTAAAGCCGATCAATGAGCCGTAAGGCCGATCAATGCTTAAAAGGCACAAAGCCGATCAATGCCCAGGAGGCACAAGGCTGACAATGTCCAAGAGGCGCAAGACCGATCAATGAGCTATAAGGCCGATCAATATCCAATGGGCACAAAGCCGACCAATGTCCAAAATAAGTTTATTATTTAGGCCGACTTAAATATACAGCCGACTGATATTTGAGGATGATTTAATAAGTCAACCCTGATGTTATGTCGACCAATCTGACGGGTTGGTCAAATAAGCTTAACCATGAGGACTATAACGGATAACGATCACTGCACGTGCTAGTCCACTAACGAACTAATCGTTTACAGTTTTCTTAACTGGATTCGGTTATGATCGTAATCTATAAATATCGGTGAGTAAGGGGCTTCCGGAAGTAAGTGAGATTCGAAATAGAGAAACTCCTATACACTCTCTGTTT
Organism: Areca catechu; assembly: GCA_021397845.1. Lineage (NCBI taxonomy): Eukaryota > Viridiplantae > Streptophyta > Magnoliopsida > Arecales > Arecaceae > Areca > Areca catechu. The sequence continues at coordinate 168,017,060 of CM038042.1, read as the reverse complement.
TAGTTTTCCTTCAGATCTAATATATTTTAGTCTGGACTCTGTGACTGACTTTAGCATCGGAGTGTCCCCTACCGGAACTTTTTCGATGAGAGGATTTATTTGCAGGATTGAAAGATCAATTCAGCTGACAAAGATTTCTATCAGGTGATGAAGAAGAGATAGATCAATCTGCTGAACTCATCTTCAATAAATTCGATCCAGGCTCGAGCATCACGATAACCTGGAAACGACATCATCCATTTTCTTTTAAACATGATCAGCCTCATCCATGTGCCCGTATCATGTCACTTTTTGTGCATTTATTAAGATGACCACCGTTGCGCATGGCAATCAAGCTCAATAAGAGATTCCAATGAAATGATAATTATTATTTTATTTTGGGTGACGTGGGACAACATGGCAACTTGGTTGGTCAAGCTCGACTGCTGTCACTCTTACGGAAATTGAAGGCATATTATTTATTTATCGTGTCATATTCATTAATATCCTCAACCAACTATCTTATAATAAATAGGTACTGTCACACTCCGCTACTCCATACTTGCATACAGCTGTATGGAGACAAAAGACAAGGAAGAAGCGGCTCTTGCATCTTAAGAACAGAATTGGCCCGTATCTATCAATTCCCTGCCTTATCCATCAGCAGGCCAGACGTGGGAGCTTCCAATCTTCCCCGGTTCTTTTCATGTGGGGAAGGCATGGGGCATCAGGCATTAAGCATTAATCATCAAGTATTCGGCATGGCGCGAGATCGCCAGCCAACGAGATAAAAGCGTCCCATGATTGGACCGCACAGAGATACCAGAAGGCCAGCAAATAAAGTCTCTCCAGGGATTGGACGCGGCTTGGGGGCACGGAAAGAAAAGTAGGGCTGAGAACATAAAAAAATATCACGAGGAGCTCTGCGGTCATCAAAATAAACAGCAGGCCGGCAGGAGAATTTGATGTCAGAGAAGGGTAGAAGGCTCTCCTATATATATATATATGCCTAAGGTGCATCATACCGCTGCAAGGTTGATCAAGGTGGGAGTGCGGGACCACCGATCGGATGGCTGGCAGCGGATGGGTGATGACCTGCGAGCACTCCTTATTTGGTGGTGGTGTGAGGTGCGGTTATTGTTAAGTGGGTACGGGAAATCTATTACCTTTGTGGATGCCCACCGCTCCTTGAGATCGTTGGCCCCATTCTTTGATCTGGGTTACCTTTATTGGAAGTCCGGGATCCAAAAAAAATTCCATCCTTATCCGGTGTAAGTGATTTTTCTCACAATATTTGTTCTTTTCTTGTACTGGTGGATAGGAATTGGGAGCTTTAAAAAGGTGTGTTGGTGGCTACTTTCGGTAGAATTTGCATAAAGTGGTGGTGGTTTTGGGAAAACTGATTGAATTTTGTATACTTGGTTGTGCTTTAAGCTATACCTAGAATTTTCGGAAGCCTGTTGGGGGTTGGGGGGAGGAGCTGATCTTTTTGGGGCCAGTTTTCTTGTTGAGTTGGAGGACTCTGAGCTGATAAGGATGATACTGGGAATTTCTGAGAGTTGAATAGGTGAAATACGTCTCGTCTTACTGATTTTTTACTGAATTTTGATGAAATGTAGGGAGATTTTTGGATCTGGTTTCGGTTTTAGTTGCATCAGAACGCTGTGCTTGTGGTTATGATTTTTTTTCTTTTTAGCGTTTTACAGAAGATGTGAATTGGGTTTCTTTCAAAATTTTTGCCAATTTCGTAGTTTGGTATCAATGGAATAAATTTCTCAAGTTTGTGGGAGACTGGGAGTTGTATTTAGCATAACAAAATATAATCTGCATACTAAATTTGATGAACTGGTTTTCTTCGTTGGGATCTTAGGAGTCTTTATACAAATCTTGTTGTTGGTAGATCGTATTTGAGCTTGTAAATTTGGAAACATCGATCCTTGAAACGCTGGAAGAGGCACATGGTCAGCTGTCCTATACCTCTAAGAAATCAGTAGTGTCGGGGAAATTCTCGTTTGATTATGGCAGCTGGATTTGCTTCTTGCTGTAAACTGTAGTCAGAATTGAGTTTGGGAAGCCAGATTGTTGCGGTGGAGACTTATGAGTGTTCTTGCAATTCGGGCCTTTCTTTGCTTGTCCTCTGGGTTTATCAACTGATGGGGTGTTTGTATTCAAAGGGCTGCATTGGGCAAGTACCTGATTCCCCAACAGATTCCGGGGGGAAGGAAAGAAGAAGGGGAGTTGCGGATTCTGGTCTTTCTCCTGTTTTGTCAGATGGGCTGGAAGAAGATGATCGAGTGCATCGATTGGGTATAACAAGGGATTCGGATGTGGGCATCCATCGTCTCTCGAGGGTTTCATCGCAGTTCCTTCCTCCAGAAGGGTCAAGGACAGTCAGGGTTCCCTCAGGGAACTATGATTTGCGATACTCCTACCTATCTCAAAGAGGATATTATCCAGAGGCACTGGATAAGCAGAACCAAGATAGTTTCTGCATTCACACCCCATTTGGGACAAATCCTAACGATCACTTCTTTGGTGTGTTTGACGGGCATGGGGAGTATGGAGCTCAGTGCTCACAATTTGTGAAGCAAAAATTATGTGAGAACTTGCTAAGGAACAGTCAGTTTCATCTTGATGCTGTTGAGGCTTGCAACGCTGCTTTCTTAACAACAAATTCAGAGCTGCACTCTGATAGCTTGGATGATACAATGAGTGGGACCACTGCGATAACCATATTGGTAAGGGGTAGAACAATCTATGTTGCAAATGCAGGTGATTCTAGGGCTGTTATTGCAGAGAACAGAGGGAAGGATATTGTGGCTGTGGACCTCTCTATTGATCAGACTCCTTTTCGAACTGATGAACTTGAAAGGGTCAAACATTGTGGAGCAAGGGTGCTGACTTTGGATCAGATAGAGGGACTAAAGAACCCAGATGTGCAGTGCTGGGGTACTGAAGAAGGTGACAATGGTGATCCTCCAAGACTCTGGGTGCAGGGTGGGATGTATCCAGGGACGGCATTCACACGGAGCATTGGAGATTCTATTGCTGAATCCGTTGGTGTTATTGGAGTTCCTGAAATATTTGTCATGGAACTCACTTCTAATCATCCATTCTTTGTGATTGCTAGTGATGGGGTTTTTGAGTTTCTCTCCAGTCAAACGGTGGTTGACATGGTAAGCAGTTCCTTGTATGCACTGTTTACTCCTAATTTTTTTATATCATCAAATGTGACAGTTTATGGGTCCATGTTATTCCCATGATCAATATATACTTCTGTCAAAGGACACTAACACTAACATAATTGGGTATTGTTATTGAATATATAGAACGAAAATTAGCTTGTTTTACACGAGAGGCTCATCCACATAGGCTTTTCTGCAGGATAGAAGGCATGCAAACTCTAAGTTGGTCATCTATTAGAACCTGGAATATTGCACCTCTTTCAATCAAAGTAATACAAAAATTGTTAAGCCCAACTGGTTTATGATAACTGCAATAAATCTGTGTAGTATCATGTAACTTTGGAACATCAGGTTAGAATAGTGTCGATAATTGATTTCACAAGGAAAAGTACAAACAAATGTTTGTAGAATGAAGCATGAGTACATGTACCACTTGTCCAAGAGAAGCAAAGTGAGGATGGAATGAAAAGCATAGCAGACATAAGCAAAGCCTTGGTTGGAAAACTGGAAGTGCTTCTAGTATGCGATGTCATGCCTATAGGTTTCAATAAAGAAAAGTGTAAGACAACACTGAGGCATGCAACATCATATGCTTTAGAAGGAGGTTCATGCATGCAGTTGAGAATCATAGATATGAGAATGTTAAGATCGGTAACATGATGATGGATAGGTTGAGAACATATGTCCGAGGAGGCAAAATACATATCCTGAACAAGAAGAAAATGGCTGTAAACCGAAAAAAAAAAAATGATAGCATGGGCATCTAACAATGAGGATATGAGGAAATGGGTAAGAAAAGAGTGGGAAGACCTCTGATGACATGGTTTTGTTTTGTGAGCAAAAAAACGGATTTAAGAAATCTTGCAGTGCTAGTGGATGTCACCCTTAATATTAATAGGAATGGTTTGGTGGTGATTGGAGAATATTCATGACATATGCTTTATAACATAGTGGAGAGAGGTTCATAAAGTCTACTCCAAATGCGGCTCTAAGTGGATATATACATGTTTGGGACCTCTTTCAACTTTAATCAAATGAAGCATATGGTTCTTGATGAATCCACCATAGTTCTACTCTAAACTATATACTCTAAAATCTGAACTACCAAAAAAGGTAAGATCCATAATTCTGAAATTTTGATTTAGCTACTTAGCTATATGTTTAATTTTCAAATGTTACATGAAACTTCTTTTTTATTTCTGAGATGATGGAAACATTGCTAAAACCAATCTATTGACCAACACTTTTGGTTTACAATTTGGGCCTTCTCTTAGTTGCTTGCATAGAAGTTATTTTAAAACAAATTACAAGCCATTCAAACTAAATGATATGACATGAAATATGTATGATGTATACTTTAGCAAAGAATCTGTTCTAGAATATAATTGTGATTGCCTGAATTTCTGGCATGAAAAATAATTATAGGATCTGATTAATAATTAGTGCGACTAGATATTTTCCCTATTTGTTGAATACTTTCATTTGCATTTGATATTTCTCCAAGGTGAACTATTTCGCATGCCTCTCTCTCTCCCTCCTGCTCTCCTGTTTTAATTTAGTCACTGTACTTTCAGGTTGTGAAGTTCAAGGATCCTCGTGATGCATGTGCTGCAATTGTTGCCGAATCCTATCGCCTTTGGCTACAGTATGAAACTCGTACCGATGACATTACAATCATAGTTGTGCATATTAATGGACTAACTGATGTACGAGCTTGTCTTGCATTAGTTTTTTTGGTACTCATCCCCTTTCTTGTCGACAGACAAGTTCTTTCCTCACCTTTAGGTAATATCTTGTCTCCTTTCCAGATAGAATCTATTCAAAATATGCCAGATGTGCCTGTAAGACCATTGCAGCAAATTGTGGAGGTGACAGGAACTGAATCTCCATCCACCATAAGCTGGAACTCCAGGAATCATCATGCGAGGCATGATTTATCACATGCACGATTGAAAGCCATTGAGAGTTCCCTCGAGAATGGTCATGCTTGGGTTCCACCCTCTTTACCCCATAGGAAGACATGGGAAGAAGAAGTATGTAATGCATATGTCTTCATATCTGCAAAAGATTTGTATTAGTTTTTTTCATGGGAAGTTTCTCCTATCTGGAAGTGTTTGTTTTCTTTAGTGACTGTCACCAAGCGATCATAATGATGTTTGATGATATGCAGGCACATATTGAGCGGGCATTGCATGGTCATTTTCTTTTTAGAAGGCTTACGGATTCTCAATGCCATGTTTTGCTTGATTGCATGCACAGAATTGAAGTAAAGCACAGGGATGTAGTTGTCCAACAGGTTGTTTCTTGTTTAGATATATGCCATGGTGTAAAATTTTGTGATTGAAGTCATGACAAAGTTGACGTTTTTATTTTGTAAAGTTGATAAATCATAATTAAGCTGAGGTTACAAATGCCAAAACACAGGGTGAAGAGGCTGACTGCTTTTACGTTGTTGGAAGTGGCGAGTTTGAAGTCATAGCAACCCAGGTGCTCATTTTAGTTTATGCATAGTAGTTTTATCAAATCATGAATTTTTTTCCCTCCAACTTATGGGCATTATGATGCACTCGAGCTTCCTTTGATGCTATGGTTTACCAATTTTCCCACAGTAGAAATTGACAAGTATAGCCGGATAGACAAATTTTGTTTTTCTTTGTATAAACATGGTTGTAGAATGGGAAATACCTGAAAATTAGGATGGAAGCTGTGGCAAAGGAAAATCAAGGATCAGCACTTTGAAACCTGGAGGATATGAGCTGTAAAGAATGCATGATATTGACAAATGGATGCCAACAGCTAAATATAAATGATTACAGCTCACCTTCATATGACTCATGAGTAAATTTTACATTCTATGTTATTTGTATCCTTGACAAGCCCTCTCTTCAATTCTCTTTGTATAATATAAAATTAGAGAATGAATTTAGTTAATAGAGAATGAGGGGGTAACTGGTGTGTGATTCATGAAAAAACTGCTATCCAATCATGCAGGGAATCAAAACATATTAAGGCTATTACATTACTAGTAGTCACATCAGCATGCTCATTGTGCAGTAGGAGGGTAAAACAGATAACACCAACTGCCAAGTGAATCATCTCAAGGTGCTTAGCCTTGTTTCTGAATGAAGTGAGGAATGATATCTTGCTTGCTCTGTTGCTCATCCAAAGAGGAGAATCTCTATGCTAAACTTAGCAGCCAGTTGTGGAACAACTGTGGCTGTTAACATCTTTAAATACATGAAGGTCTTATGTAGAATGCAATGGAAAAAGAAGTGTCAAGTAGTTGTTTTGCCCAAAAGGATGAGCAAAAGCTGAATGGTAGACATAGGGGAATTCTCAAACACTGTCTTTGTTGGTCTCCGAGCTTCAAATTTTATCTAGAACAACTGTTTGGTTTTTGTTAACTTGGTCCATTCACTGCTGATGCCATGATCTATATCTAGATTACTTATGGTCTTGATAGAGATGTTTCAGCTATGAGCAGTTCATGATGCTGGGAAAGGAAGGTTTTCTTCTTCTTCTTTATCTGTCCATGTGGGTTGATGAGGGGAATGAAAGTTTAACTTCCCACTTTTACTTGGTAGCTTCTTCTTCTGTCTGTTTGGTTGGGGGGTTGAAAGTTTAACTTCGCCCTTTTAGTTTGCGCCACATTGAATAATGTGTGATGTTCTTTTTCAGATATCCAAGAGATACTGGATCAAGAGTTGCAAAATTAAATCAACCCTTACGACTTTTTAAAATCTATATATATATTTATACTTGATGCCACGTAAATTTACCTCCCAACAGTAAATGTTCAAAAAAACCTGCTAGATTATCTGAACCAAAGTTGAATTACTTAAATATAGTGTTGATATGCTTATCAAGTTGTTAAACTTTAATGGAAAAAAAATGTGATTTATAATTTTAAAAGTTAAAGACATAGGGTATCAACGAATACTGAACTGGTACTAGGCCAAGGGAATTATAAAAAAATATCTTCATTTTTCATGGTTATATTGTTTAACCTGAATCGGATCCGAATCGGGCAAAAAATACCGGTACCGTACCATACCGTACCAGTCTGGTACATGGTTTTTTGAATAATCCAGTATTCCGGATCATTTTTCATGACTAAACCATACCGGCTCTTAACCGGTACGGTACGGTATGGTACGCCCCGAACCGGACAGTTCGGTACGGTACCGAGAATCCTGTAGGATATATTTATAGTAAATAAGTTATGACAATGATATGCTAATAAGCTAAAATTTCAAGCTCAGAAATTCTGACTTGCATTTGTTAGGTGCTCGCTTAACTTTTCTTTCTAAAGCTAAAATTTATAATCTTTACTCAAATGTAGAACATAATATTCATGAATATATTGTTTCTTGAACATTATTCTAACGGCACAAATTTTATTCTAGAACCCCGAAAGGCCAAAACAATTGAAAGGTGATTACAAAGTCTATAAATGACAATATTATTCAGTATTGTCCTACATAGGTTTGTATCAGAAAATATCTGGATCCTGTTCAAGCTTGTACTGGAAGGGATGGCCACTGACGCATGTTATGTAGATATGTCAACCCCCCTATTTATTGTGATGGGCATGGTTGGTATTGTCCTTTATTCACTGGAATATCACACCTGCTGACATTGGAATGCTGAAACTGGTTAATTTCACTTGAGATTTTTCACATCTGTTCAGTAAATTTTGCAAGGACGAGCTGTGACAAGTTGTATTACAGGAAGAGAATGGGAAGGAAGTGACCAAGGTTCTGCATCGCTACACAGCTGAGAAACTGTCATCCTTTGGGGAACTAGCACTAATGTGAGATATTTTTCTTGTTGATGAAGTTTGGTTATTACACATTAACCATGTGTATCATTTCCACGTTACATGGACTCTACTGATGCTTTTTTTTTCATGCACCAATACTGCATCTTAATTTACTGTAAATGTCAAGGACAACAAAAGAAATGCTAGAGGAAATTTTTGAAAAATTAGGTATGTATGTGTAAAAACTTTTGCTAGCTCCATTTCAACCGTTTGCTTAATAATATCTAAGTAAGAATTTTGTATACTTATTAAATTTCAGTGAATTAGTACACTAATCAGCACTCTGACGACCTTATATGTGTTTATATATAAGTTACAACATTCACATGTTAAGAAATACAGGTAGAAGCCTGAAAGTAAGCTAATGGACTTTTAAAATATAACTAAAACAAACCCTCACATATTAGAAAAAGATATTTATGGTTTTTTTAACCCCCCCAAAAAAAACTTAAGGATATGTAATGACAATGCACAGTCCTTGATAGAAGTTGAATATATACATTCATATTTGCATGCATGCCGTGCCAGGTATTGTTATAAAAAAAAATGGCCTTATAATGTCCTAATAGGTAACATATAGGTAATATGGAAATAAAGACGAAACATATCTTGATGTGCTTCTGTCTATGCTTTGAACAAACAGCTCTTGAAATAAATGAGTAAATGGTGAAGACCCAAACAACTAAAATGAAATTGCAAAACGAAGACATGATATTTTGGTTGCACTCTTAGAACATGCATGTTTCAGTATTTGAAGAAAATTTCTTGATTGATAAAAATTATTTTTAAACAGAAAGAAAAACAAAACTTTAAATGAAAGATCCCTTCACATCTTAAGTAAAAAAGAACAAAAAGGTTGTGAAATAGATAGAGAATGATTTTGGAATGGTTGTGTTTCCAGTAATAGAGAGACAGCCTTGATATGCTAGATAGAAGATGACAAAAAGGCTGAGCCAGTTGATATTAGCTTTTGCATAGCTCAATTCATGTTGCCCAAAAGATCAGTTAATTACCAGACAGATTTGTGTATGCTCGAGCCAATTGCAGTTTCCTCCTCAGCGCATGACATTTCTGGGATGTTGTGGACTATAGTTCCAGGAATCATCCAATTTAAACCATGCCTCTTTCTGTTAGTATCTGAGAGAACTGTTGCACATTATATTGTTTTCCTTATTGTTCTTTGGTTCCTTTCTGTAAACAGGTATAATAAACCGCTTCAGGCATCTGTTCATGCAGTGACTGATGGAACCCTCTGGGCCTTAAAGCGGGAAGATTTTCGAGGGATACTAATGTCAGAGTTTTCCAACTTATCATCACTGAAGTTGCTGAGATCAGTAGAGCTTTTCTCAAGACTGACAATTCTACAGCTGAGTCACATTGCTGAACATCTCATGGAAGTCACTTTCTCAGATGGACAAATAATAATTGATAAGGTGCCAGCTGTGACCCTTTGCATAGAATCATTTTCTTGAAGAATTTTATTCTTCTCTTTAAGGCTTTGAAAGCATTCTTTTTTGTTTTCCTTGTCGGATGTCAAAGTTTGTACTTTGTACATACATCTGATGTAGTTATGTATATCATCACTCAAATCCTGTAGCTTTCGGTGCTCTATGTGCCTCTGTTAAGTCCATTTTTTAGTACATGTTACTGCCTATTGGGTGGTGGAGTTACGGTGACTTTAGCTAGGGTGCATGTAATGCAAGTCATTATTGACGAGTTTTCTTAGTCATGTTCATCATGTTTTGCAGAATAACTGTCTCTCTGCATTGTATATTATTCAGAAGGGTAGGGTGAGGCTAACTTATAAACCAGAAGCAATAAGTCCAAATATCTGCAGTTTTTTGTCTGTGCATCTTGCACAAGGAATTCACAGTCAAGAGCAGGACGAGCATGTGGTGGAGATGACAGAGGGAGGTTATTTTGGCGAATGGACACTTCTTGGTGAGCATATTAGCTTGTTAAGGGCAGTTTCTGTTGGTAATGTGGTGTGTGCAGTTATTACGAAGGAGAAATTAGATTCAGCAGTCGGGCCTTTGTCAAAATTTTCACAAGATGATCACAAGTATGTCATCATCTGGCATTGAAATATCTTATACTTGACATTCAATACATGCATGCATGCATATACGTAACCTATGTATGTATGTATTTGCATTTATGCTGTTTCTTGTAGTGCAATGTACTGAATTGCATTAATGCTTGCAGGTTGAAAAATTCTCTAGGTTCTTCTAAGGAAAGCACTGTAAATAATGATGCTACAATGCCCAAGAAGTTTCAGTTCTCTGATTTGGTATGGGGTTAGTGCCTCCATTGTATTTCTCTGGATTACATCTGCATGTTTATGCAAATCAAGGTTTAGAAATGGAAACTGTAATTTAATATTGAAATGGTTCACAGGAATGGAGAATGGGCATTTATGCAACTGATTGTAGTGAAATTGGTCTTGTCTTTTTAAAAGATTCTGGTACGTATATGATCATTTTTTTTTTTTTTTTGGCAATACCATTTATGTTGCTTTGAATATTAGCATTCCCTTTACTTCCACGTAGAATGTATTAATTTTTAGATATACTTTTTGTTTGTTACTCTATTGAAATGCATATAAATATTCATTGTACATGAAATAATTGAAAATTTTCACTGTAATTACTACTATCAGAAGATATGCGAAGCTTAAAAAGGTTTTCTAAAAAGCGAATTAAAGAGCTTGGAAAAGAAGCACAGGTCTTGAAGGAGAAAGATCTAATGAAAAGTCTGAGCCCATCAGCTGGTGTGCCACAAGTAATATGCACTTGTGCTGATCAATCATATGTTGGGATTTTGCTCAACTGTTGCCTTGCCTGTTCATTAGCTTCAATAATCCACACACCCCTAGATGAGCCCTCTGCACGATTCTGTGCTGCTTCAATTGTTGTTGCTTTAGAAGAACTTCACATGGTCAGGCACCTTTTCCTCGGATGAATTGTATATATTTTTTAAAATTTGTGTTCTCTTTCCATTTTACTGACACCTAGTTTATAAATCAGAATTCTGTCCTTTATAGAGGTGTTTCACCAGAGGTTCTGATGCTTGATCGATCAGGGCATCTGCAGGTGAACCTCTGAATGTACTATTAGCTAAACCAGTTTCTTTAGTTTCTCTTTAGGGAACTGTTGCTTCATGTCTCTCACTGACTCATGCTCATTTGCTGTAGCTAGTGGACTTCAGATTTGCAGAGAAGTTACTCGGAGAAAGAACTTTCACTGTATGTGGAATAGCGGAATCATTAGCCCCAGAAATAGTCCTAGGGAAAGGACATGGATTTGCTGTTGACTGGTAAAGTTGCTTCTGAACAAGCTATATTCTCTGCCTAGTTTGATACGTTTAAACCATTTAAGAGCTCTGTACTGTGCTAATCTGAATGATATGGAATCACAGAAGTGGATAATTCGGAGTTGGTTATGAATGTGTAAAGCAAAACATCTAGCTCAGAGATTTATGCCTGAATCCTGCTATCATCTGTCCTCTTTCTTTCATTTTATTAAATCTGACCTGTTATCCACTACAACTGATGTGAATTTTGTCAATGTGCCATGGGGCATATGGGTTCTGAGTTTTAAAAACCACTAGCCAAAGTTCCTGATAGATGCCATTTCATTGCAAAAGAATGGGAGCTAAGTTTTTATTTTACCTTTTCTTTTTTTTAAAGTTCTATTTTGATGAAACTGGACTATTAACAAGGGTGAAGCTAGACTGCTAGTTTGCACTACAACAGTTCCGCAGCAGAATAAAACGAACTTCAACGATTTCATCAAAAAGAAAAAGAAAAGAAAAAGAGAGAAAATAAAACTGTTTTAATATTCAAGAACATGGGGAGGGGGGGGGCATGGGGGAGGGGGGCCAGGTTGACAAGATTTGTGACACTGTTCTTTTGAAATTTAGACTTGCAAGCAAGGGGATATCTTACTGGAATCTTATGGAAAGATCACACAAGGATATTTTCTTAAAAAATACTTGGTTTTTTTTTTTTTGAAGATGAGTCTATGTTATAGAATGCATTAAGTTTTTTCGGTGGGGATTTTTAAAGGGACACAGGTTGAATTAATTTTGCTTGGGTATTTCACATGTGATATCTGCTGGCGATAATGGATGTATTTGGAAAGAAACATGGAGTAGCTTCCACGAACTGGAAGATTGTGATTCTTGCCTGAAGAACAAGATTTGGATGGTCATCTAGCCATTCAAGTCCGCCAAAAATTTAGTTAGAGATCTTGTACACTCACCAAGAAGTGCATCATCACATTTAGTTCTCGGGATGTTTCTTGGCTCGGGTGAAATTCCTACTCAAGTAAACCTCTTATGCTTTTTAGAAATAGTGACAATAATAAAAAGCAAGATCAGTTTGCAAACAAAGTACTCTAATATTTACATGTAAACATTCTTAATTTTCCTAATCCTGACCTCAATGACTACAGGCGCATTCTGGGGTTATTATTAAGAAGAATGCCAGGCCTTAGCATCAATTCCTTGATAAAATCTTACTAAAATAATTGTATATATTCCCAAAAGCAGTAGGTTTATGTTATGACAATATACACCATGCTTTGTATGAGATGCGAGATACAAAGTTGTGATGGTATGATATTTGAAATCAAAAATCGAATGCATTTGAAAACGTTAGATACATTAAAAAGAGGGGGAAAAAATGACGAACTGAGATTGTTTCATCTGATGCATGCTCTCTCCTCACATAATCAGGTGGGCTTTGGGAGTCTTGATTTATTTTATGCTCCAAGCTGAAATGCCATTTGGGTCATGGAGAGACAGAGAACTTGAGACATTTGGAAAGATTGCCAAAGGAAAGCTGACTCTTCCCCAGACCTTCAGCATAGAAGCGGTTGACCTCATCACCAAGGTTTTCTCCTATCTCGCAGCATGCGAAATTTTCTGTACTGAATTTATTAAGTGCATGATTTGTAACCGTACAAGCTTAATAGTGTGCCCACCTGATTTCACCAGCTACTTGAAGTTGATGAAAATGCACGACTTGGAAGCCAAGACCCTGATTCCATAAAAAATCATTCGTGGTTTGGTGATCTTGACTGGAAAGGAATTGCTGATGGCACATTTCCGGTACCATGGGGAATTACTTCTCGTATTGATGTGTACTTGGAAAATCATGCAGAAGACATCACCATGCCTGTCTCCTCCCCATCTCAGGAACTAGCTGATCTTGACACCCCAGAATGGCTGGAGGATTGGTGATATTTTCAGAACATATCTTTGCAGGATGGAGGAGAACATCAGGAGAAACTTTTGTTTTCACAGACAAGTTCCACTGCAGTTGTTGCCTCTATCATCTGTCAAATATATAACCGATAGAGGTAGAAAATGGAGACGTGTTCCTCACTAGAATGTCTTATGCGACTCATTTTTTGGAAAGTACAGTTCATCATGGATGATGCCTTATGATTGGTTCTCACGAATAGCTCTTTATCATGGTTCTGACAATGATGGTGCCTGTTGGAGATTGGATTGAGCAACTGCATGGCCTATCACATAGGCAAGTTCAAAGGTGAGTGGTGAATTTTTTCATATGTCAATGTTTACTCTGAATGCGTTGCAACAAATGCCACTAGATGCTTGTTACAAAATGACGCACCTGGAGCTACGATCCTCATTTATTCTTATATTTTTGATACATGTAATTTTAATTTATATATAATCAAGCATATGATGGAACTACATATAGTTTGTAATATTGCATTTACTGTGTAGAAGTTGTTTGATAACCCAATTCATCATGTGTATTCTTTGCACCATTATTTAAGAATGAATACTCATTTGCAGTTCGTGGGTGCTATTGATTCATTCATTAATATTGGGTTGTCATGATTAAAAATTCAAAAACATAAAGAAGAGAATTTTATGTTGAATTTTGATGCTCGTTTTATAGATCAGGAATCTCTTGTAAACTTTGCTCGATGAGGTTTTGGTGTCATGCTTGTTTATAGCCAAAGTAGCTTTATAGTAGTCTTCTGGCCGTACAACTGCATGGAACGAGGCTCGGGGAGAGGGTGTGGTGTGGACTTCGAAGTCGGAACTTGTTTGGACTTCGTGTTTAATGGAATTGTGATGGTGTGTGAGTTAAGGGCAAATAATGTCTGTGAATGGAATGGATGCAAGCGGGGATCAATCTCCCCGGTAGGGATCCGAGCAGTAACTCATACTATGTTTAAGGTTACGCGTACATCGATCAGTGCTTTGTTGATTAATTAGAGCATTCCAACTTTTGTTAGATAATATTGTATCATAAAAATGTGCAGTATGCACTAACGTGCGATGCTCTATGGCTCTGTGGATATAATTACCCACTGGGCCAAGGATCATTGTAAAATCCAAGAATCATCCTAACAAAGGTGAGTGCTCGGATGAAGGGGTCTAACAAGAAGAATTGCACCCTCATTTCTCCACCCAAAAAAAAGAAAAAAACATAAAAAACATAAACAAAAACACACACAAAAAAAAAAGGAAAAAAGAAAAGCACCATGTTGATTAATAAATGAATATGAACTTGTTCATATTTGTGAAAATCAAATTGTTGATAATGTAGAAAGGCATGCATGCCACCAGGAGTTGGTTGACCATGCCGGCTCGAGATGCGAAAAAGACATCAAAGAAAAAATAACAAAAAAAATATCGAAAAAAAAAATTAAGATAGAAAATTTTTTATTAAAAAATTGAGCCATGCAAAAAATAATAATAATAAGCTCCCTCGTACTACGTTCAAGATGATGCCTTTTAACTCTCTCACTCTCCTCACATCCAAGACCCCCTGTAGGTGAGAGTTTGACTCATGCCTAAATTTAAAACAAAACTAACAAAAACATAAACTTCAAAGGAAATAGGTTTTTTTGTCAACGCTCGGCTTGCTAAAGGTGAGAGAGAGTCCGTCATTTATTTTTGGTGTAAGGCTCCCTCTTATATATCATTGCAAAGAATATCCATGGTGGCCATGTCCTCTATTTCAGCCATTGCTCAAGAGATCGAGCCGGTGGGATCCAAATTCCGAAGGGCATGGTCACTACTGCCAGGACAGTGGGGCATTAGAATGGGTATACCACCGATCAAAAGGACCAGCAGGTTGTCAATTATATTCCATCTCTGTACCACTTCCGATGCTGGATCGGGCATATTACGATCATCCCCAGTGCAATGAAGCTGATGCAGAAATTATATGGAAATGCACAACCTGGTTCGGGCTGTCCACGGGATGGGCTGCCTTTCCGACGAAGGTAATGGGCCAGTGGCTATGACTACAACCTCGGCCTCGCCCAGCCACTTCCCGGTCGACCCAGAGAACACCCTCATCTCGTGATTCTCCGCTCAAGGCTGACTGATCCATCTTTAGTGGATCTTCCCCGGAAAGACGGGTATCATAAAACAATGTTAAAAATATTTTTTATCGAAAGTTTAAACAAAAATATCTGAATTAAAAATTTAAAAAAATGATGCAACTTTCTTTTACTATTATATAGATAAGGTAGGAATTATAAAAAATTTTACTTAGTTTTTAAATCTTTCCTCTCCGATTCTATTCAATTTGAAGGAAAAAAAAAAAAAATCGTAGATCCAAAAGAATTTATTTATCTTTTTCCCTTTCTTTTTTCTTATGAAAAAATTTTAACCAAAAAAAGTATTAGCTTTCTATCCTATACTATTATTTTCTTCTGGTATTATTCTTTTCCAACCACGATATTAGAGTGTAGGGAGAGAGAGAGAGAGTCAGTGGTGTCCTCTTTGGTGAGGTGGCTTAATTTTTTGAATAAATTTTTTTTCTTCGCTACTAAGGTGGTAGTCTAGTTGGAACCGACCGTAGTTCCATATTCTATATGTCTCGGGTTTGATGCACGATGTTGTGGTCGAGTCAAACAATTTTAGGATTATTCTTGAAGCTTATATATGGATGTGTAAGATTGGCTATTGGTCCAGATGGTGCTTTGATAGGGCTGGGATGACATATCCATTCCACTTAGAATGAGGTCGGGAGAGGTTAACTAATCTTTATTAATTATTATCAAATATTCTCCAACAAAATGGGAGTTTTTATGATCATGTTCAAAGAAGATAGCTATGCTGAAAGGCCCCCACTCTTTTTTGACTTATCAAAAAAAAAAAATTCCTTTTTCAAATTTTTTTCTTTCAATGTTCCTTTTTTTAATATTATTTTGGATCTTGGACTAGCATGATCGATCTATCCCGAGTAACATGTCATTCTTCATGATATTAAAGCTAGGTTTTGTAGCTGTCAGGTATATTTTTTTCTTCAAAATGGACAATAATTTTTTAAAGTTATGTAAAACCTTTCGACAGCAATAAAAATATCCAAGCTTCTCTTTAAAGAGTCCATTATCTTATGAACGTTCACTCTCCCTATCTCTTGTAGCTCCTTTGGTTGTTCCGCCAATGGGTTACCTCTTGTACTCTCCTTGCTATGCTAAGCTTTTCGATTATAGTCAATGAAGGGGAACAACTAGAGGATTGCCCAAGAGAAGCCCTCCACCCTTGATGCATCGGCCCATGACCGGTAAAACTAGTTGCATCATGATGCATAGTAGAAGATCATCAATAAATAATATATAGAAAAATAATTTTTTAATTTTTTAGGAATTAGAATCATGTAAATAGATCCGAGAAAAAGAATTGTATACCTGTATTCGTCATAATCCTAATTTCGATGCTCACACGAACACTGCAGGCAAAGTTCTTCTATCAAGACTTTCTCAGAAAAATGGCTTTCAATGAAACAAATCATCGTACCATAAATTATAATATACATGAAATATATAAATAGAGGAAGCGGAGAGAGGACCTAGTCAATAAAATAAAAATAATCCTCACATCACGAGTCAAGTCGAACTAAGACTGTGCCGCCTCAACCACACCAAATCATATGAGGTGCTCCTAACCCAAACAATGATCACATAATAATGGATTCAATCTATGTCTATCAACATGGACTATAAAATCAATCCGATTTTAATAAAAAAAATTTAATTAATATTAATATAAATTAAAAAAATTCTTACATGATGTACATCTTAAAAGGATACTTGTCTATTTCTGCATTGTTGGAAGGTTTAGGTAAATTTCAAAAAAAATGATGAATATTTTGAAAGATCGATATATAGAATGCCTATAAACTTGGCTCCGATATCCTATAGAATGGCTCGTTGCTCGAACGAGGTCGATCGTGCCGATCCAAAATTCAAAACAAACATCAAAAAAATAATAATAGGGTAAAAAATGCAAGGAGAAAAAAAATTAGGAGAAAGAAGCGTCTCTATTAAAAATATGAGCTATACAAGAAACCTCTTTTATGTCTCACGGAAGATGACATATCTAACTCTCTCTTTCCGTACCCTAGAGAGGATCCTTTGAATACAAACTCTAAATTAAATTAAATGACACGAGTTTTATTTGAAATATGACACAATATAGTCAAGTAAAAAAGCCGTGTTTAAAATTGGAAATGATGTTTAATTTATAGTTCCATCATAGGTAATTAAATTCCGGCTCTTTGCGGGAATGGTGCCAAATGACGGAAAACTTTTCATTTACTTGGTGCGTTAAAAACTACGTTAACACATGCTCAGCTTTCCTTCAAACGTGATGCATGGGCTTCCCTGCAGAGCATGAGTGCCCAAACAACTCAGGGTTGGTGTACTTTCCATTCTGGCACCATCCAGGCAATTGCGGATTGGTACGGTCATCTCATCATCAGGAGTAGCTGATGTGTCTTTTAGAAATTTTATTCAGATTTTTTTTTTTAACCAATAAAACTTTGCCACGGGAATGTCCTATTCACCATTCATTTCATGATGGCAGTTGGCATATATATATATATATATATACGGTGTATACATTATTTGCTGTAGCCCGTCCACCACATAATAGATGCCAGTACCACAGAGGTCCATTGTAAGAGCCAAAGGGATAGCAACGTTGTTCTTCTATTTCAAACTTGTCCACTTCATAAGAAAATGGCAGCCTTTATTGTTTCCTGGGATAGCACTGCAGGTAACACCAGAATTCCTAGCTGAAATCCAATTGGCACAGCTCTTCGGGAACAAATTATAAGATCGTTGCAGTTCTACCTTTAAGTTCGTGATCGTAGAAGATAAAAACTTGCCTGTTTTCTGATAGCTTTTTCTGCTAAAGAATATGGACTTTCTCCCATGGAAGCTTGCGGGTAGAGAATACCATTGCAAGCAGTCGCACATGAAAGGTTTATGAGTGAGGTGTCCACATCTGGACCACTTCCAGTTCCTTCCGCCTATAAGTTTCCATTGAACAAGATGCTCGGCATCCTTGGATGCTCGAGGAATGATGCAAAGGATATCCTTCATTTTTCTCACCAATAATGAGAATTAGCTTTAAAAACCATGAAAAATTAGTTAGGTGACGAGTTTTTTTTTTTTTCCTAACCTCTCTGTTCTGGGCCCGATCGACACTGGACGATTCCCTCTAATCCTCTTCAGGCCTTTCGTTGTCGGCCATGTCATCTACCCATCATCGATCCTCTCGCCACTCCTTTCAAATTCCGGCCAACCATATGAATCGAGCCGGATCCACCGAATCACAAATGGGTGGTTTAATTGTCCGACTTCTAAAACACCCTTATCTGGAAATATATCATCGACACCGAACTCTTCCTTTCGATCATTTCTTCCAGGTAACATGTGGAGCTTTATAAATGGAGTCACAAATTTCTGACCAATTATTTCTCGATAAAAACTTGAAGGAAGAAATTGGTGACCTGTCTTGACCTCTTGACCCAGCCAACGGGTTGATTTCAGGAAGAAAACCGAACCACCGGTTCTTGGTTCATCCGATCGCTCCGCCTTCGACATGCTCGCCTCCAAGATGTCACGCAACCATCATATCCCCATATACTTAATAAAATTAAAAAAAAAACCTAATCCTTGGACTTTAATCAGGACATGGCCGCCACCACTCATCAGTCCATCGATCCACGAGATTGGGGCCCACCATGCCAGGAACAACGTGGTTGGCCGGTGGAGTGGGACCCACAAATCAACATTGATGAGCATCCCGACGCTTCCATTAAGGCATGTTAATGACAGCTAGCATGTCTGATATCGGATAATATCTACGCATCATCACTCCGATATGCATCACATGCAACCCTCCTCAAATTCCTGGGCTCTGCGCACGTGTATAAATATCCACGCAACTCGCCAGGAGTTTTCTGGTATACACCACCGATCCCTTCTCCCTCCCCTAAGTCACGTCCAGCTCAGCTCCGGGGTCTAATGGCCGGGATTGCCTTTGGCCGCTGGGATGACTCCTTCAGCGTTAATTCCCTCAAGGCCTATATTGCCGAGTTCATATCGACCCTTCTCTTCGTCTTTGCCGGGGTTGGATCCGCCATAGCTTACAGTTAAACGATACTCGATCTCTATTTGGTTCATCTATCCCGGTCTACCACCTTTGACTTGCTAACAAACACCCAATTTATCATTATTGGTTTTACTGCAGACAAGTTGACATCAGACTCGGCTCTCGATCCCTCCGGCCTAGTCGCGGTGGCTATCTGCCATGGGTTTGCCCTCTTCGTAGCTGTGTCGATCGCCGCTAACATCTCCGGTGGACATGTCAACCCGGCGGTCACCTTTGGGTTGGCTCTTGGGGGACAGATCACCATACTCGCCGGCATCTTGTATTGGATTGCACAATTGCTTGGTGCTATCGTGGGAGCTTTTCTCATTAAACTGGTCACTGGAATGGTTGGTTTCAGCTTTATTACGTTCATGATCTCGATGAATTTCTGATAGATCTGCCATCTTTTCTTCTAAGAAAAATAAAAAGGGTCTAAGCTTCATTATCACTGATTCACTATAGAAGTTGGAACGAGCAGGCCAAGTTAGGATGGTGGGCCTAAGTATAGCCTATTTATGGCCCGAATAAATGATTCCAAATTTAGCTAACTTCTTCCACCATCCTGATGTTCCAGGCTACTCCTACCCATGGCTTGGCAGCAGGAGTGGGAGCCATCGAGGGAGTGGTGATGGAGATAATCATCACCTTCGCCCTGGTGTACACCGTCTATGCGACCGCTGCTGATCCGAAGAAGGGCTCGCTTGGAATCATCGCTCCGATCGCCATCGGTTTCATCGTGGGTGCCAACATCCTAGCAGCGGGCCCATTCTCGGGTGGCTCGATGAACCCAGCCCGGTCCTTTGGACCCGCGGTGGCTAGCGGTGACTTCACGGACAACTGGATCTACTGGGTCGGCCCACTGATTGGTGGTGGGCTGGCTGGCCTTGTCTACACCTATGTGTTCATGTGCTCGGACCATGAACCGGTTGGCAGCAGCGAGTTCTGAGGCCATCTCGATAACGAAGCTTGTGGGATTACATCCGTTGGGTCGTGGGACCAATTTGTTTCAGTTTGTGATTAGTTGTAAAGCCCTGGGACTTTTGATGTTGTTTCGCTGCTTGTAACGTGGTGGACGTAGAGACGCTGTTTTGTTTATTGGTGTCAACTTTTCTGTCGAATTCTTCAACACCCTTTTCTCTATTACTCTTTGTGAATTTTGTTATAAGACACGGTAAAATAGCTGCTATGGCTAACACTTGCAGGATGTCAACGCGACGATATTTAATCCATGTGGATGTTGGGATAAGGCAAGAAAGAAATTGAATGCGAACTCCGCGAATTTGATCCTTAAATCGTGACATGTAGCAAATTCTATTTATTGCGGTAATTATGACATGCATTCATTTAATAGGAACATATATCGTTCCAGATTAGAAAGAAAATCCCATCCATCTTTGGCTTTATGCTTAATTTTAATCTTATTTAAATTTGATGGAATGTAGATTCGTTACAAAGTGAAAACTAAGTTCACATTTTTTTATCCAATAAGACTTTGGAATATAGTACGTACATCGTGTAATATAGAATGTACGGCAAATATATGAGATTTGGCATTTCTAAAAGTTCAAAACAATTCAAACTTTTTCAAAGTTTGGAAGTGATTATTAATTCATGATCGTGTATATAATGAAAACTTTATTTTCAATTTTAAAAGAATTTTTATAAAAACATTTCATTTACCTATATTCCATGGAAGTTACAATTTTCCGCAATAAATCTTTTTGGCCTAATTATTTTTTTACCGATCAATTCAACCTCGGATGGAAAAGGTAGATTTTGGTTCTGTTTCATCTCTAAAACAAGTTTAGCAATAAGCATTGCAACATTATTATTCCAATTAAAAAAAAACCTGTAATTAGTTTTTCAAAAATATTTAAACAAATAATTAATTTCAATAATACCTTTCAACTTCTTGTTTTACTGCATTCAACTCTACATATTTTTCTATCTATAAAATTGATTTCATATACAGAAATGACTACAATATAGTTTTTGTTATTTATATTAACTACTTTAATAAGAATGTTTTTATATCAAGCTAACAATTCAATAATTATATTTATACATAAAAAATGTCTTAGTTTATAGTTCTAGACCTATTATATTGATATAAGAAGACATCGCCATCAGGTTCGCCATCTTCCTAGATTGTTTCTGATCACTGTCCGGTCCTTACTACGACTGTCTCTATCCCTTGTCATGCTCCCTTTAGATTTGAAAAATTTTAGTTGGCTTATCATGGTTCTTGGAATATAGTCAGGGAGGTGTGGAGGTTATCTATTTGGAGGATGCGCAGTGTTGCCGCCAAGATCGTCATGGCATGTAGCTACTATTGAGGTCGAATCGCTTCTCTTGTGCTCTTGGGATGTCCTGCTCCTTTGAGACCTGCAAAAATGGGTTAGTAACTCGGGCCGGGAATTCTGGCGGGGGCACTCCGACGGTCAAGTCAATGACGATTCAGGGGAACAGATCCTCCTGGTCGAGCCCCTCTTGATGGACTCCATGCTAGGAGTGAGTAGTGTGAGAGTGGGGAGCAAGTGTATCGGGAGGATGGTGGCCGAGCTAGAGGGATTCTTTGTGTGGCCTTTTTTCCTTGACTTGCTTGAGTTTTTTGGTGATGAGAGATGGTGGTGTGTTCGTGGGTTAGCTTGCGTTACCTCCCCGCTGGGGGTGCCGATGGTTCTTTTAAGCCCTAGTGGTTGTTGGGCGCCTACCTCGGGATTTCTCCCGTGTCAGCAGGCGCGTGCAGTGGTGTCCCGTGCCGTGAACGGGATGCCTTTCCCGGATCGTGATAAGAGAACCTGCCATGCACTCTGACATTCCTTCCGGTCGTTCCGTTCTGGAAAACTTGGCAGTGCCTTGATCGGGGGGCCGCCGCCTCCAGGATTCGAATCTCCTGGTCGACTTCTTCTTCCGGATGGTTCAGGTGGTTGGCGAAGAGCGTAGTACCTCGATCACAGGGCTTCTCCCTTTTCTGGTGTAAGTGTTGGCCGCGGACAGCTATTATGCCTAGGTGGGCGCCTGTTCGCGACCCTCGGGCAGCTCACCGGTCTCCTGGGATAACGGTGCCGCCTCCCCGCTTGTTGGTCTCTTTGCCCGAGTTAGAGGCCGAGCTGGAGAGGCAGGGCTCGACTCCGAGGGGCTCGGCCTAGACGCGGCTCCACTTTGCGGAGGAGGGCTGAGCTCGACTCCGGACCAAGGGAGCCCGATTTCGGGCGAGCTCGACCTGACGGAAGAGGGCAAAGCGCGGCTCTGGCCCAGAGGACTTGATCTCGGAGGGGCTCCACGTGGCAGAGGAGGGCTGAGCTCGACTCCATACCACGGGGCTCGACCTCAAGGGGCTTGCTCTGGGGGATGTCGCTCGACTCCGGCCTAAGCATCTCGAGCTCGCAGGATCGACTTGGCGGAGGGCGGAGCTCGGCTTCGACGGGTGGCCCCGTTGTTCTGAGGGAGCTCAGCCCGGCGAAGGAGTCCAGGTAGAGTATCTTAAATGGCGTCCTTCTCTGACGTGGCATCTGACAGCTACTCCATGTCTGCGATCCAGCCACATCATTTGCCCCCCACTCTCGAGGCTTGTTGGTGCACGGTGCTCGGGTCGAAGGGAGTAATTGCGGTGCTGATGTGGAAAGGCGAAAAAGATTCGGCATAATAATGGCCATGATCATCGGTGCTTCACGAAACGGTTCCCCAAGCCATTGCGAAGGCACCATGTGGCCACGTCCGAGGAATAGTTATTGCCAGCACGGAATTCAGAGTGACCGGGAAGTCTTATCCCCTTATGGTCAGCTCGTGGCATGAATCCGTTGGCAGAGGGGCTGTACCGGTATGGATGCGCTGGGTCATTTGAAATGAAAGGAAATTTTTACCCAAAACATCTATCCTTTCGAATTCATCATGCCCGCTACGGTACCCAAGCTTCCTCTTCTTCCCGTTTGCCCCAGACTCTCTAAGGAACCAGGTTAGTTTTCTTCTTCCCCTTATCAGAGTAGGCTTCTTCCTCCGAGGTTAGGGCCCTCTTTCAACAGAGTCTGTCCCTTCTTCGACTTAAGTTTCTTGCTTCTTCCACCTCCATAGATGTCCCATTTCGGTCCGGGCTTCCGTCCTTCTACTAATCAGGACGAGGCCGGTCCTTCTGTGCCGAGACCGCCATCTTCTACTAATCAATAAAGAGAAAGAGGAGAAGGGGGAGAGGCCAGAGAGGAGGGCAAGACCACCTCGGCCATCACCTCTCCTAGCTCACTCACACTTTCATACACTACACTCACTCCTCCTAGTGTGGAGCTCATCTAGAGGGGCTCAACGAGGAAGATATGTTCCCCTGGATCGTCACTGACTTGATCATCAGAGTGTCCCCATCGGAATCCCCGGTCCGGGTCACTGACATTGGTTTTTTGCAGGTCCCGAGGTACCGGAGGCATTCCCGGCAGGTGGACGCGCGACCCCCGACGCCATCAGCAGCTACGGGCCACGACGATCCGGGTGGCAACAACCACCTTATTATTGAGGAGAATTCTGTCATGATTATTTCGTGGATCAAGGAGGCAGTCTTTCTACTCCTGCTCATCCTATGTCCACGATATTACTCTTTAGCTGCGAAGATGCTTCTCTTTTCTTGTTAGACATGTGTATAAGGATGCCAATATAATGGCAAATTGGATGGCCTCCTTTGTTGCATGCCATTCAGGTCAGGTACTTTGGATCCAGTTTGATGAGATGCCTGCAGTTTTCAAGGATTAAATTTTTTTGACTTTTTTTAATGTATTTATATCATGGTTGAATTATCCGCTTTAGAAAAGAGAGAGAGAGATGTATGATCCTATGGGGGTTACTACCAAATACTTAGGAGAGATGGTATTTCTGTATCTTAAACTCTGCTGGATGCAATAAAGCATAAACTGTACGCTGACGGAAAGGATAAGGAATATAACGCCCGGCCTAGGGCGAATGTTGCTGGGCTACGGTCCACACGCGGGGTTCGCGTAAGAAGTGCCGTCGGCTAATCAAGTTTTGACCCGCCAACAAACGCATCAAATAAATTAATTTATGTAAACACTATTAAAAACTTTATTGTCGCCTTACTACCGAAGACTTTGAATACAGGAGTCGATTCTTAATAATTTCTCCGTCCCTACGCGTCCAACTGTACGTCCTCATCCAATTCTTCCGTTCCGTTTATTTTCCACTTCCGCAATGAATTTTTATTTGGTCCAAAAAAAAAAAACTTTTCTTTTCGGAAGCAATTTTAAAATAACTTTCTTAAAATAAAATAAAATAAAATTTTAGTCTATTTGATTGATTTCATGTATTTTTTTTATAATGACTTATATATTTAGTCAAATATTTTTTTCAAAATATATATATATAATATTTATTATATTCTTAATAAAATATATGATTATATTTTTTTACTCTCAAACATTATATAATATTATACCCAACTGGCTCACCTTTGAACCGGACTACTATATTCGCTGAAGTCCGACCGAGCCGCCTTTTCGGACATCCGGGATACCCTTTCCTGTTGAAGCTCCGACGGACACTCTCCTTCGGAGGTCCGAATGATCCATTGAAGTAGAGATCCGAGCGGCCCACTTATGCTGAGGTCCAACCGACCTACTGAAGTAGAGGTCTGAGCAACCCTCTCCTGCTGAAGCTCCGACGGACGCTCTCCTTCGGAGGTCTGAACGACCCACTAAAGTAGAGGTTCGAGCGACCCACTTCTGCTGAGGTCCGACCGACCTACTGAAGTAGAGGTCCGAGCGATCCACTTCTGCTGAGGTCCGACCAACCCGCTCCAAAGATGGTTCGGTGATTTCAGAAGCCTCTTTCTGTTGGTACCGGAATTCTGTTACAACATACTCCTGCCACATCAGCACCACTACTCCATTATTCCCATGATGCCGTCCTATCTTGGCGCCACGTGGCCACTCTCCAGATTCTCTTAGGGGCAGATCAGTCTTTCCAAGCTTCACCCCTAACGAATTTTGGCACTGTTCCATGCTTATATAAGGTAAACCGGGAGACACAGGGCGGTAAGCAAGCTAAGGCAAGCACTAGCACTCTCTTCCTGCTCCATACACTATTTTTTACTTGATTTCTCTATTCTGTTGCCCTCAAGCTCTCGCTAACTTAAGCATCGGAGTGTCCCTACCAGAACACCACCAGTCCTTGAGGAACTTTGTTGCAGGAATCGGGAGATGAGCGCTCCAACCCAGCCATCTGAGCTCGGATCGGGAGAAGTTGCAACAACATATAAATAATAATATTATATTATTATTTATATACATAATATTAATATTTTAATATAATAATTTTATTATAAATATAAATATAATATAATAATATAATAATATAGATATTATTAGGGCTGGAAGTTGATCGGGCCGGACCGGGCCACACTCCTATCGAGCTCAACTCGATAAAAATTTCGGGCTTTAGGCAGAATTTAGGTTCGAAAATTTTTTCAATATATCAGGCTCGAGCCTGACCTGAGCCCAAGCCCTAGCTTGGCCCGAGCCCGATGGACTGGCCCGAATCAAAGTGGCCCCTTAGATCATCGGACCCAAAAAAAATCTGGCCTTTGAGCGTTGGCCGTCGAGTGCGGTTGCCAGAGCCGGAAAAGGAGATCGGAGAAAGGGGCTCGGGGTTGCACGGGGGCAAGGGTGTCCCATGTAAGGTATGGGTGCTGAGGCCGAGGAAGGAGATCGGAGCCGGGGGGGCTGCAGGTTCACACAGGGACGGAGGGATATTGGATGCGTGCACCGGGGTCGGGGAGGGAGATAGGAGCCAAAAAGGGCTGCGGGATTATGCTGTGGGAGGGGAGGGGGCATCGGGACCTCGGGTGCGTGCACCGGGGCCGAGGAAATCGAAGCCGAAGGAGGTCGCGCGAACGAAGGAGGTCACACGGAGCCATGGGTGGTGGCGGGGTCGCATAGAGCCAGAGGTGGCGATGGGTTGCACGAAATCGGGGACGACGACGGAGTCGCATAGAGCCTGAGATCGATGACCAATGGCGGCAGCACCGAGAGGCGAGAGCCTAAGATCGATGATCGACCATTTTTGGGCTTGGAAGATTCCAGACTGTGAGACCGAGACATTTAATTGTTGGGCTCGGGTCAGTCGGGCCTATTTCTAGGCTAGATCCGGGCCGAGCCAGAGGGGTGCTCGAGCCCGGCCTGGAATTGAATGGGCTCTATTACAAGACCTGAAGCCCGGTCCAAATTATGTAAAGCCTGACCCGAAGCCCAACCCTAATTTAGACCGGCCCGAAGTCTATTGGGCCAACCCAGCCCAATTCCAATCTTAGATATTAAATTAAATTATATTTATATATTAAAATAATATCATTATTTAGTATTTTATTTTAATCTTTTATTATTATTTTATAAAATTTTAAATATTGATCTTAAAAAGTATTTTTGAAAAAAAAAAATCATTTTTCATACATGAAAAGTGCTAAAATCTATCTTCTTCTTCTTCTTCTTCTTTTGATAAAATAAAAGAAGTGGGAAGATAAATTCCGTATAGCTATCTTCACATGTTTCAATCCCTCTAGGTTATGTCCGATTCGTCTATGTAATTTTTCGCTCTTCGTAAAAGGACTGCTCTCCGGGATTTGCCAAGTTTTCCACCTTAATTCCCGTCCCGGCAGGTCAACCAAACGAGTCCCATATATCTAGTACGTGTGGTAGCCGGACACCTCCGAGCTCTCTAAATCAGAGTTGTTACTGGACCCCGAGCTCCCCTTGGGCTTGTTCTCGAGTACCTCCTCCAAACGGCTGATGCTGCTCTGTGGACTCACCCTGTTACTTGTCCTTTT
Source organism: Areca catechu (assembly GCA_021397845.1). Taxonomy (NCBI): domain Eukaryota; kingdom Viridiplantae; phylum Streptophyta; class Magnoliopsida; order Arecales; family Arecaceae; genus Areca; species Areca catechu. The sequence goes on along the minus strand of CM038042.1, from coordinate 167,989,813 downwards.
CTCCTGGATCTTCCTCTTCCACTCCCCTTTCCTCAGCCAATGCAACACCAGCATCACCCCTAACCCTACCAACATCGACCCCAACACTCCTCCACCCACAGTCACCACCGTCACCAGCAGCCACGTCATCCCCCTCCCCCTTGGCACCACCATCCACGTCGCCGCCACATACGCTGCCGCCATGAACGTCACCGCCACCCACATGGCCTTGTGGGTCACAACCAGCAGCCTCATCATCGACCTCAGCCGGAAGGGGATGATGCTCACGAGCACGGTCACGATCCCCAGCGACACGAAGAGCGAGACGTCGTTGCTGACCTTGAACACTTTAAATGCCGTCGACCTCGCAGTCGTGGCCTTCCCGACCAGTGGTCCGTCCTGGTAGACCCCACCCGGCGGGGCTATGCCGGCCGAGAAGGCAACAGTGGCGATGAGGACCGCAACAATGGTTATCGTGTTGCGGGCGTTGCGCAGGCCCTCTCTGTGGTGCTCCAGCCGCCTTTCCTTCCGGCGCTGGCGCCGCCGGGCCGGAGACTCGGGTTGCTTCTTCTTCCATGGAAAGTTCCACGGCGACCTAGCCGGATGTCTGCTAACAACTTTAATTTGCGTCTCCGGCGCTGAGCCCGCGGGTGGGAGATCCACAGCCCGCTTGGCCCCCACGCTTTGGAGTATGGCGACGAGCTGCAGCGCTCTGGAGCTGTTGGTGGTGATGATGTCGAGAGCGGTGAGGCCGCCGCGGTTGACGGCGTTAACGTTTACCTCAGACCTGGCAACCAGGTACTTCACCATCTGGACTCAGCCAAGGGAGATAGCTTTTGAACGCCTTCATCATACCACCAAAGCGATGGTCTCGATTAATTTGTTATGGGAATAGATGAGTCGAGATATTCTTACCGTGGTCAATTTGGCTAAGGTGGCGAGGTGGAGGACGGTGTTGCCGTGGTGGTCGGGGAGGTTGATGAGCTCCGCGATGTCGAAGTTCTCCATCAGGCACCGCAGAGCTTCATACCTGTTGTTCTTCACGCCAAGGTGGAGGACTGACTCGTCTTGTTTGTTAGCAACCGAACAGATTCACGGCAGGTGGAGAGGATCTCGTTCACGATAGGGACGAGGCCTTTGACGGTAGCCAGGTGGAGGGGAGTCCTCCCGTCCTTATCCACGGCATTGCAGAGGTCCGAGTCGATCCTTAGGAACTCCCGGGTGACCTCCAGATAGCCTTTACTGGAGGCTATGTGGAAGGGAGTCATGCCGAGCTCGTCGGTTGCACTGCAGAGTTTTGGATCGACCCGTAGGAGTTCTCGGATGATCTCCAAGTGACCCTTGCTCGAGGCCAGGTGAATTGGATAGCACCCTCGCCCATCTATCTTCCAGACAAAGTCCGGCCTAACTCTTAATATTTCTCGAACGATCTCTGTCACGCCGTTCAAGCATGCAATCAAGTTGCAATTAATTAATCCATGATAAGCAGCATATTGGGTTAATATTTACCTGCGTGGCCATCCGTTGCTGCAACATGTAAAGAAGTGGTCGAGCCGTCCTCCTCGGAGGCCAGCAGCCATGGCACGTCCAAGAGAAACTTGGCCAAAGGCAAGTGGCCTCGGCTGCAGGCAACAAAAAGCGCGCTCCGGTGGTCGCGGTCAAGCTTATAAGCAACACTTGGGTCGGCGTCCATCAAGGCGTTGCATACGTCGAGGTGGCCCTCACGGCTCGCATCATGCAACGGCGTCTCTAACTTGGCATTCTCCGATATGACCAACTCGGGCCGTAGTCTTATGAGCTCCGAGACCAACCCGATGTGGCCGAACCTTGAGGCGAGGTGCAACGGGGTGTTGAGGGATGGAATGACCCTTTGCTCGAGAACGTGTTTGTCCTCTCGAGCGAGCTCGAGGAGGGCGGGGAGGTCTCCGATTAGTGATGCCTGGTAAGCTTGCGATCCATATATAGGTTAATTAAGAAGGCAGGTTTCCGAGGACACAGGTGAAGCAAAGAAGAGGGACATGGGATGGTGGTAGTGGTTGTGGCGTGCGTGGGTGCCAGCCGGTTTAAGAAGGGGCTGCGGGTTGACGCGACGACTTTGGGCCATAATCTAACAGAGTACGGGCATGCCCGGAATCTTACTTGCTTGGATGTCCATGCGAGCAACCTCGTTGAAGCTTCCCCCGTCCAATTTCCCAGCCCATTTCATCCATATATCGCTTCCTCGAATTAACGCGTATCGAGACGCGCGAAAGCCTCCGCGTGGACTAATGCATGGTTTCTCGGTCATTCATGTGCTTCATTTTTGTGGTATGCATCATCATCATGGGGCCACGTTTTGGTCCAGAAATATTATTATTGATGGCCAACCGCGAAGTACGTGCTGCTAGCGAAGCCACGCAGTGGACTTGACATATCCAATCCTAGACAATTTCTGCACTTTATTTCTTTTCTTTCTTTCTTTTTTTATATTTTTTATTTTTTTTGGGGCAAAGAAACAGCATCTGAGCTACGTGAAGAAGAAAACTTACAAAGTACTGTACAGAAATTTCAAATATATAAAAATAAAAAGTAATATTTACAGAAGGCAAAAACTTAAACCTAGAGAAGAAGAGGAAGCATTTTAACATGCACAACAGAGTAACATGTGTTAACCCATGTAACTGCCTGTTAAGAAGAAGCGGCAGACAACAGACGAGGCTAAAATGATCTGGTCCAAAGTTGGTGTTGCAGAAATTTAATATATAGCAAGCAATAAGAAGATCTCCAGGCCAATATGAGAAGACTCTGGATTTCCATGAGGTAATAACAAGACGGTAATAAGCATAACAAGCAAACGTCCATCTATCCCAATGTCTTTGTGGGGAACCTGATGCTATAATCCAGCAGATAGTGTAGAAGATGACCCATAAATAGTTGTAGCAGGCTGATTGTGAAGGGCAGTGGAATTCTTTGTTGTAGCTCACAGAGACTAGTAAACAGCAGTTGTAGTGGTAATGTACTCCTGACATGAAGAATACACGGGTCTTACAGGTTGTATAACTATTGATTTGATGCAGAAGCTGGTGGTTAAAAGAATAATCCCTCCTATATAATATAGAACCACTTAGTTGGAAGAAGCAGAGATGTGGTGTAATAGAAACCGACCAATTCCTGGTGCAATGGAGTAATAGGATGACCTTGGCCTGTTGCAAAACCATTACAGCAAAACATCTTTGGCTTATCCTCCCATCCTTTGTAAGCATTTTAACTAAGCAGGAATAACAGATTTGATTTGATTCTTCTGTAAATAAGTAACCTGATTTGTGATAGCAGTAAAATATAAGAACAGCCTGATCTTGAGTTATATGAATGATAAAAACAGAGCTCCCCTTGACTAGCAGGCGGATTGTAGCATGTAGGCTAAGCATTATTCCAAGCATTGAGAAATACATTTGTATAATAATCTTGAGCCTGAGCAGCATTCCTTGAATGGCAGCAGTAGAAAGTACTAAATGCATCCGAATTGAAATTGGAAAGGTTGATTGTTGCTGGTTCCTGTATTGATTTGAGAGGACGGATATTTTCCTATTGTCTCTGCTATGGTGAAATAGTAATAGAAAGCAGCTTCCAGTAAGTATTGATCTGATAAAGATATGTAATCTTCAGCAGCAGCATAACTTAAGTGGGGATGGTTGTCATTGTAAATATATACTAGGTTGGAATAAGGCAGCATGTAATATATAATTTATGAGAATAAGAAACAGCCTGGCCATCAGTAGGATATCTAGTTTCAAAGCTAGCAGTATAACATCCATAGCATGTAATAGCAGCAGGGTCGATGTGATTTAAGTTTGCAACTTGTGTAAACTTAAACAGGCAGCAGTGTCTCAGAAGTAATTTTGGAATCTCGAAAGTTTGCAATGAGATTATGAAGTCCTGAATTTGAGAGAGATAGATTAAAAATGATGTAGCATGAATAGAAACTGCAGAGAGTAAACCTCATATGTACAGCACATCTTGTTGAATTTGAAGTAAAATATCCATATGATCTAGGCAGTAAGCTTGATTCCATTCCTTTGTTTCTTCCTTTAGTAACTTGTTGACCTGTAAAGAATGAGATATATAAGCCAGACATTTTCTTTTCCACTCCTCCCTGTTTTTTCCACTCATATCATAATTTATTTTTTTGTTTTTTCCTTGATATATGTTCTTTTTCTTTTTTTTTTTTTTTTCCTTTTTTTCTCTCCGTTTTGCCTTTCTTCCTTTTGTAATATTGAGACACCATTTTTTCTACTTTCTTCCTATAGCTTCGTCAAGATAATAAATAGAGCTCTGATACAAGGAATTAACAACTTGAGAATTTTCCTTGGAACTGTTGTTGTCAGAAATAATAGAATTGATAGCAAAATGTAACCGATTTAGCAATTTTGTTAGCAAGAGTTGACAGTCAATCTTTGATTTGGCAGCATGATGATGTGAGTGATGCATAGTGTCCAGCAGTATGTTATGAAGTATAAAGTAAAGCAACGCAGAAATATTTCCATTGTTCAAGACAATGGTGTTTCCTTTTGAGCAACAGCAGCATCTATGTTCATGCTGAGTTTGAGTATTGAGATGAAGCAGGTGGTAAACTTTTTCATGGAGACAGTTTCTTCCTACCTGATTTATAATCATGCTTGCAACCCGCTGAGCATAAATTATAATCTGAATATTATTTTCCATCAGCATGATGATCCATGGCAGTCGTTCAACAGAATGTAGCTAAGCTGAACCGAGATTTCATCAGATTGAGCTGTGACGAAATCACCAATCCTAGCTTGAGCAGCCAAAAAATCTGCAGCTTTGTTGGCCTGCCTATTAACATGCTGAAATCTCAAGTTGGGGTACATAGTTTTCCATTGGAGAACATCTTGCAGCAAAGGATTATTTTTCGGAGTAGATGAACTTCTTACATTAATCCAATTTACCATCTCAGAGTCTCCTTCAACAATTAAATTGGTAATATGAAAGTGATGTAAAGCGTCCTTCAAACCATTCCATACTGCAATTTGTTCCGCATTAGCCACAGCAGTGCTAGAGATGGATTTTCCCCCCAGCCCAAACCAACATGCCGTTACTATCATGAATAACATATGCAACGGTACTTGCCTCTTTTGTAATAGAGGCATCAACATTCAATTTAAAAGTTCCAATTAGGGGGGGGGGGGGGGGAAGCCAACTTACATTTTTGGGGCCCCCCGTTTTGGTTGTTAGGGGGATAGGGTCTTCCCAATTCCATGTTTAACTTCGAATCACCTGCATATTTGGGTCAGTCTTGCTTGCATTGTAAAAATCCTGAACAATTCTATAAACATGAGTGTAAGTAATAATTGTGTTCTGAAATATTCTAGCATTTCTGGCTTTCCAGATCTGCCAAGTCATGTAAGCAATAATACATGGTTAGTGTTATGAATAGAAGGGTTTTCCAAGATAGCCTCAATATGTGTAACAGATGCTAAAACTTGTTGTACTTTGTAGGTCAATTTTATGGGTTTCCAGCAATCTTTAGCAAAAGGACAAACATATAATATATGTCTAGGTCTTCAATTACGGTTTGACAAATATCACAATAAATATTAGCTTCTGTTAAGATACCTTACCATGTAGAAACTGTTTTGATGGGAGTTTTCTCTTGGCAAGCTTCCACCAAAAAGTTTTGACTCTTTGATGGATTTGCAATTTCCAAATCCAATATAATCAGGAGCATTTATTTGGTTATGTACCGTTACAAAAGGATACATATCTTTCTGATAAATTTTGTAGATGCTGTTGGCGCCCAAGTCATGTTATCTTCCCAATTTTCCAAAGAATCTGGATAGTGGCTATTTTCTGCACCAAATCACCAGAGAAAATGTTATATAATAAATCAAGATTCCAAGTTTTATTAGGAGATATAAGTCTGTTGAGTTTCCAATCGTGAATGTCAATCTCCATATTTAAAAAAGTTGGCCACATAGCAAGAGAAGTTTTTTCTATCCAAGGGTCAGAATATACATTAATGTTATTGCCTGATCCAATGGAGTAAATAAGCTGGGGACCAATTATTTTAGCAGCCTGTAGAGTCCTTTTCCAGATATCCGTACTTCTCCAACACTTTGGAGGATAAAAATCCATATTTGAAACTCGATATTTGGATTTAACAGTTTGGCTTTAACAGTTTGGGCCCATAAAGAATTTGAACTAATTCTCATTTGCACAGCCAGTTTGGCATAGAAGGCTTTTTGTTTATCTACTAATGGAGTTATTCCAAGCCCCCTTCCATTTTAGCAGTACATATTGTTTTCCATGAGATTAAATGCATACATTTGTATTCGTGGAATGCCCCCACAGAAAAGCTCTGATAAGTTGTTCAATCTTATTTTGGATAGCTTTGGGAATATATATCACCGCCATTGTATAATTTGTTAAAGGGATAATACCGAGGTGACCAGAGTCATTCTCCCAGCAAATGATAGTGCTTTCCATTTTCATGCTTCGATATGCCTGTTCACTGCATCAATAAGATAATTAAAGTCATTTGGAATCAATTTTTTCCGAGAATAGGAACCCCCAGATATTTCCAGGTTCCTTTTTTTTCAGGAATTTGCAAAACGAACGAATCAATTTTTTTCTATTTGTGGGGATTGTAGGATTGAAAGTGATATAAAATTTAGCAGGATTTATTGTTTGACCCGACATTGTCTGATAAGCTTGTATGATTGCTTTCAGACAGATAGCATCTTTTGAAGTTGCTCGTGTCACAAGTAACATATCATCTGCAAAGAGTAAATGAGTGAGCCTAGGTCCATTATTTTCCTGACCTGTAATCCCCGAAATAAAAGGATTGAGAATATGCTGGTTTACAGCATAAGTCATCATTCTAGAGAAGATATCAGTGCATAATATAAAGAGAGAAGGGGATAAAGGACAACCTTGTCTTAATCCTCTGGCCGGTTGGATGGAAGGAGTAGGCGTACCGTTGATTAATATGGCATATCGGTAATTTGTAATGCATTGAAGGGTCATGTTGATAAATTTCTGGTGAAACCCATAATGTTGCAGGACTTTATAGAGAGATGGCCACTTCATTTTATCATACGCCTTTTCAATATCCATCTTCATAGCCATTATACCTTTCATCTTAGGAGCCAGCTGTAAGGAATGCATAATCTCCTGGGTAAGCAGTATATTTTCAATTATGCTATGACCCTGTATGAAAGCTCCTTGTTTCTCTGAAATAAGATAAGGAAGAATTGTCTACAAACGATTAGTCAAAATTTTCATCACTATTTTATATATAGTATTGCATAAACTAATGGATCTATAGTCCGAAATTATGGAAGGATTGCTCTTCTTAGGGACCAGAGTTATGTATGTCATTTTCCAATTTGCAGGCATAGTACCCGTTTGAAAATATATTTCACAGCTTGTAGAACTTCCTTATGAACGATTGGCCAGAAGTTTTGAAAAAAAGAGCTTGATATCCATCTAGACCCGGGGCTTTGTCAGAAGGCAGATTCTTACAACCTCCAAAATTTCCTGCATAGAAACAGATTATATTAGTTGATCATTTTGAGTTTGAGTAACTACTGAAGTTGCTGCAAATAGAGGCTCGTTGTCTTCGGAGTCATCTTCCATCCATCTATTTATAAATGATTGCGAATATGTGTTCTGATCCCCTCCTCGTCTTGAATAAGATTTCCTTGACTATCCTTTAGCTGCATAATCTTATTTTGTTTCTACCTAATTATAGTGATTGATGAAAGAACTTTGTGTTCCTGTCTCCCTCCTTAAGCCACGTTATCCTTGATTTTTGACGCCAAAGAGTTTCTTGAGCTTGAAGATTTTTATTATATTGGCAAATTAATTGAAGAAGATGGTTATGATCTTGATCTGAGAATTCATGAGAATTAGTTTCTTGAAGCTGTAAATCATAATTTTTTTGCTGTAATTGTCTTCCTTTCCAGAAAATATTACCTAGACATTTTTTCCATTTATATAAAGCAATTTTTGTTTTATAGAGAAGTTTAGATAGCCTTACCGAAGGGGAGCCTCTAACTTTAGATTGCCACGCTCGTGCAATCGTATGCCTGATTCCTTCACATTTCAACCACATCTTCTCAAAGCGGAATGGAGTTCTGCTTCTACCTGGCTGTGTTACAACATTTATAATATAGGACAGTGGTCAGAAGCAAATTGGGTAAGATGCTGTAAAAAGAATCAGGATAAGACAGAGTCCAACTATAAGAAGCTAACGCCCTATCCAGCCTCTCCCCCACACTCTTGCATTTCCCCGACGATTGTTGCACTATGTAAATCTGGGGCCCGTGAATTTGATATCTGTGAGACCCGCCGTAGAACAGAAATGATTAAATTCAGTAATATCTCTGGTGGCTTGGAAAGGCTTTCCTCCTTTCTTATCTTCCCGTCTCATTATGCAATTGAAATCCCCCATTATTAAAAATGGAAGATTTAAAGTATTAGCTTGCAGAAGTTGGTCCCATAATATTCTTCTTTCCATTCCTTTGGTACTGGCGTAAACCAAAGCTATCATCCATGTTTGACCAGTGTGAGGCATGATTATACCTAAGGCCACCTGTCTATTGGTATTCATAAATTGTATTTGACCAATTTGAAGCTTCCAACATATAATGATCCCCCCGAGAGGCCTTCAGAGGCAATGAAGTAGATCTCCCATTGAGGTCCCATTATTCTTTTGGCACGATCTATGGCCTGGTTGGACAATCTGGTTTCCAAAAAACAACAAATGTCAGGGCAATAAGTACGTAACATATTTTTCATATAATTAACAAAAGGGGCTTTAGCAGCACCCCTACAATTCCATACTAGAATCTTCATTTAAGAGTTTTTGGAATAGTTTGCCTTTTCAGGCATCTCTTTTGTTGACTTGATAATCATTGGAGATTCTAGTATTGGGACATCTATCAGTTGAGCTTTATAATCTTTTGGTAATGATTGCTGAGCATCACCTTTTGATATTGGCATTTTAAGAATTTGTTTTAATTTGTCTACATTTTCGTGATGCATACCTCCGTTCTTCCCTTGGTTTACATGAGTGTCTGTCATTTGTACTTGTTTTGATTCATCACATTCCATCATAGCATTATCTTTTTTGGATGAGGAACATGAGATTGGCCTCCATATTTCCTTTACCTGATTATTTTTCCGTGCTTGCTTTGGGTTGTAAAGCACCAGTTGTGATTCTTGCACCAGATTTGAATTACCTTCTTCCTATATTAATTACTTTGGGCTTGGGCAGTAAATCATGTCGTTGTATGTAATCCACGGCATTTGATTTGATAGGTGACCTTTTCCTTTTTTCCTTGATGTTCGGTTTTACTATGGTGTCATTCTTTTCCACTGGTATCTGAATGCCTTCCATCTCTTGAGTATCGCTGCCTTTTAGGTTTTGGCTCAAAGGCGCATACCTAGAACCTTGAACTAAATCTTCCTGCACAGATGATTCGATTTAGTAGGAGATGTTTGTTTAGAAGTTTTAGTTACCTGTGTCCATTGAGACGAAGTTGCCCCCTTCTCTGGATTCTGATTCATTTGTGTTCTTGTGTTAGGAGTATTCGACTGCATGGGCAACCTAGCTGCCCTAATCCAGGACCATACACTGGTTTGGTCCTTAAGTGGTCTGGTAAGTCTGGGCATTTACATTCAGTTTCAGAGTCTAGTTTTATATGGCCGCAGGTATAACAAATAGTTGGCAGCTCTTCATATATGAATTCTTGCCACCAGCATTCATCTTTTACCATGATTTTAATACCCGGGCAAATTGGTTTAGATGCGTCAATTAAACACAGACTCTAGCATAGCCCATTCTAGTAGAGTTTGATGTCCATTCATCTAAAAATAAGGACTCCCAGCAGCAGCAGCCACTTTGAGTATCTGTTCTTTTCCCCACAGTTCCACTAGGAGGTCTGGAAGTCAAATCCAGATCCTAACCTGATGGATTCCATCACGGCTAGGTTTGAAATTCGGCCTCCAGTCCTATAGAGCCAAAAGTTGACCCGCCAAAGACCAGGGACCATTCATCAGTACCCTGTTCTTGTCCTCCTCGGATTGGAAACGAAACAAAATTACCCCCTCAGATAAGGAAGAAATGTTCATTTCTCCTTTAAGCTTCCAGCGGATCTTGAGTTCCTTCTGCATAAATTCCAGAGGGAATCCTCTTCCTAAAAATCGGCCAAGCAGAGTAGCCTTTAAAAGGTTACGAGCATGACTTACCTCCTCCGGCGAGAAAGCAACAACCCTTGAAAATTGCTCCTCAAGTGCTTCAATGTTAGCCACCGTAGCTCTGGAGGACTCCCACCTGAATCGTCGGGCTCCCTGCACTACCTGAGACCAGCTCAGCTTTCATCCTCATATGTACTCTCATTTCCTTTTGCGTTGTCTATTTCAACGTTTCGGTCAATTCCTCTAGATGAACTTGGTTTTGTCGCAGGTTTGATCCCCTCCACCAGTGCTTCTCGAGTTTCGATGGTCTGCTTCCCTTGTTCCGGCGGCCTTGAGATGAGATGGGTTTAGTTGCCGTTGAACTTTCCTTTCCTTTCGATTCCTCCTTTGATTCATCCGGCTTGGACTTTTTCTCTTTTTGATCCGCACTTCGCGGCATATTTTCTTCATTTTCCATCGTCTCTCTTCCCCCAGTACGAAGAATCGAGGGAACCCTAATATTACCTTTACCTTTCTCATGGCTTTTGATCCACGCTCGTTAGAAATTTCTGCACTTTCTAACGAGAGTTTGGTGTGTATGAATTCGGCTGCTCTGGTGTGTGAAATAATAGAGTATAACTAATGAACCTGATGTGGTTTTGTAATTAACGGAAACTTTTCTCATTCGGCTTCGCCATTCATTAGCTCTTCATCTAATGTTACCCAACAAATTAAAGCTTTTTTTTTTTTTTGGGTAAAGCTGGATTCTATTTATGCCAAACTAGAAAAAAATACGTCCAGATAAATCAGAAAATAAAATATAAGTAAAAACAGAAGAAATATTTGATAATACAAACTACAAATTAAGTAGAACGTTCTGCTAATGATTAGCTACGTACATATGTTGACATCTAATCAACAATACTATTAGTTATCATTAAAACATGTATCATTTCCAAGAAAGTAGAGCAGGAGTTATTCTCCGGCGATCATATGTTATCGACGGGAAGTCTTGGAAGTTTATAGAATTGGTAGCCATCGAATTACTGTCAACGAGTTCCCTTCAAGAATATTCTGTGAAGCCTTTATGTGCTTTATTGTATATGTTAATTTTTCTCATGCAGCATGCAAACTCGATCGGTCATAAGCAATTTGTGGAAAAATATAAAAAATTCGTAGTCCAATTACTACGAGTTTAAATCACCCAAGCTAGGCTAAAAGGATTTAGATTTGGAATATATGGAAAACGCCTATTTATCCAGTATCATAAAATTTTAAGGACTTGTTTTCACAAAATTTTAAAGGCTTGTTTGGATTTTAGGATTTCTGTACTTTTAAGAGAAAAAATCTGATAAGATATAAAATATGATCCAATAAGAATTATACATCAATTTATTAAAAATAATATCATTCCCTTTTCCTCTGCCCTTCGTTTAAAAAATACAATTATTATTATTGCCGTTCTCGTCGCCGCGCCCGTGCCGTGGATCAGCCGATCCTTCCTGACCGCCTGGCGAGGGAGCCTCCCTTCCTGCGGAGAACCTGCAACAAAGGGGTTAGAGGACCCTGGCCGGGATTCCGGCGAGGGGGCTCCGACGGTCAAGTCAGTAGACGACGAGAAGGAACAGACTCTCCCTCCCAGGCCCTCTAAAGGGTCCCAGATTTGGAGAGTTAACTGGTGAAGGGAACGCGCCGGGGACCGGAATCTCGGCTGGGCCTGCTTGCCGAGCTCACGTCCAGTATTCCCCTCTCGGGATCTCTGGTTTCTTTCTCGGAGCGAGGCCTTGTGCCGGTGCTTCCTCCTTGTCCCCAGGCTAGTTGGCTTACCTTGCAGTCTCCGGATTCTTCCCTCTTTATCTCCCTCCGTCGTGCGCTTGTCCTTTTCCTCCTCGAAAACTCCTCTCCCCTGTCTTCCTTTCTTTTCCCTTTTTGGTGAAGGAGGCCAGGCGGCTTTCCGACCTCGTCCGCCGGGCCCAGCAGGGAGAAGGCAAGGACAGAAGAGAAAAGGAGGGAGGGCGGCGCTGGCAGAGCGGCCAGTCGTCAGGCCTCGGGCTCCGTGAGAGTGCTCTTTTCCCCGAGCGTGGGCGCCATCCGTTTACGGGGCCTGTTCCGTCAGGATCGGTCTCTCGACTGCGGGACCTGTCGGGCCAATGTAAGTGACGTTCCGCGTGCCGCCGCCCTCCGTACGGGACGCCGTCTGGGGTCGGTACGGCCCGAGGGATGGCCTCGGGACCTGTCGCTTTCCCCGGGGGCCTCTCCGTACGAGCGGTCTGACCTCGGCTGAGTTGGACCTGTCTCCGGGGGCCAACTGGCGAGAGGCGAGGGATCGGCCGACCTCGGCTTAGGTGGACCCCTCCTGGGTGGACACCTGGCGAGGTGGCAGGAGGTCGCCTGGCTTCGGCCGAGGTGGACCCGTCTCCGGGTGGCCACCTGGCGCAAGGCGAAGGGTCAGCCCCTCGGCCTAGGTGGACCCCTCCTGGGTGGACACCTGGCGAGGTGGCAGAAGATCGCCTGGCTTCGGCCGAGGTGGACCCGTCTCCGGGTGGCCACCTGGCGCAAGGCGAGGGTCAGCCGACCTCGGCCTAGGTGGACCCCTCCTGGGTGGACACCTGGCGAGGTGGCAGAAGATCGCCTGGCTTCGGCCGAGGTGGACCCGTCTCCGGGTGGCCACCTGTCGCAAGGCGGAGGGTCAGCCGACCTCGGCCTAGGTGGACCCCTCCTGGGTGGACACCTGGCGAGGTGGCAGAAGATCGCCTGGCTTCGGCCGAGGTGGACCCGTCTCCGGGTGGCCACCTGGCGCAAGGCGGAGGGTCAGCCGACCTCGGCCGACCTTACTCGGGGCGGACTCCTCCGGCCCGGGCGCGATGAGTCGTGGGGGAACTCCGCGCCGAACTCGACCTCGGCGGGAGCTGTTTGCTTCAGATAGTCGTCGGGCGGTGCGGTCTTGCCGACCCTAGCTTTGAGGACGTGGCGCTGATTCTGGCAGGGAAACTCACACGTGGCTCGCTCGCATTCGGCGATACCTGAGCCTGGCCACGTCACTGTCACGGCTGTAACAGTTGCCCCCCAGCCCGCCGTTCCGTCGGGCATCGTAGAACGGAACGTCGGGATTAATTGCAGACATGACGTGGGGAGGCGAAGATCTTGCATCATAATTGGCACGATCTCCATTCGTCGTGGCTCGATGCGGCTGAAGACCTATGGGAGTCGCCACGCGTCGTCCACTTGCCCGTAATCAATGCGTCGCTTCGGGGCAGAGGCCGTTACTCTGCTAACGAGGCGTCGGTGTCGGGCGTGTGCCCACGTGGCGACCATCCAGTGGTCTGAGGCGGAATGATGGGTACGGCTGCTGCCGGCTGAGTTTGAAAGGGAGGGGACTTTCCAGAACGAGGCCTTTTCCCTTGCTTCGTGGGCGGTTTGCTGCAGGCTAACAACTTCTGCTGCTCGCGCCCGTCTGTGCATTTTTGGGTAAGTGTCTTCTTCTCCTTCTCTAGCCCCCCTCCTTCTCTCTCGTTTCTTATTCAGCTTCTTTGTCCTTTCCTTCTCCATGGCGCGCCGTCGCCATGTCTCTTCTAACCCGGACGAGGCCGGTCCATCCCGGCCGAGGACTCCATCTTCTTCCTCCTCGGATGAGGAGGTAATTCCAGAGGAGGTCCGCCGGCGCTTGCAACCCGGGGTGTCACTATTGGCATCCCCAGGGGGATCCGGTCCCCTCCGGTTGCGCCTGCCGTGCCCCTCCGTTCACTCCCCGCCTTAATTTCTCTTCCGCTCCGCCACCTCTTCCCGCCGGTCCCTCCGGTCATGCTTCTACCATGACCGAAGGCGATCTTTCTCTGCTCCGGGATGCCTATGGCATCCCGGGATCTGTCCGTCTGTTTGCTCCGCGGTCCGGGGAGCGTGTCACCATGAGTGGCCCCGGCCGCATTGCCTTCTACGAAGACTTCCTCCTCGGGGGTCTTCGTTTTCCTCTGCACCCTTTCTTTCTTTCCTTCCTCAGCCATTTTCGGCTCGTCCCGGCCCAGCTGGCTCCTAATGCCATCCGGGTCATCTTCTCCTTCATCGTCTTCTGCCATTTCCACGGTTTGTTGCCCGTTTTTCTCTCTTCAGGGCCCTGTTCACCCTGAAGAAGTGCTCCACCGATGATGGCTGGTGGTACATTTCGCCCCGGCCTAGGTGTCTCCGGTTCGACCTCCCTTCCTCGGTCAAGGGATGGAAGAGCCGGTTTTTCTTTGCCTCGGTCGACGACGTCGACTGGGCCTGGAGCGAACCGGACCGGTCGCCGAACCGGAATTCTCGAGTCGAGTCTGCGGACCAGGAGTCTTACACCCAGCTCCTGAGTGACGTGGTCCCGGCGCTCGAGGTTCTGCTCTCTGAGCAGAATCTTTTTGAGGCCGGCATCAGTCCCATCCGTGAGACCGGTGAGATTTGGCCCCGCATTAATTTCTGCCCCCCCCCCTCTTTTTTTAAGATCGAACTGTCTGACCTTCTGCTTTCTTCATTTTGCAGGGATGAATTTTCTTTGGAGAACCTCCTGGAGGGAGCGGCTCAGCGGGAGGTCGTCGACGTGGATGAGCCCGTAGCGAAGAGGGCTCGCACAGAGACGAGCCGGGAGGTCGTGGCGGCGACCGTGCCCGGCCCAGCTGCTGCCGTTTCCCCGCCCAGGCCTCCTCAGGGCGGCGCCCCTGGCACTTCGGCCCCGCGGCCTGGCGGCGTTGCAGAGAGAGCTCCGGCGCCCGCTGCTCTGCCCATCGCCGGGCCCGTTCCTGCCACCAGCCCGACGGCACCGCCAGTGGCGACGCCGGCCCGTCGGTTGCGGCTCCCGCCGAGGGGGCAGCTGTCGCGGGGTCGGCCCGAAGGGTCCAGCGCCGGTGATCTCGCACCGAGACTCGGTCATCCTCGACCGAGGACTGGCGGAGAGGGTGATGGAGTATGCTTCCACCGCCCGGGACCGCCGAGCTCGGGGCGGCCGAGACTATGCGGACGCGCTGCTCGGCATCCTGCCCCAGCTTTTTACGGTAAGTCTGAGCTTTCCCTTCTTCTTTACTTCCAATCCGAGGCCTTCTGCCTTGATACTGACATGCGCTGTTTTTGCCTCTGCAGATCGGGAACGACGTCCTCCTACTGAGGAATTACCTCGTAGGGAACGCCAAGCGGGACTCCGATCGGGAGCTAAAGCTTGGCAAACTCGCGGCCGATGTGAAGGACCTGATGGACAAGGGGCCGAGCTGCGAGCTGAGAAGCAGGCCCTCCAGTCCGACCTGACACGTTCCGAGGAGCGGAACAAAGAATTGGAGGCCTCCTTGGCGGAGGAGCGGACCTCCAACCAGCGCCGGACTGAGGAGGATGCGGCGGAGAAGGCCCGCCTGCAGGCCCACTCCCTGTTTTTGGAGCGCCAACTGGATGAGGCCCGGCGAGAGGTGGCCGCGGCGAAGGACCGGAGCTCCTACATCAACGGGCTCCTGGAGGCGGCGAAGCGGGAAGCGCAGGAGGCCGTCCCCAAGTTCCGGGCCTCCGACGAGTTCACGTCGGAAGTCCGGGAGGCCGCCGTGGACTCCTTCCTGAAGGGGTTCCGGATGTGCCGGAAAAGGTGGGGGCCTTCTTCCCCCAGCTGGACTTGAGTGGGGTCGTCGTCGGCGGCAGGAAGCCGGGGAGCGAGAGCAGGGTCCCCGGCGCGACCCAGGCGACACCTCAGGCGACACCTGTAGCACCTCCGACCGGCGACGCCGCGGTCCCGACACAGCCCCAGGAGCCGGTCGTCGTGGAGATTGAAGAAGTGGCGCCCGCGCCTCCGGCGGACGGCACCGACCCTGCGCCCCAGTGATCGTTGCTCTGTAGTTTTGTTTTCCTTTCTTTTTTTCTTTTTGGAGTCCCGGCCTGTCGGGGCTCCCAGTTTGTACTGAAAGACTTCGTTTAATGAAGACACAGCTTTTACCAAAACTCGTTCATCATTTTGCCTTTTCTTTTTTCTTCTTTTTGTTTCTGAGATGTCGGTCTGGGACACCTGAGATAACTGCAGGCCTGGTCCTTCTATACTAAATCGAAGGACGGGGTCTGCAGAGTCGTGTCGCGGCAGGGCAAACCCTGAGCAGGTCCGACTTTGGGCTGCCTTCATGCTTGCGCGGACAACACAGTTAGTTTCTGCACCATCTTCCGGGCCGAAACCCGGGATCTTCCGGACTGAGCTCGATGCCGCAGGCTTTCTCAAACCTTGCGCGGCTTGCTGAGCTGTGCTCCGGGCTTGCGCGGGCGAACTAGGTTCGGCCCACCTTCCAGGCCGAAGCCCAGGATCTTCCGGACTGAGCTCGATGCCGCAGGCTTTCTCAAACCTTGCGCGGCTTGCTGAGCTGTGCTCCGGGCTTGCGTGGGCGAACTAGGTTCGGCGCCACCTTCCAGGCCGAAGCCCAGGATCTTCCGGACTGAGCTCGATGCCGCAGGCTTTCTCAAACCTTGCGCGGCTTGCTGAGCTGTGCTCCGGGCTTGCGTGGGCGAACTGGGTTCGACGCCACCTTCCAGGCCGAAGCCCAGGATCTTCCGGACTGAGCTCGATGCCGCAGGCTTTCTCAAACCTTGCGCGGCTTGCTGAGCTGTGCTCCGGGCTTGCGTGGGCGAACTGGGTTCGACGCCACCTTCCAGGCCGAAGCCCAGGATCTTCCGGACTGAGCTCGATGCCGCAGGCTTTCTCAAACCTTGCGCGGCTTGCTGAGCTGTGCTCCGGGCTTGCGTGGGCGAACTGGGTTCGACGCCACCTTCCAGCCGAAGCCCAGGATCTTCCGGACTGAGCTCGATGCCGCAGGCCTTCTTGTTGAAGTTAGAGAAGAGTGTTTAAAGTGGAGAAGCTTTGTTACAGAAACTGGGAGCCTTACATCACTGGTAGTACATTCTCAGGTTCGAGGGGTTCCATGTCCGGGGGAACCTGGCACCTCCCAATTCTTCCAAGTAACATGCTCCGTGAGGGAGGGCTTCTGCCACCCGATAAGGGCCTTCCCAGTTGGGTGAAAGCTTGCCGCATTCCCGTGGCTGGGAGGCTTCTGCGCGCCGGAGGACCAAGTCCCCGGGACGAAAAACCTTCGGCCGTACTCGGGAGTTGTAATATCTGGCTACACGTTGCGGTATGCCGCCATTCGGATTCGGCCTTGTCCCTCGTTTCTTCGAGGAGGTCTAGGTTGAGCATCATCCTGGCCGGGTTTTCTGTCTCGTCGTATTGCTCCACGCGCAGCGTGGGTATGCTGAGCTCGATCGGGATGACTGCCTCGGCCCCGAAGACGAGGTTGAATGGAGTTTCGTCAGTAGCCGTCCTTGGGGTGGTGTGGTATGCCCAAAGAACGCTGGGAAGCTCGTCGGCCCACCTGCCCTTGGCTTGGTCTAGCCGCGTGCGGAGGCCCTGAAGAATGGTCCTGTTCGTGACCTCGGCTTCCCCGTTGGTCTGGGGGTGCGCCACCGAAGTGAAGCGATGCTTGATGCCGAGGTCGTTGCAGAAATCTTCGAACTCCCGACAGTCGAACTGGCGTCCGTTGTCGGTGACCACGGTGTGGGGGAGGCCGAAGCGGCAGACGATGGACTTCCAGAAGAACTTGGCGACGTTTGCCTCGGTGATTCTTGCCAAGGGTTCGGCCTCGACCCACTTTGTGAAGTAGTCGATAGCCACTATCAAGAACTTCCGCTGGCCGGACGCCGGCGGGAATGGGCCCAGGAGGTCCATCCCCCACTGGGCGAACGGCCAGGGGGCTGAGAGCTGAGAGATCGGGTTGGAGGTTGCCGCTGTACCGTGGCGTGACGCTGGCACCGGTCGCATTTCTTCACGAAGTCGGCGGCGTCCTCCTTCATCGTCTCCCAGAAGTAGCCTTGACGAAGGGCCTTGTACGCCAATGCCCTGCCCCCCACGTGGTTCCCACAGATGCCTTCGTGAATCTCCTGGAGCACAAGCTTGGCTTCTGTGGGTCCAATGCACTTGAGAGGGGATAAGAGTAGGACCTTCGATACAGCTGCCCGTCCATCAGGACAAACCGCACGGCCTTCTTCCTGATGAGGCGAGCCGCGTCTCGGTCTTCCGGCAGGGTGCCGCTGGTGATGTACGCAGCGTACTTGTCCATCCAGCCGGGCTCCTGGCTGACCTGATGGACCTCCGCCGGTGCTTCGAGGCTTGGGACTTCGAGTCGCTCCACATGAGCGCGTCCCAGCATCGTGTCCGGCAGGGTCGCCAGCCGAGAGAGGGCATCCGCGCGGGCGTTCTCCCCGCGGGGGATATGGAAGATGTTGAAGCGCCGGAACTTGGACGCGCCCGCCTTGACGAGCTCCAAATACTTCGCCATCTGGGGGTCGTGAGCGACGTACTCCCCGGACACCTGCCCCGCCACGAGCTGGGAGTCAGTGAAGGCTCTGAGGTTGGTCACGCCCAGCTCGCGGGAGACTCTCAGTCCGGCGAGAAGTGCCTCGTATTCCGCTTGGTTATTTGTCGCGGGGAACTGGAAACGGAGCGCGCACTCGGCGACGACTCCGTCGCCGTTGGCAAGGATGAGCCCAGCTCCGCTCCCGCCGGAGTTTGAGGCTCCGTCTACATGGAGGATCCAGGCGTCCTCTCCGGGCTCGTCGGTGCCGACCTCCATTGGCCGGGCCGGGGGTCCTCCTCGGGCTCCTTGCCCAAACCTGCGCACTCGACCAAGAAATCGGCCAGCACCTGTGCCTTCATTGCCGACCTCGGTCGGTATGTAATGTCGAACTCGCTGAGTTTCAGTGCCCATTTGGCCAATCGCCCCGAGGTATCGGGTCGGCTGAGCACCGCTTTCAGCGGTTGATCCGTCAAGACGGCGATGGGATGCGCTTGGAAATAGGGCCTGAGACGCTGGGCAGACACTATTAGCGCAAAAACGAGTTTCTCGGGCCGGGAATACCTGAGCTCCGCGTCCCGGAGGAGTTTGCTGGTATAGTACACCGGCCGCTGGATCCCGTGGTCGTCGGTTCGGACCAGGACAGAGCTGACGGCCTCCGGGGTAACGGCCAAGTAGAGGGTAAGCTCCTCTCCCTCCTCGGCCTGGACAGCAAAGGTGGCGATGCGAGCGTCTTCTTCAACTCCTCGAAGGCCTGCTGGCACTCCTCGGTCCAGGCGAAACCATTCATCTTCCTCAGCACCTTGAAGAAGGGACGGCAGCGGTCCGCCGACCTGGAAATAAACGGCTAAGGGCCGCAACCCGGCCGGTCAGTTGCTGCACTTGTTTCTTGGAGGCTGGCTGCTCCATGTCCAGGATGGCCTGGACCTTCTCCGGGTTGGCCTCGATTCCTCTTTGGGTCACCATGAACCCTAGGAACTTCCCGGCGGAGACCCCGAAGGCGCACTTCGCCGGGTTCAGCTTCATCTGGTGGCGCCGGAGGTTGCCGAACGTCTCCGTCAGGTCGGCACGTGGTCCGAGTCAAGTTTGCTCATTACTAGCATGTCGTCCACGTACACCTGCATGTTGCGGCCTATCTGGTCTTTGAAGACTTTATTGACCAGACGTTGGTACGTCGCCCCCGCGTTCTTGAGGCCGAAGGCATCATCCTGTAACAGAAAGTCCCGCGGTCAGTTATGAAGGCAGTGCGCTCTTCGTCCTCCGGATTCATCCGGATCTGGTTGTATCCGGAAAAAGCGTCCATGAATGACAGGAGACGATGCCCCGAGGTGGTGTCGACCAGCTGGTCGATCTTCGGCAGAGGGAAGCTGTCCTTCGGGCAAGCTCGATTGAGGTCGGTGTAGTCCACACAGATCCTCCACTTACCACTACTCTTCTTTACCATGACCACGTTTGCTAACCAGCTGGGGTATTGGACTTCTCGGACGAAACCGGCGGCGAGGAGCTTTCTACCTCCTCGTTGATCGCCTTCTGCCTCTCCATGGCAAAGCTTCTCTTCTTCTGGCGGACCGGGCGGCAACCTGGGTCCACGTTCAGGCTGTGCATGATAATCTCGGGCGGATACCCGGCATGTCGGCCGCCGACCAGGCGAACACATCGGCGTTGGCACGGAGGAACTCCAGCAGGCGGGTTCGCTCCTCTTCGGGGAGCTGGGCCCCGACTTGCACCGTCTTCAGGGGGTCCGAACCAAGGGGAAAGGTAGCAGGCGCTCTACTGGCCCTCCCCTGGGTTTTTCTCTCTCAGGTCGAGATCCTCGATATCGTGGGCGAGCTCTGCGCTCCTGGTGCCTGGGATTGTCTGTAGGCAGAGCGGGACCGGCTGAATCGTCCCCTTCATTTCCCCGAGCCCGAAGGGCGTGGGGAACTGCACCAGCAGCCTCCTCGTGGAGATGGTGGCGTCTAGTTGGTTGAGCCCGGGACGCCCGAGAATGGCGTTGTAAGGCGAAGGGAGCTTGACGACAGTGAATGTTACCATGATGGTCGCCTGCCGAGGTGGGGATCCGGCGGTGACCGGAGAGTGATTTCCCCTTCGACTCCCACGGAGTCCCCTGTAAAACCTACCAGTGGGATGTGCACTGGCTTTAGCTGGTCGGGAGACAAATTCATCCGAGAGAAAGCATCGTAAAAAGTACGTCGGCCGAGCTTCCACTATCCACCATGATTCGATGTACAGGATGCTTCGCGATGGTCATCTCGACCACCACGGCATCATTGTTTACATTGTCATTAGACTCCCCTCCCTTGGGAGGGATTACATTCTCCGGGACTTCCCGGGCTCTCTTCTCTGCTCGGCCGGATCCGCGCGAGATCATGCCCACGGGCTTCTCTGTTGGCCGGTTGTCGATCGCAGGGACAGGCGGTAAGGCCGCGAGCGGCTGCTTCTCGGAGGGGCCTCTCGTTCTTGACGAACTTCCTGAGGTAACCCCTCCCGATCAGCTCCTCAATCTCCCGCTTCAAATGGCGGCACTCCTCCGTGTCGTGTCCGTGCTCGCGGTGGAACTGGCAGTACTTTGATTTGTCTCGGGCGGCTCTCGGGTTCTGAGGTGGAGGTCGGCGGAGGTAGCGCTCGCCCTCGATTTCCATGAGGATTTTTGCTCGAGGTGCGAGGAGAGGGGTGTACCTCCGCTCGGAAGTAGACTCGGCCCTCGGCCTTGGATTCGGGCGAGGGTCGTGGACGGCCGGGCCTCCGAACTCCCGGGGCGTCCCTTGGAACTGACTTCTTCGGAATCTTCCCGTCCAGCTCTCGACGGGTGCGGTCAGCCTCCTCCGCCCGGATGTACTTGTGGGCGCGGAGGAGGAGCTCGGAATACGTCCTGGGCGGCTTCTTGTCCAGGGAATAGGTCAGGCGGGACGTCTTGAGCCCGCGCTTCAAAGCCAGCATAGCGACGGGCTCGTCCAAGCTGTAGATCTCCAGGGCTGCGGTCTTAAACCGGGTGATGTAGTCTCGGAGCAGCTCCTGGTCCTGCTGGCGGATGGAGAAGAGGCTGTCTACCTCCCTTGGCACCTTTCGACAAGCGTCGAAGTGCGCCACAAACTTTCCTTCCAACTGCTGGAAGGAGCAAATGGATCCGGGCTCGAGGCGGGCGAACCAGACTCGAGCGGCCTTCCGAAGGGTTGCTGGGAAGGCGATGCACAGAAGGGCGTCGGTGGCGCCCTGGACCCTCATGAGAGCTTTATAACTCTCCAAATGGTCCAGGGGTCGGTGGTCCCGTCGTAGGGGTCCACCTGCGGCATGCGGAACCGTTTCGGGATCGGTTCCGCCTGGATTTCTTCGGAGAAAGGGGGGCGGGAGTCGTAGCCCGCCGGGTCAGCTGACGAGTTCTGCAGGTCGGCGAACCGTCGGGCGAACTCCGCCAACTTGCGCTCGTGCTCTTCTAGGCGCCTCTCGCCTGGCGCCTGATGGCTTCATCGGTGGAGTCTTCCACCGAGACTGCAGGTGAAGGGGGCGCCGATCGGTCTCGGCGCGAGGTCTGGCCCCGGCGTCGCTTGCTGCGATGCGCCGTTTCGGCCCCATCGGCCGGGGATCGACTCTCGTGATCCTCCGAACCGGAATAGTTTCTCTTCGGGGGAGCTTGGCGGCTCCCTCGGGGGTTGGAGATGGCTTGTGGATGGGACGGCCTGCCCTGGATTGAGCGCAGGCTCCCACGCTGTCCCGCGGCTCGGGCCGCGGGAGTCCCTGGCTGCGGCTGAGTGGCCAGGATCGTTGCTGATGCTGTAGCTGTCGGACCGCTGAGGTCAAGGTCTGCAGCTGCTGGACGATGGCCGCAAGGGATCCGTCCGCCGGGGTAGGCTGCTGCAGAAGAGGAGGGGAGCCGGAAGCTCCCGTTCGGGGGTGTGGCCCCCTGGAGGGGAGTGGGCTTCTCCCACACGGCTGGTGGACGCCTCGCGACCACGAGTGACCACCATTGCTGAGAGCGTGACACCTGCAAAAAGCTAGTTCCCACTGGGGGTTAGTGTCCTGCCCCCCTACCTGGCGCGCCAATCTGTTGCCGTTCTCGTCGCCGCGCCCGTGCCGTGGATCAGCCGATCCTTCCTGACCGCCTGGCGAGGGAGCCTCCCTTCCTGCGGAGAACCTGCAACAAAGGGGTTAGAGGACCCTGGCCGGGGATTCCGGCGAGGGGGCTCCGACGGTCAAGTCAGTAGACGACGAGAAGGAACAGACTCTCCCTCCCAGGCCCTCTAAAGGGTCCCAGATTTGGAGAGTTAACTGGTGAAGGGAACGCGCCGGGGACCGGAATCTCGGCTGGGCCTGCTTGCCGAGCTCACGTCCAGTATTCCCCTCTCGGGATCTCTGGTTTCTTTTCTCGGAGCGAGGCCTTGTGCCGGTGCTTCCTCCTTGTCCCCAGGCTAGTTGGCTTACCTTGCAGTCTCCGATTCTTCCCTCTTTATCTCCCTCCGTCGTGCGCTTGTCCTTTTCCTCCTCGAAAACTCCTCTCCCCTGTCTTCCTTTCTTTTCCCTTTTTGGTGAAGGAGGCCAGGCGGCTTTCCGACCTCGTCCGCCGGGCCCAGCAGGGAGAAGGCAAGGACAGAAGAGAAAAGGAGGGAGGGCGGCGCTGGCAGAGCGGCCAGTCGTCAGGCCTCGGGCTCCGTGAGAGTGCTCTTTTCCCCGAGCGTGGGCGCCATCCGTTTACGGGGCCTGTTCCGTCAGGATCGGGTCTCTCGACTGCGGGACCTGTCGGGCCAATGCAAGTGACGTTCCGCGTGCCGCCGCCCTCCGTACGGGATGCCGTCTGGGGTCGGTACGGCCCGAGGGATGGCCTCGGGACCTGTCGCTTTCCCCGGGGGGCCTCTCCGTACGAGCGGTCTGACCTCGGCTGAGTTGGACCTGTCTCCGGGGGCCAACTGGCGAGAGGCGAGGGATCGGCCGACCTCGGCTTAGGTGGACCCCTCCTGGGTGACACCTGGCGAAGTGGCAGGAGGTCGCCTGGCTTCGGCCGAGGTGGGCCCGTCTCCGGGTGGCCACCTGGCGCGAGGCGAAGGGTCAGCTGGCCTCGGCCTAGGTGGACCCCTCCTAGGTGACACCTGGCGAGGTGGCAGAAGATCGCCTGGCTCCGCCGAGGTGGACCCGTCTCCGGGTGGCCACCATCGCAAGGCGGAGGGTCAGCCGACCTCGGCCTAGGTGACCCCTCCTGGGTGGACACCTGGCGAGGTGGCAGAAGATCGCCTGCTCCGGCCGAGGTGGACCCGTCTCGGGTGCCACCTGTCGCAAGGCGGAGGGTCACCGACCTCGGCCTAGGTGGACCCCTCTTGGGTGGACACCTGGCGAGGTGGCAGAAGATCGCCTGGCTCCGGCCGAGGTGGACCCGTCTCCGGGTGGCCACCTGGCGCAAGGCGGAGGGTCAGCCGACCTCGGCCGACCTTACTCGGGGCGGACTCCTCCGGGCCCGGGCGCGGATGAGTCGTGGGGGAACTCCGCGCCGAACTCGACCTCGGCGGGAGCTGTTTGCTTCAGATAGTCGTCGGCGGTGCGGTCTTGCCGACCCTAGCTTTGAGGACGTGTGTCTGATTCTGGCAGGGAAACTCACACGTGGCTCGCTCGCATTCGG
The DNA here is from genome assembly GCA_021397845.1 of Areca catechu. Taxonomy (NCBI): domain Eukaryota; kingdom Viridiplantae; phylum Streptophyta; class Magnoliopsida; order Arecales; family Arecaceae; genus Areca; species Areca catechu. Next base: position 167,965,726 of record CM038042.1, on the reverse strand, counting down.
CGATACCTGAGCCTGGCCACGTCACTGTCACGGCTGTACAATTATCAAAATGTTATTTGAGTTTAATTGTTGTAAAAATAAAAGACAGGCCTTACATATTTAATGAGATTAAATCCTAAGAATATGTGATCATCTATCGTACATCGTCTCGAGCTGGGGTGTGACAGATAAATAGTATTGGCGCATATGTCCAAGATCAAGAGAACTTAAATAATGAATATGGAACCGGATTAGAATTTTGATCGAATATCCTAAAATAATTTTTAATAATAAAATTATATTTAATGTTTTTGATAGATATATATTATGATATCTAAGATTTTGCTAAGTATAAATATAGAAGGCTTGCATAAATAAAATATGCAGTTAAATTTTCTAAGCTTAAAGTTTGGAAAAATGAAATCGAGGCAAACAATTGATATATGATATATATTGAGTAATAAAAAAAAGACTTATATTATATTGTGTTAGAATTTGATTATTTTGAAATTTAATCTTGATATGATTGTAGAATATGATAAAATTTTAAAATTTGTTGAAAGCTATTTTGAAGAAAAATTATATAGCAAATTATGGATGTAATTGGAAGAGTTTAGTTCTTTTTGTTGAAAAAGATCAAAAATGAAGTAAAAGTAATTAAAGGGATAAAATTTTATCATAATAGATCCTTCATTTTTTATGTTTTGAGTGTGATGATGCTGGCCGCTGACGTGGTGCTCACGTCCGACATGGTCGATCATGATGTGGTGTTGTATCGACGTTGCTAATTGCTGACGTGGTGCCCGCGGGCCGTGTCCCGCCTGAGTAGAGCTTCTAGACAAGTAGAGCTCCTGGCCGAGTAGAGCTCCCGACCGAGTAAAGCTCTCAATTGAGTAGAGCTTCCGGGCAAGAGAACTCTTAGTCGAGTAGAGTCTTCGATCAAGTAGAGCTCTAGCCGAGTAGAGTCCCCAGCCGAGTAGAGCTCTGCCTAAGTGGAGTTCCCGGCCATTTTGAGCCTTGGTTGTAGGAGAATCATTCCCCATGGACCAGTGCAGAAAAATAGATCGAGGATACATCAAAAGGTCACAACCCCGACAGGAACGCGAACCCACTTAGTTCCAACGTCGTCCGATGGCAACGGGGGGAGTGGTGTTGCCATCTCCGCCGAACTTAGTGCAACACTTGGGAAGGGACATCCTATGAGGGGGAAGAGATATCCCACCGAACCTGCACCCCTAGAAATGTGCCCTGACAAGATTGCAAGCCCTACAGCACATCACTTGTGCCTGTTATAGGGGAGTGCCCTACTGGGACTACCGTTTCTGTCCCGTGAAACTTTGCGAGACTACACCCTTCTTAGGTGAGTGCGCTGTAGCACGCCGCCTATACCCATTACAGGAGACCCTGGTGGGACTCCAATTTTTGTCCCAATGATCCTGCAAAGCCTGCACCCCTCTTAGAGGAGTGCACTACCACGATACCAGATCCTGTCCAACAATATTAACTTCTATATATAGGTAAGAGAGACTTCCGGCCAAGATAAATGGCAAGCAACCCCCACTACTTAGACAGGATAAAAATAAATCATTACTCAGAGCCTCTTCATGGTGGTCATCTAGGCTCCGCGACTTAGAATCTATTGCCCTCGATCGCCAAACTAACTTGACCATCAAAGTATCACTGTCGGAATTTATGGCCTGCGGCTCTCTCTTTCTTGCAGGATCGCTCGATGGCCAGGAGCGTTCAGAGACGAGGGACCGACTCTTCCCAGAGAAATGACGTGGCACCGGGATCCCCCAAGTTTACAGATAGAGGGCAATCTTGGTGGCAACAAATTGGTGCACCAGGTAGGGGATGGCCTATAGATGAAGGAGGACACTACTGATCGTCTAACCAAGAAATTGTCGCCTCATTATAACGATCCCATGGTTGTGATGCATGCACGTGAAGCTTTTACTAGCCATATTGGGAACCAATCCCACTATAGGAATTGGCACAGTCAGGAGGTGGAGCCTCCAGTTCCACCATCTCCACAGCTGATGGACCAGCATGTGCAAATCACTACACTCGCGTAGCAAGTCAGTCATCGACTATGGGGTGCATCGGCTACAGCACCAGCATCAGTCCATAGCGATGCAATAGTAGCCAAGGACCCCACGGTCCCTGCCATCGTAGTCCCCACAAGCCTTCAGTCTTTCAGGGAGGGGCCATCAGCCCATCGTGTGCACGGGTAGTGTCATACCCACACTGCGTGCATCATCCACGGAAAAGTCAGCACACTTAGTGCGATGACGGCCGGGAGAACTGCTCCTGGTCTCAAACTATGGCGAACCATCGCACCGACATCATTGACGTGGCAGGGGACTAAAGCAAGAGCTCTCTTGACTCCACCTTCCTCCCCTCTAATGACCTTGACTGAAGGGTCGATCGACAAAGCCATCCGGTGGCAGGCTGAGGATTGCCTACATGAATATGAGCACAGGTTGGCCGATCTCACTCGCCAGTTTGCCGACCTCTAGGATACTTCCTGTGAGTTAGCGGGCTAATGCCCACCCCCCTCTCTATCATTGGATTCAAGAGGAACCAATCCCTAGCCAGTTCCGCATGCCCCAGCTGGATCCCTACAACGGGATCACAGATCCCCTGGATCATCTTGAGAGCTACAAGGCCCTTATACGGGTCCAAGAGATGATGGATGCCCTCCTCTGCATTGCCTTCCCAGCCATTCTTCACAAGGCAGCTCGAATCGAATATTCCCATCTTGAGCCTAGGAGCATCGACTCCTTCAAGCAACTAGAGAAAAAGTTTATGGTATACTTTGATACCCGCCACAAGGTATCGCCAGAAGCCGATAGTCTCTTCTCGATCTACCAGCAAGATCACGAGTCCCACAGGGACTATGTAACATGCTTTAAGGTGGCCAACCGAGAAATCTACAATCTAGATGGGCCCGTTGCCATGCTGGCCCTGAAAAGAGGGCTTAGGACCTCCCTTTTAACTTATTCTCTTGACAAGAAACCCCCAAGTCCTACTCAGAGCTCATGCTCCATGCTTAGAAGTATATTCGCGCGAAGAAGCCAATCACATCAGAGGGAGCTTGATGGGAGGCCCTTGAAGAGATAGACACGAGGAGCCAAGTGAGACCCAAGGGTAGAAGATCTCTTCAACCTCCTAAACAAGCCCTAAGCCAAAAGACGCCCTTGTCAAGGATAGGGGGTACACTTCTCTCCTCATCCCAAGAGCCAAAATCCTAATAGAGATCGAGGGCGAGCGCTTCTGTGTCACCTCCCCCACTTAAGCTATTTGATGACCACAATAAGTCCAAGTACTGTTAGTTCTATCGAGACCATGGCCACAATACCGAAAAGTCCGACACCTGAAGAAGAAGATCAAGGAGCTAATCCTGTGGGGATACCTCAAGAAGTTCTTCGAGAAAAGAACTCCATCCAGGGCCCAAGGTTGCGAGGCCCACCACGTCACCATCGACATCTAGCCCATGGAGAAGCCTATGGGGATGATCACCTAGGGGCAGGGCGAGAACCTAAGAGAGCTAGAGGTGAAGAGAGAGATAATGATGTAATCCCTTTGATGAGAGAGACCTGGTGGGGGAAGAGAACCTAAATAATGAGGGTATTATTATAGACATGACAATAGCAAAATATATAAAAAAGGGTTATGGTTGATAGTGCAAGCTCATCGAATCTTTTTTATGATGCTTTTATAAGGATGAATATGTCTCCTAACTTGCTAAGGCCAATCTTACATCCTTAGTTGGCTTCACTGGAGATTATATTAGAGCCGAGAGAGAAATCACCCTCCCGATCATGGTTAGATCACCATCCCTAAGCTAAGATCTTTCACCTTATCAGCTTCTTTGAGATTTATTAAGTCGATAGAGGGACAACCCGGGCTAAACCTGCTTGATGCCTCATCTCGACCAAGGGCTCCTTATCCAATTCCTAACCCCGTATGGATCGAGAGATAAAAGGAAGCCAATAGACAGTTCGCATTGCTTGCAAACCATCCCGAAGTCTGAAGAGCCAAGGAGAGCCCTGTCGTGGACCACCTAGATCAAAGAGAGCAGGAGGCAAGAGGGGAGGTCAGTCGAGTGCCTACTATCATTTTTCCCTCGATGACGATCCTCAAAGACAGTGCAGGTGGGAGCCTTCTGGCCAACGAGGAAATAGCCCGGTTGCTCGACTTCTTATGGTGAATGCAGATATTTTTGCTTGGGCTACATCGGACATGTCGTGGATTCTTCCTGAAATAATCACTCACAAGCTAAACATTGACCCAAGAGCCAGCTAATACAGCAAAAGAAAAGAAGCTTTGCACCAGAACGATAAAGGGCGACTGATGAGAAGGTCGAAAAGCTGCTTGTCGTGGGTTTCATCTGGAAGGTACATTATTCCTTATTGCTTACAAATATGGTCATGGTCAAGAATGCCAGCAAAAAATATAAATTTGCGTAAATTACACCGATCTCAATCGAGCATGTCCAAAGGATAGTTTTTTGCTATCCAAGATCGACCAGCTCATAGATGCGATGTCGGGACATAGGTTGCTCAACTTTATGGATGATTTTTTGGGATATAACCAAATCCACATTGACCTAGAAGATGCAGACACACACCGCGTTCATAAAAGACAAGGGGAGATTCTATTACAAAATGATGACATTCGGCCTAAAAAATGCAAGAGCAACGTATTAGTGCCTAGTCAGCAAGGTCTTCAAGATCCAAATAGGCCGCAACATGCAAGCATATATAGAGATATACTTGTTATGAGTGGCTAAGAGTCATACCATATTGTAGACCTGAATGAAGCCTTTGACAACCTCCATCTTTACCAGATGAAGTCGAACCCGGTAAAATATGCATTCGGTGTCACTCAAAAAATTTAGGGCTTCGGTCACCCAGCACGGGATCAAGCCAAATCCCAAGAAAATACAGGCCATTACGAACATGAAGCATCCACTTCGAAAAGAAGGTCCCATGCTTGACTGATCGTATTGCCACCCTCAATCGATTCATTTTATGCTCGATCGAGCATTGTTTGCCATTCTTCAAGGTGTTGTGCAAGATGCACGACTTCACCTGGTCAGAAAATACCTGGCTTTCGAGAGGCTAAAGAATTTCCTTTCCACTCCTCCCCTACTCTCTAGATTGAAGGACAGGGAGGAGCTTGTCCTCTATCTGGCTGTATCTCCAAGCACGGTCAGCTCGGTGTTGGTCCTCACTGATGAAACGGCATCCAAGCCCATCTACTATACCAGCAAGATGCTGCATGATGCGAAAACCAGGTATAACCGATCCAAAAAAATTATTCTTGCACTAATCGTATCTGCTCAATGTCTTAGGCACTACTTTCAAGCTTATCCAATTACGGTCCTTACTGCCCAACCTTTGAGGGCATCCTGAGCTAGCCAAATACCTCAAAGCATCTGACTAAGTGGGCAATGAAGCTTAGCGATTTTGATATCTCGTACCATCCGAGACCATCCCAGAAAGCTTAGGTCTTGGTCGACTTCTTCGTAAAATGCACATGCATAGATGAGGACCCGGAGGAGGCACCCTCTAAGCTAGTGCAATGCCCGCCTGACGAGAGAACGATATAGATTCTCCACGTTGACAGCGCATCAAACTTAGGGGGGAGTGGAGCTGGCCTCATCCTCGCCAACTCGGAAGGAGTGGTAGCCGAGTATGCCCTATGCTTCCTCTTTAAAGCAACAAATAACCAAAACAAGTACGAGGCCCTCTTAGCGGGGCTGAGGGTATCTCACGAGCTAGAAATTACAAATCTAAGGGTATTTACCGACTCGTAGCTCATAGCCGGACAAGTCATGGGCAAGTTCAAGGCTTGGGATCCCCTCAGGGTGAAATCTCTAGATGAAGTGCACTCCCACGTGGTGAACTTTCAGTACTTCAGCATCTTCCACATTTTCGGGAAGAGAATGCCCGTACCGACACTCTCTCTAGGCTTGCGACCTTGCCCGACTCCTAGCTAGGGTAGACGTTTATTGAGTACCTGGAAACACCCAACTTCGGGGCGACTATGAGATCCAGCATGTCCACCCCGAGTCGAGCTAGATGGACCTCTATATAATTATATCAAATATATGCCAAAGGTACCCTACCTGAAGGTCGCATAGAGGTCGACCTCCTGAAGTATGGTCGCATGATTCATGTTGATGGACGGGCAACTTTACCGAAGGTCCTATTCTTATCCTTTGCTGAAGTGCCTGAGACCTTCCGAGGCCGCCTTTGTCCTCTAGGAGATCCATGAAGGCATTTATGGGAATCATGTCGGGGGTAGAACATTAGCTTATAAAGTTCTAAGATAATAGTTACTATTGGAACACCATGCAAGAAGATGCAGTCGAGTTCATACAAAGTATGCACTGCTAGTGGCATGCCCACATCTACGGTAGCCAACTTCTCTCCGTTGTCTCAGCTCTCATTTCCTGACCATGATCGTCCAATAGGGGATAGACATATTGGAACCGTTCCCACCAGCATCTGGCCAGCGGAGATACCTGATGTCGCCATCAACTACTTCACCAAGTGGGTGAAGACGAAATCCCTGGCATGAATTACTGAGAGCAAGGCAAGAGCCTTTCTCTGAAAGGCGGTCATCTACCATTTCAATTTTTTCATACCATTATCATCGACAACGAGTGGCAGTTCGACAACCAGATATTCAGGGAGTTCTATGCCGACCTGAACATCCGCCAACGCTTCATGTCAGTGGATTGCCTACAGGGAAATGGAGAGGTCGAGGTGATGAATTGAACCATTCTCTAAGGGCTTTACACAGACTAGATGAAGCAAAGGGATTTGGGTAGAAGCTTTCCAATGTACCGTGGACCTACCATACCACCACCCCTAGAATCGTGACAGACCAACACCGTTCAATTTGGTCTTCGGCACCAAGATGATAATACCGATGGAGATTGGCCTGTCAATGCTACGAGTGGAGCAGTTCGATGAGTCGAGCAACTCGCTCGCTTCCTCTCCTTAATCTTGATCTATTAGACGAGACAAGGGATAAAGCCCACTCCGCATGACCCATACCGGCAGTGATGGCTCCCTAATACAACTCCCACGTAAAGCTCAAGGCCTTATGCCTGGGGACCTCATTTTGAGACGGGCAGAGATTTCCTAGCCAGGCGAATGCGGGAAGTTGATGTCGAATTGGAAGGGCCCCTACAAGGTGATCGAAGCATTGTACTGAGGAGCCTATCGGATTGCCGAGCTTAATGGTACCCAAATTCTACGAACGTGGAACACCAAGAATCTAAGGATGTACTATCAGTGATGTGTCCCCATCCATGAATGGAATAAAAAAGCCCTTCGATGGAACTTCTCAATCTCATCTTTCTAGAGAATGCCAATCCATCAGACCCCAGATCCGACGAAGTTCAACGAATGCTCTATAGCACCTCCTCCTAGATGGCTACTCCATATCACCTGCACCTATCCGCTAAACCTCAGGTATGGCGAAGTTTGATGGGATGCTCTATAGCACCATTCTCCCGAACAGCCTGCTCCACAGCACCCGCACATATCTATCAGATCTCATGTCTGGCGAAGTTCGATGGGATGCTCTATAGTACTATCCTCCTAGATGGCCTGTTCCATAGCACCTGCACCTATCCTTCAGATCCCATGTTTGATGAAGTTTGATGGGATGCTTTACAGCACCATCCTCCTGGATAACCTACTCAGCACTTGTACCTATCCATCAGACCCTAGGTCTGGCAAAGTTTGAAGGGATGCTCCACAACACCGTCCTCCCAAATGGCCTACTCCACAGTACCTGCACCTATCCGCCAGACTTCAAGTCTAGTAAAGTTTGACGACGCTACAAGACGTCCCACCCAGAAGCTTGCCCCATAGCACTCCCTATCCGCCAGACTTCGTCTAGTAAAGTTTGACGGATGCCTACAATATCGCCACCCAAGGCTTGCTCCATAGCACCTGCACCTATCCACCAGACCCAGGATTGGCGACAGCACTGTCCACCTAGATGGTTTGCTCCACAGCACCCGTGCATGTGCATCCGACCCCCGGGCCCGATAAGGACTGGCGGGACACCTCACAATGCCGGTCTACACCTTGGTGCCCGGGCCTGCCCCATTGGCTTAGCAATAGATAAAGCTTGGTGGGATGCCCTACCATGCTACCCTCTTGGAGGTTGCCCCACCATCCGAATGTTAAGTCGGATGATGGGCGCTAAAAAAAGAGAAAGAAAAAAGAAGAAGAGGGATAATAAAGGAGACTCAAGTTAGCAAAATGTCTCGATTCATTACTGAAAAAAAAAAAATACAAGGGAGCCCCCCGACAGGTTGGGGGAATCAGCAAAATACAAAAGACATAAGAAAGAAAAGGCCCTACGACTACTCATGGCCCTGAGCTCGAGCCAGGGCACAATCGGACTTGAAGGCCTCTATGGTGGTGTCGATCATCGCCCTCATCTTGGCCATCACTCGCAGACAGTCTCCCACACCGAGCATGGTTGAGCCGGCATGTAGTAGCTTCAACAATCAGAGATGCTTGAGGTGGAGTCGGGTCGGCCTCGGCTTGGTGGCTTTAGTCGAGATGACCTGGACCTTGGGATCTGTCCTGCCCCTCGCTCTCTCGGGGTCGTCAGCCATGATGTCATCTAGGTTCGAGATGTTGAAGGCCTGCGCCACCTTCTTCTTGCATTCTTCAAAGCTTTTGAAGAAAGCGCTGCAGACTGCTTCACTCACCTTATCCTCGAACTCTGGCGAGGCCTTGTACCACACGATCACCTAGGTTGCCTCTTCCTTCGTCACCCCGACCACTGACTTAGTGGCTATGGCTTTCACCTCGATCGCAATGACCCGATCCTCCACCAGGCTCAGCTACATTCGAAGGGCATGCAGCTGCCCCTCCTGGCGGAGCATGATGGCCATAGACTCGGCGAGGCACTCTTCCAAGAGGGCAATGTATTTTGCCTTATTCACGATCTCGACCTCGCGGTTTCCCGCTCGCTCCTCGAGCTTGGTGATGAAGTCCCGAGAACTCTCGAGCTCGACCTCCAGCTCCTTCACCTGGGCCTCCAAGCCCAGAACCTAGTCTGCTAGGGCCTTGGCCTTCACCTCTGCAGTATCGGCCCTGCTACGTGACTCCGTGTCTCACTGTACCTGTGCCCGGCACGCATCCTTGATAAGGAACGTATCCTGGATGACTTGGAGATAAGAATCAAGGATAAAATGTTTAACTAACCTTTATATTCCCCTAATTCGAAGCTCAGTGAAGGAACAAAGGACCTACCATGAGTAGCTAGAAAAAGATGCTGGAGATGATCTCGCCACCGTGCGGATGCTCCTCTCCCTACGGTCTCGTGGCTGTAGAATGAAGCCCAGCAACCTCTCCGCCAAGGAGAGGTCTTGGTGAAACTTTTGTGAGAGAAGGTTTTATCCCGATCAGTTGGGGGACTTTGGCGTAACAAAGCAGTGCAACTACCTACTTGCCCGAGAATAACTTCTTGTCACCAGCAAACCAGCCATGATCACCTATTTAGTTAAAGACTTGAATCGTATATTAGGACAATAATAGAGATTAATGTAAAACATTTTTCAACGTATTCTTGATATGAATATTTCAAAACAAAACTTTGGGAGGAATTAAGGCAGTATAACCCTGACATATAATCCAATAATTAAATAAATGAAATAAGATGGTTTGGCATTTGAAGGAACGGTTTGGTGCTTTATTTTACATGAGGGTCGCTGAGGTTATTGTATTTTGTTTGTTTGAGAAAAAAAAAAAAAAGGTCATATAATGAGCTGAGGTTATTGTATTTCGTTTGTTTGAGAAAAAAAAAAATGGTCGTATAATGATTTTTAATTGGCCATGATTTCAGCTAAATCATCTTAGACGACTAAGGTTTGGAGCATTTGGTCAGGAGAGCTGCAGGATTTGGATTTGTTATCCGAGATCCAGGTGATAGGCAGCTGACAATTGGGGGTTCTAGTCTTTTTGAACTTTCCATTCCAAATAGAGTCCAGAGCTACTTAGATGGATATTATCTACTATACAGACAGGAGATACAAGCAGCAAGAATCTTTATTAAAAAAGATTCTATTATATCATTGATTGGATCTAGGATGAGACGAAGTAGTTGAAGGTTTATCTGCTTCTTCACGACATTTGAACTCTCTTCATGCCTCGGCCACGGTGGTTATTAATCTTGTATTCTAGGAGGTAAACAACATGATTGATTGAATTGTATCTTTTGTTAAAAGACTAGATCTGGCACTAGTACGAGATTTACCATCTTTGGCCTTTTAAACTGTATTCATATACATGTGATGATCAGCGCATTGCGCCCCCCCCCCCCCCCCCCCCCCCAAAAAAAAAAAAAAAAAAAAAAACAAGAAGAAGAAGAAGAAAGAAATAACCTCTGATCGTCATTCTTTCCAATAGAAAGATGATCGTTTGAACTGACGTAACGAGGAATCATTCATCAAGTCTGAGGTTTTATGCAAATATGACAGTTATGGAAGATCGAAAATTGGAGTAATCATGCCTCGTCTTGGGGGTGCATAATTTACTAGTTGGTTCGATGTAAAGAACCATTGCAGTTTCCACGTCATCAACTCCTTTGATGATGCTAAAAAAAAAAAAAAAAACTCCTTGATAATGGAGATGAGGTGATTAACCACTACTTTATATTGCTCTTAATCTAAAGATAAACCTGATCACTGTGATAAAAAAATTTGCAAATAGATTGCTGTGAGAGGCTTTTGAACGTTAGGATCAGTAATTCCTGGGCCTGATCATAACGTTGATAAAGCCCTGTGGGATCAAAGAACTTTTCTGCAAGCAGATAAGGATTCCGATGGCTTTAATCCTGGTGCGGATGGGATTCTCTTTTCCTGTCCCTGTGAGTGGAGACCCTAACATGAAAACTGAAGCGGTGAAAGAAGCATACCTGACAAGAAAAGACACTGCAATGGATTTCCCGGTGATTAACAACAGCTTATCACTAAGGCGGTAGCTTGATTGGTAAAGACTTTATCTCATATTCAACCAGTTACGGGTCGAAGCATGATCCATGCTCAGTGACTTTATTAAATCTAGGAACTGTTTCTTAGGATCCGATGGATTGGATTGGATGATAATTGCAGGTTCGGATCCACGCGATATAACTCGATTAAATTTAGAAACTATTTCATGGGAACCGTGATGAATTGGATTAGATGAGAGATCAAGATTCTCCTTCTTTGTTTCCGTTCTATCGATCGGCATCTTAGTAAAGGTTGCGAAAACCTAAGCACCTTATATCGAATATTATCTGGCGAGGCAGGACCTGCGAAGGTAGCTACACCAGATTTAACCCTCCATCCTTTTTTCTGTGTAAAAAAATTAAAATTAAAATTTAATAATTTTATTTAAAAAAAAAAACCCACAACAACAACAACTTCATGGGTCTTTGAAACAAGCATGCTATACCCAAGTTGTGTATGCATTTCATGAGAATAAAAAGATTACAAGAGTCGAGTATCATGTTCCAGAAGATGACCACTTTTGTTCTGGAATTCAATTTGTCGAGAAGAAATAAGGCATTGATGAAAATGATAGCTTATTTGTTATGTCCATGATGAGAAGGCAAATGTTCCCAGGGTATCACTCAACAAGCATGTTTTATAAACAAGGAATGTATAAAAAAGATAAGGTTTTTTTCCCTTGTGATCCCGCTGAATTTTTTTTTTTTTGGTATTGCGGGTGTGCATAATTGATGCAAATAAATTTACAGAGGAATCGGTGTAATAAAAGACCTTACACAGAGGGAGCCCTTTATGGTTTTCGACGGCAATTTCTAGCAATAAAATCATCCGAGTAGAAAAATGCACCAAGGGTCCTATGTACTCTTGTCTGTTAATCATTTCCAAATGTCAATGTTATAGAGTTTTTTAAAATTGTTATAATAAAGATGACCTACCGTGGGATGCGGCAGCAATAGGCTTCTTAACAACTTACTAGATATGGTTGAACATAGATGAAGGAAATTGATTAGGTCCTCCATAATATAAGACAGGTTGGTCAAGCAAGAAGATTTCCTTGCCTAAGCAATTGGAGAAAAACAAAAAAGAAAGAAAGAAAGGCCAGGTTATTTGCAAACTGGTAACTGATTAACTTGTCAACTAGAATTTGGATCATACTTTAGGACAATGAATAATAAGGATAAAGTACTAGAGGTTTACAGCTTCCTGATATACTTTGTTGAGGTTTCGCAGCAATCAATGGGAACAGAAGCAACCAGCACCTTTGTGTTAAATTGTTCTGATTGGAAAAAATTCCATGTCCATCAGGTTACTGAATTACATCCCTTAAGATAAGTAGTAACAAAAATAACATCAAAATGATATCAAATTCATGTAGACATTTCCAATTATAAGCTCATTGCCAGAAACAAGAAGCCGAGACATGTCATAGGCAACACTTCTCACAGAAAAAGGAGTTTTAAACCCAAAGGAGTGCAGAAGTCTAACAAATCTTATTCATGGATGAAGTATGACACATCCCAAAATGTAAGTGTACAATTACTGCCTCTTTTCTTCTGCTTTTTTGGCTGTAAAAGAAGCAAAATATTAGAAATAACTCTTAGGCAAAGAACAAATGAATGAAAGATCCAAAGTTACTTTAACAATAATAGTTTAAATGACAACAGAATTAAAATTGCTTGATTATGTAAATGAATATTTCAGGTGAAAGTTTTACATCCGGCAGACTATAGAATGATACAGCATCTAGACATAATCAATGAAAAACATATAACTGAGATATTCTTTAGGTGATATGTGGTAATATAAGGGCTCGATTTAATTAGGAAACAAAATTTGAAGGAGATAGATTTTCACTTTTCATTCTGTGTCCCAAGTACAAATGCTGAAATGGATGCACTTCGTCCCATTACTGTTCAATTTGCTGCATACCATCATCAACTCTGGTGAGCACCTCTTGATACCTTATATGCTACCTATTCTGGTGGAAACTAAACTAGCTGCTTCAATGAAGTTGAACCGACAAGATTATAGAAGAAAAGAGAAATTCTGCTTAAATAGAGTCCCAAGGAACATCGCAGGATTCCGAGACTGACACAAGGTTATAGAGAGCACAATTCACCCAGTTTTTCATGAGAACCTTTTTCTCGCTAATATCTAAACAACTCTGCTAATTATTAGTGATCAAACTGGAAACATCTATCACCTTATCAAACATAATATAGACCAATGTGAGCGTACAACCATCCATACAGTTTCGAAAACATAAGCGGCAGAAATTAACTAAAGATCAACATCATAATATTGCAGTATAATACATAAATGAGTTACTTCGAACTTTTTAGACCCCACTAGCAGCATAAGAGCTATTGAAACTAAAAGTGATTCAATCAATGAGTTTAAACCTTATATTTGTCATAACCGGTTGTGCTCAGCACATGCCAATCTACTCTTTCTTGATCGTACACTGTAATCCTTGAGGAATCCCTCTTGAATATACTTAACTCAATGATTTATGCTCAAGCTTATTTTCTGATGCAAAGATATGAAGAGACCGCCCTCTGCTCCCTCATAAAAGTATTGGGAGAATTATGCAGACTGCTAAGTCACTAACCATTTTTCTGTTTGATTTAAAAGAAGATCTAGTTGACAAGCTGCTTACTGAGCATATAATGAAGCCTCCAATCCTGTGAGATCTGCATTCCTGCATTTTCCAAATGCTGATGCGTGACAATCTTAAAGTTGAACCTCCATCAAGAACAGGTTGTCAAATTCCAGATATATTTTCAATTTTCCTTCCATAGGTAGGTTTCAACAGATCAAAGACTTGATATCGAGAAATATATGTTTAAGGCAGCATAACTGGTTCATGCACCACAACAAGTTAGTTGGTCTCACTCAAAGAGGCTGTGAAATTTGTGACAATAACAAGCATAATTCTACAGTTCTTGGGTTAATTTTCTATCTTCCATCAAATGCAAGGATCAAGGAATCTGAGAAACAATAAAACAAGACGTGGACAATATGAACTTGAGAATCCCACATCAAAATAAGATGAAATCAGCACCCTGTCAAATTTCTGACAACAAACTACCAAGGAATTGCAAAACTAGTTAATTGAGGACTACTGGCAAACCTTCACTTAAAAAAAGAAGCAAATAACTTGGAGACATTTGACCAATGCATCTGTATTATCTATATATCCATCTTAAAAATGCTAACCAAAAAGCAAGGAAACGTTTTAATTTTTAAAGTAGGGACCCTGTAAACTACAGCACATTTTTGTTCATACGAATCATTCTATTAACCATTAAACTTCTTTTTTTCATTTTTTCTCTCCAACAGATTGATAGAAATATAGATGAGACCTTGTCCTTTCAAATATTATTAAATGTATTAGTTGAGGGAAGCTTCAAACGCAAAGTCATACATCGCCATTAGCCAACAATTATATGCATCACCTTTTGGTTAAGGTTCTTTTCTTTTTCCCATTCCACATCACGACATGCTAAATCCTTGTGCGCTACTGGAAGGGGTAATAGGTGAACCGCAGGCAAGACTAAAAGCGCACACCATGTATTCGACGATATGCCTCCACGACGGAAGGTAAAAAAAAAGGACGGTGTCGCCCGTATTTACCTTGATACCTGGGAAGCTCTGGCGGAGCTCCTCCTCGGGAATGAGGATGGGCCAGGCCTCGCCGGCATCGCGGAACATCTGCTCAGTCTCGAGGAGCTGGCCGCGGTCGAGGATGCGCTGGCGGATGACCTGGGCCGGGGTGGAAGCAGCGTCGATGGCCTCCTCGACGCCGTTGACGTAGGTGACAACGACCTGTGGGGGGTGGTCGTCGGTGCGGCGGTGCATCTCGACCTGGCACGCCGGATTCGACTCCTTTGCCTTGCGCGCATTGCACTGCGCCAGCAGCTCCATGCACGCCGTCTTCCGCGGGTCCAGTGGGTTGCACTCGATCCGCACCTTGGACAAAAACTTCAGCATCCTGCTCTTCTCTTCGCTTCCCCTGGTTCTCTCAATCTGGCCAGAGAAGGACTACTGGGCCGGCGCATGAGATGCCTCTCCCTATTTTTAAAGCGGGCATCATATATAACAATTTACTGCTTATAGCTACAAAAACGATGCCGTATTAAAATTAGATATTCTAAGTAATTAGGCACATGCGAATACACGTGTAGAGCACGATCCGAAGAGCTAAAAACAAATACGCAAAAGATAGGATATGTGTAGCATCTTTTAGTCAAAACCTTGTTAAAGGAATATGAAAACATCTAAGCAAAACAAAATAATGGAAAAAAAAAAAAATCAATAATTTCATAAATTTCGACGTTTTTAGGCGGGCTCTCTTTTATTGAGAACCTGGGGAATCGGGACAAGGAGTTTTAAGGAGTTCATTTTTGTAATGTCCTTGAAAATAGGTTATGAGAAAGTCATCGGACCATTGATCTAACTACCATAAAAATCTATGAAATAGATTGAAGGGGAGTCCAGAGCTTTCCCTTCAAGCAAAGTTTGGCTTTTTTTTTTTTTTTTAATCTTAAAGCCATTGTCTTTGCTCATGCTACCCTAAAGATTGGCTTTATAGCTTTTGTATGATTTTTTTTTTTTTTCTGGTAGAAAATAAATGCTGATCTTGCATTCATAAGATTGGAAGGGTACAGGAAATATAAAACTTCGATTTACAAACCTCCGTAATTTACAGAACCTAACATATAGCAGTAAACAAAAAAAAAAAAAAAAAAAAAAGGAGAAAAGGGTCTTAAATACAGTGGACACCATCCAACAGCAACGAGCGAAGAAAATAAAACATCTGGAGATTAGAAAGCTGGAGTCGGTTGCAGCAAAAACTCCCGAATTCATCCATTCAATCGATAAATACCGATCGATGATGTATAGGCAGAGCAAGGTGTCGAAGTAGTTCTTTGTCGAAATAAGCGATAGAATCCTGCTTCCAGTTCGAAGAAGGAGATGTGGAGCCAATGCTTCTTTGATGGTAAAAGACATCGACACCAAAGAAGTTGACAATGAAACTAAAAAATGTGCAGAATATTCCAAAACGGGTTGGCCGGACGTGACCGGCGAAGCAACTCCATTACCATCCAGAAGCTCGGAACATCGGTAAAACAGCATACGGAATTGAAGGATTTTAATCGAGTGCATATGCCATCAAAGTTGGAGCAAACGAGTAGCAGTCGAGCATCCTTTGGTGTGCCGATCGAAACATTGAATGTGCCGGTAATTAATCCTATGGATATATATATATATATATATATATATATATATATATATATATATATATATATATATATATATATAATGATCGAACTTTGGTGACTTCCGGTATATTGAAAATATAATCAGTAGCCCTGTTAGATATATGCTGTATGATATAGAAGTCTACGAGGGAGAGTCTTTCGTCGACCTGTTACCGTCCTGGAAAGTAGCGATGATACTTCCCGTGTTCTCCAGAATTCCAGGCAATCGATGTAGCTATCCAGTAATATTGAAGAAACCGTGAATAATAAGTATCCTTCGACCCCATAAAAATAAATTTGTCAGTATAATTGCTTCGGGGCACGAGGCAGCAGCAGCGAGAAGTATATCCTGTTATTCCTGTACTCGAAATGTATAAGAATGATAAGCCATGAGTGAACTGGATGATGGTATTACTTATATGATAAGCCTCGAACATTGACATCATACCGAATCCCGTAATCGAAAGAAATAAAATAAGTAGCTGCCAAGATCGAAACTTGTGTTTTATGAAACATGGGTTGGGACGTTAGAATCCAATGAGGGATGGGTAAATTGGTTTAAGAGTTTTTGCTTTAGTTGTCATGATATTTTTAACTAAATTTAATGGTTACAAATATTTGTTAACAAAAATCATCGGTACTGGTTGGTAGAAATCCTCGCGGGGATGTAAAAAAAATCGCATCAACATTCCCATACCGATACATGCAGTTTTAAGATGTGTGATGGTTATAATGCATGTACGGGTATATGATAGAGAATTTCTGCACGAAAACTTCTGACTAGAATCTAAATCTAAAAAAAACATATGAAAGTTTTATTTACTTTTTTCAAAAAAAGTAAATACTGGTTGATTATAAATGATACCGAGAATATCATATTAATGGATGCTGCAGTTTTGTCGAAGACATGCCGATCTATCTAATTGGATATATAGCTACTTCAACATACGACGTCGAGATTTCCTTGGAGATATACGAATGTTTCAAAATTTATAAAAGTAACAAAAATATGGATGTTTAGTCATGATGGAAAGATTTCTTGATGATGGCCCCTCCGATGTCTAAATTAATCTTTCATCGAAACAAACATAAAAGGGAGGTTATAATTCTAGATGGATGGAAGTGGCGATGGATCGCAATGTATAGGAGCGGCGAAGTCGGACGAAGTAGCAGAAATGGAAAGATGAAAATGACGGAACGTGGTTGAAGCTTGAGAAAAGGTGAGAGAAGCTTAGGGAATGAAAGCTTGTATGAGAGAAAGAGAAAAGCCTAAAGAAAAACGGGCAAAGCTGGAGAGAGAGGATGAAGCTCGAGGAAAAGTGGACGAAGCCTTGCAAGGGAGTGGGGGAAGCTCAATATGTTCTCTTATGGGCTTCTCTTGACTTCATCTCGCTCTGGCTCTCGTTGGCTTGGTTTCCGGCTTTAGTTGGTTTTTGCTTCAGCTTCAACTTAGAACTCGGGAAGCTTAGAACGGACTTAAAAAGTTTCCATTAACTTATTCGAAAGATCCATAAAAATAATTTTTATAGGTAGGTATGTCGAAGTACCTATCACCTAAATAATATGTTCTACGGCACAGGAAATTGTGGCCGGCACATCTTCATGGTAAGCATGCATTTACAAAGCACATTTTCCTGTAGGAGTGGCCAGCATGGTTAGGAGCGGTGTGAAGCACAATTTTATTGCAAGTACACTTCTACCGAGGTATGTCCCGGTAGTGATAGGTGTCATGAAGGCATAATACTAGATTACCTGCTCCCCTATGAAAAATAGAGCATGCAGGGCTCTTTCCCTTTTAAATAACATATGACAATATATGAAAAATATGCCCTTTGTGCTAAGTTGGTAGGCGACGTGGTGAGTTATACCGGACTTTGCATATGCTTGACCATTTCAAAGTATATCAATGGATAATTAGTGAAAAATTTAATTGTAAGGGATGGTAATTTGACTAGGTTGCAGCTTTATTGTTAGTAAAATAAATAAAGTTTTGCCTTTATCTTCAATGCCAGGTAAGTTTACTGCCGCAATGAAATACTTGATAGATAAGTTTATATCGCAGAGATCACAGACCCCCTTCATATTCTATGCGTCATTCGTGGAATACCTTATGAAACTAGCAGGTTTGTAATCAAAAATTCGAGCATGGAATAAAATAGGTAAAGTCCAACATCTCTCGCCAATATTCTAAACCTATGAAAATATCTACCCAATGAAATTGGTAAATCAGCAATCTATTCTCGGGTTACTAGAAAAGTTTTCATGTTTGAAAAATAGTCGTGTGATTTCGTGACATTGTCTTGGTTTGGCTATCTATATACACCACTCTGTTGGCCACGCCCGGTCTAATCACAATCTTTAATATCCCTAGATAAATTTTATATAAAGGTTTTTTTTTGAGATTCTTGATTATCAAGTTATTTGGTAACATATTTAATTATATTAGAGAGCTCCGCATGCTATAAGTTACGAGATCGGGTTATATCTTTCGCACATGAATGAATAATTTTTTTTTTTTTTTTTTTCATGGCATCAGCTGTTGGATGGTGCAAAAGTACTGTATTCAATACAAGTGCTCATCTTCCAAAGCACAGTTTGTTTTTTCCTCATGCCCAACTCTTAAAGCTTCATGCCCTATCCAATAGTTGATGTCGCAAAATAATATTAATCATCGATCCACGTAAAAGATATCACCGGACCCATAAGTTATTATTGATATTTTAGTTTGCAACGACTAGTTCATTGAATATGTATTTGAATCATATGTGGTGATAATAGATTTGCACGAGAACTTGGGATTTCTTTTCAAAGAAATGGATCGAAGCGCCATGGCTTGATATTCGTAGGAGAGAGGTGGGTTGTGACGCAAGTTGCAAAGATGATATGCAGAGTTTAGGAGCTCTCACGAGAGAGAGAGGTGAAAAGAGGGATGTAGATCTGTAGCAAGTGGTAATAAATCGAGGGGAACGCAATTTTTGAGAGGAAGAGATATTTTGTGGGACAAACTTTGAAGGGTTTACTTGGATGATTAAAATCTCATAAGCCATATCTATTAGTTTATTTTGTTTTTCTTTTTTCCAACAAAAGTTTTGTTTACATTTTTCACATGTAATATCAAATATTTATATATTATTTATTTATATCCATCGAAATTGAGCTAAGCCCGAGCAAACTAGGCATATATCATGCTTTGAATTAATAATTATATATCGAGCTTGTGAGCTAGCTAGGTGAGTTATGCTTTGAATTAAGAATTATATATCGAGCTTGTGAACTGGCTAAGTGAGTATATATGGAGTAAAATTTTGATCAAACATCAACCCACAAAAGCTTGCTTGGCTTGCTATCCCATTAATGACCGAGGTGATGGTAAGTATTTGATACATGCACTTTTGCTTGCAAATACGCCCTTTGTGCACGGTTGTATACTTTAAATGCGAATATTAGCTATATAAGTAGGCAATAATAGTCGGCAATTACAGAGACCGGCATCCCAATAATTGATGGAGGACGAAGTGTATTCCCCTCGGCTCACTTTTTTTTTTTTTTGGATATAGATGGGGCCCACCTTCTTTTTCAATACAACTCTGGTGTGATAGCTGTTGAAAAAATATCCTGGATTCGACCTTCGAACGAAGTCTAAACAAGTAGAAAAATGCAGTAAAAAATCCTATCCAAAAGAAAGAGAAAAGAAAAAGAAATTTGGAAAGCCTCTCGGATCTCGGCCCGCAGGCCTAGTGAACCCGCAGCCTAGGTTGGCTCGCAGGGTGCAACTCCGCACCATGCAAGTGTAGGCACCGCTTCAGGCCTAAGTGAGTAGGCCTGGGCCCAAGCCCTAACTCAGTTCTCCTCTGCAATGATTTTTTGCATAAAATTTGATGCGATTTGACAGTTCTGTGTATTCCGCGCGATGACCGGATGGCAGTATGCGTTCCGTGCATGGATCGGACAGCGGGCATAGTTTGCAGTATAATTCATACATCTGATTCGATTTGGATACCATTCTCGATGCGATCGAGATCGATAAATGGCCGGAAGTTGATTTATAGCCGAATACTGATCCGAAGAACTTCGGGACTCCGATTTTGACATGATTTAGAGCGCTGGATTCTTGGTGAGACATTTTTTACAACAAAGAACATAAACTATGGACAGATGAGCAGGCTAAGTATGAGGATTAAAAGAATGGTGAATGGTCTCTAGTTGAGAGTTTGTACGAGGAATTTTGAAATTTCTTGTTGAGAGACTTGTACATGGTTGAGAATAGAAATTTCTAATTTATTTTTCTCGTAGTAAAATATTGTATGCCCATTTAACTATATATTATATTATATTTTATTTTATTCCTTCTTATTTCTCTTGCAATATCAACATCAATAACATGATTTTAAAAATAAAAATTCATATTTTGCACGAATGATTGCTTGATAAGCGATATTAGTACCGTTGATATCCAATAATAGTAGCCTAAAAGATCCAAAAATAAGAAATCCTTTAAAGTTCGCAAAAGATCATCATTCGTGTCGAGTCCAGTCTCCAGGATATTCAACGATAAAGGGTGCAATTTAGACGATGGTACTGTTTACCTCCCATTATACATGGCGAACATATACTCTTTTCTTCAGGGTAAAATGGTAGGTTAGAGTACTTCAAAAATACAAATTTCACAAGAAGTAAATGGAGTCAGGTGCACAACTATTGGACAAGCTATATAACCTTCACAAAGTCGGCAAAAGTTCCACGGTTGGACCGATTCCTGGTGTTACTTATTTTTGGCACGTTCACCAATTGCCGCCCTCGATCCAGAGCGGACCCAAGAAAAACCCAATCCTCGAATTCCGTCGCCGCTCTCGTTCCATTACCCGGCTTGGTGGCTTGCTTTCCCTCTCGCACCCCAAACCCCTCCTTTAAACAAGCACCGAAAACCCTTAAAAACGAGGGGGCGGCGCCCATTATCGGGCAGAATGCCGCAAATCTCCTCGAACCTTAGGCTGCTCTTCCCCTCCTCGTGCCTGCTGCTCTCCAAGAATCCCTTCTCTCGCTTCTCCCTTACCCCCTATCTCTTCTCCAAGCCCAGAACTCGCCTTAAACCTCACTTTCCTTTCACATCCGTGCTCTCCTATTCCTGTAGGAAAGGAAGAAGGGCCGGCGGCGGCGGCCTCCCCCAGAGGAGAGGCAGGGGTACTATCAGGGAAGAACGGGGAGGCCGCAGCGTGCTACCCCAAAGGAGAGGCAACAGTACATTGAGGGAAGAAATGGGTAGGGATAGAGCGCCGGAGATGGAAGAGAAGGAAGGACTGGGGTTCAACAAGAGGAGGGCGGAGGGGACGGACAAGAGCGTCAAGCCCAAGACTCTCCAGCTCAAGATGCGGAAGCTGAATCCTGTCAACACCATCTGTTACGTTCAGGTGGGGATTGCTTTCAATCTTTTCTCGTTCTTGGAATTTTCCTCTTGTGGGTTCTTGAAATCTTGGGAATCCGTTTTTATAGTCCATCCGAATTTCCTATGTTGAATCTCGTATCTTGTTAAAGTTTAAACAAAAGGAATTAAAATATCAGATTTTGGTAAAAAGATTCAAACTTTCCTGGATTTTGCTTGGTGATAATGATATGATATTGTAGAAAAAGGTATTTAAAAGCTTCGATTCTGGTAAAGAGGAGATTCAGACATGGCCTTGGATTTGTTTGTTATAATGATTTTGTAGCACCGGTCTTTGCACAAAGTCGAACATCCTAAATTTCTCCAGATCTCCAAATTCTTAAGTCTTAAATCCTTTTCTCGATCGTCTTTGCACAAAGTCGAGCATCCTAAATTTCTCCAGATCTCCAAATTCTTAAGTCTTAAATCCTTTTCTCGATCAAAAGGAAACTTTTTTTAGCGTTAGGGCCGCGAAATTTTCAGTGCCATGGGTTTTCCTTTCTGGCCCCTGTTTCTTACTTTTTTTATTTCCTATCTTTAATTCTTCTCAGACAGCATGTTCGAATCACTTGTTTGAGTTCTCTTCTTTCTGTATTTGTAGTTGAAAATTTATTGATGTACTGGTTTCATGTTTTCATCTATTCTTGCTGTGTGTGTACCATCTCTCTGGGCCAGATTAAGGCTTCTTTTTTGGTAGGGTACACTAAATTTCAAGATTGTATTTATGGTTTTGAAACTAGAGACCAGTATTATAATCATTTTGTAGTTGATATGGCTTTGGATAATGCGGGACCAGTTTACTGTGAATAGACTTATCTCCTTTGTTTTGGGCTTTGTTCTGCAGATACTGGGGACAGGAATGGACACACAGGACACCTCACCATCAGTTTTGCTGTTCTTTGATAAACAGAGATTTATTTTCAATGCTGGTGAGGTATGTTTGGCTCCAGTGAAACATCCACTCTTTTATTCCAGCCATCTTTACTTCTAGCTGCATCTTTTTAAGGCATCTTGAAGAATGTAGATAAAGTGGGGTTTCATTGTACAATATCATGATAATTTCCGCAATAAAGATTACATAATTTTCCCCCTAGAAATGCATTTTTAAGCAATCCAATATATTCAGAGTCTCAGTAATTGGTGCAAAAATGTTGCAACAAGCCTTCAAATTTTATGTTAAATTAATTGAGGTCAGTTGGTAATTCTAAGAATTCAGGGCTATTGTGGTTCTTAATTGATTGTGTCACGGATAATTAGTTGAGGTCTTTCTTGATTGGGTTTAAACTTGGGCTTTCTTGGTATCAATTGAGAAGGATGGAGGTATGACTCAGCCCAAAGAAAGGTGGTGATGCTTTAGGTGATACTGGATTTGAGAGTTAAACTGTGGAATTGGATATGGTATGATATATGACAAAATTAAAATACATTAGGTTCCTTTCATGGACTAGCTGTTATTATTTTGTGA
Organism: Areca catechu; assembly: GCA_021397845.1. Classification (NCBI taxonomy): domain Eukaryota; kingdom Viridiplantae; phylum Streptophyta; class Magnoliopsida; order Arecales; family Arecaceae; genus Areca; species Areca catechu. The sequence goes on along the minus strand of CM038042.1, from coordinate 167,942,561 downwards.
GATATTATCTTGATAAGAGCATGACCTTGGCTATGGGAGCTAGACAAATTGGAAGTGCAACTAGCATACAGAAACATCTTTGCTGAGTGTAGAAATGATGATCATCTTCTCCTCAAATATGCAGTAACTGCTTTTCAGTCCATTGACCTGACAACCTAGTCTTTACTTGTATAATGGGACCACCTTAAGTTCCTCCCATCAGAAACACAAATTTCTTTTCCTTGATCAAAAAATGTAAAGCCCTTCCACCATATTCTTCCTTTCTCCTTGTACTAAATTAAGCTTGCAGGTCATGCAATCAAGGGAACAAGTAAATCCATAACTGAATAGGCCATTTGATCATCCAATAGAGATTCAATTTGACATCCCACCATCTGGGTGTCTGACATAAATGATGCACATGTGGCATGCGTTGGCAGGTTTTAAATCCGGCTTACATTATGTATATTGAGGCTGGATGTGTGGTGGACACTATATTGGAGGGCCAAGAAAATCCAACAAGAACTACTACCACCCCACTGAGCTGGTTAATGGTCCAGGGTGGATATTGCATTGACATAATTGCAAGGCCATTGTTTTGTAACGTAGCCCTTTTAAGTAGCCACCCAATCCTTGCAAAACCGTCGCTGTTCATCTTTATTATCCACCCAAAAATCATGGCAACTGAAGCTTGAAGGTGATGAGTTGCAGTAGAAAGAATAGAGAAAGCAGATATCAGTGCATTTCCCACTTTTCTTTTTCATAATATATTTATATGCGTCAATTTGTATTTTTATGTGTTTACACAAATTGTACATACACAAAGACTCACACATATATAGAGACAGAATCTAGGATCGGTACCCTAGTTTGGTTATCCATTATGTGAACAGGCTTAAAACTGAACAGGCTTAAAAGCGAGACTTAATGTGGAGGTTGGGCTGTGGGTGGTGGAGCGGGGGATGGGGTTAATGAATTTGGAATTCATCTCAGGCTTCATCACCAATTATATTTCAGGAGAATTAAGAATACCTTGTTTTCAAATTATATACCTATCAGGAGATCTTCAGTTGCAGTTGACATCTTTATTTTATAAATCTCACCATGTTCTTCATCATATCCACCATACCACTTGGACAATTGGATTTCTTTCTGTTATCATTCTGCTTACTTTCTTGAGTTTTGAGACAAACTTCTTTTCTGTGCATTTTAGCTCTCTTGCCATGGATGTCTCTAATTCAACATTATCATCCCAGGATGTCTGCATGAAGACATAATCACCTGTATCATGCTTTTCATTGGCTATTGGCTTGTCTCTTTGTCCGCTCCTTGGTACTTGACTGTCTTCTCTAGTGCACTGGGCATTTATTGTTAACTCATCTGCTGCCTAGAGGTTTATAGCATCTTCTGCCTACAGCATCTTTATTAGTGGTCGTCTCACTGGCTAATCAGCATGCTCCCCTGGAGGTTGTCTTTGCTAGGCAAAGAACTTTGTTGCTAGCTTGTATCATCATCCCCTTTGCTTTGGGTTCTTCATTGCTGGGCTCATCATGTTAACAAATTCCCTTAGGTATATGCACTGCAGCTCAATAACCTATACCTAGGTGGGTTCCATTGCATAATGACTGCCAATTTGCCTCACTTGGTTTCTTGATGGTGATATCTCAACTGGCTTATGCCCTAGGGTTTTACTTCCTTATATTTTCAAATACTGATGCATGTTTATGCTTCTAATGGCCTTGGATTCTCAAATATCCGCTTGCCTCATCTTTCAAACTCCACCACTAGTGACACTTATGTTTTAACCTTGATTGTTGTCAAAACTTCTTGGGTTGCGAAGCTTTCAGGGATGGATAGTGTAGTAGCCTATTTTATGCACAAAATCATTATAATGTTGATATCTACAATATGTTCTCACATGTATAATCTTGCAAATAAATCTTCAGCCATATAACTGGATAGGCAAGAGTGAATAATGTATAAGAATTAGGCTTCTAGAATTTTGGGGGCTAAATCTGAAAATAAATTATTTTCCTTTTTTTCATGATATTTTTTGCAGAAGTGCTGATATATCCTCTCCACCTACAATGCATAACCTATCTTGAGATATTGATTACTATTGACTTCTCAGTAAAATGTCAAAGAGGCATTTAGTTTCCCATTTTCTAACTAAATTCATCTGGTTTCAGGGGTTGCAGCGTTTCTGCACTGAGCACAAGATCAAGTTATCAAAGGTATGGGATCTCTGAGAGGTCAGATAAATTTTCTTTTCTCCAATTTTCTCCTTTTTAACTCTGTTTTAGTTATGTCACTTGGCCATGGTTTATTTTTAGTTTTTTACCAACTTCTTTCCTTTTGTTTTCTATATCTCTGCATCCTCTTGTAATTACCAAGATGTTGCTTGACTTCTTGTGGTCATAGCCATGGCTTTTTACATTTTCAGAACCTATTTTGATTGGTTTTCCCTCTTCCCTCAGATCGATCACATGTTTCTGACTCGAGTGTGCTCAGAAACTGCAGGTGGACTTCCGGGTAAGTGATTGTTTTACTTGGAATTGTACGTAAATTTTCTTTTATGGTTTAAAAGTGATGGAGACTAGATGCAACTGAACATGTTGTGACTAAGAAGGTCAAGTAGAAGATGTTGCCCTCTTAATCTCTGATTTCTGGCTCTTGCTTATACCTTTAAATAGAAAATGCATAAATAATGGTTTGCTTTCACTTTTTTGTAGGTCTTCTGCTTACTTTAGCAGGCATTGGAGAGGAAGGAATGTCGGTAAGTAATAGGATAATTTTTCCCCCTTCTGCTTGAAAATTGATTCATTTTCATATTCACATATGCATGCCTTTGATTTGACATATTTTTAGAATAAAATATGGTTTTCTTTTTCTTTTGTATTTTAGGTCAATATATGGGGTCCTTCTGATCTTAACTATTTAGTTGATGCAATGCGATCTTTCATCCCAAATGCTGCCATGGTTCACACACACAGCTTTGGAGTGACACAAGATGCTGGAGCTAACTTTTCAGGTCCGGAAGATTGGAAATCCACAGATCCTATTGTTCTTATTGATGATGAAGTGGTCCGGATATCTGCTATTCCATTTAGGCCAAGATCTTCAAAAAATACTATGGTCAGTTCTAATGTTCCAAATTTGATTTGGTTGGTGAAGTGAACACTAGTCAGTTAACAGATTGGAATGCCCCTTGTTTACAGAGCTTCGACAGTGAAACAGGATCAGCCCTAAAGCCTGGTGAGATTGCTGTGATCTATGCATGCGAACTGCCAGAGATAAAGGGAAAATTTGACCCAGATAAAGCTGCATCTCTTGGGTTGAGACCTGGACCAAAATATCGTGAACTGCAACTTGGGAACTCGGTCATGTCAGATCGCCTCAACATCATGGTTGGTCATTTGAATGTTTTAATCTTTTGAAAGCTTTCAGTTCAGCTTTTACCAAAGAAAAAAGGCTTTTGGGTCAGTAAAACTTACTTGAAGAACACTTGCTGTCTCATGTTTCCATAAATAATAATTTTTTTTTCCTTGATATTGTTAATCCCCCTTATGAAGAACATGTTGTCCTTAAGTTTTATCCCTTATTTTGTAGAAAATTGCTACTTCTTTTAATTTTCTTGCAACATTTGCTATTTCCAGTTGACCTAGAATAAATTCCCCCCTCTAAGCTTACATTATAGGCGTTTCAAAGTTTTGCTTATTTGCCATGTTTTGTAGGTTCATCCAAGTGATGTTCTTGGGCCTTCATCCCCTGGTCCTATTGTACTTCTGGTGGACTGCCCTACACCACTTCATACCTTTGAACTGCTGTCCATACAATCTCTTAATCCTTATTACACAGATTCTGCTGATCAACCAGGAGAGAATTTAAAAACTGTAAATTGTATAATTCACCTGGGTCCAGCTTCTGTGACAAGGAGTGTAGATTATCAGATGTGGATGAAAAAATTTGGTGGTGCACAACATATCATGGCAGGACATGAAATGTGAGATTTGCTTGATATTAGTTCTTTATGCTTATTAATTGTCAAAATATAATGCAAACATCGAGTTGTGAATTGCTTGTGCATTATCTATCTTTATCAATTTTGTATTAATGGTCTGGTTGGAAATAATAGGTTGAGGATCGATGTGTTGTAATGGAGTAAGAATAGTCTAGTTTTATAGCCATAGACATAAACAAGAAGCCTTGTTCTACTTACATGCTGCAGGTTTTATGTATCTTTATTTGCCATTTATCCCTGTTAAGGATTTCCTCAAGCATTACCAAATCATTTCTACAATTTTCATCTCCATGGTAGATTAGACCTTTCTATTTTGGCTAGCTCTTTGACATAAAATTGAACATTACTCTTTCTACGTGCAAATCTCAAATCTTCATGAAACATCCCCTTGCCAGCCCAAAAGTCTTTTGTATAAGGGTAGATATTAAGTAAAATATGGATCTTTTATGAGTTCAAAGTGATAATGTTTAAGGGGTTTCTATGCATGTTGAAGTCAAATCATAAGCATCTGTCTTCTCTTTTTTAATTTAGTTTTCTAACATCAAACGTATGTGTCATACAGTTGAGTCTGATTCATGGTTTTCATCTTGGTCAAGATATTGCTTTGTAATGGCATTAGGCACTCACCTATGCAACACACATGTTTATTATTTCACAAATGAGTATTTATGCATGTATGCCTACATGTGTGTCTGTTTGCATATATATATATATATATATATATATATATGTATGTATGTATGTATGTATGTATGTATGTATATGTATATAATGTATTATCATATGGGCTAGTACAATGTGATAAATACTGAGATATTGGTGGATATGATACAAATATATTGCCAAGATATTTTAGTCCTTTTTTTGACTATTCTATAATGGGGTTTTAATTTCTATTCTAAATTTAAATTCAATGCCTAATTTGGTAGGTAACCCTTTTTTTTACTGTCTTGATCAAGATATCATTATCTTTATTGTTATTTATTGACCGAGATATTGTAACCTTTTATTTCTTTTCAAATCTCTACTTTTCCATATTGGCTGAGATAAACTGATATGTTCGTTCACTGCAAAATTGGTCCCCACTGAGATGGCTGAGAAATTGGCCTGTAAAACCTTGGGTTGATCAATTGTCTACAACAGATGATGTAATGTCTAGTCATGTGCTGTCTTGCTGAATAATGGCATACTTGATGTATCAAGGGGCACCAGTGATCTTCAGAAATTGAAGTCAAACATAATCTGGAAAGGATTTGCAGCCATACTTCAGCAACTAAACTTTCTGGTTTCAATTCCTTTTAATTATTCTTAAAAAAGTGCAGAACATTTTACACTTTTTTGCTTATAGAATCTATATGAAGTATGTTTTCCACTATTATAGCTAAAGTTACCATAGTGGTTCATAAAGATTTGTTGCTCAACTAATAAATGGTATATATGTTGAACAAGAATATGAATATGAAGTCTTATATGAATTGTGGGTACAGCTTAGCGTTCCTGGTATATAGACAACTATACTTTAAGAGATGATTTGTAAAATAGTTGGTAGAGAATTGGAGCTATGTTTTAGCATTTTGACCAATGCAACACATACTGGGGTATCATTCATTATATAATATGGAAAAGGTGCATTTATTTTAAATTGCTTTTCTCACTTATAAGCATTTATTATCCATACTTTGACCTACTCATCTAGTTGAGAAATGGGAGGATGGTCTTATAATTAGGTAAATTTGCATATGATGACTATGTATAGCATTTGCAATGTTCTTAAGTCATCAAGTCTAGACATTAAAACATGTTAAATATTTTTTTAGTATTTGCATGGTTGTATTCTGACTGGCCCTTAAAATGGTCATTCATTTCTTGTTAGGTTCTTATTCTTAAGTTTCTGGGCTTCTCTGCAGAAGAAATATGGAAATACCAATCCTAAAATCAAGTGCAAGAATTTCATCACGGCTTAACTACTTGTGCCCTCAGTTCTTCCCTGCTCATGGATTTTGGTCTCTTCGTCAGATCAATAACTTCTCTTTTGAGTCGAATGAATCATGTGAGGTTTGTTCAAAATGCTTAATTAAAGGCATAACCTTTCAGGTCCAAGTTATTATTTCTTTCAAGTTTCAAGATTTTGCAATTTTAATCAGCTGTTTTTCTTACCAGGATTCTTCAACTCTGTGTGAAAGCATTTCAGCTGAAAATCTTCTAAAGGTAAGAAATCGGCTGCTTCAATTTATATTGGTTAGCCATATTTGTGGTTATAAATTGATGCTATATGCAAAGGTAATACGCAAGACATAGTGTAAGACCATCTGATCCATGTTTGCTGCATACAGCAATAAACTTCATTTCATGCCACATTGTTTCCTACTCCATAACTGTTTCTGTGATGCGACTTCTCCATGATTTATGTTGGGTGTTCATGAGTACCAATCAATTATGTAGTCAAAAATCTAGTTGACAATGTGAGATGCACTGTGCTGTCGCTTAAGACAAACAAGATATCATATATGTACTATTTGTATCAAGCAGCTTCCAGTTGCAGTCAGTCACCTGATAAACCAGTAGCCATTGAATGGGATGTTTTTATTTCAAACAGTTAGCTCCTTATCTTTTATTACTTAATTCTTCGTATCACATAAAATTATTTTAAATCATTTTTATAATGGAAGGATGTTTTGATATCTGATTTTGCCCTGGATGTTTCTTTATCAGTTAAGTAATTCATGAATTAAATACCATGGTAAAATGCAACTATAATGTACTATAAAAAAGTGAGTAGTGATACAATAACTATGCGAAGGATAGCATGTGTACTTTCTCATATGTGCTTCTTCTCTCTATAACAATCTGTTAAATGCTCCATATTTTACCAAACAAAAGTTCTTCATTATTTTAACTCTGATACTCCTTTTGTCTTTAATTTTATGTTTCTTAGTTGTTCACTAATTTTCTGATCTATCAGAGTTTGATATTATATTTTTGTTTGAATGATTAAGAATATTTCTGGAGAACATATCAAGAATTCTGGTATGACCATTGCCAGTGAAGGGTTAAAATTATATGTTTGATGTCATCCATCCTTTTGATTTGTGTCTCAGTTTCATTTGCGTCCTTACTCGCAACTGGGGTTGGACAGATCTGTTATTCCGTGCTCACTAAATTACAAAGAGATTGTGGATGAGCTTCTTTCAGAAATCCCCGAAATTGCAGATGTTTCAAAATGTATTAGTTGGTTTTGGCAGAGTCCTTTAGAAGATACGCATATGATGCCTCTAAAGGATGAAAACATAATTATGATGGAAGAACCATGGATGAATGAAAATTCATTGATTTCAAAGCAAGGGGCACAAGCATCTAAAAAGGACCTTTTTTGTTTAAGTGACAGTTGGACAGAGAAGCTCAAGCACGCTCCTGATATTCCAGCTTGTTTGGAAAATGTGACAAGGGAGGACATGGAAATAATTCTTTTGGGTACAGGTTCATCGCAGCCATCGAAATATCGCAATGTCAGCTCTATTTTTGTTAATCTTTTTTCAAGAGGAAGTTTGCTTCTCGATTGTGGTGAAGGAACTTTGGCTCAGCTTAAAAGAAGGTTTGTTTTATCTTCCAGCAAAAATTGTTCCTTGCAGTATTTCTCTTCTTCCTGGCTTTTATAGACTAGTACTATTGAATCTTTTTGACATTTCAGATTTGGTGTTAAAGGTGCTGATGATGCAGTCAAAAGTTTAAAATGTATCTGGATTTCTCATATTCATGCTGATCACCACACCGGTCTAGCCAGAATACTTGCCTTGCGGTGTCAGTTGTTAAAGGATGTGCATCATGAACCCTTACTTGTGATTGGGCCAAGACTGCTGAAGAGATTTCTGGATGCATATTCTAGACTTGAAGATCTTGATATGCAGTTCCTGGATTGCAGGCACACTACAGAAGCTTCAATGGATACTTTTCTTAACTCTTGTGATTCAGCAGAAGATTGCTCTTCCAAGCACTCAGACAACAGGGTTAACAGGAGTGTGGGGGTAGATTCTGTTACACCTCACCAGTTGGAAACAAATTTATTTGCTCAGAGCAGTCGAATGCAAAGCTATTGGAAAAGACCTGGGAGTCCAGTTGATGCTGCCATGGCTCTGCCAGTTTTAAAGAGATTGAAGGAAGTGCTCTCCACGGCAGGTTTGGAAGCTTTATACAGTGTCCCTGTTGTACACTGCCCACAGGCATTTGGTGTTGTTTTAAAGGCTACTGAGAGGGTAAACAGTGTTGGAAAAGTTATTCCTGGCTGGAAGCTTGTATATTCTGGTGATACAAGGCCCTGCCAAGCTCTAATAGATGCCTCCCGTGATGCAACAGTTCTTGTGCATGAGGTGAGTAGCTTTGCCATATTAGACATGTTGTTGTTTGCCTTCTTGTTGTAGTTGTCAAGGTTACCCTTGGTGACAGGTATTGTTTCAATCCCATGCAGAACCGAAACATACCATTTTAGGAATAAATGCACAGGCAAAGAACATTAAACATAAAAAAGATCATGAAGATTTTAATTTGTAAAAAAAGAAAACATATATGAGACTATATAATTTGAGAATGAAAGCATGGAACAAAGAGAAGGGAAAGTCCATGTAGGTTTTAGTTTGTGGAACAGGAGAAAAGATTTCCAGAACTGTATATAAGATTAAGAGTCTGGTTGGATGAATGGGCTGAAAATCCCATTGGATTCATGGATTGGGTTAAAAAAATCAGTTAAATAATATGCTTACAGGTTGGGCTAGGCCTATATTAATAACTATCCAGGATTGGTTTTGGATTGGGCTGGCCCGAATTCAATAGAAATAAAAAGAAGACTTGGAGTTGGCTGTCCCTGTTATGGCGGCTCATCTCGTTCCATGGAAAAACCAGCATAGCTTCGTCCTATGGGATTTAGAATCTTAGAGGAGCTTGCGAATGGAGAAGGGTCAGATTTCAAATCTTGACAGTGGCACATTACAACCATATTGCTCAAAAAGATATGTGAAATTAAAACTACACCTTGAGAAAAATTTGAGTTCTCCAGGGTTTTTGAGTTTCATTCTACATGCAAGGTTTATAATTTATTAAATCAATTAGTTTTATAATTCATCAAGGTTTTAGACTTGCTTTTGATTTTGGGTTGCTCTCTAGGTATGGTTCCAGTTTTTGCAGTTTCTACAGTTTTTCTTTGAGTTTTGGAGTTTCAGTCAAAAAAAGGCCAAATAAATTCAAGAAAGGAAAATTAAGAGAAAAAAATGTTAAAGCATGCTAATTCAAGTTAATTGCTGTATTTTTGAGTTATTTAGGATCAGAAATTATATAGTTTGTTGAATCATGCATCGTCCTTCTTTGTACTTTATATTTTCAATAGTTTCATGTTCAAACATGTAATGGTTTTGGCTGAAACTTGAGTCCTTGTAATTTAGTGTTGTATACATCTTAGCAACTTAATATCTAATCATGATAAAAAGCATATTATGCTTAGGTCTTCTGATCATCCCAGATTTCTGGGATCCATGTCCAGTCTATATTGGTGCATGTGTAGCTTCTTGTTCAACTTTCCATGCAACCTACCCATCTCGTCCATTGCTATGCAGCATTATCTAAATCTCACATTTCATTTTTTAAGAACTTGATATTGCTTGAATGTACAAAAGATTTCTGAAATATTAAGGGACAATTGTTGGTTATTTGTACCTTTTGCTTGCTAAGATCTTATTTGTTATTCATATCGCTCCTAAAGGGGACTGGAACTACTACACTAAAATCTCTTTCAGAACGAGTCCAGACTGATGCTTCTGCTGCTATTGGTCCTTGCAAAATGATGCCAATAGAGTTAAGAAGCATGCTGAACCAGGAAAAGCATAATGTGTCACATTATCAGTTACCTTCTTGTTGCAACATAAGCCTTGTCATGTATTTTTTATACGGCTGTCTTTTGTTTGCAAAATATGGATGCCCTATTCTTTGCCATGGTATGGTCAACTACCTTGAACAGACATGGACTGACGGAATCTTTTTAGGTTTTGTATACCCTTAACAGACATGGCCTGGGAAGTTAGCATGTCTCTGAGTGATTATAATCTCACCCAGAAGTTTCTAGATATAAACAACAATATATTAATAAAAAAACCAATGCATGAATTTTTTTTCATCATCATCATTAGCATCAACATCATATTTCTTTGGTAGGAAACCACATCTAGGGCCCTGTTTGGGAAGCTTCCACCGGATCTGGCAGGACCAGCTCAGAAAATAGGTTGGAGGGGAATAGGGGGCGAGGGGTTGTGGGGCTTATCTGTGGCATATTACAAAACAAGGAAAACCTCTTTTTTTTTTTTTCTTTTTTAAAAAAATCCCACTCGAATTTAGCTCAAGATCCTCTGTAACTCTCCCTCCCTTCCTCCCCTTTCCCTCTTTTTTTAAAAAAGACCATCTATAGCGCAAGACCCTCTTTTTTCTTTTTTTTCTTTTTTTTTTTTTAAAAAAGGGAAGACCTCTCACTCTCTCCCTCCCTCCCTGATGCACCATCTCTCCACCAACAGTTTCTCCCTGTCTAAGCTTTTTTGATAAGCTAACTTGACCTCCTTTGCAGGCAACATTTGAGGACAGCATGGGAGATGAAGCGATAGCTAGGAACCATAGCACAACAAGGGAAGCTGTTGGAGTGGGTACATCAGCAGATGCCTACCGCATCATCCTCACTCATTTTAGCCAGAGATATCCAAAAATCCCAGTTTTTGATGAGACCCACATGCACAAAACATGTATTGCTTTTGACCTAATGAGTGTTAATTTAGCAGATTTGCCCGTGCTTCCGAAGGTTCTTCCATACCTCAAAGTCCTCTTTAGAAATGAAACTATAGTTGATGAATCTGATGATGTCCAGGAATCTGTTTTGTACTAATAAATTAAATGTGTTCTGTATTTATTTTTTGGAAAATTTGATTTTCATGATATTTATAATTTTTCCTGATAAGTCTGGCAGCAACTGTGCATTGTTTGGAAACAACTTAAAATTATTTTACATTAAAAGAATAAAAGAACATAATGTTGAATATGGTGGGAATTCCTGTCTTTATTTCTTCTGCTGTTGTCCAAAGCTTGAATCTTTTTGTCCAATAATAATTGAATTTATTTATTTTATTAGTTAAAGCAGATTTTGATCAATGACTTGGAGATTCTTTAGGACAAATTTATTGGGAAAGAAGTTAATGTTGAGTCATATAATTGTACAGAGATCCAGATCCCTGTACTGCTTTCCTGCTTAGCAATTTTTATGCTCGAATGATTTCAGGAAATGGAGAAAGCTAATTACAGTGGATTTCAGGAAGAACTGCATGCCTGGGTGATCTTATTTTTGTGTTGTAAGAAATTGGTTATCTTTGCATTGAACTTGTATGCATTGCCACGTACAATAACCCTGTTGCGTGTTTTAACTTGAATGGACATAGGCCTCGCTAACTTTGCTTGAGAAATAATATTGTTTCCTCTGGCTATTGCACTGGTTTCGTTCTGTCAGATTTACGTCGGATTGCTGGTTCTGGCCCACTCCTGCTAGAACTCTTCATGGCTTTCGGTTTCAGTGGCCTTTTGGATATATGATTACTTTATAAGTGTTGGCATGTGGGATGTTTGTGGTTACTACGTGTCATGTGTGGAAGGATCATTTTATTAGGCATCAAATGTTGGCATGCTTGCATGTGTGTCTCTGTGCGCGTGCCAGCATGTGTGCACGCCATCACAGCATGTAGCCACTAGCCAACAACAAGTGAAGAATTTGACAATGATCATGCGGAGTCGCCTCCTCATATTTCTTTGTGAGTCTTATCTTCCTTTGAGTTTTTATTTCACGGTAACGTGTACCAGCATTCGTGGATAAAGCACGTATGCACTTTGGTGTGTAATGAGTCCATTACACCTGTTTCTTTTTTTAGGATTATGGCCCGAGGATATTAAACTCTGAAATCTTAGGAATGTCAGTTAGTTATTGATATCAGGATGAACGAAGATACGTTGATAAAAGCTGAAGAATTTTTTTAAAAAATAATGTTTAAAGTATTTCAATGTCCTGGCTGATATATGCAGGCCTGATGTCAAAAATCAAAATTCCATTTAGTATAGTAATAAGAAGGGGTCGAATCTCATTTAATGTATTGTGTATTAATTAATACCTAGTAATCAAGAAAGCTATAATAAGTCAATAAAACCAATAATAAAAAAAAAAATCATTAGATGGTATTGCTAATATTGTATCTATTATACATGGGGATTAATGAATCATATTTCGAGTTCTCCACCAATACAAGAACTAAGGCAAGCTCTTGGTTCATCTGTATTTATTTGTAAGCTGTTGTGTTTTTGTCAATAACATTCATTTTCAGAGAAAACCTGCCAAATATCCCGAAAGAAATCCGGACGACACGGCTCAGGGGTAACCTGCCAGAAGTTATCCCAATCACGATGAGCGAAGCTGGCCCTTGTTAGTTTGTTTAACATGCTGTATTAAAGTTCATACATAGGCAAGTTGAGTGGCCGGACTGATCCCTGCATGATCCATCCCCTACCATAATTGTTTCAAGAGCTCCAAATGTTGGCAATCAAGCTAAATAGGCACTATTGATCAACAAATATGCTTTATCTGCAGCATGACCTGTGATCAAATGTATAAATTGCACGGCGTGATAAAGATAAGGGTGATTTATGACCAAGCATGAGTAGTAGTATCGAATCTCAGAAACACTCAGCAATCATTCTCGATGGCCTTTAACATGCATGGTACCCTCATGTTGATCGTGATACTCGTGAGATATTTCGTAGTGATACTATTGAGATATCAAGAGATATTTTGGTGTATTGGATGGGCAACTCATACAAGACAGCATAATTCAGCAGAAGAAAAAAACACGTTGTAACAACTCAAAAATATTGGAACAGTGAGATTGACAGTTAAAACTCTAATTCTCCACCAAACAACACAAAAGAAGATTACCTTCCATTCAAATAATATAGCACTGCTTTTTTTTAAAAAAAAAAAAAAAGAAAGAAAAAAAAAGAAAAAGAAAAAACCTAATCCTCTGTCATTGACGGAAGACTTAACTATCCGGTCTGTTTGATAAATACTATTCCAACCAAAAAACTCCATGCATGATAGCATGGTATTGTATCATGCCCAAGCCTTGTCATCGCTCCGATGAGAGTGGTTGCCCTCCACGTGCGAACTCGCCGTCCACTTGTGTGGGGAGAGCAGGGGACTGGTGAAGATAATGCGATACACGGATGGAGTCTCCGACGAGGGGACTGGGGTTATATCTTTCGCCCCAAAGAAGGATTCATCTTCCTATTGGCGGATCACCGTTGGATTGCGCAATGGATGCGCGAGATCTATGCAGGCCTGTTTCAAAATATGTTGAGATTGGTGTGGAGCACGATCCAACGGCCGACGTCGCGAAAGAAGATAAGCATACTTGCGCCCGATAGAAAATCATCCTTTCGAGCGAAAGATACAACCCGAATCCGTTTGTATGCGACTCACACGATTGGTACCTCGGTCCGTCGGTCGGCGCCACGCGCATACATCTTCTTCATGTATGCCAATTTCTATCGCTATGCTTCTCCCAAAAATTACTACTTTTTTCCTTACATTTCTTGTTCCGTTCGGTTTCCACCATCGACCAAAATCTCTGGCCTTCATCCTCTTCGGTTCTCCCGATCGATTAATTTCTCTTTTCTCTCTCGGAGATCGGAATATTAGGGTTTTCCATCAGGGTTTTTCCTTGAATATAGTATAATTTTAATTTTAGGGTTGGTTAGCTGATTTGGAGTTGCGATCCAGGGATTTGGGGATCATACTATTTGAGTACTTCCGTCAGATACTTTTTTTTTTTTAGGGTAGCGGGGTGTGCGCGGTGCAGTGATAGCTCGTTTCTTGAGGGTTTCGAGTCGATTTGAGCGGTTTGCAGCGATTTAATATTTGTTATATTTGATTATTGGATATGGATTCAAGCCGGAGAGCTGTGGAAGCGTACTGGAGATCTCGCATGGTTGATGGAGTGACGACGGATGAAGATAAGATCGCCCCCGTCTACAAGTTAGAGGAGATCTGTGATCTGCTGAGGACCTCTCCTGCGGGCATCGTCAAGGAGGTGTCGGATTATATTCTCAAACGGCTTGATCACAAGAGCCCCATCATCAAGCAGAAGGTATAGATTTGATGCCATCCCTCTCTCGTTAGTTTTGGTTGGAAAATCCAAATTTCTATATGGCTATAGTGAACTTCATGTCTTTGGAGATAAACATTCTAAATTCTAAAAGTTTATTTGGGGTTGAACCAGATGAACAAAAAAAAAAAAATGTTAAAATTCATGTTTTAGGTGGAAAGTTTGGAACTCCCATCATTAGTTCATAACAGCAAGAGTTTTAATAATTTAGTGATATGCACTTTATCATCTACTCTTGCAACAGTTCTTATTTTTTGGCTACAATTTTTGAGCATTAAGACTGTCTTTTACATTGTTCGGAAGCTATGCCACACAATTTTTAGGCATGCTACATTTATTAGCAAAATAATAAATCAGAAAATAGTGCATGATGTGTAGCACACCCAATATTTCTTTGAGGAAAGATGAGTCTGTTTGATGTTGGAAATTTATGATGATAGTAGTTGCTGATTCTGTTTGTGTTCATCGCAAGGCATTACGGCTAATCAAGTATGCAGTGGGAAAGTCAGGCAATGAGTTTCGGAGGGAAATGCAACGACATTCAGCAGCTATTCGACAGCTTTTTCATTATAAGGGCCAGTTGGATTCCCTGAAGGGAGATGCCCCAAATAAGGCTGTCCGTGACACTGCTCATGAGGCAATCCAAGCTATTTTTGCCACTGATGACAACAAGGCAGCAGCACCAGTGGAAGGTCTTAACAAGCGCATCCAAGGTTTTGGTAATACAAATTTTGAGATGCCAACAGAAGATAAGAAGTCTTTTCTCAGTGAAGTAGTGGAACTTGGTAGTGCCTCCATCAAGCAGGGACTAAGCACCATTGCTGCTGCCCATGGGATAAGGAAAGTTGACAATGGGAGTTACAAAAGCCCAAATTTGCGGTGGTCTCTAACAACAGAAAGAGATAGCCTTGATAAATATGAAGGTGATGAGCACCACAAGGCAAGCTGGACATCTTCTGGAGTCTCAAAAAATGTGTCTTCTGGAACATGGAACCCGGATTCAAGAATGACCATAACAGGGACAGCAACACATGAGGATACTGGTTCAAGTCACTCAGGGGTTAAAAGCCGTGAGGAAAGGCTTTTGGAGACTATTGTCACTTCTGGAGGTGTTCGTCTCCACCCAACTCGTGATGTCCTTCAGGCTTTTCTTACCGAGTCATTGAAACTGGATGCAGTATCTATGAGTCTTGCACTTGAGCTGAAGCTCCAATCTCATTTGTGGCAGGCATGCTATCTTCATCCTTTTTCTTGTACATAGTTTGCTTACTGAATATTGCATGATAAGTGCTGAATATATTTACGTACGTATGCATGTTTGATGGATGGATGGAAACTTTTCATAGAAATTCGGCTTCAGTTTGGTGCACTTCTGTGTTGATGGTTTCCTACACCTACATTCTGACATAACATTATTTTCTTTCCAGTTGTATTTAATATTTTATGATGGTATAGTATCTCTATGTTAGGAATTTCAAATCTGGGTAGTGTAAATGAAAACAATCTTATTTTATCAACAAGGAATATAGGATATGAAGCACACTTGATGGCTTACCTTGAAATACAACTTTGGAGGGGTGCATATTGACTTCATTTATAGGAGATTCTGATGGAATGCGACATTGTCTAACTCACTTTAACAACATTTGACTGGGTTATTGTTAGTTTGAGCAATCAAACTTGTCACGCCCCGAATCCAGCACCGGAATCGGCACGCGACCGGCCGCACAAATCCTAGGTTTTACCCTAGAGATCATGCAAGGCCTGGGTACACAAGAATCACTTACTTCAAGAAAATCTCACTCATCACCAAGCCAAGTACCTGCACGACTCTGTAAAAGAAGAAAGTAGGTTGTGAGCTCTACAGCCCAGTAAGATTTCCATATGATCACACCAATAATAATATACATTTCTAAAATAGCAAAATACCAGTATATTATGTCATTCAATTAAATGATCTAAGCCTCATGTATTATAAAACTTTGATAACTTTGCATTTTTTCTTTAATATTCTCATTATTGCACCTTTATCTTTAGGGTTCTGGTCTAGCCACGGTCATGTACCAGCCCATGACTGGCAACCTCAAAGCGACCATGCATACTATGGTCGGTCCTGCTCACGTACTAAGCCCATGGCTCGGCTGTCCCACGTACTATCCGCCCGTGGCCGGCTCCCACGTACAAAGCCCGTGGCTCAGGCTGTATAACCACGGTGCAACCGTAGCATGGCTAGACCAAATACCGTATTTACTTCATTAACACTTGTCAAAACATATTTTTTGTGATCTCTCGATAACCGGTATCGTGGTCCAACCCACTCGATAACAGATATCGTGGTCCAACCCATTTTAATAACTGATATCGTGGTCCAACCCACTCGATATCCAGTTTCATGGTTCAACCTATTTAGCAATCCTGTATCATGGTCCAACCTATCCGGATATCAATCTTCTTTATAACATCACGCATGAGATATCGACAATAATAATGATAAAACCACAATATCAATCATGAAATCTCAACTCTTCCATTGACCGACATCACGGTCCAAATCATCATAATAGAACTTTTATCCGATAAACACGATATCCGGAATATAAAATAATAACAATCATAATCATATTGTTCTTCATAAAACTCAACTACACCATATAACAATAATTCATGCATGCCAATGATCATGCACTCGGATCAAAACCATGCATATAAAATAATATATAAACTGGTGATCACGTCAGAATCCTTACCTTCAACCGCTAATCCAAAATATCCGATATCAATCTATACCCAAAATTCGTCCAAATCCTTTCTGTTCAAAAGATTGATCTCCTACAATAATAAATAAATTCATCAAGTCGGTTCCCCCCCGATTTTCTCTTCCCTCATCTTCCAAACCAAAATCCCTTCCCTCTCCCTTTCTCTCTCTCTTCTCCTCTTTCTCTTTCTTTCTTCTTCTCTTCTCTTTTCCCTTCTCTTTCTCTCTCTTCTCCTCTCTTTTATGGCTCTCAGCAGGCTCTTCCCTGCTTCCTATCGACGTCCTGTTTAAAAGAGGAGAAAAACCCATCCAAAATCACCTCAAACGTAACATAGGAAGTTCAAAACCATTAAAATATTTTCCCAGCCGTCAGATCTGAGATCGACGTCTCAAACCACGTCCAAATCCGAATCCAAAAACCCCTAATCAAGCCTAAACTCCTTCGGACCAATCTCAGCCGTTCGATCGGACGATCAGACGGTCCAGATCGCTCAGAAACCCCATGGACCGCCATACACCGCGAGAAACGGCTGGGAAACGCCTGGGAAACGCGTGGGAAACGCCCACGCGACAGCCGGCTCGGGTTGGGCCGAGCCCATGCGCCCGCGCGTGCCGCGCGCGTGGGCCTGGGCCGCGCACCGCGCGCCCGCCGCGATGGGCGGGCGCGGCCTCGCGCGTCGCCCTCCTGCGCGTCGCGCGCTCGCTCCCCACGCTCCTCGCGCAGAACCATTCGCACGCGTCATTTGGCCGGTTCGTCAAGCGGGCCGAAATTTTTTTTTTTTTTTTTCTTTATTTTCTGGGTGTTACATTCTCCTCCCGTTAAAATAATTTCGTCCTCGAAATTAACTTGATTGAGATCTAAATCAATGCTCCCATCATAACACTTTAAAAATCACTACGCTTCCACTGCGCACTCTGATATAATTTACTAAACCATCTAGATTCACTAATAAATCCTTCTAAAAATTTCTGTCATGTCTTACTAATCATCATGTTAATTTCTTAATTTCTTATAGCACAATTTCAAACAATCATGACCTGAATTTAATATCACTCATATCTATCATAATCACTTTACCACAGTCCTCAAATCATAATAACCAAGATCTGTCACAATTCTTGTCATATCCTAATAACCATCATGTCATTATTATTATTATCCACTTGTATCACCATCCCAAGTGATCATAACCTAAGCTCTGATACCATTCTGTCACGCCCCGAATCCAGCACCGGAATCGGCATGCGACCGGCTGCACAAACCCTAGGTTTTACCCTAGAGATCATGCAAGGCCTGGGTACACAAGAGTCACTTACTTCAAGAAAATCTCACTCATCACCAAGCCAAGTACCTGCACGACTCTGTAAAAGAAGAAAGTAGGTTGTGAGCTCTACAGCCCAGTAAGATTTCCATATGATCACACCAGTAATAATATACATTTCTAAAATAGCAAAATACCAGTATATTATGTCATTCAATTAAATGATCTAAGCCTCATGTATTATAAAACTTTGATAACTTTGCATTTTTCCTTTAATATTCTCATTATTGCACCTTTATCTTTAGGATTCTGGTCTAGCCACGATCATGTACCGGCCCATGACTGGCAACCTCAAAGCGACCATGCATACTATGATCGGTCCTGCTCACGTACTAAGCCCGTGGCTCGGCTGTCCCACGTACTATCCGCCCGTGGCCGGCTCCCACGTACAAAGCCCGTGGCTCAGGCTGTATAACCACGGTGCAACCGTAGCATGGCTAGACCAAATATCGTATTTACTTCATTAACACTTGTCAAAACATATTTTTTGTGATCTCTCGATAACCGGTATCGTGGTCCAACCCACTCGATAACCGATATCGTGGTCCAACCCATTTTAATAACTGATATCGTGGTCCAATCCACTCGATACCCAGTTTCATGGTTCAACATGTTTAGCAATCCGGTATCATGGTCCAACCCATCCGGATATCAATCTTCTTTATAACATCACGCATGAGATATCGACAATAATAATGATAAAACCACAATATCAATCATGAAATCTCAACTCTTCCATTGACCGACATCACGGTCCAAATCATCAAAATAGAACTTTTATCCGATAAACACGATATCCGGAATATAAAATAATAACAATCATAATCATATTATTCTTCATAAAACTCAACTACACCATATAACAATAATTCATGCATGCCAATGATCATGCACTCGGATCAAAACCATGCATATAAAATAATATATAAACTGGTGATCACGTCAGAATCCTTACCTTCAACCGCTAATCCAAAATATCCGATATCAATCTATACCCAAAATTCGTCCAAATCCTTCCTGCTCAAAAGATTGATCTCCTACAATAATAAATTAATTCATCAAGTCGGTTCCCCCCCGATTTTCTCTTCCCTCATCTTCCAAACCAAAATCCCTTCCCTCTCCCTTTCTCTCTCTCTTCTCCTCTTTCTCTTTCTTTCTTCTTCTCTTCTCTTTTCCCTTCTCTTTCTCTCTCTTCTCCTCTCTTTTATGGCTCTCAGCAGGCTTTTCCCTGCTTCCTATCGACGTCCTGTTTAAAAAGAGGAGAAAAACCCATCCAAAATCACCTCAAACGTAACATAGAAAGTTCAAAACCATTAAAATATCTCCCCAGCCGTCAGATCTGAGATCGACGTCTCAAACCACGTCCAAATCCGAATCCAAAAGCCCCTAATCAAGCCTAAACTCCTTCAGACCAATCTCAGCCGTTCGATCGGACGATCGGACGGTCCAGATCGCTCAGAAACCCCATGGACCGCCATACACCGCGAGAAACGACTGGGAAACGTGTGGGAAACGCCCACGCGACAGCCGGCTCGGGTTGGGCCGAGCCCACGCGCCCGCGCGTGCCGCGCGCGTGGGCCTGGGCCGCGCAAAGCGCGCCCGCCGCGATGAGCCGGGCCGCGCACCGCGCGTCGCCCGCCCGCGCGTCGCGCGCTCGCTCCCCGCGCTCCTCGCGCAGAACCATTCGCGCGTCATTTGGCCGGTTCGTCAAGCGGGCCGGAAATTTTTTTTTTTTTTTTTCTTTATTTTCTGGGTGTTACAAAACTAAATATATCAACATGCTCAAATCAAATCTACATTGTGCTGGGAAGGTTTCAGAGTGCATATGTTACCGTTCTAATATTGAATTTTGAGTGTTTATGATTGCTACAATGATGTAGTCATGTCAGCACTTGCTATTTTCAAAACCAAGGTTAGAAAATTTATAGTTTGAATGAGATTATAATTCCTGTTCAACTGAAACGAGTTTTTGCCTGTTGGCTCTTTGCAGAGCATGCAAGAACCTGGGTGCCAGGTTGTATTACAACTTAATTTATTGTATATCCCATTTTTCACATCAAGCCTTCTGTTTCTGTTTTCATTGTAAAATGTTCTTTATTGACCCTGCTTTATGAACCTGTAGTCATATCCATCAGAATGATTAATGATCGAAACTGATCTGGTTTTTACATGATTAAGTTGATTTCACTAGAAATAATTACCTTTATTGGTTCACTTCTGCACATCTGGCTCTTCTTGGTACATTATATAGATGGCATATGTTAAAAATATTTATAATAATGTAGAAAAGGAGATGTCAATGCATAGTGTGTTACTTTAATGTCAAAAGCCCCCTTTTCCTGCAGACATGCACATGCACAGAGATGAGTTCGATCAGTAAGGAAAGATTTGCATCCAAGTTTTAAACTTAATTTGGTTTTGTCAGGTCCGGATGAAGGCTATCTGTGTACTGGAAGCAATTTTGAGGAAAAAGGATGATGAGCATTTTTCTATTATAGCGTCGTATTTTAGTGAGAACAGAGATTCTGTGGTCAGATGTTCCGAGTTACCTCAAGTTTCTCTGAGGGAAAAGGCGATCAAGGTAAGCCACATTATCATGCTTAATCATGTTTTATTATCTGAAAGCAGAAATTACTCCCCCCCTCCCCCTCTCCCATTTAAATGGCTTCCTGTTATTCATGTATCTCTTCCTCACAGCTTCTATTAGATATTCTTGCTTTCAAACTCATGCTTGCTCAATTACCATCCATTTAGAAACTTAGTACTCAAGTATCAAGATTTTTAAAAGAGGGCAGGAGGAAAACTTTGTGAACTTGGAAATTACACTTTAAATGAAATTTTCAAATTCCACATTTTTAGATTTCCACTGGTTTTCAGAAACATATCTAGAGGTCCCTCTTTGTAAAAATCATATCTGTTGTCTAGGCACATGCATGAATTTAAAGTACATTCATACCACACTACTTCCTGTTTTTATGCTTAACCACTAAGTTCTATTTAGTGAACCATTTTTTTGTTTTCTAAAAACAACCTATCTCAAGGACATTTGTTCCCTCAATTCAATGTGTTTACCTCTTAGACCTTAAATTTATCTCCTTTGACATGTTCTGGCAATATATAATCCATAGCATGCCATGTCTCTAGTTATTGTGGGAATCCCTTGTTTTATCCTTGCAAGTTTAGAGTTTGGTTTCAGAGCTCATCATTACAAACTAAATTGTGTGCTTTTGCCGGTTGCTATTCAACAATACCGCAAAGCATCGGTAAATCTGAAAAATTTATCAAAATACTTGAAACACCATAAAAATGAAGAAAATATTTTGAAAATTACGGATGTCTCAGCTTCAGATTGTATCGGTTTTAATTTTTTGTTCTTTAAGAAAGGCAGATATGTATGCTACATATATAGCAGATGGAAAGATATGCCAGCTTCAATTGTAACATTTAAAGGCCATCCCTTCAATACAATGGAATTTTAATTAATTGTTCTTACCATAAGTGGCCCTTTTGAAACTGTGCTTTTCCCTTTAGGCAACTCTTGCTCCTGTTGTTTTCTATTGCATGTTGAAGATGAGCATTAAAACATCATTATGTTAGTCACTCTTGTTTGTTGCTTAGGTGTTAGTGTACACTTTCTCCAACTTTTGAATGATTACAATCTGTTGGCCAATGAAATGGTTTTTAATGGGAATCCTTGAGTCTCCGGACCAACGAACTTTGATCTAGTGGTGCCATTGTTTCCGGTTAGCTATTTTTGTCAATTCCTTATTATGTAGAAGCACTATATTGCATACAAATATAGGGCAAGAATTAAGCCCTAAAGGCTTATAGGAGGAACCCAATGTTTGAATAGCCATGTGTGATGAAGATGGTACTTCTAAGCGAGTTGGAAAGGAACACCTTTCCAACTCAAACCATACGAAGAGGTACTAGGTATTGAAGTCCTACGTGCCATTTTCTTATCCAACTCAGAGAGTTTGGTGGGTTGAAGCCGTATGGTTTTGTCTTTAAATCTCAACACAAGTGTTATCTTGTCTACAATAAGTGACATCTAGATCATATAACCAAGATCGGCCTAAAGACATGGGACACATTCATAGGAAGGATGTCACACCAGATTTTATCTAAGTAATCATCCATTTGTAGAAAAACTAAACATCTTTCAATGACTAGCAAGGAAGTCTTGTCAATTCATGCTTCTCTGAATGGCCAGGGACATGATTCAGGCTGCAACTTCTTTCCAACAGCTGACTTAGAAACCACATCCATGCAACTCCCTCCATTAATGATGATTTTGCTCACCGATCCCCATATTTCACATAAGTATAAATAGGGCTGGAAGTGGGTCCATCGGGCCGGGCTTCGAGCTAGGCCCGAAGCAAATCAGGCCAGGCTTGGGCCTTATAATAAAACCTATTAATTTTTCAGGCCAGGCTCGGGCTTGTCTTTGGCCCGGCCCGGCTCGAAGCTAGCCCAAAGCCAGCCCAAAGCAGGCCCGGCCCGAAGCCCATGCATATGAAGAATTAATTTTCTTTGATCTTTATAGAAAAAAATAGCAATTATCTGGTCACATGCATATGAAGAACATCTATATAATCATATCACCATTCTTTTGGCTATACTAAAGTTGGATTCCAGATGTCTCAATTTAACTCATAGAAGAATTAATTCATTTCATATGCCTTAAATGTCTCTAATTTGGGCCTATTCGAATCGGGCTTTAGTTTGGGCCGGCTCGATTCGGGCTTTTATTCGGGCTGGCCCAAATCAAAGCTTGATTCAGGCCGGCCCAATCGGGCTCGGGCTCGGGCCGGGTTTTTTCAAAATAAATCGGGCCTAGGCCCGGCCCGAAGCTTGGAATTTGTTTTCAGGCCGGGCTCGGGTAGAGGTATGGCTCGGCCTACTTCCAGCCATAAGTATAAAAGATGCAAGTGCACTTTCATTCATCGGTGTTCATTGAGATATAAAATACACCTTATGATCGCACAAAATTTGTCATCATTGTCTTGTCCTTCCTCATTGTCTCAGATACATGCTTCTCAACCTCAAAATCCTGGATGCCATCCTCAGTTGGTAGCATTTAAGTTTTATGATTTCAAGGCAGAATACAATGAGGATACTGAGTTGCAATATGTTCCCTACTGTCGCAGTTATGGTACCCAATGTGGCAGTTATGGTACTCAATATGAGGACACTGAGCTGCAATATGACAGTTATGGTACTCAATGTCAGAGGGTTGGTGAGACTAGCATTTCTACTTTAATATGTTGAAGCTCTTTGAGCAAGACTATTACTTTTTCTAGAAGCAACGGGACCAAAGAAAGTATTAGTGACTTTGGATTGAGATAACTTACTGGCTTGGAAAGTCATGCATCTATGAGTAGACATCTTGTGAAACTTTTCAATCTCTAATATCTCGTGATAGGCCTCAAGAGAATCAGGTAAATAGAGACTAACCTTCATTTTAATTTCTGGCCTTAGTCGAGTAATAAATCAAATGACCAACATTCATAGTTGCTCATTAATATCACACCAGGTGAGTATGACCAACATTCATAGTTGCTTATTAATATCACACCTGGTGAGTAACTCCTCAAACTTAGATAAATATTCAGATATATTGGAAGATAGTTTTTTAAGGATGAGCATTTGCTCCATCAGTTAAGCTTTATAATACGTGGGGATGTAATTATCTCTTAATTTCTTTTTCATCTTAATCCACGAATCTATAGGATATGATTCTAGATGCATTATGTTCGTCTGCACTCTATGCCAATACCGCTCGGTAGAGCCAACGAGCTTCATTTTGGCAAAACAAGTTTGTTAACTATCAATCATGTCATACCACTCAAAGAAATCGTCCATATCTGCTAACCAGTCTAAGAAGGTTTTGGGATCTAGTCTGTCATCAAAACTAGGGACCTCAACCTTTACCTTCTTAGTAATATTCCTTGTATTATCAGGATAATATTCTTGCTGGGTGTGGTGGTATCAAGGGGGGAGTGCCTTTGCGGTCTCTTATGACTTCCATCATGATGCTTAGCATGGGGACTTCGAGACATGAGATAGGCTCCTAGGTCATCATCTTGATAAGGATACTCTCTGTTTATGTATCCTAACTTAGGTGGGAGTTCTATAAGCAACTTGGGGAGAATTTGCAGCATGGACAAATCTCCTTCCATTATATGGTGGTCTATCGTCTCTAATATTAGGAGTCCTAACATGGTGTGATGGAGGAATGTCAAGAGTAGGTAGCAATCTGGATTAGCACCTGAAATCTCTATGGGGTCATGTCTGTTACTTGTGCTACCAACATGTTCAACATTTAGAAAAATTGGGGAGTTATCTTCTGAGTGACGTTTATCTAAAGCAACTTGTAGTTGGAAAATTTGTTTAGTCATCTTTGCTCGAAATTGGTCTATGGATGTTTGGAATGTATCAACTTTATGTTCAAGGGTGTTGAACCGCTTGTCCAATGCATCCTAGATGTTAGAGAGCTCTCGAATGGTCATGATGATTTCAATATCAACAATTTATGATTTTAGAAATTTGGATAAAAAGATGAATGATTGTTTTGAACTCAAATTGCAATGTAATGATCCTTAACTATTATGTTCTTGCAAAAATTAGGAAATTAATGACTGCAATTATGTGAAGTGATGTGCGAGAAGAAATAATAATTTTTTTTAATGCAAGAAAATTGAATAAAGAAATTCTAAAAATTTAAATAAATAATGTGCAAGCAAGCAAGATTTTGAATAAATGAAAAGGCATATAGGTTTTAATGGTTTATTTGGATCCTTTATAATTTGCTAGTTTACCAATTAATATGGGATTAGTCACAAATTTCAAGTACGGAGAAAGTGTACCTTGTGTCGGAGTTTCTAAGGACCCAAAAGTTTGTACTTGGAAGTGATCGATGAAGCTATAAAATTTTTAGGAGTGCGAGAGAGATTTCAAAACCCTTTTAATGTTTTCTGCTTTTCCATTGTCTTCCTTGACCTTTTCTTCGTTTTCTCCCAGTTTTTCCTCTATCTTTTTTGGGCCTCAAGTGACTTAACCGAGGAGGCTTGGAGCGACCAAATAGCGATGCTTAGATGATGGCTAGGGCCTTTCCCCAGTTCCCCCGCCTTTTTTCTTTTGTTCTCAAGAATCTCATTCAGGTGGGAGGCTTGGAGTGGCCAAATAGGGAAGCCTTGACTGTGGCTTGGGGGTCTTTACCCCAATTTGGGAGTCTTGGAGTGGCTAAATAGGGAAGCTTGGATGGCCTATGTTTCCTTTGTCCTCGGGAGTCTCAATTGGGTGGGAGACTTGTAGAGAAGCTTAGACGGTTAGGGGTTAGGGTTTTATGTTGCGGCTGAGGGTGGAAGCAGGGATATCACCCACAAGTAAGTTGATGTGATGCGAACGATCATGGATCGTAGTTTGCTCTACTATCAATTGATTCCGAATCAGAATAAAAGGAAGAAGAAGAAGAAGACGGATGGTAGAACAAGAGTAAGAGAAGAGATTAGGGATGAGAAATCAGAGAAGATCGGTAGGAAATTTTGTAATTCAATTCTTTATCAATAAAAACCATTCCAATGATGTCTTGCAAGCATGTATTTATAGGCTTGAGCAACATGCCTTAATAAAATAAGCAAATATCCAAAATAAATATATTTTCTTATAAATAAGAAAAATCAAATCAGTAAATTAAAGAAATTGTGATCAAATCAGGATTTGCAGAATTCAGTAAATAAGAAACATTAAATCAAATCAAATCAGCAAATTAAAAAAATTCTAATCAAATCAAGATTTGCACCCACATCTAGTGTAAATGCATAAAGGCATTTTAGGTTTTTTATCACGTTGGTTAGTCAGTACCCAACCCTAGGCATTCCTATTGTATGATAATCATTTTAAAACTTGTATTCAGGTTCAAGTAACTGTCAAGGTCCTAGGACAGTCTGCAGTTAGGATGCCATAAACATGCCTGGCAGTCATATGTGCATATATACATAATACTAGCATGCTTGATGCATGAGTCTGCACATGCTATGCATGTACTAAATCCATTACTAGATAGAGGCATCTTATTTTTGCTGAAGCATGGTGCCTAAGATTTGTTAGTGATTGTACTGGAAAAAGATTATTTATGTAGGGATTAGTCATTGGCTCATTTGGTATATTCCATTTGAGGAAAATATGAGTGGCCCATGACAATCAAGCTACCACATTGTTCTGCTGGTACGTGATGCTAGATAATTGATGTTAGCTTCTGTATTTCATGAATCATCCCCCCAACCTTCCCGCAAAAATATAAAAATAAAAATAAAAAAGGAAGCTCATGCTCACAATCCAATGAATGATTTGGAATGGGTCATTTAGTTACAGATACTAGGGAGAGATCTAAAATTGTCAAATTTCACTCAGTATGGTTATACCTTTCATGAGGATCTCCTTGACTATTTAGAAAAACTGCTGCTCTCTGAGGTCCTACGCATCCTTTTGTCATCACGTGAGCTACATGGAGCACAGCCAAATGCAGAGAGAGACAGTTGTATAGTATTTCAGTTCTGTTATCTAATATTTTGAATACATCTACCATGATATTTATCTGAAGGCATACCTTCCAGTCAGGTGTTGACTTTGATAGGACGTTGACTTTAAAGAAAAAGAAAAAGACATCATCTTGATTTACAACTGTGAAAAGGTTTGTGCTTATGCCATTAAACGAAAATAACATAGGAGGGAGGGACATTGATTGCAAAAAGGTTCACATTTATGCCATTCAACTCACAAAGAGAGAGGGAGAGAGATAACTTGAATAACTTAAACTGTTGTCAAGTCAATTTTCAGTAATTCCGTTTATTGGGTTGGCCTGTGTTGCTCTCAGTGTCCTGCCCTCATTTGTATCTGTATCGTGGCATCTCAATGGGCTCCACTTGCATCAGGTATGCTTGACATGAGGTCAAGATAGTGTCAGTTGGCCCTTTTATGTAGTCATTTGATCCCCTTTGATTGTTTTTAGGTTTTCAATTTGTTACTTTTAAACAGCAAAAGAAGAGGAAGAACTTGTTTGGCAGTGAATTACTAGCTTTGGAGATACGTTATATGTAAGACAATCTTAGGTTGTAGGACTGGGTGGCTTGCTATCTTCACAGTATAGAAACAATGTTCTGTATCTTCTGCTATCAGTTCTACAATTCTGACAGGTTGTAATTGTTTTTCTTTAATTTAGGTCTTAAGTCTTTTGGATGGGGAGCAGGCTAATGGAGCAAGGAATGCAGGGGAGCCATCAGATGCAAAAGCTGTGCCTGCGCCTATAGTTCATATGCCTGACCTAATTGATACAGGTGATCCAGATGATCAAGGAAATGAAGCTTCCACTCAGAAGCTGGGGGATCAAAGCACTGGGAATCTAACATCGCCCACTCCTCTGGTTGATGACATTTTTGAAGGTGACCTTATTTCTGGACTCGGTACCACTGAGGGTAGAAACGAGGATGATCCATTTGCAGATGTATCATTTCATGTCACTGAAGACAAGGAGCGTGATGATCTTTTCTCTGGACTGACAGTTGATGATAAGAAATCCAATATTGAACCTAATTTGCTTGCTGATAATGAGTCTGAATTGCTCGATGTTTTTGGTGTCAACTCTGGGCAGCTTCTGCAGGATACAGGAGCAGATAAAAAGAATGTGAATGATTTGATGGCTGGTTTGACTCTCAATGGAATGGCCCAAGATAACAAACAACCTGGACCTGCTGGAGCATCTGGATGTGCCTTTCCAGGAGTAACTTTCTTGGATGGTAGCAGTCAAGCAGGCCAGCTGCCTACAAATGGAGCATTTACTGGTATTCTTGGTTCAAATACCTTGTATGCCCGGGCTCCATTGCAGTATGGCATGCCTCCAAATGTTATGTTTAATCCAGCTTTTGCTGCCCAGCCAATGAATTATGGTACGATGGGATCTTTCATTGCTCAACAACAATTACTATTTCAAAACCTTGGTAATCTCAATTCTGGATTTGGGCATGTGGCTGGAAATGCCAATGGAGGTTATTCTTCACCCCTCCCTGATGTCTTTCAGCTTTCAAATAATTCAGTTCAAAGCCATGGTCCCATCATGAACAGCTCAAAGAAAGAGGAGACTAAAGCTTTTGATTTTATATCGGTATGATTCTCCCATGTGTGTGCTTAAGATGTTAAGTATTGAAGGTTTCATGTTCTAGGAAGTCACTGTGATTAATCTAGAGCTTCCATGTTAGATTTATTCTTCACTGCTGAAACTTTGCATGCACGAGAGAATTATGGTGCTCACACAGTCAAACTAGTATCAGACAAGCAGTTTCCACCACATATTGGAAAATAGAAGGGTGAAGACGTCATATTTTGTTGCATTAAGTTTTATGGTCTGTAACACAAGCACCTTTCTTTCATTCTTTCAGTAGATTTTTCCACAGAACATCAGAAATACCTGTCTGAATGTCGAGATTTAGTCATGTAAGAACCCAAAATCATGCAATATTAGCTTCAGTTAGCCAACCCCAAATGGTTGGGGAAAGGGTAAATGATTATGCTCATTTGCTTCAGTTCTGCAGAGTTCCTGCAGCATGAAAATACTTTCCCTATCAAGTTTACATTATATCGTGTCGTCACAACTCATAATTTATGCCATTAGATCCATATGAACAATTTATGCAGCAAATCAATAAGCTAAATCCTAGAGATGAATATATAGATTAGCATCCTTATTAATTGGGTTTGATATGTGCCATGCATTTACTATAGAAGTGCTGCTGAATTCAAATTTATTCTATATTCCCAAGCTTCCTTCAGTTTCCAGATCTAGTATCATGCATCTCCTGATCTATCCTCATGTTCCTGAAAGTGCTACATGTGCAAAAGGTAATGCCATCAATCTTGTTAAGGCCCTTAAATGTGGATCACATACCTGTACGAGTAGTTGAGTAATGCTCTTGCCGATTCCTTTGTTATTAGAATTCTGTTTATTAATAGTGGTATTCCAATTGATTTCATTGTTGGGCCATCCAATTCATCCTTGTGCATGGTAACGATATGATTGCGGTGCAATGATGCTTTTTCTCCCCCTTCCGCAGGATCATATTGCAGCAACCCGTGATTCGAAGAGAGTTCTTTGAAGCTTTTAACAGCACATGTTTTAAGCTGAAAGACGCTGTCAAAAGGATCAAAACTGGTTTGGTGCTTAATAGAAGTGCCTCGAGTCATTCTTTTTTAATAATGACATTTGTGCCTCAAGCTACAGGAGTTATACTTCCCCTTGCCAATTTTCATAGTGTGTTGTTGTCAGGCATATAGTTGAAAATGCTCAGGTGTTGTAGAGAGGATGGTTCCAGGTTGCTGTATTTTACCGTGAAATTCAGGCCATATGTGCAATTTGCTATGTCTCTTCAATAAATACTGTTTGGGGCTTGTTTGTCACTTATGTCAATTGGATCTTGTCTTATATAATTAGCATGCGGGTTAAATGAATCTGATAATTTCATCAAAAAAAAAAAAAAAAAAAATCTGAGAAGTTTTCTTCTCTCTTTGTACTTTGTCTCATTTTTCATCTTAGGGGACCGTTAGATTCGACCTGAAATGCCCCATATTGTCGCCCGACTCTTTGGTTTCTGTGGGGGGAATGGCAGCTACATAAAATTCTTCAATGCTCCTGCCCCAAAGGTCATCTTTTACTACCATTAAATGTAGCATCCTTACGTTCCTCGCTCATTTGCATGAGATGCGATCGCTCATCCTCATCCCATGTGCAGTGCACGAAGTGACTTCTATCATGCGTCGGAAGAAGATTATCGTGGGGGCCGGTTACTAGCATTTTGTAGCCCTTGGACGGACTGCTGGTGATTGCACGAATTCTGGCCGAACCTGGCGCAAGGTTCTTGTCGACGAAGTAATCCGGATTCGATAGAAATTCTTAAGAACTTATTCTTTCATCGGCTACCCCTCTTAACGTGCAAACCAAGAAAACATTACCAGACCAATATCAATACCATTGAGATGAGAGGAGGCTCAAAACACGACCTTTTTCACGAATTTTACACGTGGAGTAACCTCGCTATTTTTTCGGTTCCATCAAGATCGATTCGTTTCCTAGTACTTCGAAATTTCATTTTTCCTATGTTTATATTTATATATATATATTTTTAATGTATCCGGCGCCAGCCGGACTTCGATTTTGAAGTGTTTTTGGAACGTCGGACGCTTGAACTCCGGGAGTTAGAAACTAATCTTATCTCTTGCAACCTTTCTAACTACGTTTATTTTGATTTCAACCGGGACCGCACCCATATCCTTGATCTCTCGGCCATTCTTATCCTTGCATAGCAACAGCATGGAAGGCGGCTCCAAAGAGGAAGTAGCAAATAGAGTGGAGAGAAGAACCAAATGGGCCACCCAGGTGGTGTTCAGATCATTTGCGACCACCGCCACGTTCGCCGCCGGTCTGGTCATCATCTTCGACGAGCAGACGAGCGACATCGCCGGCTTCACCATGCACGCCGACTATAAGTCCTCTCCTGCCTTCAGGTGATCCCATTGCAAGCTAAAAGCTATAAAGGAAGGAGACCAAGCCTTCCATTTTAGCCATGGTTATTTCTTTCCTTATTATTATTTTTTTGTGTTATCTATTCATGTATAATTCATACAGCGTTGATTACATGCTTTTTAGGTTCTTTATGATCGGGAATTTTGTGGCCGCTGGATATGGCATGCTGGCACTGATCCTGGTCTCATATACCGGAAACAATTGGCTCGTCAACTTAATGGATTTGGTACTTCCCCTGTCCTGCTTTCTTATTTTTATCATTATTAGAGTTTGATGTTATATTTTTGTTGCAGATGTCGATGTCGCTGGTAATGGCTTCGGCCGCGGCCGCAACAGCAATCGGTCAAGTGGGAAAGAATGGAAACAGCCACACGGGCTGGATGCGGGTGTGCAATTATTACGAGAAGTTCTGCAACCGGGTTGAATACTCCATTGCATGTTCTTATGCTGGTTTTCTATGTCTTCTCGTGGTGTGCGCTCTGAGTGGAATTCCAAGAACTAGGAAAAGCAGCGACTGAGGGGCTCTTTTATTTATGTTTATGGTTTTCTTTTAGTGGCAACTCGTTAGATCCATGAACCATCTACTCAGGTCCGATCAGTCAGATCGTAGAATAAGAATTGTAATCTTTTTCAGATTGTAATTTGACTTATTGTTTGGATATCATCTGCAGTTGTCTGAACTTAGAATTTGTTTTTTGTTTTTCAGTACAACCATAAAAAATTGACGGAAATAAATTATTTTCGTTGGGATATCAACATCTGTAATTGACTTTATTGTTTTTGTCTTTTCTTCTTTTAGGTTGTTTTTTTTTTTTTTTTTTTTTTTTTTTTCCGGTGTCGACAGGGTATATCTATAAAATTTGGTTTAAATAAGCTACCCATGCCTTTTTTTTCCTCGTTACGGTTGGTTGTTTGAATGTTTTCTTGAAATTTGAATTTTAAGAAGGTGCTCGAGGGCAAATGGCATCGGGTATTAAATAATAGAGACCGGTTTGTTCCCATGATAAGTTCACCATCAGCATTTCTCATTGGTCAAGGAAAAAAAAGAAAAAAACTCTCTCGGAGATTTGTTGAAGAATGCCATTGATTTTTTATATGCTAATCAAATCCTCCAATTTTGGCATGAGAGATCTCCAAACTCTATCCACTGTTTAAGTTTCGGTTGATCTTACATTTATATTCGCATCTAAAAGGGATCCGGAAAAGACCAGTCGAGGTGTGCATCGCACGAGGAAGGACACCATACGTGCACATAAGAAGGACATGAGAGTAATTGCAGCATGGTAGCGTCTGCAAAAACATTCCCTTCATCTGCGGATTGATTTTATGATGTCACATCTCAAATTCAAATTGAGGATCGGCTAAGTGATTGGTCGCACAATTTTAGATATCAATCTAGAGATCATATCAAGTCTGACCTTCAATTCAACATCCAAATAGTAGTAAGAAATAAATTTCATTAATTAATTATTGATTCCAAAAATTTTTCATAAAATTCAATTAAAATTTAATATAAACTCAGAGATCAACACCTAAACCCTACTCCCCACTGACCGGTCCCAACGCCCGCTTGATCTTCGATATCTGAAACAAAAATATAGGAAAATATAGGAAACATGGGATGAGCTATAACGCCCGCTTGATCTTGGATATCTGAAACAAAAATATAGGAAACATGTGATGAGCTATATAGGCTCAGTAAGCATAATACATCATACAACAAGATGTCCAGTAGAATAATTTAACCAACAACATGATACAAATATGTACTCAGTAAGCATAATACATCATACAACAAGATATCCAGTAGAATAATATAACCAACAACATGATATAAATATGTACACTTAAATGTAACCGACACAGATACGACACGACTATGGATGGCCAACCATTTACTTAACTCTCATAGTCCCTCTGACTATGGCCATGATCGACTCGTGGCTCGTCCCGAAAGAGACTAGATCCTGTGTCACATACTGCTCAACAGTCATGTGCCAGCAATAGCCTCGCTGGAGGTCCAAAAAGAAAACTAGCTCTGAGTATCACATGAGAAACATTCATCCTCTGCATGTGCCTGCCATGCATGGCTAAAATAAGGCAACTAGCTCCTGTGTCACATACCGCTCAACTGTCATGTGCCAGCGATAGCCCCGCTGGAGGCCCAAAAGAAGACTAGGTCATCGTATGATCATAGTCGGATTAGAGAGCACCTACACCGACACAATGCATCCACACCAACACAATGCACCTACACCAACATAATGCACCCACACCAATACAATGCATGCACACCAACACAATGCACCCACACCAACACAATGCATGCATCCTAATGTAATCCAATGCAGATTAAAATATACTACATACATTTAATATTTCATAAATACATAACATATTCGGTATATAATACCAGAGATCAAGATAACTTACCGAAGAGCATCCACCGACAACGTGTAATCCAGCACTAGACCTGATCTTCCAAGGACAACAATGATCATGAATCATAAATTAAAAAGAAATTAAATAGAAATTAAATTTCCTGGGACATCCTCAACTAACAAATCTTTTCCTCCCTTCCTCCACCTTCCTTTTATTTATTTAATAATAATAATATTATTATTATTTATATATTATTTATTTATTATTTCTAAATTGTACCTTTACTGGGCCGGCCCATCCCAGACAATGAGCTTGGTTCAACAAAGAACAACAAAGCTCGGCCCAACATAGAACAACAAAGACAATAGGCACGGTCCAACAGAGCCTGGCCCGACTGAGCCCGGCCCAACAGAGCTTGGCCCAACCAAGCCCGGCCCAATAGAGCCCAGGCAACAGTGCCCAGATGAGAAACTCCTCAGGAAAAACCAAGGAGGATCAACGGCGACCCTCTTGATCGACCGCCAGGAAGGTTCACCGGAAGGGAGGGAAGGGACCGACGGTCCCTTCGATGGCTGTCTGACCACCTGCCGGAGAGCACAAAATAAATCCCTCCCCCTCGTTAACAGAGCCGGCTTCACAGACAACAGGGTCAAACAAAACTCCCTGACGAACGCCGGAAGGAGAGATTGGCGGCGATCATTGTAATCGTCCACCGAGAAGATGACTGAAAGAAAAGGAAAATCGGCGGTGATCAACGACCGCCCAACCTTTCTTAAAATCCCAGAGGAAAAAAAAAAAAATGGGACGGACTCCTCCCTCCTCCCCGTTGATCACCCCTACACAAACCATGTCCAAGAAAAAACGGGAAAGATGGACTTACTGGCGGGGTGGGTTTCGAGTCACGGCGACCACCGGAGGAGAAAGCATTCCGAAGAGAACTGAGACGCACAAGGGAAAATCGTCGAGTGTCCATCGAGGAAAGGAAATCTAGATCAGACTGAGGCACACGAGGTCTCTTTAAAACCCGAGGAAGACCCTTATCCTCCCCCCCGCGCCGTCGACTGGCCTCTCCGAAGCCTCTACCGGTCGTTCCGAACGTTCGGTGCCAGGCTTCATTCTAACTGAAGTCGGCAACCCGGTTGCCGATTTCAGTCCGAACGCGCATGGGCCTGGCCTTCACTTGGGCTGGGCCTCACATTCTTCCCTCCTAACAAAAATTTTGTCCTCGAAATTTAAGTCTTCTAAATTCAAAGATGCACAATCCAAAACTTATATGATTCATTTGTCCATAATTCGGTAATCCCAATAAGAGCTCCTATTCATTCATTATAATACATTTTAATACTAATATGTTTAATCCACCACTCTTCCGTTGCGCACTCTGATATAAATTTTCAAATTCTCTAATTTGATTAGGTAAATTTCTAACAAGGATACCACCACTTCATAACAGAATCCAACCTTCAAATATCGAGATCAAAATTATTAAATTTTCTTGTCCTTACTAGGCATCGAGCATATCACTTCAAATTTAAATTCTGATCCACTTTCTATATTTAAAGCCTTTACATAAAATTGTATCATCCATTCAATACATCAATAATTCTGGTCCCAATTCGAACTATTTATGTTTCCCTTAACAATTCAATTGAATAATTTAGATCAACTTTTCTCTTGAAAGTTAACATTAACTCTAACAAAATAAATGACTTGGAGTTCAATATATCCATTAAGCTCCATAAATATATGGAAGATCAAATAATCCAATCCAAAACTGCTAACATAAACCATTAAAGATTTTACCAAAATATGTATGCCATGACCACATAATATCCTTTAATCCGCTAATAGCAAATTACAAATCTAAGCATTATCCAAAACATATGTCCATTGCATAATTTCAATAATAATCTATATACAGATTCATCGAAAGATTCTCATTCTTAATCTTCTTAAACTCTTTCATAACCTACATCATAAACATCTTGCAACAGTCCTCAAGTTTATAATCTAGAATTTAACAAAACTTGCAAGCTATCATGATCTTCATCCATATCATCTAATTAAGAACTGAATATACATATTTAACATGCCACAATATATTATACTTCCAATCCACTACTCCTGAAGTTGGATCAAACCCATTTATCAGAGATGAAAACAAATGTTATCCAGCTCTTCAATATTCATAATATGTTTACTTATCATGATCAACTAGTATCCACAATTCAGCCTTTTACACTCATCCAAGATCAATCTCTATAAAAATCATATTCCTCTATTATGCTAATCATATATCAATTCAATGCACAATACTTAAAGATTATAAATCCATACTTTGAATCCATCGTATCCTAACTAATCTTAATACTAAGTTCAAATATCTTTTAAGTCACAATCCATAGCGATTACAACCTAAACTTCAATATTATTCGAATCACATCCTAATCACTTATATTGGTCTCAAGATATCATTCAATCATGCCTTAATAACTATTATATTAATTTCTAATCACTTAAATCATAGTCTGTAATTATATCACAATTAGATTTCCAATGTTAAATCAAATTCATGACATATTTCAAAATATAGCTCTACATATCCATTATCTAGTCTTGATAATATCCTTCCAAAAATTAAGCTATGAAATTTTAATCCAACATTTTATTCGTGCAAGCCTTCAATACTTGACAAAATCCTTAAATCTATAACATACACCTATCAAAGAAAATTAATTAATTTCTCAGTATCGATAATTATTCTGGAATATTCAATCAAACCCTAATTCTACCCCACTCTCACTAACTAGGCATCTTGATCTTAAACCTTTGCTCTGATACCACTCTGTCATGCCCCGAATCCAGATCTAGGATTAGCTACGTGACCGGCCGCACAACCCTAGGTATCATCCTAGAGATCATGCCAGGCCTAACCTTCAATTCAACATCAAATAGTGGTAAGGAACAAATTTCACTAATTAATTATTGATTCCAAGAATTTTTTGTAAAATTCAACTAAAATTTAATATAAACTCAGAGATCAACACCTAAACCCAACTCCTCACTGACTAGTTCCAACGTCCGCTTGATTTTCGATATCTGAAACAAAAACATAGGAAAATAGGGGATGAGTTATATAGGTTCAGTAAGTTATCATTATCTCTAATATATATCACCAATATGCCACTAATAACAACAAGCATAACACATCATACAACAAGATGTCGAGTAGAATAATATAACCAACAACATGATACAAATATGTATACTTAAATACAACCGACACAGACACAACACGACTATGGATGGCCAACCATTTACTTAACTCTCCTAGTCCCTCTGATTATGGCCACGATCGGCCCGTGGCTCGTCCTGAAAGAGACTAGATCCTGTGTCAATGCCGCTCAATAGTCATGTGCCGGCGATAGCCCCGTTGGAGGCTCAAAAGGAAAACTAGCTCTGAGTATCACACGAAAAACATGCATCCTCTGCATGTGCCTGCCATGCATGGCTAAAATAAGGCAACTAGCTCCTGTGTCACATACCGCTCAATTGTCATGTGCCAGCGATAGCCCTGCTGGAGGCCCAAAAGGAGACTAGGTCCTCGTATGATCATAATCAGACTAGAGAGCACCTATACTGACACAATGCACCCATACCAACACAATGCACTCACACCAACACAATGCACTCACACCAATACAATACACCCGCACCAATACAATGCATGCAACCCAATGTAATCCAATACAGAATAAAATATACTACATATATTTAATATTTCATAAATATATAACATATTCGGTATATAATACCAGAGGTTAAGATAACTTACCGAAGAGCATCCACCGACAATGTGTAATCCAGCACTAGACATGATCTTCTAAGGACAACAACGATCCTGAATCATAAATTAAAAAGAAATTAAATAGAAACTAAATTTCCTGGGACATCCTCAACTAACAGTTCTTTTCCTCCCTTCCTCCACCTTCCTTTTATTTATTTATTTTTATTAATAATAATATTATTATTTATATATATTATTTATTATTTTTAAATTGTACCTTTACTGGGTCGGCCCATCCCAGATAATAGGCTCGGTCCAACAAAGAACAACAAAGCTTGGCCCAACATAGAACAACAAAGACAACAGGCACGGTCCAACAGAGCCTGCCCAACTGAGCCCGGCCCAACAGAGCCTGGCCCAACCGAGCCGATCCAACAAAGCCTGGCCCCTGGCCCAACTGAGCCTTGCCCAACAGAGCCCAGGCAATAGTGCTCAGACGAGAAACTTCTCAGGAAAAACTAAGGAGGATCAATGGTGATCCTCTTGATCGACCGCCAGGAAGGTTCACCGGAAGGGAGGGAAGGGATCAGCGGTCCCTTCGACGGCTGTCCGACCACCTGCCGGAGAGCACAAAATAAATTCCCCCCCCCCCCCCGTTAACAGAGCCGGCTCCACAGACAACATGGCCAAACAAAACTCCACGACGAACGCTGGAAGGAGAGATCGGCGGCGATCATCTCGTCCGTCGAGAAGATGACTGAAAGAAAAGGGAAACCGGCGGCGATCAACGACCGCCCAGCCTTTCTTAAAATCCCAGAGAGGAAAATAAAAAAAATGAGACGGACTCCTCCCTCCTCCCCGTCGATCACCCCTACACAAACCATGCCCAAGAGAAAACGGGGAAGATGGACTTATCGGCGGGGTGGGTTTCGGGTCGCGGCGGCCACCGGAGGAGAAAGCATTCCGGAGAGAACTGAGACGCATGAGGGAAAATCGTCGAGCATCCACCGGAGGAAAGGAAATCTGGATCGGACTAAGGCACACGAGGTCTCCTTTAAAACCTGAGGAAGACCCTTATCCCCCCCCCCCGCGCCGTCAACTGGCCTCTCCGAAGCCTCCATCGGTCATTCCGAACGTTTGGTGCCAGGCTTCATCCGAACTGAAGTCAGCAACCCGGTTGCCGATTTCAGTCCGAGCGTGCATGGGCTTGGCCTTCACTTGGGCTGGGCCGATTTCAGATGAAGAGGCTCACAGGTGCAGTACGAGATGTATTGACAATTGCATACAAGATATTCTCCGGAGGGAGCCGCCTAATCGATGAGCATACAAGATATCCTCCGGAGCCCAAAGATAGACATCATTCTTGTGATATCTCCAGCAACAAAAGAAGTAACTCAATTAACTACACTGTTTATCTCCTAAAAAATATGCTGAATAGACAGCATGATAAATAGTCAAGAAAACTCTTAATGTCATGAAAGTAAATATCTTATCTTGGATTTAGCAGGTGACAATAGTGGAATCATCCTTGTTGCTGCAACTTCTCCCGGATCGGGTTCGGTCGACTTGGCTGGAGTGCTCATTTCCTGATTCCTGTGAAAAGTCCTCAAGGACTGGTAATGTTTTAGCGGGGGACACTCCGATGCTTAAGTTAGCGGGAGCTTGAGGGCAAAGAATGGAGGAATCAATGGAGATGAGCTTGCGAAGCAGGGAGAGAGTCCTTACCCCCCAGAGTCTCTCGTTTTACCTTATATAGATGTAGAACGTTACCAGAATCTGTTAGGGGCTAGGCACGGAATGACTGAGAGAATTCGAGAGTGGCCACTGGAATGAGGCAGCATCGTGGAACTAGTGGAGTAGTGGCGCTGATGGTCCAGGTTATGTTGCAACAGAATTCTGGTACCAACTGAAGGAGTCTTCTGGAGTCCCCTAAGGCTATCTTTGGATCAATACAAGCCCTTCTGAAGTGGGTCGGTCGGACCTCAGCAGGAGTGGGCCGATCGGACCTCAGCAGGAATGGGCCGGTCAGACCTCAGCTGGAGTGGGTCGATCGGACCTCAGCAGGAATGGATCGATCGGACCTCAGCAAGAGTGGGTCGCTCGGACCTCAAATGGAGTGGATCGATCGGACCTCAGCTAGAGTGGGCCTGGTCGGACCTCAACAGGAATGGATCGATCGGACCTTAGCTGGAGTGGGTCGATCGGACCTTAGCACGGTCCGGTTCGAAGGTGAGCCGATTGGGTATAACAGTCCTTCAATAAAGATTCTCTTGGCCTGTAACTTTGGTCTTAGCATAATAATACATGTCTAAGCAACATATAGCTCCGCTCTCGGAACACTGTT
Source organism: Areca catechu (assembly GCA_021397845.1). Classification (NCBI taxonomy): domain Eukaryota; kingdom Viridiplantae; phylum Streptophyta; class Magnoliopsida; order Arecales; family Arecaceae; genus Areca; species Areca catechu. The sequence continues at coordinate 167,903,174 of CM038042.1, read as the reverse complement.
CAAAAAGATATGAGGCCCAGTAGCTAACAGCCTAGTATTCAGATCTTGATTGACATAGCCTGCACTACCCCTGTCATCCTTGACACCCTCTGGATCACTATAGGCGCAGCATGAAAGTTGCAGGAGGTTGGGGCATCAAGAGAAAGGCTAGTAGTTCAAAACAGCTATACTCTATATCCAAGAATATGTCTCTTTTTGGAACTCGATGTGTAGGTACAACATCGGCTTCAAAAACAAGAACACTCCAAAACAACCAAATTTGGTAGGCGACTTATACGATCCTACCCTCCCAAGCACAGATAGAGCCCTTAATAGTACTTCAACTAATAGCATCAAGAAAGGGGATCAGTCGAGTGTCATTGCTAACCCTCCAAAACTAACCACCTACCATCCTTCGTATCAACCTTTTTCTTGGATAACAAAGGAGGGCATGTTCCGTGAACGCATTCTTCCAGCATAGATTGGACAAGTAACTGAGAGCTCCACGTCTTTATCCATCGAAAACCGGTCCCAAGCAACTTTTCATAAAAAAATACTGACCCTAGGATCATTCTTTAAATCCAGGTAGCCTGGAGCCTCTTATCCGACATTGCCTAGCTCAACTCCCCTCAAGTCCTGGCTCCAATGTATAAGAACCGGATGGCAAAAATCTTGGCAGACCACCAAAGAGGCTATATCATGTGCTTGCAACCTTTGCCACTAGCTAAAATGAAGTCACGGACCTGTAAACGATCGTCCACCTCTAATTTGATTAAAAACGGCTTACTGGAAATCCCACTCCTTTTCCTTGCATTTCACTAACAATATTTTACTCTCGAAAATTTTGCGTTACCCACCTCTGTACCCCACGCTGTTAGTTGCACAACTGGCAACCACTCCCTGGCACATTAATAAATATGGGAGACCAGTTCTCCTCTTTCTTCAAAATCAGGGTCTCCAATGGTTTTACGTTTGTTGAACCAAGCCACCAATCTCACGGATTTCCAGTTTTGAGCTTTTCAGATGCATCTGCAAGTATATAGACCTGGGACCTTCCTCTCCTCTCAAATTAGCTCCACAGAGGGGGCACGGTAGACGTAACGAAGGAGAACGTCAAAAGAACGTACTTCAACTCATGCACGCAGACACCCCAAAAAAGAAAAAAAAAAAAAAAAAAAAAAAGAAAAAAAAAGAAATTCTTCCTGGCCTTTGAACCATATTGTATATAAAATATAACACACAACACGCCAAGCTTGAGTAGCGAGCATGCCGCACGAACTCTCCAAAAAAGTATTATAACGAGAAAGGCCAGCAGACAATGGTAAAGATAGAACTCCGTCGCCGACCATCTTGACTTGCATAATAAAATGCTGTTACAATTATACTAGTTTTTTTAGAAACCAAAATATCATTATGTAATGGCTCATTTCATCATTTCGGAATCTAGTAAACACCACAAACCAACAATAACTTGGAAGGTTTTACCCCAAGAATCCAAGTGAAATCAGGATAAAGCTTGCTAGTTATCAACTAGAACAACCGCTGCCGTAGGTACCAACAAAATCTCTGAATCCATATGCATGGATCAATGTTTATGCAGATAACAGTTTAACCACCAGCTAGATCTTCAAAGAGCAGACGATGGCTTAACTCCCCCATCAAACAAGGCCATTGCAACCTATATGAAACTGCTTCAATTCTAAAACTCAACAGCCTCATCATAGGAACTAAAGCGACATCCAATGTTTTCCTTTGGGGTGGAATATCGAGATAAAACATTAAAAAATTGCAAAAAGCCGAAGAAAAACCTCGAACCTAAAGCTTTTAAATTAGATAGAAAATATGCCATCGATGGCCTTCATGCATCATGGCAGATCTTCATGAATCATTGCAAATTGCTTTCTCGACCGATTCAGCTTCATCATTGACAGAAATAGGGATCATGACAAAATAGCCTGCAAAGCAATGTGGCAACAGTTCAAAAACTCGCTAAGGCGGAACAGGATGTAGATACAGAAAAAGCAAGCAGGCAAGCATAAATGCACACACCAAAACCCACCATAACCAACCTCCTTTTGTGTGCGTGTGCGTGTGTGTGTGTGGGGGGAGAGAGAGAGAGAGAGAGGGAGAGAGAGACCTGTGTATGATCCATTGTCACACAGAAAGAGAGAGAGAGACCTGTGTATAATCCATTGTCACATCAATCATCAAGGTAGTAATAAGATCCAGCAGCTTTCTGCTCCCTATCTTTCGTAGAGTCCAACTTGTTTATCCGAGGTCTGTAGTTAGTTGGATCCCGCCTAAAAGTAATATCAAGATGCTGTTTCCACAATAAACCAAATAAACACTCTCACGGTTAATAAGATCAAAATAGAGTATATGGGATTATGCTTGGATATCATCAAGTTCAAACTAACTAATATATAAATAGATGAAAGAACAGTAGATAAATAATGAAATATATGTTGGCACTTACAGATAAGAAGCGGTTCATTCCAGATACCAATGACTGAGGTGCATTGGCAGTACAATCCACAGAGGGCCTCCCCTCATATACAATAACTTTGTCAGCCAAATAAGCCGCCATGATGAAATCATGTTCAACAACAAAAGCCGTTTTCTTTGCATGCAGGATAAATCTTTTTATCACCTTTGCAGCAACAATACGCTGCTCTGAATCAAGATAAGCACTTGGTTCATCTATCAGATATACGTCTGCAGGCTGCACGACTAACACCAGTCAATACCAAAAGCATCAAAAATGAAAAAAACAACTCAACATATTTGTAAAATGCATTTCTTCTAAACAAGTTCTCATGATCCAACAGTAAATGTATCATGAAACTACCAATTAGCAAAATCAATAATCACTCCAATGCCAGATTTTTCCCTTGTGCAATACACAAATTAAACTATCAGAGTATGTTTAATAACACACCAATCTATCCGGTTTTAAATTTCAAATCTGCAGTTTTGTGTTAATGAAGAATAAGCATATTTGTATGATGCAACCTAAATGTGTGAAGACATGGAGCAAATAGCATTACTAAATTCGCCGTTACTTGAATAAGATCATGATTTGTAAGCAGAATAAACCACCATTAGCAGCCATATGCCCTAAAATGTTATCATGGCCTTAAGCTAAGACATAAGGATTATGAAAACATCAGACAGAAGAAATTAGAATGTAGACATATTCATGGTTGTGACCCAATATCTAAGTAAAAAAAGAATTCCACTCAGACTATTCCCAAAAGTATAGTACAAAGGTTTGAATTGGTCTGACTATGTGATTATAGCCTACATTGTTTTCCTTTCCGAAGTGACTAAACTAAGTTCAATATGGGAAGCCGTTAATGTAGCAAAGATCTTTCATCAATTTTTCAGATTCTTCATCCATTCAACTCAGGGAAGCTTCATCAAGTGCTTCCTTCTCTTGTCCAGATTAATATCTCACTCCACCAGGGCAGCTGGCTTTCACAAAGCAACAGACAACCATGTAAAGCTACAGGAAGCGTCTCGCTCCTTTTCTGATCAGTGCTTGAGAAGGGCAAACCATTGCCATCATTCAGAATGGAGCAATTTAAGAAGGCAAGCACTTCTCAAGTAAGGAATAACCTCCCAGTTCACGTGCTCTGTCCTGATCACAGCCACAGACCAGTTTCCACTTTTTAGCATAGCCCTCTATTTTTCAGCAAATGGGAATGTTGAGCATTTGCATGAATAGAAGGTTGATGATATTACAGAGCAAGCTGATTATGGGATTTAGCAGTAAAGAGATTCTTCTTGTCCATGGGTGTCTTAGGGAAGTCGAATGGCAAGTCAAGAACCCTATGAAAATTCCATCAACTCCAGCTAGGAATAAATGTTATTAAATAATAGTGTTTTAGAAAAATTCAATGCCTAAGGCAAGTTCAAAAATGCAAGACTTACAACACAACATTTGCTTTATGTGCAATAATGACCACCAGGGATTTTTAAGAAGGCTTACAATACAATATATGCACCATGTGCAATAATTTTTCCGCACAACTAGAAACATAGGAGAATGGTTTATATCCATAAGTATGTTTTCAGATTATTGTAACATCACTTACTATTTTAGGTGAGTTTTAATTGGACAAGGACAATATATCTGGAATTTAAATTTAGATTTATTGCAGATTTATAGTTATAGGCAAATTCAACCATTCTTCATAATCTAAAGGCAGGCATTTTATAAGCATAAGCAAATGCTTGGACAGCTGCAGTAGATCACCTACTTGAGATAAAACACTAAATAAAATTAATTTATGTCCAATTGAGAAGGAGAAATTCCTAAGCTGTTTCAAAGAAAATTAAGGTCCCATTAGGAACACAAAAAAACAATAAGTTAAAAAAGGTATCTTGCAACAGTCTCCATATGAAGAAAAAAGAATGACCACTAGATGTAATTAATCATCATGTTTTCTGAAACTAATCTCATAAAGAGAAGTTCCTTTTACATTTTTTAAAAAATTATTACTCTTTTAAGTATAATAACAGAAAAACATTCCTTAAGGTCACTGTCATTTATATGGTACTTATTACATTGTAATTCTCCTTTCCAAATAAATTAAATTTTGAATATTTAATGAAGAAAACAATTTATGCAAAAATTATTACCATTAAATCAGAAAAGCAAAAAAAAAAAAAAAAAAGCACAAGAAGAAAGAAGAATGCCGACAGTAAGTGCATAAGTTGCTAAAAAATAATTATACAAACCCTTCCAAGACATAGACACAACGCCACCCTTTGCAGCTCTCCACCAGAAAGATTTACGACTTCTTGGTCCATTAATTGCTCAATTTGCAAAGGTTTCATGACATCAGTTGTGAACTGAGGATGCATATATGTATCCCGAATTCTTTGATGCAGCAAGTGTCTCACAGTAGATTGAAATTTTGGACTGATCTTTTGAGGCTTATAAGAAACATTAAATTCCGGTATTTCAACTTCTGTACCTTCCACCACATCAGGCGTTGTCGATCCAGCCTGTGAATTTGCAACAAAATCAAAAAAGGGAAGCCAGCAAATATACAACAACATTAGTATATTTTTCTCTTTCTTGAAAAAACTTTTAAAACATCCCCCTACAAGTCTACTATCCATCATAAAAGAAGATGAGCAAACCAACAGTACACACCAATACTGTATACAAAGAGAGGAAGAGAGAGATTTTAGGGTGATGATCCAACAAGTTGGTACAGAAGGATTGTGCTGAGACATTATAGGTGAACCATGTGCAGTTAATCTTGCTCACATGCAAATGTTTGGGCAATAACCAAATCATTTAGTTGTGCCACTAGTTATCCAAGTTTTAATCATCAGTTGCACATGACTAAACTAAAATCTCAATTCCACCTTTGATTACATGTGACTAATTTTAAAGCACATATAACTCATGCATTCACTATTGTATGAATAGAACTCCTGGAGTCGGGCATGCATGGACGGAATCCAGAAGTGAAATTTCCATCTGTAGGACCCACAAATAAACATGCATGGGCACTTGAAGCCAGTGCGCACACAACCCCACCCCCCTCTCCCTCTGGGGGATTAATTATTATTATTATTATTTGGCACGGGGCGGGGGGGGTAGGGGGGAGAGGCGCGTGCATCGTACATGCAAAAATAGGAGCATTTTGAATTATCCTTCAAAGAAAAGGAAAAAAAGAATTATAAGCCTGTCCATTTAATTAGTTGAATTTCATGAGACCGTCATGCCACAAGCAATCCATTGTAATCAGAAAATTTGAATTCAAACCCACACTTCTCTCACCCTCGAATTTAATTAAGCGCATGCATCATACATGCAAAAATAGGAGCATTTTGAATTATAACCTTCAAAGAAAAGGAAAAAAGAATTATAAGCCTGTCCATTTAATTAGTTGAATTTCATGAGGCCATCATGCCACAAGCATCCATTGTAATCAGAAAATTTGTATTCTTACCCAACACTTCTCTCACCCTCGAATTTGATGTGAAGTGCAAACACCTAACCTCCTCTCTTTTGTACAATTTGAACTGTCCATCCAAGCCTCTCATGAGATATCATAAGCAGAAAAGTTAAAACATCTGGTTCAAGTGCATTCTGTAATATGTACTGGATCATTAAGTAGATGACAGTTATGATCTGCAAAACTTCATCACAATTCACAAGTTATGCAGAAACTTCATCATGGGTGTCTAACATGAATCAAGCATATTTATTTCAAATCTGCTTAAAGTTAAAAATGACTAATTAAATCCCTTTCGCCTGCAATAGCATGTTTCCTTCAATTCCCAAATAAACTTGTCCAACCTCAGGTTATCACCAATTACAAACATAACTAAGCTAGCTTGCATTATCAGGTCAAGAAAGTAGAAGATTACAGCAATGGACATGCAGGTCAGAAGATAGAATAGTATACCAGCATCCTAATAAATGTTGTCTTTCCAGTTCCATTTTCACCAAGCATGACAATGATCTGAGAATCAGTAAATTCACCCTCGATCACAGATAACTTAAAATTACCCTGTGTTTTACTCATAGTAGGGTATCTGTATCGTTGGTAGGTCTGGATCTCCTCACTACTCTCCTGAGGAGTCTCAGCAACCTGAAAGGGAAAAGAACATCAAACCATTATACCAGCATATCATTGAATCGCAAATATAGACTTCAAAATGAAATTGTTACCTTAAATGTGAGAGATTCATCTCGAAAACGGAGATTTTCTGTAGGAACAAAACCAGCCAAGAAAATGTTAATTCCTTCACGGACAGAAAAAGGTAGAGTACAACTCCATAAGCTCCTGGTTTCCCGTACAAGCACAAATGAAATCTGATAAGTATCTAGGACACTCAGGTCATGCTCCACGACAATCACATAGCTGAGAAAGGAAATGAGTGAGTTAAGATCTTATTTCCCAATGGAACCATTAAAAAAAAAAGTATATAAACTAGAAATCACCAGTACCTGTTACGCTGAGCAAGGACCGAATACTTGTGCAGCTTTAAGCCTCTTTTTACATCAAGATAACTTGATGGCTCATCAAACATATAAATTTCTGCTTTTGTATAGCAACTACAGCAATCGCAAATCTCTGCAACTCTCCCCAATAAATCCCCACATTACGATCAATAACTTGATTCAACTCAAGATCAATGCAGAGTTTAGCCTTCATATCTCTCTCATCTTTTTGGTCAAGCACCTGACCAACATTCCCTTGAACAGCTTTGGGAATGTGATCAACATACTGGGGCTTAATAATTGCCTGTTACATGCCAGATAGTAAGTACTGAAAAGAAAAAAAGCTGCAAAAAATAGTTCTATCATCAATAATAGAAGAACCAGAAATGATCATCATGGTTCAAGCAGTATTAATTATAATGACAACTGGACCTGCAGACTGAAATACTGACATAATGGCAAACTTGTAGATGCATGTCGTGATTGCTTGCAGTAGCAAAAGCTACATATACAACTTGTAGTGCAAGAAATTATTCAAGCAAAAGTTTTTAAACAAGGGCTTTTAAAACTCAAAGCTAGCCAAACCTCCCTTAGTATTCAACAGTAGAAATTTTATGTTACACGACTAAACATTCAATCCAAGGAATGCATAGCCTCGTATATAAAGAATATAAATAGTACAATCACCTAAGCAGCTAGCTCAGCTTGACGTTCCAAATCATTATAAAACACCTATACAAGTGTTCTCTTAAAAAGAATTCATAATACAGATTTGAAGTTATAACTGCATCCAAAAACATCGACAATAATCTAACAGCATCATAACCATAACTTTTTGACATCCATGATGTGTCATAATATCCCTGTAGAATTCCCCAAAATAGAATCAAATTTCTAAAGCATATGCCAAAAGGCATGTGCCCTTTATTTTAAATGACAACTAGTGTGGCAATTAAAGGCACTCGCCGCAGTTGTTAAATTCCACCAACCAACATTCTATATTATTCATTGCAAATCTGACAGTATATGCAGAAAGTTCAAACTGCACCTGATAGAAACCTAAACATCTCAAAGGTATAAGATGCTATAGTATAACAGGATATCTACCAAGGGTGCAGTAGATCAGCTCATGATATAAAATTTAAGGTCACAAAGCAATACAAATATTTTACATTAAAATAGGATAATGACATTTTTTTTAAAAAAAAAAATCAAAATGTTAAAATTAATGCTTTTCATGAAGTCACTCTCCAAATATAAGTGATGGAGCTAATGGAAGCAAGCATTATTGGAAACCATGACAAAATTAAAAATGAAGGATACATTTGCATCTAGGTCCAATTAAAGTTGCAAAGAAAGGATTTGGTCATCAGACAATTTACATCATTGGACATAAAAATGCATCATTATCTCCCAGAACAAGATTTCATATCCAACTAAACAGTTTACAATTATATAAACCTAAAATTTACCACTGACAATTACTACTGACAGTAGCAATGTAGTACCATATAACATGTGATATGAGCAATGAGAAACTAATAGAACAATTGGTTCAGATCCACATTCAGTTAAAAATCACCAAGTTTGTGAACAAATGCACCTTTAGATTGTCCTCCAGAATGCGTGTAAAGTAATTCTGGAGCTCAGATCCTCGGAAATGTCAGAATTTCCTGCCAATCAGGAGGATTCTGCAAACAAAGAAAAGCAAAGTCGTGTACATTAATAACCAGAAACATATGCAGATGAATAGGTCAGATAGGCATTACATTGTATCGACCCAAGTTGGGTTTCAACTTCCCAGCCCAGCACCTTAAGGCGGTTGACTTGCCAATACCATTTGTTCCAACTAGGCCCAACACTTGCCCAGGTCTTGGAACAGGTAACCTGCAGTTGTAGAGCTGTATCAGTGTCTTTCAGGAATTTTTTTTTTTAAAAAAAAGGATAAACATTTCATTTTCTACTACCCTGTGCAACTTGAAGGTATTTGGTCCATACCGATGGGTTGTATCTTTATCTAAATCCTTTGGTAAGTTGATAATCTGAATTGCCTCAAAAGGGCATTTCTGCATCACAAGGCAATATAACAACAAAGTTAAGGAACAAGCAAAAATGCCCAGAGAGGCAGAGTAGAGAACATGTAGACCTTGACACAGATACCACATCCGATGCATAACTCCTCAGAAATGAAAGCAATTTCGCTGCAGGAGTGACTTCTATACAAAGTTTTCCTGCCAGAACAGAAGCAAAATTAGTCATATACAGAGCGAAAAAAAAGAGAGGCATACCTATAATGGTTCTACCATCCAATAACAATAACAACATAATAATACAATAATAACAATCACAATAACAAAAACACAAATAGCCTTCTTTCACACAGCAGGAGAATGGTGATAAATAGTTTAATGCATCTAATACTAACAAAGAGACAGAACCCCCTCCTACTAGAGAGAGACAGGGGGAGGAAGAGGAGGAGAGAGATGCTATCACACGCACGCTACAACCTGCAAAGGTCTATACCATAAACTAAGCAGCAAATACATTGTATAGGAGTTAGATGAAGGCATCTAAGAATTTGGAAGGTTAAAAATGACCATCAAGACTAGTGAACAATCATCAATTTGCAAGGTTAAACCTGATGAAGGCCTCTGGATTGGGGCCTTCCAGCACAGCTCGTTAACCAAAGTTCAACCCACACCATAAAATGTTTAGAGATTTTTATGTAAAACTAGTGCAGCCTTAGAATTCAAAAAATCATCATTTGCATTCTCTGCTACAACACTGTAATAACACCCACACTTTACTGCCAGCTTCACATGGCATTTCTAGGCAAATTATATGAAAGCGTGCATAATGTAAAGTTGGCTGAGAATTTATAGATCAGATGATCTCCTGCTCCAAGAGGCAGGATCTTGGGGCACATATTCCCACTAACATAGTAGCAGGAAATATGAAAAGAAGGGAATCAACAGAGGAAGGATTAGAAGAGATCCTAAAGCATGTTTCGTTGGATGCCATCTTTTGGATCAAACATCTTAGCTTTTGGGCAAATATTGATAGCCAGGGACTTGACTGTATTTTGACTGCAAGTTCACATGGATATCATGAAAAGTATCATTTCTGAGGTTCAGCTAAACTATAACTCATTGAACTATGTGGAAAAATTGCACACATTGCTTGGCATCAAGGATTTAGATCCCGGCGGGACATCTCATAGGATACTATCTCATGTGTCGAGACAGGACATCCTGCCAGCATTCCAGTGTCCCAATCGGGACACCTTAGAACATCCCCTATCCCGAGTGTCGGGACGGGGCGGGATGTCGGCGTGTCCCGTTCTAGGAAAAAACAAGGATAGCCCTGTCCCACGGGATTTAAAAACCTTGCTTGGCATAATCTAGATTCAGAACTCCAGGACCCTGTGCAAGCCTAGATCATTGCTTGCAAGATGCAGATACAAATATCCAAAAAGTGAAACCTTGAGAATGATTCCTCCAAACATTTTGTGGGAGGTTCACCAAAAATACAAAGGCAAAACTGCATCTTCCAAAGAATTAAGGGTATCTTGTTTGGTTGCAAGGAGAATTGCCAAGAAAATAAGAAAACTTATTTTCCTTGAAAATTAGTTTTTTTGTGTTTGTTTCTTTAGAAAATTAACAAATTCAGAAAGTTTAGAACTACTTTCTGAGAAAACCTTTGCTTCTCTACCAAAAGTTTGATTTGCTTGCAACAAAAATACCCTACACAGAAATATGAATTTGGGAGAGTATCTTGTTAAACAGGGAACAATTTGAGGAGTCCTTACAAACTTATGCACATATAATGGGGACAAAAGACTAGATTGCAGTTTGTTTACATCCTCCTTTCTTTTCATGTTCCCTGCACTCTACTTAAACTCCATGACCATTCCCTCCCCCCACTCCCATAAAGTAAAAAAGCCACCAGCCAGTATTAGGCATGCATTGATAAGATCTAAGGTTGCATTTGGTAGCCAGTAATCTATCCAAATTGCAAGAAATTTAACAAGCTCCACCACATTACTATATTTGGTAAGTTTTTTTTTATGGCAATCCTCTCAATAGGTAATCTGGATTGCCTGTCTTTGAAAATGATGGTAATCCAAATTACCATCCTTAGATAATTTTTGGACAAAAATACCCTCCTCTTCCCTTCCGTGCTCTCCCCTTCGGCGACCCTTTACCTGCCCCACTGCTACTCGTCGACCGTCCTCCAGCCCCCCCTCACCCAGGGGCGGGGGTGGGGAACCAAAGAAGGAGAAGAAGGGGGGCGAAGAAGGGGAAGAAGAGGGGGAAGGGTGGGCAGCACCGCGAAGAAGGAGAAGGCAAGGGGAGGGAGGGGGTGGGCGGTGTCGGCAAGGGTGAGGGAGGGGATGGGCGGCGCCGCGAAGAAGGAAAAGGCGAGGGGATGGGCGGTGCAACGGGGGAGAGAGGGGGTGGGATCGGGGGCGCAAGAACGAGTGGGATGGGAGGCAGCAGGGGTGGGCAACATCGGCAAGGGCAGGGGGGCAATGGAATCGAAGAAGAGGAGAAAAAAAATATTTAATAAATAGATAAAATATATATTTATAAATATAATATATATTTATTTAGGAATAGTTTGGTAATTGATTTTATAATATACAACATTACCTGTATGTACCAAACACAGTAATCCATATTACATGCAATCTATATTGCTGGCAATCCACATTACTGGCAATCCACGTTATCTTTCAAGAATGCCTGGCAATGCACCAAATGCAACCTATTGACATATCATCAGCCTATACTATCTTGGCTGATACAAATAGATAAATCTCAATATATTTGCCAACAAATTATTCAAATATCACTTGTTTTTCCTAAATTATCCATTACAATATTAAATATTCAAGTTAATACCCTCAAACAGTCACTACATTTTGGCTTACTATTTTGGCTGAGATCATGGTATCTTAGGTCCTATAATACCAATCACAATCCCGAAAATCTTGCTCTCTTCCATTCTTTCTCATCTTAAATTTCAGATAAGATAAACCAAGATCTTAAATATGAGCTAAGATAAACCAAAGCTTAGAAATGGACTCTGGTTTGTGAGTTGTGTGGGAGTGCATGTCTAAGCTTTGGGACCCTTTCAATATATAAAATTTTCTTCTTACAAATCATGTCCTAGTATAATACCAATCTCTATTTTAAGTGCCAGTGCAGATGCTTTAGGGTAATTGAAGGGTCCAGTAATATAAATATCAACCACCACTAAGATTTTTGAGATTTCTAGTAGTAAAACCTTGCTTTCACTTCCTCTTCTCACCAAACACACCATATTGTGTCTACAAAACCCCCCAACTCTGGTTCCATGATGACTCCCCATCCTCCTCTCTGCCTCACTTTCCTTTGCTCACCACTCTACAACCCTTTTATTTTTATGTTCAAGACAATATAGATTACCGATCCTATCTAAAAACAAACCAAACCAGGATCATATGGAAGATGTAGCTTGTGTTGTGTTCATATGCACATTAGAATCTATCAATTCTTGGTAGAATTTGAGGTCTAAATTTTTGCAAATCTGACTCATTTATTCTACTTTTGCCATGTCCTATAATGACTGATCAGGTGCACCCCTGCATTTTTTTTCTCTTTTTGGATGCTTGCATCCTGTCCTTATTTATTAGATACCTTTTCTCTGATGAGTAAAAGAAGCAATATTTGAAATGCACATGTGAACAATTCTTTAACTTTAAGTGGCAGTTCTCTAAAGAGGTTTCAAGCTTAAATGCTGCATATTTTGTTGCTTATAAGTTACAAATTTTGAACTGGTTTGGTTGCAAACAAAATATATCATGGAAGCATTGCCATCTGATAACCTGACAGGGTGATTGTTCCTGAAACTTCTTGTCTTGCAGCTTTGACAGCTGAGAAACTAGAGTGGGAAACAGTGTTCAGATCAGTGAAATCTTACAAAAATATCCAGGAGGATTTGATCTAGTTCTTGGAGCTGATATTTATATCCTAGTTTTTCTTTATTTTTTTTTATTTTCCCCTTTATTTTTCATAAATATATGATTTTAGTCCTTGACACAGTGCAAGCTTTCAACAATCCATTATTCCTCTTCTTTTCGATACTGTGGAGAACCTTCTCTGTTTTCAGCAAGGCAAGTTGATTCATGCAGGCTTATGTATCTCAAGCTAAGAGGTGCATTTTTCAATTTCATTCTATGCAATCATGCAGCTTAACAGAACATCAGCAAATCATTTAAATTAATGGGTAATAGGAAACCTGGGTACCTTTAGAATACCTCCCAGCTATGAATTTCCCATTTGTATTTGTGCTGGTGTCTCCGCCTTCAAGTGAAAATTTTGATTCAAAATTAAAACCTGCTGCAGGTATTTCCTCCAGTATTCACACCATTACCTTTGGCAGTGTTCCATGAGGAAAATTAAGGAAAGAAGTAGAAAAAGAATATTCAATTGTGGGCACATTATGCATACTCATGGGCTAACAGGTGCAATAATTAATCAGCCATTATTTTTCGTTAACACTTTCTTTCTTTACGCAGTATCCACATAAATCACTTTAGAATGCTGACTAAGCCCAGATCAACGTACATAAAAACTTTAATACTTAGACTCTCATAAGGAGCTGTGAGCCCAGATGGAATCAGCAGAGAAATGGAATTATATCATTCTGCTCCATTCACACAAATTACAACATATCGCCCTTCAGCCAATACAATATTTTTAAATTCAGGTCATAACAAGAGCTAGGTACTTCTACATCTCACAGGAATCAACTAGCTTATTGTATGCAAACAGGTCTAGATCAACTTCTCAGCTCAAACAACCAGCATGATCTTTATCAAGATAAAAATCAGATGTTAGATCAAAATTATAAATTCATTGAGATCCACACAAAAAACTCCGACAGATCCCAGGAAACGAAATAACAGGCACAGAAGCTCAAAATTTCCTCAACTAACTTAATATTCCATTCGAGATTTTTTTTTTTTTTTTTGAGACCAACAATTCAGTGAATTAGCTTCAAAACACGAAAACACAAACGAAAATTCCCTAGAATCAAAGGAACCAATCTTTAACTAGAAAAAAATCCCAAATTTTAGATCAATAACGCTTTTTTTTTTCATTAATGGGAATTACAAACCTGTTTTCACGACAGGGCAGCTCTTCTTGCACTCCTGCCGGCATTTCTTGGGCTTGCAGCGATCGGAGCTGACTATGGCGATACGAGTCACCGATCCGCCATCGCTCTCCCCTACTCCAGACGAGCAGATCGCCCTCGCGCCGATCCAAAACGGAACCCCGCTCGCAGAAAGGATGCTCCGGCTTCAAATAAATCTACGACGAACGAACCCTGAAATCGGAGGTGAGAAGAATGGAAGAAAAGAGGCGCGTGGATACCTCCCTTCTGCCGGTGTTTTGCCAAGATACAAACCCTAGAACACTCCTCACAGAAATTGAAAGCATAAAAACAGGGATCCCAGTCGGAGTAACAGTATGTCGGCGGGCCACGTGACAGGGGACGCGCCCATCCCAACACTCTTGGACCCTGGCCACGTTTAATCTTGGCTTCCGCTCCGTGTTGGTCGGCCACATGAGGCGGATGGAGTGGGGAGGGGTGCCCGGCTCTCAAAGCGATAACATCATCTCACCAGTCTAGACGTGGTGAGGCCTATTAATCCCAAAATATAATTTTGGGTATTTAGTAAATTACTAAAATGGAACACTGGCATTTAATCGATGCCTTATGTTTCTCGTGGTTGATTTGAACCGTACAGAGGAGGTCAGACGGACATATCAGTTAAACATGTATATAATTCTCTCTGACAGCTCTCCCCAGCAACATTGAATGACTTTTATATCGATAAGACAGTAGCATGGTTGGTATAGATCATGTTTTATTATCAATCGATCATGAATTGAAATATGATCTTATAAATTCGAGATATGATCTCGTGATAACTCAATAAATCTAAAAATTTTTTTAGATCATTACGGGAACCTACGAAAATAGCTACACCGGGATTTATTCCTCCATTTCTTTTATTACATCAAAAAAAAAAAACAAAAAAAAACACTCACTTTCCCTTGAGTTTATATTTTTTCCTTCTGATATATATACATATATCATATATATATATATATATATATATATATATATATATATAATATCTATATATATATATATAATATATATAATATATATAGAGAGAGAGAGAGAGAAGAGAGACTCATTGAATTAATAATTCATGTCTAAATTTTTGAATGCCACCACCCAAAAATTGGACATAGACTCTGGTTGATAATTAAAGATGGCAATTCACATTATAAATAAATTTGATGCTTGCATGCATGCCTAGATTTCCATCAGTTGTAACCCTGTTAAGTTTTGCATTTTATATTTGCACTCATGGTTTTTTAATCTATACATGTGTAGACTGATTTGTGCAATGAAATATTAGATGCTAATAAAATTAAACAGCTAAAGCAATGAAATAAAGTGGAATTTTAATTTCAATTAGTGATATTCATTTTTAGAACAACAGCCACCCAGCAAGCCACCCTATATTTTATTGATAGATGCATTACATTCATGTAAGTTATACATAATCTATTCTTAGGTAAATCATAATAATTATTTCATATTCTCGATATCTATAGGATAAAGCAATGGATCATTTATTCGGCGGCTATTTAGCATAGCTTGAATGCATTTTATGATAATACTAGTCTCTAATACATCAGCATCTAATGCTAAATTGTCCTCAAAGATGAAATTACTCTATGTCCAAATGAAAACGAGGTCATAAAGATTAAAGATCATAAAAGAAGTTTACATTGTTTGCAGTTTCTATTAATCCATTGATTAGCTCTATCCAAAACAACTTGTTGATTTCGGAACTATCTTTTTTTTTATTTTAGGGATGAAATATTAATACGAATGGAAGCTGATAATTATGCTGTATGGATGTCTTGGTGGACACTTTTAAAATAGAATGTAAATGATGATCAGGTCAAGAAGAGTATATTCAATATAAAAACTAAAAATGTATGATTATATTCATCTAAGAAGGAATGATAGCACATGCTAGCTGTGAGGTGGTTACATATTTTTCATACAGATGTTTATGTTTTCCATCTATCCTTAAACATAACATTACAAGCTAGTGAAGCAGTGTAAAAAGTAAACATGGAAAAAGAAAAAAAAAATGCAGCAATATTCACTTAAGTAGGAATGAAATTTTATACCATCTTGGAGGGGTTATTTAAATGTTTTCAGTCGAGAGTTGATGGTTTTACAGGTGTTAAACTTTGAAATATAATGTCAATTTCCGTCAAGAAGGGTTGAAGATGCAATAATTAATACATATATATAATATCCATTTTAAGGAAAAGGGCAATCAACTAGGACTTAGATGTTTTCTTTGTGTATAGAAATGATTTTTATCCATCCTACAATTTCTGAAATAGAATGTTACAGGTCCAAGTAATATAAAAAAAATAGATTTAGAGAGAAAATAAAATAAAAATATTTAGCATCATTAGTAGAATGAAATAGCATGCTATACTTTAAGCTTTTTTTCTGATAAGACGGTATATTTATTGCACTACGGTAATGAATACAACCTAAAGAGTCAGCGAGTATAATCTCTACTGTGCAGGGACCCAACGCTAGTCGGTCCACAGAAAAACCCTGTATGCTGAGCTACATAGGAGGCTACCTCAGTCTGCGGCCGAGTTAGCCTCCCTATAATAACCTGACGGTCAGAGACCGACAACCCTGCAGCATGAGTTTGATATCCCTGCAATGGGTGAGCCTCTGGCATGGATGAGAATGCGATATCCAAGAGACCACGATAGCAGAATCACCCTCGATGATAAGCGATCAAGCCGGAGAACCTCCTGGCATATCTAATACCGGTCCATGCGGCATAAAGCTCCAGAGCCAGTACAAGTAGTCCATAAGGGGGTACCCCCAGCTGCTAAGAACCCTAGACGAGAGTCCCTGATAACAAACCCCGCTCCACCCATCCTACGTCGCAGGCTCCCATCAAATATGTCGCTCTTGAGATCTACAGTCTGGACTAGCCTGTTGCCATGCTGGATTGAAGAGAGGGCTTAGAACATCTCGCCTGACTACTCCTTGGATAAGAAGTCGTCGAAGACGTACTCCAACCTCCTCCTTGGCATCCACAAATACATCCACACCGGGAAGGCCGACCACACCAGAAGGAAATTGGACAGAAAGCCTCCGAAGAAGTCGACCCCGAGAGAAGCACCCGGGATGCAAAGGCCTAGGTCATCCATGGGCTTCCAGCCGGGACTAAAGTTGAAGGGCGGTCCTATCCCGAGGAAACTTTCACTCCCCTCCTTGCTTCGAGATCAAAAATCCTGATGGAAATCGAGGACGAGCGCTATCTACGCCGACCTCCCCCACTAAGGTCGTCGAGCGACCGGACAAGACGAAGTATTGCCATTTTCATCGTGATCATGGCCACGACACTGAGGACTGCTGCATCCTCAAAAGGGAGATCGAGGACTGATAAGGAGGGGCTACCTCAGAAAGTTTGTTAGGGTTAGATCCCGATGGAGAATCAGCCACTTGCAGCTCTTTCCCTGTCCCTACAGTCGACACCGAACCACCGAGAAGTCTGTGGGTATGATATGTTGAGGGATAGAGCACGCCCATAAGAAGCCGAGAGGGAGAGAGCCTGGAAAATGTACTCCCCTTTATGAAAGGGAAGGGAAGTGAGGAAGAAAATGTAAATAATGATGCTATCGTGGTCGAAATGATCATTGCCAAGCATCCGATAAGACGGATTATGGTCGATAGTGGGAGCTCGACTAATATCCTTTTCTATGATGCTTTCTCTCGGATGAACTTACCTTCTGATCGACTGAGACCAGTGCACACCCCTCTTGTGGGTTTTATTGGAGATTCTGTGGGAGTCGAGGGAGAGATCACTCTTCCCATCACAGCCAGGTCACCACCCCAACAGTATGGTCATGATGACCTTTACTGTCATTAAGTTCCCATCACCTTATAATGTAATTCTTGGTTGCCCCGGGCTCAACTTGCTTGATGCGATCATATCCATCAAATGACTGTTGGTGCAGTTCCCGACCCCCTATGACATGGAAGAGATGAGGGGGGCACCTCAGCCTATTCAACATTGCCTTCAGGCCATCCCCGGGCCCGGAGCTCAAATACGATCTCGGTGTTGATGACCTCGATCAAGGGTGCAGGACCCTAGGGGCGGCCCCGTCGATGCCTTTAACATATTCTCTAGGCGCGGACCCGTTGAAGATAGTGCATATAGGAGCCCAGCTACTGGAAGAGAAACGGGCTCGCCTGCTGGACTTCCTCCAAGCGAATGCAGACATATTCGCCTGGACCGTAGTCGATATGCCAGGGATTCTCCCTGACATTATCACCCACAAGCTGAATATTGACCCAAGTGCCACCCAGTTCAGTAGAAGAAGAGAAGCTTTATCTCAAAGAGGTAGAAGGCGATTAATGATGAAGTGGAGAAGCTCCTCGCAACCAGATTTGTTCATGAAGTACAATACCCCAGCTGGCTGGTGAACGTGGTTATGGTCAAGAGAAGCACGAAAAGTGAAGGATCTGTGTGGACTACACTGACTTCAACTGTGCTTGCCCAAAGGATAGCTTCCCACTTCCAAATATTGACCAACTCGTGGATTCCACCTCAGGGCATCTCTTACTCTCCTTCATGAATGCGTTCTTTAGGTACAACCAGATTCAAATGTATCTGGAGGATGAGGAGCACACCACCTTCATCACGGACCATAAGATGTACTGCAATAGAATGATGCCTTTTGGCCTGGCACCACGTACCAGTGGCTAGTCAATAAGGTCTTTAAAGACCAGATCGACCGCAACATGCAAGTTTACATGAATGATATGCTCGTCATGAGCGGCTGACCTCAGACCACGTGGATGACCTGGTGGAGACCTTGCGCAACCTTCGCCTGCACTAAATGAAGTTGAACCCGTGAAGTGTGCTTTTCATGGCGGTCCGGAAGTTCCTTGCTTCATGGTTACTCAGAGAGGGATCGAGGCCAACCAAAAAAGGTCTAAACAATCCTTGATATAGAGCATCCACCTCCAAGAAGCAGGTCCAGCGACTCCCGACCGTATAGCGGCCCTGAGCCGGTTCATCTCGTGATATGCAGGTCACTACCAACCCTTCTTTAAGGCACTGTGCAAGATGCATGACTTCACCTGGACAAAGGAGTGCCAAGAAGCTTTTGAGGAGCTGAAGAGGACTCTAGCGTCACCACCATCGCTCTCCTAGTCGGAAGATGGAGAAGAGCTCCTCCTGTACATGGCAGTCATCCCGGGAGCTATCAGCTCGGTCTTGGTCTGCACGGACAAGGACAGAGTCTAGAGGCCAGTATATTATACTAGAAAGCTTCTCCGTGACACCGAGGTCAGGTATTCTCGCTCCGAGAAGTTAATTTTTGCGCTCACCTTATGCCTAACTTTTTGGCCTTACTTCCAAGCACACCCGATCACGGTCTTGATGGACCAACCACTGAAGGCCATACTCAGCCACCCCGAAATATCCGGACATCTGATGAAGTGGGCACTAAAGCTCAATGACTTTGACATTACCCACAAGCCGAGGTCATCCATGAAGGCACAGGTATTGGCTAACTTCCTGGTCGAGTGTGCAGGCCTAGGCGAAGAGCCAGAAGAAATCTCCCAGGAGCAACAGATAGGACTTGAACCGGAGGGAGATATTTGGGTCCTGCACATAGATGAAGCATCCAACGCTGATGGTCGCGGAGCTGGACTCATTCTCGCCAATAGCGAAGGAGTCATCGCTGAATGTGCACTCCATTTTCATTTGCAGCCACCAACAACCAGCGAAGTATGAGATGCTCCTCGCAGGACTGAGAGTCTCTTGCGAGCTGGGTGTACCAAGAGTAAAGTTTTCATCGACTCACAATTGGTGGCCGGGTAGGTCTCAAGAGAATTTGAGGTTTGGGACCCTCAAATGTCGAAGTACCTGGAGCTGGTACAACACATATAGCAGGCTTCATATGCTTCAGCATCTCCCAAATTCCACGAGGGGAGAATGCTCGTGCCAACGCCCTCTCCCGGCTGGCGACCCTGCCGGACTTGTCCTTGGGGCGTGCCTATATTGAGCATCTTCAAACCCCAAGCTACGAGGCATCCGGGGAGGTCCAGCAAGTCACCCCGAGCCTAGCTAGATGGACAAGTATGTCAGGTACATTGCCGACGATACTTTGCCCGAAGATCGCATAGAGGCTAGTCTCATCAAGAGGAAGGCCACACACTTCGTGCTGATGGATAGGCAATTCTATCGAAGGTCCTACTCTTACCCACTCCTGAAGTGCCTGAGACCCTTGGAAGTGGTCTTCGTACTCTAAGATATACACGAGAGCCTCTGTGAAAATCATGTGGGGGGCAGAACATTGCATACAAGGCCCTCCAATAGGGGTACTACTGGGAAACTATGAAGAAGGATGCAGCCGACTTCATAAAGAAGTGTGATCGCTGCCAATGCCATGCCGGTGTGCAACATTAGCCAACTGCACCACTCTCCCAGCTCTCTGCTCCCTGGCCATTCACCCAGTAGGGCATGACATCCTTGTCATTTTCCTCTCACGCTTGGGCAGCACAAGTTCCTGATAGTCGCCATCGACTATTCACTAAGTGGTCGAGGCCAAACCCCTAGCATGGATCATGGAGGCCAACGCCAGCAAGTTCTTTTGAAAATCAATCATATGCCGCTTCAAACTCCCTCATACAATCATCATCGATAACGGATGGCAGTTCGACAATTGGGAGTTCGAGGAGTTCTGCGACGGCCTCAACATCCGCCATCAATTCACTTCGATGGTACACCCTCAGACCAACGGAAAGGCCTAGACCAACTGGACCATCCTTCAAGGGCTCCAGACCAGGCTTGACCAGGCAAAGGCAGATGGGCTGAAGACTCTCCAGTATCCTGTGGGCATACCACACCATACCCAGAACGGCCACAGATAAGATGCCCTTTAACCTCATCTTCGGCACAGAAGCCATGATTCCGATGGAGCTATGTCTACCCACATTGCGAGTAGAGTAATACGATGAGGCCGAGAACCCAGCTCGGTTCCTACTCAACCTGGACCTCCTTGAAGAAACAAGGGATAAGGCTCGACTCTGGATGGTGGCCTACCGGCAACAAGTGGCCCAGTATTACAACTCCAGGGTGAAGCCGAAGATCTTCCGCACTGGCGATCTGGTAACTCCGCGACGGGCAGAAGCCTCCCAGCCTCGAGAATGCGATAAACTTTCTCCAAATTGGGAAGGCCCTTACAAAGTAGTCGAGGCCCTTCTTCATGGGGCCTACTACCTCGCCGAGCTCGATGGGACCTGATTCCCTCGAACTTGGAATGCCAGTAACTTAAGGATGTACTGCCAATGATGTAAGGCTTCCTCTCATCAATAATAAAATTTCTTTTTGCACAACAGTTGCTTTTGTCTCACAGGGATGCTTTCGCCCGACCTCAGGTCTGGCGACCAAAGATGAGACTAGAAGTCCCACAAACAAATCGCTGGAATCCGATTCGACAAAGTCAAGACAGGAAACTCACGAAGCATGGCATCTCAAGACCGGAAACTCATGAAGCCCGGCACCTCAAGATCGGAAACTCATGAAGCTCGGCACCTCAAGACCGAAAACTCATGAAGCTTGGCACCTCAAGATGGGAAACTCCAAGAAGTCCCGCACCTACGACCCTACTCGCAGTCCTAGGACATCGACCGGGAAATCCATGAATCCTGCCATCTATTACCTGGACTCACAGTTCGGCCCCTCGAATCAAAGATCTTCTGAAGCTCCACATTCAAACCAAGAGCTGAAGTCAAACTCCTCTCTGAGGCCAAGTTCCTCCCTGAAATCAAGCTCCTAGCTGAAGTCAAGTTCCCTACTAAAATCGCACCTCAACTCACGGCATGAATGGAAGGATCCTAAACAGGCCACCGGCCCTAGGCAGGCGCCCGGAGTCTTCCAGCAGGTGCCCCAGCCCAGCGCAGATGATCCCTTTAGGGACTTCCAGATCCCTTCTAAGTCACCTGCTATGACTGAGGCCCCCCAGAAAGTCTTGAAATTCAGAGCTCCGGCTGGCTGGGCCTAGACAAAACCTAAGTTCATGGAATTGTAAGAAGACACATAAAGTGCAGAAGAAACGGAAGATCAAAATACAAGGCATGAAGACTTGAAGAAAGGAAACTTCATTTCATAAAAGGTTTACAACTTGGAAGGACCCCCGACAGGCCAGGCCATCCCAAAAATAAGGTTTAAAACCTTATCCTAAATACAAAAGTAAAGGGGGAAGGCCCCCAGAAGATCACTCCATCACTGGCTCCTTCCTAGGTCGATGCACCGGTGTGTCGTATCCCTTGGACAACCGTCGATGCCACCGTCCGCTCGACCGGCTCCTCAGTGGCCACTACCTCCGTTGCCTCCGATGGGGCCCCTGCCTCTTCTAGCTACTCCTCGGCGTCGCCGATGATGATGCCCTCCAAATCAAGCTCCAGGAAGGCCGACGCCACCTTCTCCCGGTAGGCCTTAAACCCCTTGATGAAAGAGTCCACGGCTGCCTCGTGGACCTCATCATCATACTCCTGCGAGGCCAGGAACTTGGGCACGGCCTTGAGGGCTTCCTTCTTGGCGGCCTCCATCAGCGTCGGTGCCCCTCTTGCCTTGTCGTCAACCACCGCCAGCTTGGCAAGGACCTCATCCACTCAGACCTCGAGGCTCTGGGATCGCCCCTCCAGGCAGAATATCTTTGCCGCAGACTCCTCCTCACAGCGCTTCATTTGTGCCCTCTCCTCGGCCAGGGATGCCTCAAGGTCCTTGACGCGCCCCTCGGCCCGGGACAGGTCACGACGAAGAAATTTGTTAGCTTCCTTCATCTCCTACCCCTTCTCCAGTAGGGTCTTCACATCGGCCACAAGGTTGCATAGCAATTTCTCCTTCTCAGCCTCCCTCTTCGTCCATTCGGTGTAGAAGTCCCGAAGGAGGAGCACATCGGTTCCAATCTGCAGCAAAAAGAAGAGATTAGTCCCAGTGACTCAATTGGGATATTAAAGAAGTAGGGCACTCACCGAAAAGAGTTGGGGAATTATCCCAAGAATGGCTGCCAAGTAGTCCCTGCCTCCCCTCGCACGGCGGTCCCGGGGTTGAATGGCGTACTCCATCATTCTTTCTACCAAGGTAGGGTCTCAGATCATCGAAGCATTCATTGGGATCCCCATCGGTGCGTGCCGGGGTTTGGAGGACGACGGTGCCGAGGCCTTCTCAGTGCTTGACGGCAGGGCCAGTGGAAGCACCTCGGTCTCTACTGGAAGGCCTGTCGATGAGCTCAGCGGTGCAGGTGGCATGGCCGGCCACTCGTCCCTCCTCCCCTCCTCGACCTCGACAACTTCTGGTGAGGGAGCTCACCGCGGTGGAGGCCTGGGAGCCGGCTTAGCCATCCTCGCCCTGAAGAGGGAGTGGGCCCGAACTGCTGGCCGGTCTCCACCCGGGCCCTCTTCGGTGTCGTATCCCTGGGCCCGGCCGAAGAGCTTCGCTTATGAGCGGACTCCATTAGGTGCTCTACCGAGTACTTCATCCGTACAAGAAAGAAGGAAAGATGGTTAGCCCCAAGTCAAAAGAGACAGAGAGAAAAAGAAAGAGACATGTCCAATGGAGACTCACCGAGTTCCTGGATCGGGCTGATCCTGGGCTCAAACAAGTTTCGCTCCGATAGAAAGACTTCGAGGGAGGGGAGCTCGTCACTGATCAATTAGTGAAGACCTCTCGGTCAGCGGACTCCACTTGGAGTTGCGGTTCGGGGCCAGGTTCGGATCGCTCCAGACCCAATCACCACCCTCGACCGAAGTGAAAAAATATCGATTCTTCCATCCCTTGATGGAAGTGGGGAGGTTGAACCCGAGGCACTTAGACCGGGGAGAAAGAAATCACCACCCTTCATCAGTGGGGTGGCGCTTCAGGGTGAGAGAGCCCTAAATAAGGAAAAACGGTGACAAACCCATGGAAGTGATATAAGACAATGAAGGCAGCAATGACCCTGATGGCATTGGAAGCCAACTGGGCCGGTACGAGACGAAAATTACTGAGGAAAGAAAGAAAGAAAGGATGAAGAGAAAATGAAGGCCCTCGACGAGGAACTCTTCGTAAAAAGCGATCCGACTTGGACTGCTTGAAATGACCCTTTCCCTTGGCCTTGGGAGTGAGAGCCAGATGAAATTCGGGATCCCATATGTCTCTCGGATCAGGGAAAGGTCCTCTTTGATCATCGTCAAAATGATGTCGAAGGGACCAGTCGGAGCTGCTGCCGTCGAAGGAGCGACAGTGGGAGCCCTGGGACTTCCTATGACAATCCCGGTGGGACGCAGGTGCCTCCGGACTACGAGGGGAACTTCGTCCTCCTCATCGGAGAATGGAGTCCTCAACTGAAAGGGGCCTGCTTCATTGGGATTACTAGAGGATCAAGGGAATCGGCCCGAAGGAGCCATTCAAAAGAGAGGGGATGAAGATGAAGAGGATAGAAGACCTAAAACAAGAGTTCAGAAAGACTTGGACACTACCAATCGGGAAGGAGAAGAAGAAGAAGGGAGGAAGGACAAGTGACAAACCTGTTTGTCTTGAAGGGAGAGGACAGCGAAGGAAAAAGAAAACTTTGAACCGCCAGCGAGCATGAGAAGTTTGAAGGAGCAGGTTTGGGAAAAGTCCTCTCTTCTTTCCAAACGGATGGATAGCGGCCATACGGCTTTTTGCATCTTTGCCATCGGATGAGTGCCACATGTGGGGGACAGCCGGCGACGATGCTTCAGTGCATTGAAAACCGCCTCGAGTCTGGTATTAGCAATTATGGTTCCTCGATTCACGGACATGGCACCCCCATATTGGATCTCGAGGCATGACCTGCGGAGTGGTAGCAATCGTGACAATAATGGCACCAAAATTTTCATCCTTCCACGTCAAAACCGCATTAACTCCCTCGCCCCAGTCATAACATTTCGATGGGACTCGGGAATGGGGGGCAAATAATGTGGCGAGATCGTTGACGTAGAGTACACCTCAGATTCGGCAGGCAGCGGGGTAGATGGATGTTGCCATGTCGGATTTCTTTCTCGGCTCCTTCGCTAGATGGCTCCCCAAGAGTCGAGCCCACCTCGGTCGAAGTCGAGTTCCTTCCAGCTCCTTCGCTAGGTGGCTCCCCAAGGGTCGAGCCCACCTCGGTTAAAGTCGAGCTCCTGCCAGCTCCTTCGCCAGGTGGCTCCCCGAGGGTCGAGCCTACCTCGGCCGAAGTAGCGCTCTTGCCAGCTCCTTCGCCAGGTGGCCCCCCAAGGGTCGAGCCCATCTCGGTCGAAGTCGAGCTCCTGCCAGCTCCTTCGCCAGGTGGCTCCCCAAGGGTGTAGCCCACCTCGGCCAAAGTTGAGCTCCTGCCAGCTCCTCCGCCAGGTGGCTCCCCAAGGGTCGAGCCCACCTCGGCCAAAATCGAGCTCTTGCCAACTCCTTCGCCAGGTGGCTCCCCAAGGGTCGAGCCCACCTCGGTCGAAGTCGAGCTCCTTCCAGCTCCTTTGCTAAGTGGCTCCCTAAGGGTCGAGCCCACCTTGACCGAAGTCGAGCTCTTGCTAGCTCCTTCACCAGGTGGCCCCCAAGGTCGAGCCCATCTTGGCCGAAGTCGAGCTTTTTCCAGCTCCTTCGTCGGGTGGCTCCCCAAGGGTCGAGCCCATCTCAATCAAAATCGAGCTCCCTCTAGCTCCTTCACCAGGTGGCTCCCCAAGGGTCGAGCCCACCTCAGTCGAAGTTGAGCTCCTTCCGCTCCTTCACCAGGTGGCTCCCCAAGGGCCGAGCCTACCTCGGTCGAAGTTGAGCTTGCTCCTTAGAAGCGTCGCAAAAAGAAAAAGACGTCAGCACCAAGTCTACAATTGAAGCCGGTGTGCGCAGTATGGCGCATCCAGTGCGGCGCCCCAAAGCTAAAAGGTGCACCTACCATCATTTGCACCATTCGGGGAGGAGTGCCCCGATCGAAGCACTAGGTCTTACAGCTGGCCACCTGCACCACTTACAAAGAGAATGCCGCGTTAGGGATCCCAGACCCAAGGGCGGCTGCCCCTCGATCAAGGCTCTGCTAAACTTCCCCAACCACGATAACCCGCCGGAAAAACAAGGCTTGCAACATAACTCCCTACTATGAGGGGAAATGACCTCGGGAGCGCGGCCACAGATGCCGTTGACCTTTGAGCACCCCGAGAGGAGGGAAGATCGAGGCAAGAAGGGGGGAGAACCGGTGATCTAAAAGGAGGACCCAATAGACAAGAACAAGGTAAGCACGGAGGCAGAGGAGAAGGAGCTAGAGGCAAAAAGAGAGAGCACACGGAGGCTATCGCAAAAACTCTCGAAGAGAGTTCCGATGACACAGCCATCGCTCAAGCCTCACTTCTCTCTTACCCTTCTCACTCAATCCTTAGCTAAAAACTCTCCTTCAACTGTGGTGACCGAAGAGGTTGCCGCCTTGGAGGATCTGTTCCTCTTTACTGTCCGCTGACTTGATCGTCGGAGTGCCCCTGCTGGGATCCCCGGCCCGAGCCTCTAACTTTGTTTTGCAGGATCGGGAACCGCAGGATTCTGGGAACGAGGCTGGCATCCGGCGCCACATCAGAGCTGCGGGCCATGACGGTAAAGGCGGCAACACAGATAATTCTAAAAGAATACATATTCTACTATTCTAATAGGATATAAAATATTGAGTAAAATTATGCTATGTTTGTAGATTCTTATATGAATAATGTTAGATGTTCTTATGTTAGAAATATAACATTAGAGAAAAAATAAGTTATTGCTTTTATTTTTCTTTTATTTAAGAAATATTATATTTCATCTTATTGAAGAATAGTGGGAGAGCAACATCATCAATGAACCAATTAAGTACCTCCATTGCCAATTATGAATTGCCAGAGGGGGTTATTTCTCAGAAAGATATGAAAATATAATCTTATAATATTTTTGGATATACAAGCAATGTTTATGGTATATTACAAAGTCACAATTCATATTATTTTGATTATAAGATATTGTCCCAGATCTCATAATTGTTGATTATATTTTGAGATTTATTATAAATAGTATAGCTATATTCTTTAAAAGAATAATAAAAGTTTCATTATCTTTATTTATATGGAATAGAAGATTTGACAGTCAGAGATTTTAGTTAAAAGAAAGATATTTTGTAAAATACATGGGAACAAAGTTATTATTTGATGATCCCCTAATCAAATGACTAAGACTCATAGCTTTTATGAAACATATCAAGAATATGGGTATTTTAAGATTTTTGATTTTTTGGATTAATGAGAGTGATGTATTTATATATTGACTTGATAGGTAAATTTTATTTATCATTGATTGCTTTATTGATTGATTGTAATCTAAGGAGACATAATTATCGAGTACATAGATACAGAGTCCATGTTGGCTGATTTTCTAAGTATTTGTGCCCATATGCTTTATAAAGCTTACTGAAAATTTGGACATATGAAGTTCTTTTAATATATTTGGTTAGTGGGAGTGACTTGTATTTGTGCTTTATTATATAGATATTCTTTTTATTTTATATATCTATCATGAGTATTTATATACATTGTTGACATAATAGATAATAGATTATATTTCTATATGATTTACATATGCATATAAAATAAAATAAACATAGCATCTTAAGAATATATGTTTGTCTTGATAATGATAGTTGTATAAATATATCTCATTTATTATTGAAAAATCTCTATGTATTTATTTAGAGATATACGAATTTTTTGAAATCGAATGATTTCTCTAGCTTGTAATAAATATCAGATTAAAAAATATCATAATTGATAATACATTGATATAATTCATTTTTATTATGTATACATATTTATGAGATATCTCTTGTATATGTATCTGTTACATGAAAACTGAGATCAGGTATCAAATTTTAAATATGTTGTACTGTCTCATCATTGACAACATATTGAGAATGTGAGATAGAATGGCTTGTTATTGAAGTCGTTAATTTTTTGTTTGTTTATTTTGTATTCAAGCACGTTGAAGAGAAATTGAATGACTGATAATGAAAATAGCATGTTTTCTTTGGATCACTTTTGGATGCTATTTTTTGCTACATTACCGTACCAAGACTCATATTGATAGCATTCATGATGTTTATAACTATGGATAGGTCTTGTGTCAGATAAAGGATGCAATGACTTCAATGATTTGGCATGATTGATACTGTTGAATCGATTCATTTCAAAGATGCTGTCTATAAATCATTTTTTTTTAAATCGTGGCCACGCACTAGATTTACTATTATTCAGCTTGAGAGTCATTTCAAAATAAAATATTTTCAAAAACATAATTAATATTATCCAAGTAAAAAAATATAAGAGTTTTTTTCTTAATTATGGACTACCATTAATTATTATTATTATTTATTTTATTAAAAACAGGTTGATTATATGATCCGTGTTGATAACATGTATATAAGCCTATTGTCGTTAGTGATTCTTGTGATTGAGCTATTAGCATCTTATATTGGTTGGTGTGGTTGAGGTGGCACAGTATAGGCCTTGATCCAACTTGGCTCGTGATGGGAGGGCCTATTAGGGTTTGCTTATAAATAGACCAGGTCCTCTCTCTACTCAATATTTTTTTCGTGAGATTAGTTTTCATGGCTTATCCCATTGAATAATTGCTTATGAAGAAGATGCTAGAAAATGGACCTACCTTTAGATATTCACGTGAATATCTATTATTGAAGGTTTGGAAATTAATGACAAATATAGGCATGCATCCCAAATCTAAAATAATTATTTGCTCTTGATTTGTGGGATTTTCGGATCGTGTTCAGGTCCATTCTTGAAATGATATAATTTGGTGTTCTAGTAATCATGCATAAAATCTTGGACTAGAAAATCCCTTACATGAAATATATGTGCCAACTAGGAGATGGTTAAGTGTTTATGCCAATATTTTCATAATTCTTTTAATCCTTAAAACTACCAAACACAAATATCAAATGAAAATTAAGTATAGTCAAGAACATGATGACTTTGGAGCTCCTTCTGTGGTGTTGTTGCTGTCATGTTTGTTTACCGCATCTCTTAGAAGGCAAACAGCATAGTCAATTGGATTTCATCCTATGTTGTCGAGCATTCTAAAGATTGGCCTCGTATTAGAATGTTGGCTTATTATAGAAATTATAGGATCTTTTGTTTCTTGACTTTTTGGATTGCTTTTATATTAGAGTTGTATGACTGTTTATCTGTATCCAAAAAACATGATACTTTTAAAATAAAAAAATAATTAAAATATTAATATGAGAAAAAATATAAATTTTATGATAATATTTATTTAGTCAAAAATGGAATATATGTGTTAGCTGGGAGGTGGCTAGCATTTTCTATGAATGCTTTTATAGTTTTTGTCTGTCCTTAAACCTGTTGGAACAGAATGTTAGATGCGGGTTAATAACTATTATCAAGTATATAGTAAATTTAAAAGAAAAAATAGTTAATATTCAATAAAAATATTGAATATTAATTATTTTTCTTGGAGCACTCGATAATTGACGTGAGTGAAAGATTAGGGTTTCCCCTTTATCCCCGATCTACTGGTCATCATCTTAGTGGTGTCAGGTTGACGTACTCAACATCAGGTGGAGAGATGCTGTGCAAATCTGAGCATCTTGTATCGAACATTACCTGACGGGATGGAACCTGCAAAAGTAGCTACACTAGGATTTATCCCCCTATTCATTTTTTCTTATAAAAAAATAAAATTATAATAACATTTATTTAGTTTGAAATAAAATATGTGTGCCAGCTGGGAGGTGGTTAGGTTCTTTCTAAAAACATTTTCTTACTTTTGTTTGCCTTTAAATTTTTTGGAACAAAATGTCAAATGCCAGCTAAGCCTAGTTAAGAATATGGTGATTTTAAAGAGTAGGTAATTTATCGCTAAGGCGATAGCCCGGTTGGTAGAGGCTTTATCTCATCACCAACAGGTTGGTGATTCGAGGCATGATCCCGCGGGTGACTCGATTAAATCCAGGATGGGTGACTCGATTAAATCCAGGATATTCCTGGAGCCCTTGACAGTTGGCGTGTGTGAGAGGTCAGGATCTTTCCCTTTGTCCCCGATCTACTGGCCAGCGTCTTAGTGGTGTCAGGTTGACCTACTCACCATTAGGTGGGGAGAGACTGTGCGAATCTGAGCATCTCGTATCGCGTCTTAGTGGTGTCAGGTTGACCTACTCACCATTAGGTGGGGAGAGACTGTGCGAATCTGAGCATCTCGTATCGCGTCTTAGTGGTGTCAGGTTGACCTACTCACCATTAGGTGGGGAGAGACTGCGCGAATCTGAGCATCTCGTATCGCGTCTTAGTGGTGTCAGGTTGACCTACTCACCATTAGGTGGGGAGAGGCTGCGCGAATCTGAGCATCGTCTTAGTGGTGTCAGGTTGACCTACTCACCATTAGGTGGGGAGAGACTGCGCGAATCTGAGCATCTCGTATCGCGTCTTAGTGGTGTCAGGTTGACCTACTCACCATTAGGTGGGGAGAGACTGCGCGAATCTGAGCATCTCGTATCGCGTCTTAGTGGTGTCAGTTGACCTACTCACCATTAGGTGGGGAGAGGCTGCGCGAATCTGAGCATCTCGTATCGCGTCTTAGTGGTGTCAGGTTGACCTACTCACCATTAGGTGGGGAGAGACTGTGCGAATCTGAGCATCTCGTATCGCGTCTTAGTGGTGTCAGGTTGACCTACTCACCATTAGGTGGGGAGAGGCTGCGCGAATCTGAGCATCTCGTATCGCGTCTTAGTGGTGTCAGGTTGACCTACTCACCATTAGGTGGGGAGAGGCTGCGCGAATCTGAGCATCTCGTATCGCATCTTAGTGGTGTCAGGTTGACATACTCACTATTATGTGGAGAGTGTAGCGTCTTAGTGGTGTCAGGTTGACCTACTCACCATTAGGTGGGGAGAGGCTGCGTGAATCTGAGCATCTCGTATCGCGTCTTAGTGGTGTCAGGTTGACATACTCACTATTATGTGGAGAGTGTGGAGAGAGGCTGCGCGAATTTGAGTGCCTCGTATCAAATATTATCTGGTGGGGTGGGGGCCTGCGGGGGTAGTTACACTAGGATTTATTTCCACCTATCCAGTGTGGAGAGAGGCTGCGCGAATTTGAGCGCCTCGTATCAAATATTATCTGGCGGGGTGGGGGCCTACGGGGTAGTTACACCAGGATTTATTTCCACCTATCCTTTTTGGTTTATCAAAAAAAAAAAAAAAGAGAAGGCAATTTTGTTATAATTTTTATTTAAATAAAAATATAATAATTATGATAACATTCAATTAGTGAGGGATACAATAACCAATCAAGAAGTGGGCGGTGTTTTCTATGGATGTTTTCACGATTTTTGTTAGCCCTTAAAACTTTTGGAGTAGAATGCTAGATGCAAGTTTTATCGTGGATTTAACGAGAAAAATAAAAATATTATATATTTTCACGATTTTTGTCAGCCCTTAAACTTTTTGGAACAGAATGCCAGATGCAAGTTTTATCGTAGATTTAAAGAAAAAATAAAAATATTATATCCTTTATCTAAGTGGTATGTTGATTATCATGTCATAGGAAGAACATTACAATTTCGAATTGATGCATCAAGTTAATAGTTTGCCTAATATGATTTATAGCCCATCTTGTAATACATATTGTTGCCGACCTTACCGTCATGGCCTGCAGTTATGATGTGATGCCGGACGTCAGCCCCTTTACTCTGGAATTTCGTGATTCCCGCTCCTGTAAAACAGAGTTAGAGATCCAGCCCGGGAATCCCGGTGAGGGTACTCCGACGATCAAGTCAATGGACGGTAAAGAGGAACAGATCTCTCAAGATGAATTCCACTTCGGTCACCACGCTTGGAGGAGAGTTTTTAACAGAGAATTGAATAAAAGAGGCTCAAGAGGGGATGCTCGAGTCGTGGCCGTTATGTCCATTGGGACTCTCTCCAGGAGTCTTTCAGGAAGTCTTCGTGCCTTTCCTTTGCCCGTTCTTCCTTTTTTGGACTTGTGCTCATGCTCCCTCGCGGAGTTTCTCCTCTCCTCTACCCCGTTCCATCCCATTTTA
The DNA here is from genome assembly GCA_021397845.1 of Areca catechu. NCBI lineage: Eukaryota > Viridiplantae > Streptophyta > Magnoliopsida > Arecales > Arecaceae > Areca > Areca catechu. Next base: position 167,870,973 of record CM038042.1, on the reverse strand, counting down.
GATCACCAGTCCTCCTAGTGCCTCGATTCTCGCCATCCGGGGGACTCAGGGATCAACGGAGCCCGTTGAAAGTGCTCCAGTGGTCATTATCTCTTATAGTAGGGAGTTAAGCCGCGAACCTTGTTCTCCAAGTGGGCTATCACCATTGGAGAAATTTTGCAGGGCCTCGATCCGGGGTGGCCGCCTTCGGGTCTGAAGCTCCCAATGCGACCTTCTCTTTCCGGGCGATTCCGGTGGTTGGCTGCAGGCCTCGATCGGGGCGCCCTTCCCTAATTGGTGAAAACGAGGGTAGGCGCGCCTTTCTAGCCTTGGGGCACCGGATTTGCTGGCAGTCTCGATGCCGGCGCCGTCGTTCTTCCCCATGCTTCCAAGGAGAGGGCTCGACTCTGGCCGAGGTGGGCTCAACCCTTGGTGAGCCACCTGGCGAAGGAGCGAAGAGTGCTTCACTTCGGCTGAGGTGGGCTCGACCCTTAGGGAGCTACCCGGCGAAGGAGCGGAGAGGGCTCGCTCCGGCCGAGGTGGACTAGACCTTTGGGGAGCCACCTGGCGAAGGAGCGAAGAGGGCTCGACTCCGACCGAGCCAGACTCGACCCTTGGGGAACCACCTGGCGAAGGAGTGGAGAGGGCTCCACTTTGGTCGAGACGGACTTGACCCTTGGGGAGCCACCTGGCGAAGAAGCAGAGAGGGCTCGACTCTGGTCGAGGTGGACTCGACCCTTGGGGAGTCACATGGCGAAGGAGCGGAGAGGGCTCGACTCCGGCCGAGACGGGCTCGACCCTTGGGGAGCCACTTGGCGAAGGAGCGGAGAGGGCTCCACTTCGATCGAGGTGGACTCGACCCTTGGGGAGCCACCTGGCGAAGGAGTGGAGAGGGCTCGACTCCGGTCGAGGCGGACTCGATCCTTGGGGAGCTACCTGGCGAAGAAGCAGAGTAGGCTCCACTTCGGTCGAGGCGGACTCAACCCCTGGGGAGCTACCTGGCGAAGGAGCTTGAGAAGATGTCCGACATGGCGATGCCTACTTGCCTTCCTGCCAAATGGATCCGAGGTGTACTCCACGTCAGTGGTCTTGCCACATCATTTGCCCCCAACTCCCGAGTCCTGTCGAAACACTGTGACTAGGACGAAGGGAGTTAATGCGGGCTAATGTGGAAGAACGAAAATTCTGGTATAATTATTGCCACGATCGCCGTCGCTTCGCATGCCACGCCTTGGCGTCGAATGCGTGGGCGCCACGTCCTTGAGTTTTAGGAACCATAATTGCATCGTGCCAAATTCGAGGCGATTTTTAGCATATCGAAGCATCGACATCGGCCATCTGCATACGTGGCGCTCATCCGATGGTGGAGATGCGAAAAGGGGCCGCAAGGCCTCTGTCTATCGGCTTTTGAAAAGAGGGGACTTTCCGAAAATTGACTTCTTTCGAATTTCTCGCGCTTCACCAGTGGTTCAGAGTTTCTTCTTCTTCTTGGTTGTCCCCTTTCGCCAAGTCAAGCAGGTTGGTGTTCTGCGACCCTCCTTTTTCTTCTTCTCTCCGACTGATAGCATTTTAAGTTCTTCCCCCTTCTTAGGTGGACCGAAACCTTCTCCTAGGTCTTCCATCTTTCTCTTCTTCATCTTTGTTTGCTTGAATGAATCCTTCGGGTCGACACCCTCGACCCTCTAGCAACCCAAATGAGGCAGGCCCATTCTAGCTGAGAAATCCATCTTCCGATGAGGAAGACGAAGTCCCCCTCAAACTCCGAAGCCGCCTGCATCCTGGTGGGATAGTCATAGGAAGCCCTAGGGTTCCTACCGCTTCTTCTATCCCTGATGTCGTCCCTCTAGCAGCGGCGGCTTCGATCGGTCCCTCCGGCATTGCTTCGATAATGATCGAAAAGGACCTTTCCCTGATCCGGGAAACATACGGTGTCCCGAATTTCATTCAGCTCTCGCTCCCAAGACTAGGGGAGCGGGCCATCTCAAGCGGTTTGGGTCGGATCGCCTTTTACGAAGAGTTCCTTGCCGGGGGCCTTCGTTTTCCTCTCCACCCCTTCTTTCTTTCTTTCCTTAGCCACTTTCACCTTGTGCCAGCCCAGTTGACTCCCAACACCGTTAGGGTCATCTCCGGCTTCATTGTCCTCTGCCACTTACACGGGTTTGTTGCCTGTTTCTCCTTTTTATGACTCTTTTCATCCTGAAGCGCCACCCAACCGATGACGGGTGGTGGTTCCTTTTTCCTTAGCCCAAGTGCCTCCGTTTCGACCTCCCCCCTAAAATCAGGGGATGGAAGAATCGGTATTTCTTCACTTCAATTGAGGAGGTTGACTGGGTCTAGAGCGATCCGGACCGGTCCCCGAACTGTAACTCCCAGGTGGAGCCAGCTGACTGAGAAGTCTTCACCCAACTGATCAGTGACGAGATCCCCTCCCTCGAGATTTTGCTAACGGAGTAGAACTTGTTCGAGGCCGGGGTCAGCCCGATTCTAGAACACGATGAGTTTTCACCGGGCGCGTCTCCACGTCTCCCTCTTTTTTTTTTTTTGAGGCTGACACTCCTTTACCTTTTTCCTTCTTTTTGTAAGGATGAAGTATTCCACGGAGAACCTGATGGAGTCTGCCCAAAAGAGGAATGCTTCGATCGGGCCCAGGGAAACTGTGCCGAAGAGGGCCCGGGTGGACACCGACCGATGGGCCTGTCCCACTTTGACTTCGGATCCGAGGGTGGCTGATCCCGCCCCCCTGCCCCCTTAGCAGTGGGTTCCCTCCCTGGAGATTGTCGACATCGATGAGGGAAGGGTAGGGGAGCGGCCCGCCTCGCCTCCGGTGCGGCGGACCAGGGCGGTGGGACCTCCAGTAAAGATCGAGGTCCCTCCGTGATCTTCGTCGCCAGTCATCGAGGAGGCCCCGACGCTGACTTCCTCCAGACCCGTGAATGCATCGACGGGGGTTCCGCTGAATGCTTCAATCATCCGGGATGTTGGGTTGGCGGGGCGGATGATAGAGTACGCTGTCCAGCCCCGGGATCGCCGCATGAAGGGAGGTCGGGACTACGCGGCGACACTCCAAGGAATCCTCCCTCAGCTTTTCTCAGTAAGTGCATGGCCATTTAATGCTCCGATCGGATTGCGAAGGGACAAACCTCTTTCTTCGATGCAGATCGGGGTCGACGTGCTACTGCTCCAAGAATTTTGCGCCGGCTGGGCGTAGAGGGAGGCCGAGAAGGAGAAGAGACTGGCCAACCTCGCAGTCGATGTGAAGGACCTGATTGAGAAGGGGCAGGAGATGAAGGAGACCAACAAACTCCTTCACCGATATTTGTCCTGGACTGAGGGATGCAACAAGGACCTCGAGGTGTCCCTGCTAGAGGAGAAGGCACGGGCAAGGCGCTGCGTCGAGGAAACTGCAGTGGAGATCTCCCACCTAGATGGGCGGTCCCGGACCCTCGAGGCTCGAGTCAACGAGGTCTTGGCAGAGTTGGCGGCGACGAACAACAAGGCACAAGGCACCTTGGCACTGATGGAGGCCACCAAGAAGGAGGCCCTCAAAGCCGTGTCCAGGTTCTGGACATCGCCGGAGTTTGAGGATGAGGTCCACGAAGCAGCCATGGACTCATTCATCAAGGGGTTTGAAGCTTGCCGGGAGAAACTGGCTTCGATATACTCGGAGCTCGATCTGGGGGGAGTCGTCATCGGTGGCGGCGACGAGCGACCTGAAGAAGTGGGGGCTGGAGTGGCTGAAGAGTCGACCGACGAGCAGCCGGCTGAGCAGGCGAAAGCATCGACGGTGATCCAAGGAGCTGATGGTCCACCGGTGCACCGGCCCGGAAAGGAGCTGGTGACCTAGTGATTTCCGGGGTCATCCTTGTATTTAGCATAGGGATTTTGTTTTGTCTTTATGGTCGCTCGGCTTGTTGGGATCTCTCAAGTTATAAAAAGTCTCATGAATTTAACGAAGTACCTTTTGTTCCATCTTATTTTTGTGTTCCAGCCTTCTGCTTTGGTTCACTGTGTTTTACTCCAAGTTCGATCCTCCCTGGGATGCCTTAGTCATTGCAGTGACTTAGAGAAAAAATCAGAAGCCTTTAAAGTGGTAGCCTATACTAGACTGAAGCTTCCACTGGAAGACTCTGGGAACCCACCAGGTGCCAGTGGTCCTCAGGTTCCTGTCCTGGGGTGCCGGGCCTGAAGAGTTTCCATCTTGAGCTACCGGGCTTCATGAGTTTTCGATACCGGGGTTTCCAGTCTTTAGGTGCCGGGCTTCTAGAGTTTCCGATCTTGAGATGCCGGGCATGAAGAGTTTCTGGTCTTTAGGTGCCGAGCTTCTGGAGTTTTTAGTGCCGAGGTTTCCTGTTTTTAGGTGTCGGGCTTCTAGAGTTTCCGGTCTTGAGGTGCCGGGCTTCTGGAGTTTCCGGTCTTGAGGTGCCAGGCTTCTGGAGTTTCCGGTGCCGGGGTTTTCGGTCTTTAGATGCTGGGCTTCTATAGTTTCCGATCTTGAGGTGCTGGGCTTTTGGAGTTTTCGATCTTTAGGTGCCAGGTTTTTGGAGTTTCCGATCTTGGGTCTCTAGTCATGGGGTCGGCGACAGTGTTCCTGCAAGACAGATGCAACCGTTATGCTGAAGAGAAATTTATTATTAATGAAAGGAAGTCTTACATCATTCCAGGTCCATGGAAATCGTGCTCCATCGAGCTCGGCGAGGTAGTAGGCCCCGTAAGGAAGGGCCTCGATCACTCTGTAGGGGCCTTCCCAGTTCAGAGAGAGCTTGCCGCATTCCCGGGGTTGGGAAGCTTCTGCTCGCCGTAGTACCAGGTTGCCTGAGCAGAATGTCTTCGGCTTCACCTTGGAGTTATAATATCGGGCCACCCGTTGCCAGTAAGCCGCCATTCGAAGTCGAGCCTTGTCCTTTGTTTCTTCAAGGATGTCCAGGTTGAGTAGGAGCTGAGTTGGATTTTCAGCTTCATCATATTGCTCCACTCGTAGTATTGGCAGACTTATCTCCACCGGGATCACTGCCTTCGCATTGAAGATGAGGTTGAATGGAGTCTTATCTGTGGCCGTTCGGGGCATCGTGTGGTACACCCACAGGACACTGGAGAGTTCTTCAGTCCATCTACCTTTGGCTTGGTCTAGCTTGGTCCGGAATCCTTGAAGGATGGTCCGATTGGTCACCTCGGCCTCTCCGTTGGTCTGAGGATGAGCCACCGAGGTGAAGCGGTGGCGGATGCCGAGGTCATCGCAGAACCCCTCGAACTCTCGATTGTTGAACTGCCATACGTTATCGGTGATGATGGTGTGAGGGAGTCTGAAGCGGTATATAATTGACTTCTAGAAGAACTTGCTAACATTAGCCTCCATGATCCGTGCCAGCGGTTTGGCCTCGATCCATTTCATGAAGTAGTCGATGGTGACTAGAGGAACTTGCACTGCCCGGGTACAGAAGGAAAAGGACCAAGGATGTCATACCCCACTGGGTGAATGGCCAGGGGGCAGAGAGCTGGGAGAGCGGTGTAGCTAGCTGGTGTTGCATGATAGCGTGACGTTGGCAGTGGTTACACTTCTTGGCGAAGTTGGTTGCGTCCTCCCTCATTGTTTCCCAATAGTATTCCTGGCGGAGGGCCTTGTATGCCAAAGTTCTACCCCCAATGTGATTCCCGCAGAGGCCTTTATGTATCTCTTGGAGTACGATTGCCGCCTCCGAGGGTCTTAAGCATTTCAAGAGTGGATAGGAATAGGACCTTCGGTAAAGTTATCTGTCCATCAGCACGAAGAGCGTGGCCTTCCTTTTGATGAGGCCGACCTCCATGTGATCTTCGAGCAAAGTATCGTCGATGATGTATCTGACATACTTATTCATTGATTTGGGCTCCGGGATAACTTCCTGGACTTCTCTGGGCACTTCGTAGCTTGGAGTTTGAAGATGCTTGATATAGGTGTGACCCAGGGATGAGTTCGGTAGGGTCGCCAATCGGGGAAGGGCATTAGCGCGAGCATTTTTTCCGTGTGGGATGTGGGAGATGTTAAATCCCTGAAACTCGCTACACTGGTGCATACCAGTTCCAGGTACTTCAATATTTGAGGATCCCGGGCCTCAAATTCTTCCGAGACCTACCCGGACACCAATTATGAGTCGATGTAGACCCTTAGATTGGGCATGCCTAGCTCATGAGAGACTCTCAGTCTCGCGAGGAGCGCTTCATACTCCACCTGATTGTTGGTGGCAGCAAACTAGAAACGGAGCACACACTCGATGACGACTCCTTCGCTATTAGCGAGGATGAGCCCGGCTCCATTTTCCCCGGAGTTGGATGCTCCGTCCACATGCAAGACCTAGATATCCCCCTCCGGTTTAGGTCCCATCTGTTGCTCCTGGGGGATCTCCGCTGGTTCTTCACCCAGGCCTACACACTCGATCAGGAAGTCAGCCAGTACCTGAGCCTTCATGGATGATCTCGACCGGTAGGTGATGTTGAACTTGCTAAGCTTCAGCGCCCACTTTACCAGATGTCTAGAGGTGTCAGGGCGGCTCAATATGGCCTTCAGCGATTGATCCGTCAGAACCACAATCAGGTATGCTTGGAAGTAGGGCCTGAGTCATTGGGTAGACATGATGAGTACAAAAATTAACTTCTCAGAACGAGAGTACATGACCTCGACATCACGGAGAAGCTTGCTTGCATAATACACTGGTCTCTGAACACCGCCCCCGTCCTTGCAGACCAGGATCGAGCTGACGGCTCCCGGGGTGATCGCCATGTACAGGAGGAGCTCCTCTCTATCTTTCGACCGAGAGAGCAGAGGTGGCGATGTTAGGGCCTTCTTCAGCTCCTCGAAGGCTTCCTGGCACTCCTTCGGCCAGGTAAAGTCATGCATCTTCCATAGTGCCTTGAAGAAGGGTTGGCAGTGGTCAGCAGATCGTGAGATGAAAGGCTCAAGGCCGCTATACGGCCGGTGAGGCGTTGAACCTGCTTCTTGGAGGTGGGCTGCTCCATATCAAGAATCGCTCGGACCTTCTCTGGATTGGCCTCGATTCCCCTCTGGGTGACCATGAAGCCTAGAAACTTCCCAGCCGCCATGCCGAAGGTGTATTTTGCCGGGTTCAACTTCATTTGGTGAAGGCGAAGATTACGAAAGGTCTCCGCTAGATCATCGACATGATTTAAGGTTGGCCTGCTTATAACGAGCATATTTTCCACGTACACCTGTATGTTGTGGCCAATCTGGTCTTTGAAGATCTTGTTGACCAGCCTCTAGTACGTGGTGCCAGCGTTCTTTAGGCCGAACGGCATCATTCTGTAGCAGTAGGTCCTGCGGTTCGTGATGAAGGAAATGTGCTCCTCATCCTCCGGATGCATTTTAATTTGGTTGTACCCAGAGAACGCATCCATGAAGGAGAGCAAGTGGAGCCCCAAGGTGGCGTCCACGAGCTGGTCGATCTTCGAAAGGGGGAAGCTATCTTTTGGGCAAGCACGGTTGAGGTCGGTGTAGTTTATACAGATCATCCACTTCCTGTTGCTCTTCTTGACCATGACCACGTTCGCCAACCAGCTAGGGTACTATACTTCGTGAGCGAACCCGATCGCAAGGAGCTTCTCCACTTCATCGTTGATCATCTTCTATCTCTCCGGGGCAAAACACCTTTTCTTTTACCGGACTAGGCGGCACTTCGGGTCAACATTCAACCTGTGAGTGATGATGTCGGGGGGAGTCCCTAGCATATTAGCTGCACTCTAGGCGAACACGTTTGCGTTCACCTGGAGGAAACTCAACAAGCAAGCTCGTTCATCCTCTGGTAGCTGGGCTCCTACCTGCACTGTCTTCAATGGGTCCGAGTCGAGGGGATAAGTCAAGAGACACTCGACGGGGCCACCCCTGGGATCTTGCGCCCTTTGATCGAGGTCATCAATGATGGAATCGCCCTCGGTGCCATGTGCACCAGGGACGACCTGCAGGCAATGTTGGATTGGTTGAGGTGCCCCCCTTATCTCTCCCACATCGAAGGGGGTTGGGAACTGCACCAGTAGTCGTTTGGTGGATATGACTGCATCAAATAAGTTAAGCCCTGGATGGCCAAGGATTCATTGTAAGTTGTGGGAGCCGACGACAATGAAAGTCATCATGACTATGGTCTGTCAGGGTGGCGACCCGTCTATAATGGGGAAAGTGATCTCTCCCTCGGCTCCCATAGAATCTCCAGTGAAACCCACGAGAGGGGTGTGCATTGGCTTCAGCCGATCAGAAGACAAGTTCATTCGAGAGAAAGCATCGTAGAAAAGGACATCTGTCGAGCTCCCACTATCAACCATAATGCATCTTACAGGATGCCTAGCGATGGTCATCTCGACCACAATGGCATCATTGTTTACATTTTCTTCTCACTTCCCTTTTCCTTCATAAAGGAGAGTATATTTTTCAGATTTCCTTCCTCCCAGGCTCTTTTTGATGCGCTCTATTTTCCAAGAGATCATACCCACAGGCTTCTCGGTAGGTTGATTGCCAACAGTAGGGACAGGGGGAGAGCCGCAAGTGGTTGATTCTCTACGGGGACCTCGCTCCTGATGAACTTTCTGAGGTAGCCTCTCCTTATCAGGTTTTCGATTTTCCTTCTCAGGTTGTGGCACTCCTCAGTGTCGTGGCTGTGGTCGCGATGGAATTGGCAGTACTTCGTCTTATCGCGATCGCTTGATGGCTTCAATGGGGGAGACTGGTGCAGGTAGCGCTCGCTCTCGATCTCCAAAAGAAATTTTGACCTCGGAGCAAGGAGGGGAGTGAAGGTCACCTCTGGAGCGGGATCGCTTTTGGCTTTGGTTTTGACCAGAAGTCCATTGGCCGCTCAGGTCTCCGCATCCCAAGAGCATCTCTCGGGGGTGGCTTCTTCAGAGGCTTCCCATCTAGTTCTTTACTGGTACGGTCGACCTTCTCGGCATGGATGTACTTGTGACGTAGAGGAGGAGTTCAGAGTATGTCTTTGGTGGATTCTTGTCTAAAGAATAGGTCAAGCGGGAGATCTTGAGCCCTCGCTTCAATGCCAGCATGGCGATGGGCTCGTCCAGACCGTAGATTTCCAAGATGGCAGCTTTGAAGCGGGTCACATAGTCTCACAGAAGCTCATGGTCTTGCTGCCAGATAGAGAAGAGGCTATCCACCTCGCATGGCACCTTCCGACAGGTGTCGAAGTGGGCCACAAACCTCCTCTATAGCTATTAGAAGGAGTCGATGCTTTCGGGTTCGAGACGGGTGAACCAAACTCGAGCGGCTTTCTGGAGGGTGGTCGAAAAGGCGATGCACAGGAGGACGTCCGTCGCCCATTGGACTCTCATAAGAGCCTTATAGCTCTCCAGGTGGTCCAGGGGGTCGGTGGTCCTATTGTAGGGATCCACCTGAGGCATACGGAATTGACTAGGGATCGGTTCCTCTTGGATTTCTCAGAAAAAGGGGGGTCGGGCATCATAGCCCGCTGGCTCCTTAGAGGAGCCCTGCATGTTGGCGAACTGACGGGAGAGCTTCGCCAGCTTGCGCTCTTGATCTTCTAGGCGCCGCTCGGCCAGGCGCCTAATGGCCTCGTCAGTGGAGCCTTCCACTGAGGCCGCTGGAGAAGATGGAGTTGACAGCTGGGGATGGTCACGACGGGGAACCAAAAATTCCTTAGTTTTATGGGCTAACCAAGAACCTAGTTGGTTTTACGGGCTCACCAATAACCTAGTTGATTTTATGGGATGACCAACAACCTAAATGGTTTTCCGGCCTAACCAACAACCCAACTTGTTTTACGGGCTAACAAATCAAAACCTTTGTTAGTTTTTATCATATAGGCTCACCAACAACCTTGATGGTTTTTCCAAGACTCACCATCAACCTAAATACAATAATGTAAGAATGAAAATAAAAACTTCTTACAAAGCAAATATTTCGTTGAGGCACATTGATTGTTGATGTTGAGCTTGTCTCCATGTTATAAAAGCTTCAATGGATGCTTGAAGATGTTTCTCTTGGAAGCTCTCTCTCCTCTTTGAATCCTTGGAGGCTCAACATCCAACAAATGGATTCTTAAAATATCCTTTACATATTTTTACTTGAAAACCAAAGGATTTATCTTTCAAACCATGGATCCTCTTCCATCTTCTTTAAAATTTCTTCCCAAGTGTTCAAATAACCTCTCAACACTTAAATGACCGTTTGTAGCCATTAGGAAGGAAAAACTAGCCGTTGGAGCCAAGTAGGAAAAGTTCTGTACTTCAGAAAAATTAGTCATTACAGTAAGTGTCGACATTTGACTTTCGTGAGTTGACACATTGAGTCAACACTTCATTTCCTTGACTCGACACTTGACCAAAAATGTCTTCTGAAGTCTTCTGCTCTGCACTGGTGAGTCGACACTTCATCTGGTGAATCGATACCTTGAGTCGACACTTTAGTTCTGTGAGTTGACACTTGACCAAACTCCTGAAACCATCACATTCTGTATCCTGTTTGGTCTCAGGCCTTGAGTTGACACTTCACTATTCATGAGTCAATACTTTGAGTCGATACTTGGATTTCATAAGTAGACACTTGGCTGCACCAGTACTGAAACTTCTTCAAAATTAAATCTTGAGTACTGATTTACACACTTAATGCACAATTAGTACTCAAATATACTTAAGTATTTTGTCATAATCAAATCTAGAGTCAACAATCTCTCCCTTTTTGATAATGACAAAACCTTTAAGTATATAAACAAGGTAAGCTCAAAATAAATATAACATGCTCTAAAAGATTAACACTAAGCATAGAGCAATATAGCAATGAAAAACATTGAGCCCTCCCTCAAAATATCATCTAAAAATAATTTTTCAAAAGCTCCCCTTCAACATATGATTTGTAAATTCTTTTCAAAATTTTTTCAAAAAAATTCAAACTTTCAAATTTTCAAACTTGGGCTGCCATGATCTTTAACCCAAAACCGTTAGATTTTCAAGAAGAGTACTGGGCTCTGATACCAATTGTTGCCCAGTGATGATGCAACCAAGAGCAGGGTGAATTGGGTTTTATAAAAATTACTTGCAATGATTTATAATGAACTAAACAAGTATGTGCTAATTGCAATTAAGTGCTTATGTTTTGTCAAAGTATTTGTGTACTTTAAAATAATATGTAGCGGAATTAATAAGTGGATGGGGTGTCAGCTAGTCAGAGGCTAGTAGAGATGACGAGTATCAGGTCAGGCCGCTGACAGAGATGAGGATACAGCAGAGGAAGAGCTTATATTTTTGGGTGAGGCAGGACCTTCAGAGACACACATTGACATGCCTGAGATTCAGCCCGAGCCTTCAGCGCAGCCAGAGCCTGCTCCTCAGCCCGAGCCTGCACAATCATATATTCTAGGAGCTTCTGAGAGTCTTGAGGACAGAGTCGCTCGTATTAAGACAGAGATTATGATCATTCGTCAGTAAGTCAACGGTTTTATTATCGAGGCTAGAGAGAGCCATCGAAGTTTGAGAGATGGGATCTCTGTCATTCTGTCCGCTTTGAGTATACCCTCTTCTGGGAGTGTTCTCAATACTTCAGCTCCAGCTGATTTTGCTCCAGTTCCACCTGCTCCGGGACCAGTCATGAATGATGATGATGTGACTAACTCTGATTAGTTTGACTTTCTAGATGTGATGACAGAGCCAGTACCGGAGACAGTAGTTGACCCTCCTAAGAGTCCCATTCATGATCCATTGAGTTCATCCTTCCAGACTCCTATCCTATCCACACCTCCTTCTAGACCAACTGATCATTCTACCATTCCTATACTCACACCTATCATTTCTTCAGTTGATACACATATTATTGATACACCTGTTGTTGTTTCTCCATTATTACATACATCTTCCCTTATCCGGGAACTAGGATTTTATACTCCTGGTTTCCGTCATCTTGATTCCGGTCCTTTATTTGATCATACACTACATTCTACAGTTTTCGAGACTGTCACTTCGATCAGTTCTTCTCCTGCTGCTGACATAGCTTCTACCTCTTCTGCTCTAGCTAGAGGGAGGACTTATGTTAGATGCAGAGGACGAGATCATCGTGGTCCATCCTGACCGATCAAGACTCATCTTTATGATCTTCGATCTATGTGGCCTCGATCTCATGCTTTTACTGATACTGGACAGATCGATATTGGATCCTTAGATGATGAGGATAATACTTAGGATAGTTTTTATATTTAGATAGTTTATATTTCTGTACTTGTTGTATGTTTCATTTGATGTTTTTTACTCTTTTGTATCAATCTTATATTAAATGAATGAAACATTTTCTTTTACTTCATGTTATGACTTTGAATGAATGAAATGCTTTATTTAATTCCAATGATTCAATGTTCTCATTCATGAATGAGTGAATGACTTACATTTATGTTCAAGTTTATTGCCTTATTCTTTCCTTTTTTAATGATAACAAAAAGGGGAGAAATAAGTATAAATGTGAAGTGAATGAGAAATAAGTAAGTAAAATGAGAGATAAGTTTTTTTTTGAAAACTACTTTGAAAAATGCTTAAAATAAAAAATTTTGCAAAATGCTTAAAATCTAAAAATTTTTTGTTCATTATGTGAGGAGGAGTAATCCCTCCTTTAAATTGGAAAATCTGTTTTGCTAAAATTTTCATGTCTAATTCTTACTTTTAGATGCTTATATTTCAGCTTATTGTCATTAAAAAATCTTCAAAAATCAATTTTACAGATCTTCTCTTTAGGGGGAGTATTTATACTCTTCATAGTGTTCTATTGCTGAATTTATTACTCTTGAGCATGTTTTTTTTAGAGTATCATGATACATGAATTTATTTCTTATATATATGTTCAAGCTTGATACTCTTAGCTCAAATCAGTTTTAAAAGAGAATTTTAAAATCTATAATGAACATCTCTTTCCGTATTTCAATATCTATTGCAATAAGCTCTATGCACATTGAAAATTTTTCTTTAAAAACTTTTTATGGAATTTATATTTAAAGATTTTGTCATCATCAAAAAGGAGGAGATTGTTGATTCCGTTATTGATTTTAATGATAAACCAAATGCTTAAGTATAAGTTGAGTACTAACTATTTCTTTGAAGTATGTTTTTATAGAAAAAGGTATTCATCAATTCAACAAAATTTGATTGATTGTCAAACAATGAAAAAGTCCCAACTATGGATGAAAGATAAATTTAAAGTGGACTTTGGTAGTTGAAGAATGCTTGAAAGGACAAAAGAGTTCAATATAATTTGGTTTCAGTAGAAGTTCAGTTATTTTTGAAGAAATCTCAGTCAAGTATCGACTCATAACCCAAGTGTCGACTCATGACAGTGGAAGTGTCGACTCAAGCCGGTATGCAGAAAGAGTTTCAGATAGCATGGCTGAAGTGTCGACTCATGCCAGTCAAGTATCGACTCAAGGATCGGCTCATCGCCTGAGACTTTTTTATTATAGAACTTGCTGAAGTTGAAGACTTGCCTGAAGTGTCAACACATGGATGTCAAGTGTCGACTCAAAGTGTCGACTCACCAGTGGAAGTGTAGACTCATCTGAGAATTCTAGAGAGCTTCATTGAAGATATTTAAACTAGGTGTCGACTTATGGAATGCAAGTGTTGACCTTAAGTGTCGACTCACAGCTTGAAGTATCGATACTTGGAGTTTTGGAAATAGTAACAGCTAGTTTTTCAAATACAGAACTCGTCCCTCTTGGCTCCCAACGGCTAGTTTTTCGTGTCTAATGGCTATAAACTGACTTTGAGGCCTTGGAAAGGTATTTAAATGATTCAAATCAAATCTAAACACAAGTAGAATCAAGAGGATTAAGAGAAGAACACCAAGAGAAAGAAAAAGCAAGTGCATTAACTCCTATTCATTGAGAGCAACTACCTTCAAGCAAAAAGAAGTCTCCAAGTATTCAAGAGCCTTCAAGAGCATTCAAGTTCAACCTTCTTGAGCATTTATTGAAGCTTCATCAAGTTGAAGGTAGCACTACAATAAAGCTTCAAAGAGATATCCGCTTTTATTAGAAAGCTTTCATTGTTTCTTTACTTCAAACTTTTTCTTGTTGTAAAGGTTTTTGGTTAGCCTATTGAAAAACCAAGGAGGTTATTGGTTAGCCTTGAAAACCAATTAGGTTCTTGGTTAGCCTGCAAAACCAAAGAAGGTTGTTGGTGAGCCTTAAAACTAATTTGGTTCTCGGTAAGCCCAGAAAACCAAGTGAGGTTTTGACTTGTGATCCTTGTGAAAACAAGTCGGGTTTGATTAGTGAGCCCGGAAAATTAATCGGCTGTAATTGGTTGAGATTATAGTGAATTCCCAAGTGGGCCTTGGGGAGTAGATGTAGGTGTATTGGAAAGCACCGAACTACTATACGTGCTTTGTATTTGTGATTGCTTGTCTCTTTAATTTGCTCTTATTTTTATTGCTTTTATATTTCCGCTGCATACTCACTAAGAGCACTTTATACTTGCATTCATTGTACTTAGGTTGATTATTGGATTGGTTTACACACTTGCATTTCATTTAAATTTTTTAGAGACCCAATCCACCTCCTCTCTTGAGTTGCTTACTGGGCAATACTTCGAGTGGAGCTATTCTCAAGCTCGCCGGGAGGCTTGTTTGGACAGGGACTTTTCCCCCCTTCCTGGTGCGCCAATCTGTTACTGACTTTACCGTCGTGGCCTGCAGCTATGATGTGGCACTGGACGTTAGCCCCTTTACTCCAGAATTTCGATATTCCTGGTCCTGTAAAATAGAGTTAGAGACCCGGGCCGGGGATTTCGGCGAGGGCACTCCGACGATCAAGTCAGCGGACTGTAAAGAGGAACAGATCCCCAAGGTGGATTCCACTTCGGTCACCACGCTTGGAGGAGAGTTTTTAACAGAGAATTAAATAAAAGAGGTTCAAGAGGGGGATGCTCGAGTCATGGCCGTTATGTCCATTGAGACTCTCTCCAGGAGTCTTTTGGGAAGTCTTCGTGCCTTCCCTTTGCCCATTCTCCCTTTTTTCGGACTTGTGCTCGTGCTCCCTCGTGAAGTTTCTCCTCTCCTCTCCCCCGTTCCATCCCCTTTTAGATCACAAGTCCTCCTAGTGCTTCGATTCTCGCCCTCCGGGGGGCTCAGGGGTCAACGAAGCCCGTTGGAAGCGCTCTCGAGGTCATTACCTTTTATAGTAGGGAGTTAAGCCACGAACCTTGTTCTCCCGGTGGGCTATCACCACTAGAAAATTTCTGCAGGGCCTCGATCTGGGGTGGCCGCCTTCGGGTCTGAAGCTCCCAATGCGGCCTTCTCTTTTCGAGCAATTCTGGTGGTCGGCTGCAGGATCTAACACCTCGATCGAGGTGCCCTTCTCCAACTGGTGAAAACGAGGGTAGGCGCACCTTTCTAGCCTTGGGGCATCGTACTGGGTGCGCCGCACTGTGCGTGCCGGATTCACTGGCAGTCTCGGTGCCTACGCCTTCGTTCTTTTTCATGCTTCTAAGGAGAGGGCTCGACTCCGGCTGAGGTGGGTTCAACCCTTGGTGAGCCACCCTGGCGAAGGAGCGAAGAGGGCTTTACTTCGATCGAGGTGGGCTCGACCCTTGGGGAGCCACCTGGCATAGGAGCGGAGAGGGCTCGACTTCGACCGAGGTGGACTTGACCCTTGGGGAGCCACCTGGCGAAGGAGCGGAGAGGGCTCGACTCCAGCCGAGACGGACTTGACCCTTTGGGAACCACCTGACGAAGGAGCGAAGAGGGCTCCACTTCGACCGAGGCGGACTCGATCCTGAGGGAGCCACCTGGCGAAGGAGCGGAGAGGGCTCCACCTCGGCCGAGGAGGACTCGACACTTGGGAAGCCACCTGGCGAAGGAGCGGAGAGGGCTCGACCTCGACTGAGGTGAACTCGACCCTTGGGGAGCCACCTGGAGAAGGAGCGGAGAGGGCTCCACTTCGACCGAGACGGACTCGACCCTTGGGGAGCCACCTGGTGAAGGAGCGGAGAGCGCTCCACTTCAGCCGAGACGGACTCGACCCTTGGAGAGGGCTTCACTCCGGTCGAGGCAGACTCAACCCTTAGGAAGGCATCTAGCGAAGGAGCGGAGAGGGCTCCACTTCGATCGAAGTGGACTCGACCCTTGGAGAGCCACTTGGCGAAGGAGCGGACTATCCACTCCGATCGAGGTGGACTCGATCCCTGGGGAGCCACCTGGCGAAGGAGCTTGAGAAGATGTCCGACATGGCGATGCCTACTTGCCTTCCTGCCAAATAGTTTCCGAAGTGTACTCCACATCAGCGATCTTGCCAAATCACATATCATGCCTAGATACATCAATTTGCAGCATTACATTTATCCAAAGATGATAGCGTGACACATCAATTTATAATATTACATTTTTCAAAGATGATATGGCCTTTTGGTTCTCCATATATGGTCGTTGCTGAACTAGAGCATGCTATGCTAGATTAGTATCACCTATTCTAAAACAAATCCTTATCCTCCGCTCAAGGGCAAAGCTTGTAATTTGATGCAAATTTTTTAATATAAAAATTATGGCATTTTCCTTAAGATCCATTTGGTTAGATATATTAGATTATAAGATAATATATCAATTCCTAAAAAATATTTATTTTAAAAAATAATTATAAAAAATAATTTTTATTATGTTTAATTTGTAAAAAAATTTTTGGAAAATAATACTATAAAAAGATTACTATATTTGGTTGAAAATAATTCTACATAAAAATATAATCAAATTTATAAGTATACATATCAACAAAAATAATTTTTTAATACTAAGATAGCATCATCATTTTTAATAAATTTTTATACAAGGACTATTGATACGTTTAGGTTTGATTAGTCTAGTATGGCATCATAACTCTAATTCGTGCCAAACATGTATCAACCAGCCTAGACGACTGGGCCATCTCTCAAGATCTCTCCATCTAAACATCAAGTTACGTGCTTACCAATCCTCTGCTTAGACATTGACTATTGCCAGGTTCGCCCCTATTCATCCTAGTTACACATGATTCAGGAGCGACTGCCATTAATGCACGCCACTTGAGAGATTTTCCATCACAAGGATGTGTCGATCTCCACTCTTTGCTCCATCAATCATGATATGGTCCCTACTATGAGCATGCCTGCCATGATGAGGTGTCAGATGCTAGTTCCTAGTAATGCACACCATATCACCTTTAAGTATGAGGTACATGTCTATAAACTCTTTTCCGGGATGCTCTAAGTAAAAAAAGGAGAAAAACAAAGAAAGAAGTCGGAAATGAAATCGAGCCTTTTTCTAAGAGCCTTTCCTTTAAAAAAGAGACATTCTCCTTGCTCTCAAAGCACATCTTGAATTTCTTGATAATTTTCGAGTTTTTTATAACTTATGGAGGTCGAGCTTTCACCTAAGTATTCATCAAGATATTTATAGACCATCCCATATACTTTCCATCTCCCACAAAATACCTTTGCCTCTGCAAGTCCACTCACTCGTGCTATTTTTTGGAAAGCAGATCTCATATATACTGAAATCCCCTTCTTTTATAAATCTTGTTCCGTCTCTCTCTCCTTCGTTACTTCTCTGACTTCCCTTACTTTACTCTAGAATCAAAGAGACTTCGAGCCTTTTCAGAAAACCAACTTAAGCATCGAAAGGTTCACCATCAAAAAATTCTTCACTGTACGTGGACTTTCTGGTCTTCTTTATTTTGTTGGACCTGACTTTCAGCGACTAAATCTTGTGAGACTCAGCTCCATATTAGCAATCATCTCAGTTCTAGCCCTCATCGAGTTGAGCTCGAGTCAGTCCATCTTCCGGTCTGACAATAACTATAATCACATAATCATTTATAATGCTATTTGGATTTTAATTATTTTATAAAATCTTTTATCAAATAATTTGAAAAAGGTATCAAAATAAATTTAATAAACATAAATATATTTTATTAAAAATATTTTTACGAATATGGATTATCATTACTAAATATCAATTTTTTATAATATTTATTTTATTTTTTTATTAAAAAAATAAATATAAGTTCATCAAATTTTTTTTAATTTTATTTTTTAATTTTTTCATGTAAATATATATATATTTTTTTCATGGATGATCCAAACCAAACGGCCCTGCTGAAAATAATTCCAATATTCTTCTCGAATCACCGCCCGAAAATGAATCACAATTACCTAAAAACGTCCACGTATTGAAATATTTATTGCCGAGTTACGTGTTTGGTGTTCCAGAATGGTAGACTTGATCTGTAATCCTCCGGGCGACGACGAAGAGCACCTAAAGAACGTAGAGTCAGGGCCCTCCGCGGACGAAGATATCGATAACCGCATGGAGCAGCCCAAGACAGACCCGAAACTATACCACAATCATTAATATTGGGCCCACTGGTAACAGTACACTGCTGGCGTCAAGAAAACCCCCGTGGTCTTTTTCATACGGTGCAATTCAGTGTCCCTCTTCCCACTTTATATAGAACCAAAAGAGGAAAGGAAACCCAAAGCGCTCTCTCCTCCTGAGCTCTTTCGCTCCTCCTCCTCCCCTCTCTCTCTCTCTATATCTCTCTCGCGGCGAGAGGCCTTCGAAACCGTCGCCGGCCGAGCCGGCTTCGAAAGCCAGCAAGCCGAGCCCGAGCCGATTCGTTCTCCCCCTCTCTCCTCTCTTGTCGTCCGCATTGGGCGCGCTATTCCGAGCCGGCTCCATGGACGCCGACTACTCCACCAACAGCGATTCCAAGTAAGGCGACCTCCGTTAGACCACCCTTTATCGCCGTTATCTCTTTGTCGACTTCTAACGGTTTCCATCCGCAGGCACCACCACTTCGGGGGGAGCGCCTCGTACCTGGATCACGATGTGTCGTCTTCGTCCGGATGGAACTCGGCCCAGCAGAAGCGCAAGCGTTATCAGGTCTAATGCCGTCTTCTCCCTTCCCTTCTTTCTCCCTCTCTCCCCCCCCCCTCTCTCTCTATTCCCCTTTTCTTTTTCTCCCTTTCTTTCTTTTTTGTTTCTTGATTTCCCAATTTTGTTCTGTATATTTCGGATTTTTTGTTCTGTTCACAAGATTGCACGTGGCTTCTGGTTGGGATCGACAAAGTTGCAATCTTGATTCTTTGATTTTGGAATTCCTGGTTCTCTGGTTTAGCTAGTTTGATCTGATTTGTTTTGTGACATGCATGATTGATTTGATGTTTGTTTGTGAGATAGGGTTTGGTATTGTTTCGGTAAACTGCTGAAAAAAGTTGTTTTTTTGTGGTTATTCTGGGTGATAGAAGTTCCCGAATTATTTTTTGAATATTGATCTTAGGGCATGCAGTGGAGATGATGCTTGTTTCTGCTGTCACTTTGGTTGGTGTTTTGTGATGACTTGACTAGGGTCAACTCTTTCAAGCTGGGAATTTTTAGTGTTGGTAAATCAACAAATTGAAAGAATTGTTTGCAGGGTGGAGTTGGCTGGGGTTCCTTTGAAGGGGACAATTCTGAGTTGCTGAAAAGGGGGGGAAAAAAAGAAGAAACCGTTGTTAAGATGTTGTTATTATCCCCATCATTATTATTTAGTAAAATTGTTAATTTTTTTAGCAGCAGCAGAAGAAGCAGCAGCAGCATAATAATAATAATAATAATAATAATAATAATAATAATAATAATAATAATAATAATAATAATAATAATTATTATTATTATTATTATTATTATTACTAACATTGTTCTTGTTGTCAATCATTATTACTATCATTATTAATCTTGAGGCATTGAACTTAGACTCATTATAGGTCTCCATTGCTAGTATCAGGAGAGTTCTACGAATAAAATATTAAAGATTTTTGTTGCTTATGTAGAGAACAAAGGATAGATCACCACTCATTCCCTAGGGTTGTATTCTTCTTTTAGCTTAGTATGTGTAGAACGTTGATCCAAGGAGTAAGAAAAAAATGGTTAATGTGCTTGATTGATGTTACAAAGATAAAGACTAACGTTTGCCATCTCGGTACCAAATCCATACCAGTTCCATGCTGGTACTGTGATATTGTATCTGGTATGGGGTTTGGTTTAGCATATTGAGACTTGGTCTGCCCGTCATACGGAGCCTTGTTTTAGTACCTATATAATATGGTACCAATATGGGGCAACATGCACCGGTTTAGGGAGCCATGCTAAAAACAAAGGTGAGAATTTACCTTATGTAGAATGCTAAGAAAACCATTCTTGAGAGGATCAAAGGGGTGTCTCAAAAAACTGCCATCAGTTCTACTTTCTTCCCTCTCTTCATGTCAGTTAAGAACTTCATGTATACGCAATATAGATTATGAATTACAAACAAAACCAGGAAAAGTTTTAAGATCAAGCAGTTGTTATGGTGTGCTTAAAGATCTAAATGTTCTTAGGGTAAACTGAACCCAGGAGATATTGGAAAGCTTTCCATTTATTCTCTGTCCTTTGTCTATCTGTCATAAATTTATCCTTACATGAATATTTCTTTGAATTACTGGAAACTTAAATTCTTTGTTTTTGTTTTTTTTGGTGTCTGCTTGTGGAATAATTGACATCTGCCTCCTCCTCAATTTTCTTTATATCTCTCCCCATCACTTAAGACTTTTGAATTTTTGTTCTTTTTAAATAAATAGGGTACCTGGCTTTATGACCTTCCTATTGCTTAAACTGTCTAGTAAACTAACCAAATAGGTGGAGCTTCTAGAATAAAATCATTGGTACATTGGTAAACATTGGACTGCTTTGATTTTGAGATTTGATCTATATTGTTTGATTTAGTTTCAACCTTCTTGGGATAAAATGGAAGTACACTTCAATTTGCTTGGTCCTCTCTTCTTGTACTGTGTTGCTTGTTCTATGCACTTCAACCTGATTGTCCTAGCAGGAATTGGAGGAAACATCACTTGGACAACCATCCTAGCTGATAAGAGATATATGATCAGATCAGCTTGGAAGTGGTGTAACTCATAATTTCAGTATACTGCTTTTGCGTTTGGATGAAGTTGTATCAGTAAATGTGCAATATTGTATGATGGGCCCACTATCATTGGATCTTGAGCCTAATCTACATTCAAGCATTCTTTAACTGATAAATGATTTCATCCTTTCTATTATTATTATTATTATTATTGCTGGAGAACCATTAAGAGAATCATGCAGTTTGTAAATTTTGCATCAGAATGAGGTATAGACATTTTACACTATCAACAAAACCTATGTTTTGCCTGGTGGTCATCAAGAAGGAAAAGTTTTTACTAGTGATCTAGTTGTATCTCCCAAAGTCCGTCTAATTGTTTTCCCTTAACCTTCTATGCACATGAGGTCTCAAGTAGCTTAACATTTAGAACCTTTTAGATGGCTCTGAGATAGGATGGTATGTATGTTGCATTCTGCCATCTCAGAGGTGCTAGTGCTGCCTAATGTTCTAGGTACACAAAATAAATAAATATTATATATCTATTATATATATCTATCAAATTAAAGCCAATTAGTCCATATAAGGTTTATTCATGATTAATCTTATCCATCATGTCGCCCTTTTAAGGCTCCCCTCTTTCTTTTTTATATTTTTTTTGTATTGATCGGTCCTGGTTAATCTTGATGATCACTTTTTGGTATGCAGGGCTCTGTTACATATTGAAATATCATGATCTTTAATGATCACATCCTGATGTGTCATATTTGCAGTAATCACAAAAGGTCGTTTTGGCCCTTTTTCTCTAGCAGGTCTATTTTAAGTGAAAATGTCAGACAAATTTCTCTGAGTTCATATAAGTTGTCATATTTCAGTTTGTCAAAGACATGCATCAGCTAGGCACCATACTGTCCTCTGGAATACTATAAAATGTCAAATCAGTCTTGTGTGTCCTAACAGCAAAAGTATCATAGATCTGTAGAACCTGCTCTCTGATACCAATTGAGGTAAACTTGATTTAGATTCTTAGACCTTCATAGAGGAGGTAAGGGAAAGAAAAATGTTTGAATTTATGACTTAAGGTGAATTCCCAGTCCAGTTACACAAAAAATATGGAGATGTGCCATGCTTATAAGGAAAATAAATGGTACATTCATTCTGTTTTCTCAAAATCTAACATAAAAGTCTTAAACTTATGCCAATGTCACCTTCCTTTTATAAATAAAACTAACCAGTCTTCATCTTTGATGATTAGTCTATGATTCATTGCAAACTCTCCGCTATTGCTTTAAATTTTTAACTTTTTGAAAAAGTTAATATACAAATATTCTTTAAAGCGAGGGTGTCTTCTTGCTTATTTTTTGTCATTTTGTTGTCTTCACAATTGAGCCACAACAACATAAAATAGGCTTGATTGGGCTTTATAGTTCGATGAATGGACCCTTTCATCACAACACTATTATAAAATCTGAAATAAAGTAATAAAATTAACATAGTCTAGAACTGCCAAAGGAAAAGATGTACAAAAACTTCATAAGAGACTTAGAAAAGAATTCTAATCATATTCCCATGTAATTATTGACCGCATCCTCATATCTGGACTAAATAAACAACACGAATATAGTCCACTGGAAACAAAGAGAGAAAAACTGAAGCAACTTCAAAGGTGGGTCAAAAAATGAAAAAGAGTAAATTCTAATTTTATGCATCATCTTTCTCTTGGTTACATCTTCATCCATATCTCTTCCTCTCTTGCAATTGTGCTTCTTATAAGTTACGTTGGATTAATTTAGCTCTTTAATACATGCAGTAATGTCCTTCTTGTAAATTTCTTTTTCTTATGAGTTAAATTGATATATATATTGCACAACATTGGCCTCCAAGGATTTTCTGTATCAACTATTGATATCATGGTTCGCGGTACCGGTACGAACCGTCCGGTTCGGGTCAGTTCAGCTCGGTTCGGCCCGGTTCGGGTCAGTTCGGATCGGTTCGGGTCGGTTCAGTGAGAGGGGGAGAGAAAGATTATTTTTTTTTTAATTTGACATGCTGGTACATATACCGGTATGGTACGGTACGGACCATACCGTACCGTACCGCCCGCTGACCGGTACTGGTCCTGGTACCGGTTCAGCAAACCTTGATTGATATAATTGAAGTCCCATTGATCCTCCTATCCTGACCATCCCACCCTCCTCTCCCATGAAAACACCCAAAATCCCACCCAGAACAAAAGGACAAAAATATTTAATGAGAAAGATGAAGTTTTGCTCTTATTATAGAGCTGATAGTAAAGAGCAGTGTCAATGGATTAGATCAGTCCAAAAAATTGCAAGCCCAGGTTTGGAATGTAGGCGGTTGGCGTGGCTTAGGGCGAAGAAGTTGAAGCTCAAGCTAGTTTGGTGGAGTCTTGGGCTTAAGATATTAAGAAAATCTAAGACAGGCCTCGTGCTGGGCCTGACTTGGCTTGACAGAAAAACAAACCCCTGGCCCTGTATGTTGATGCTGCTTTCAACCTGTGCCATGGTCTAGGCACAAGCCTGTTGTTTCCATTTCTAGTTCAGGCTCAGGCAGACCTTGTCTTGATACCATTACCTGTAAGAGTCTGTATGTTGAACGGTTTGTTTATAGCTTTATAGGAATTTGTTTTAGGTAATTTTATATTTGGATTTTGATCTATGGCATCGTACTTTTAATTGATAAGTTTTATTCCTTAGGTCTATAAGGACAGACTACTTGTTTTGTTTGGTCTTTTTCGTATTATAATTTATGATTTTGAAGTGCCTCGAAGATAACTTATTGAATTTTGCATGTGATATCTTGAACTTGGTAAATTTAACTCCTGTTTGTTGAAGAATGGCTGGCTTATATAGACCATGTTCAATGAGGGAAAGTAGTAAATTATATCTAGTCAGTTACAGGGTAGTTTGTTAGGATATTGTAGTAGACTATCTCTGAAACACTAAAAGTTGAACTCTAGAGCACTTGTTCTGAATATGGTTTGGTTGTCATTTAGCTCAAAAGAAGCTTTAAAATAATTTGCTCCAGCTGTAAATTGTATTGGGTTTGAATAAGATTAGTTTGTTCTACCCATTTCTTCCTTTTGTTCTGTTAAATTTATTTGTCACTCTTAAACTCTTTTACCACCTTTTCCATGAAGATCATCAAGTAAGCTGTGGTTTTTATCTGCTGAATTGGCCATGCTGGTAATAAAGATAGTTTTACCATCCCATTCTATGTTCTTAGGTGTTTTTTTTTAAATGTTTGGCAGAATGTTTATTGTATGACAATTCAGTCTCCATTACGTTATATTCCTATGATCACATTAACTCTCTTTAAATGCTCTTGCCAATAGCAAATGAGATTATTATATAATAATGGATTTCCATGATTTTCTAGGATGTCATTTGGTTTAAAAGCATTCTAGTCAATTTGCTGAAATGTATTACTGCTAAAGTGCTGATCTAAGTTTCCAATAATTCCATTGGCTTCCAATCTTCATTTTGGTGATAATACTATTGATCAAGAAATGGGCCCTTCTTTGTTACTTATTATAGAAACCAGGTGACATGCCTCTATGTAGTATTTTACTTGACTATATATATGTATATATATTTGTCAGTGTGTTTATTACTTATACTGTTTCTGTTTATGTTGTCATTTTTCATTTCATTACTTTGAGATATTATGAAATAAAACACATGACTTCAGCAGTAGTTTTGTCTTGTGGCTGTATAAAGTAGATTTTCTACTTTCTGTTCAGGAAGGATTTCTATCATGGCTGTGCTACATCATGACATTTCCATTATAACATGATCTAGCTGTATAACGTGGATTTTCTATTTGCTGTTCAGGAAGGATTTCTATCATGGCTGTCCTACATTATGGCATTTCCGTCACACATGATCGGAATTTGCAGCTTTTTTGTCTTTCAAATTTGCATAGATAAAATGCTCTTCCAAATGTATAATCAGTAAGATAAGAATGGTTTCTATAGACCAGAAACCTATCAATATCTTACATGCTATATTTCTGCCTTGAACATTTTTCTTTCATGATATCCTCAATTTGAACCAATCTTGTTGGATAAATTTGTCATTAATCGGAGGGTATTCTTTCTAATTGTGTTTGGACAACGCATTTTGCTAATTACCATATTCAATTATCTAATACTCTAACCATTCTGTCTGTGGATGCTCTTATTATATTTTAATTTGTTTATGTAATCACTTTTTTATCCACTCCTATTTCTTTGGTATGCTTCTCATATATGGATGCAACTTTGTTTGGCTGAATAAGGTAGAGGTATCCAGTGTATTAGAAAAGCCAGTATGATGAGTTCTATCATATTCTGATATTTTTGGTATATCCAAATTGTATAACACAACACATAAATGCAGTATTATTGCATATTTCTCCAAACATTCTATTAGAATGAGCTCATATTCTGCCATGGCTCAATTTTTCTGCTGCATTGATTAGGAACTTTTGAAATAGTTTTCATAGTTTTGTACTTACTCAACTAGCAACTTGTTTACATATTGTAGGTTGTTCCTCATGAGGTCATTGAAATTGATGGAGATGATGATCCAGATTCAGTTATGATCATCCGAGAAAGTAGTTCTGATTATAAGAATAAGCAAACTGTGGAATATGATATGGATAGGCAAAAGGAAGTAAAGGTGTGAACATTCTTGAATGTATACAGAATACTTTTCATGCTCAAAACAATTACTTTGCAATTTCTGGTACTGGTATCATTTGATAACATGGATATGACCGATTCTTTTTTCTTGAATAAATTCTGCAGGGTGTTTATTCCAGTGATCTTATAGCTTCTAGTTCAAATAGTTCAAATCTTGGTGTGCAAAATGATATTTTCCTGAATACTGTGGCCTGTCCTGAGCTCAACCTAGAAGATTTTCCCTATATGGATGAAGAGGAGGAATATGACGATGATGAAGATTATGAAGACTATGAATATGATGCTGAGTTGATTGATAATGATTGTAACTATAGCTTGGCTGCTAAATTTGATGATTTGGATCTACCTCCAGGGGTGGAGGCCTCGTTACCGTGGTTGCAAAAGTCACCTGAAAGGCCGATTGACTTCAAGTTGAGGACACAGACTGAAGATGAAATTGACAGCAAATTTAAATCATTCAAGCAGTTTGATACTGTTGAGGATTACTCAGACCATTATTATGCCAATTCATCCGCATTGAATAAGGTAAGCTTGTTAAGTATTTAAATTCTTGTTTCTTCCCCACTTTGGCCATTCTTAATTTGTTTTTCCCCATTTTGGCATATTAATATCAGCCATCAAAAGATTGGACAAAGAGAATTCAGCATGAGTGGAAGGTCCTGGAGAAGGATTTACCAGGTGAGTGTGATCTGTTGGAAGGGTTGCAACTATAACCAATTTGTGATCTGTTCAAGTAGCACTTTTTTTGGCCATCAGTTTGGAACTGTTCTATCTTTTGATTTCTTCCTTCTATTTTCTTTATTTAATGTGGTTTTAATGATATGTTCCTTATTTATTTTAACACAATTTTTTTTTTAATTAATTCTTGGAAAATATTATACATCATCTAGTTTATTATGTTTCCATTTGTCATGGTTGGAAGAGAGATTGATTAAGCTGATATGTTACAACCCAAGAGGATTGTGCACCAAAAAAAATATGAGATGTCGAAGTGGGATCTTGTTTTTCCACCAAAAAATAAGGCTGATCTTGTCTTGATCGGAAAGAGGAAGATTAAAAGTTAGTATTGATGTGTGAATTATTAAAAGCCTCTCTTCACATATTCTTGGCTAGCATATAGATGAGCACTATATGCGACAACTGAAGTTAAGAAGCTGGATGCTCTTTTCATCATTGTGGTCGTTTGCCTATTCTAAACCAACCATCCACAATCTGGAGAAATGTGCCTGTTGCTTCCAACTCTTTTGGAGGTTCACAAAATTCACTTTGCATATGCCTGTAAGATCATGTTTTCACATCAACCATCTCTTGAATGGAGAGGAGCAGGGGTTTAGGGCTAGTGGTCTAAAGAGCAACAAAACCAGTCCTGTGGGTATGTAACCTAACTTTCAGGTGTATGGCCTGGAGCTAGATTGTCAGCCAGAGGTTCAACCTGGCAATCCACTACTTTGGTGAATCCTCCTAAAAATCCATCTGTTCAGAAGGTGTGCTCCCTCTGGAGAACTTCTGGTCCAGGGGTGACTAGAGGGAGACCTCAAGGGTCTTGGGAAAGAGTTCTGCAAGCAGAGAGGTGAGGTGTTTACCAGGATTATGTTACTGATGTAGATCTTGTGGACATGGCTATATGTAATCAGCAGAGCAGCCTTATGGGTAGCTCCGCAGCATCTGCTTGTATATCACCATGTTGTAGGGTCTCAAAGCTGGATGAACTGGTGTCTTGTGATTTGCCAGGGGCAAATGTTAGATTTATTTACGAGGCTGGCTGCTGCTGATATCTTTGTACATTAGCCACATGATGGCATGGATATAACTAGTCCAACTCTCATGCCCCTGCTTTTTGAGAAAAAAATTGGTACCGCTAAAGTCTGGAGTCTCTGGACCATGTTAGTAAGTCCAGAATTTAGTCTTGAGGAACCTCAAAGCAGAGATTTTGCTCGAGTAGTTTCACCCAGAAATATGTTGAAGTGCAAAGTTCTAGTGATAGTCTTTTCCAGCATGATCATCCACTAGATTTTCTTGGGTATGTGGTGTAATCAGCCTTGTGGTTATATCTCTTGCACCAGGAATAGTATTTTTTTTATTGTAGAATCCTGTGATGGCACCATTTATGACAACGTAAATACACAGTTTTTCCATACTTCAATTCATTATGGTGCTTTTGGTTGCTTAGGTTGCACAAGGATATGTAAGTTGAAGCTCAAATTTCATTTAATCTTGTTCACTTTCTGGTAATTATTTTATCTAATCATATTGGTTTTGTTATACTTCTACAGAGATGATATCTGTAAGAGTCTATGAAGATAGGATGGATCTGCTGAGGGCTGTTGTAATAGGACCAGCAGGAACTCCTTATCATGATGGCCTCTTCTTTTTTGACATTCAGTTTCCTTCTAACTATCCACAATCACCCCCGGTATGTGAGTGGTCATGTTCTCTACTGACTTCTCTACCTCAAACTTGAATAGTAAGAACTTTCTTAAATGTTGTGCAGGCTGTACACTATCATTCAGGTGGGCTCCGACTTAATCCAAACTTGTATGCTTGTGGGAAAGTCTGCCTTAGCCTTTTGAACACCTGGTCTGGCAGCGGTTGTGAAAAGTGGAGCCCATCAAATTCGACCATGCTGCAGGTCTTGGTCTCAATTCAAGCTCTGGTTCTGAATTCAAAGCCATACTTCAATGAACCAGGATACTCTAGGACTGCTAACACGCCCCAGGGAGAGAGGAATTCCTTGGCTTACAATGAGGAGATCTTCTTGCTGTCCTGCAGGACAATGTTATACTCTCTGCGGAGGCCATTAAAGGTGAGGACCATTCCTCCTCATCTGTTACACCTCATGCTATAAATACAAAGTAAAATATATAGTTTAGTAAGCTTCATTGACCCTCTGGTATATGCATGATAACAAGAAGCTTTTAAGAATGCTTACATATTTTGAGCATTGGAAGCTGTACACCTATGACTTCATATCTGGCTCCTTGCAGCATTTTGAGGACTTCGTTGCTGGACATTTCCGCAAGCAGGGACGTGTTATCCTTGTTGCATGCAGAGCTTACATGGGTGGTGCTCAAGTTGGGTCTGTCATCAAGGAAGAGGTGCAACATGTTGATGAGGATGATAAGACTTCCATAACAAGATTC
This sequence comes from Areca catechu, assembly GCA_021397845.1. Taxonomy (NCBI): domain Eukaryota; kingdom Viridiplantae; phylum Streptophyta; class Magnoliopsida; order Arecales; family Arecaceae; genus Areca; species Areca catechu. The sequence goes on along the minus strand of CM038042.1, from coordinate 167,842,267 downwards.
AAAGTCACACTGAAGAAACTCTTTGAGGAACTTTTGATGGAGTTTACTGTCAAAGGAGCTGACTGTGATGAATTTCTTGCTCAGAAAGTCAAAGCTGGAGCAGTTGCTGTTGTTAAAGACTGCGATACTACACTGAGGCTTTAAGTTAAAGTTCCTGTACTGATGAAGCAATTTTGCCTGGGTAGACATGATGGATTATTACATCTTTATGTAAGTTTAGAATGGGCAGTGGTAACAATGTGGAATTTTCTGTGCCTAGCTGATGCATCGTGTAAATTGGGCATCCAGATACTCCTAGGCTGAGGTTTTGATTCTTATGGATGATGCTTTAGGAAAAGTAAATGTTTCCTGTTGATAGTTTACTTTTTTGTGATCCTTCTTATCAAAAGTTTAGTTGTTGGTATCTGAAGCTGAGGAAGTAATTTTGCATGGAGACATGTTTAATATATAGCATGCAATTTCAGATCAGCCGGCTGGTAGCATACTGCTTATATTATATGAGTAATATATCAAGATATTCCTAGGATGATAGTGATAGGCTAGGTATTTGCTTCCTGAATCCTGATGAGTGTATGATATGCTTTAATTTAAGGTTGTTCTTCGCCGATATTATGATGCTGTAATTATTATATCATATTGCTGAATATCTAAAAGGAATTCATGTATTTTTTACTAACTTTTAGAACTTGCAAAATATAATGAATTTGAAAATCATATAACGTGATACCGTACAATATATATCATAATGTATTGAACTATGTCACATATTATTTTAAATTTATCGTTGTATGGTATATTTTGTGTTCCCAATATCTTGGAGACATTTTCTGGCATTTTTCTATGTAAAATTATTAAATTACAGGATGCATCACTTTCATGGTTCTTTTCCATTTTTATGTGGGACAGTGGCCATCTTATTTCCTTGTCAGTAATTGTGCGCCTTACACTCAATTGAGGTATGCTGAACTGTTGAAATCTTGGTAGCCTGGCATGCCGGTAAATTTAGTAATTGTACCAAAGGGTCGAGTTCGAATCCACTTTCCCTTCAAATGATCTCTTCTGCACTCCACTCTTCTCATAAAATGAAGGTTTCAAGACAGAGCTTCTTGCATCCTCTCCTGTACGCTTCAGCCTAGTTTTCTCTTGCTCTCCATTCTCTAAGCCAACATTCCTCTCTTCTTCCTTTTAACTGGCCAATCTTTCTTCTCCCATGATGCCTGTTCCATCTCAGCTCACCAACCCCAGCCCATTTGAAAAATACTGGATTGCAGACCAGTCACCATCCGGCTTGGTTAATTACACACTGATGGCAAGCTTCTATTCTCGATTCCAAGCCCCCATCATCCTCCTGGATTCCCAGAGTCAATGCAGCACAGTTCTTCCCTGATGATCTGTGAAAGACTGCTGGGCATTGTCCATCTCGAAGCAAGCCTGGTCTTCCGAACGGCGGAGAAAGCCTGGTCTATCTGAGGCGTGATTTTCTCGTTGGAGTCCGATGGGAAGTTGTGTGCGATCGGATCCGGCCATGGGTTCTACAAGCGAGGTAAATTGACATTTCAAAACTACGTCTTTAGGCTTTAGTTTACAATGACCGTGACCATTCTCACTAATTCGATTACTGGCACATTAAGAGTTGGATCATTTTAATCCTATTTCCATCCTGGCTTATCATGACAATGAATAGAACCATGCATCGATCTCAGAAGCTCGATGGACACAGTCTGGGTGTTGAGGGTGGGGATAGCTCAGTTAGAGCAGAATATAAGCATCTCTTCACTACTCAAATCATCGTATTCCATGTCTACAGGTAACTGCAATCCTCTGGGTGGGGATTTCAATTTCTTGCCACCTTTTGCGTGTCTCCGTCTCATGTCATGTTCGGATGCTGGGAAATTGCAACCATATCTACCATTCCTGAGCCTGTTGCCTGGAATCTGTTCCTTCTGCTTGCAATATGATACTGGTTGGCGAGGGATTTGGGAATGGGGTAGAGTAGGCTTCCTATCGTGGCCTGTGGAACTATCCACCCTTACTTTTTAAGTAAGATTATAGTGAGAAATAGCATACGAAGAAATCATGTGGCATCAAGAAGGCAGGAGGCTTATCTAAGCGAGTTTTACCAAGATGATGCAACCTTTCTTCTGTTTTTCTTGTGGGGTGGTGGACACACCAACTTGTATACCTTGTCATTCAACTCAATGAATTTAGGGTGGCTCACACCTCGCTTACATAAATAAAGAGTGAGACAGAGACAGAGATTGGTCAATACTAGATCCAAGTCCATCATCCTATCCATTTGCATCTGATTTATTATTAAATACACAATGCACTTTCGGTGCAGATTCCACCGATCACTCAAATTTGAAATAAGTGGAGAAGGTAATGATTCGAGAAGGATGGGGGTCGTGTACGAAAGAAAGACTTATCTTTCTTCGCACGAATCCATCACTGTGTCGCACGCTGGTTGCTTTCTGCAGGTAAATGAACGACAAATTTCGGAGCAGTGCGGCAAAGATATTGGTATAAAATGGGAGCATATCTCGAAGTCTCTCTCTCTCTCTCTGCGGACCGTAGAAGTGAAAGCTACCATCCCATCGTGGAATCAAGCCCCGCGTGATAAAATGGAGTCCGAAGCCCCAACTTCTCCCCACAACCGCTCCCTTCTCCTTTCCTTTGAACGATGGCCGTGGAAAATCTACCTATTCCGGGTCCCTCCGTAGACTTTAAACAGCCTCACCAAAACATCTTAAATTCCTCGAATGACCTGGTGCTCCGCCCCTTTGGACCAATTTACTTGCGCGGACTTTGTCTTCTTTCTCCATCGAACGTACTACTTGTCAGGCTTCCTTGACCGAACGTCGGGTTTGGGCAAGTTTACCCACCACTGTTGAAGCCTACCTATCCAAGAAATTTCTTTCTTCTCTTTTTCTAGGAAGTACTGATCTAAAAAATTTCTAATAGCCTAGGAGTGATGGCATTGATTTTGGCATCTACATGATCTTATATAATGGAATTAAACATTCCGAGGTTAATACCAATGCCTTACGGCCTTGAGGTGCGCTTTTTTTTTCATTTTTCATTTTTATTATTATTAATTTTTTGGGTGATCTCGGAGGAGGTTAAAATCTTCGATCTTTTATTGATCTGAATCTAAGTATACAAGAAGCAGTTGCTACCTAGAGAAGGAGGCAGCAATTCAAGGAAAAAACAAGATTCTGTTATAATTTAACAAAGAGCAGGAGAGTCATGCGGAGACAAAGAAAACAAGAAGTTTCAGCGTGGAACTCATCTTAGATCCAAATTTATTAATGTTGCAGACAAAAATTGGGCGGCCATTTCCAGTTGTATATGATATCAGACTTCACAAGAATGATCTTATAATTCCCTGGACCTTGTGCCATATTTTCCCAAAGGCCGGCTGCATTTTACTGTCACATTTGGCGGGACCAATCATTGAATAAATGAATACTGATGGTGCCGAAATCTGCTCGAATATCGGAATGGACTGGAGAGGGGATGTTGTGACTATACCTGCAAAAAAAATCCTGGCCAGAGATGGCTCCGGTAAAAATTTTGGGACGATCAAGTCAGTATCTCGGATCACATGATGGAATAATGAAATAAAAGTACGTGCATATGCATGCTAGTATGGGATGCATACCTTTGGAAAGTTTGCTGGAAACTCCCTTTTATACTCAGTCTGATAGGGTAGTCTGGATATATCTTGATTTATCAGAGGGTAGCTGGAGAATGATTGAACGTTGTCCTCTATCAGGTTTTTTAGGAAGAAACCGTCCTTGATTATATGGATATCTTCTTCCTATTGATCGAATGTTTTGTTTCATATTCCTTCTCGCTATTTGCCTTAATGGCTCCAAAAATTATAGCTTAAAGATGGACCATGCGCCTTTAATGATTAAGATCCGCTTTTGATTATAAGACTTGACTATATGTCTGTTGCAAGAGTCTTATGAGAGTGAGTGTTGATAGATCTTCATTTGGTCAGTTTGGTGGATGCCTTAATGGGACATGAGCAGCTGGTCCAGGACTCCGAGTGCCATGGTTAGATGGATCTAGGAACTTTTCTAGGCAGGAATTCCTTAGAACTTGGGGGTCGAAAAGGCCGGGTATTAATTATATCGAAGGTAGATAGACAAAGATATCTTAACCGAATGTTTAGGAGATAGTAGTCCAAATGGCTGAATGCCTATTCGAACAGGATCTAAAAGGCCAAAGATTAAATGTGGTAAAAGTCTAGTAATACCGAAGGTTTGCATCGATGATAGGCCTTAGGGCCGGATGTTGGGCTCGGTAGGATCCCAGGTATCGAATGTATTTTGGCATATTGATCGATAAGATCGGGAGCAGAGGTATTGTTATTATCTTTTGCTCTCAAGGAACGAAACCAGATTACCGGTGAAATGCTTTTGAGAGGGAACATCTCGAAGCAAAACTTATCTCTTCTATTGATTCGGTAATATATTAATCTGATTATATAGATTCGGTTATTTCAGAATCGGGCAGGTGTTGGATCAGTATGTATCCAGGATATTACGGTCCCGTTGCTAAAAATAAAAATGACTGGGTATAATTCTTACCTATCCTAAATTAGATTCAGTCAATTCACTCCCCTTCGACCTTCGGGATCTTGGGTATGGGTTTTTTTCCACACCAATTATCCTTTACTCCTTAGTTCGAATAAGAAGTATTCGAGTTGAGGAGTAATTCTAGCACCATATCTAAAAAATCCTGAAAGCTATACTGGATTTTGCATTCTCGAGAAGAGGGCCTATATGGAAAATAGTTTCCATACCCCATTTTTATGATATCTTCTTCGAAGAGCATGAAAAATTAATACAGCTTATTCATTTATAAGGGAGTCTTAAAGATGGCTTGCTGTTACTGGTTTTTTTATTAGAAAGATTTTTGTTCCTGAAGCGGCGATGTCTGGTGGGAAGGGTGATTTTCGGCAGGTTTTTTGGCAATTTTCTGGTGGTTTGGATGTTCGATGCATCCACGCGATGTTTGGGATTTTCGAAGGGTGATCTTAAAGTACCGCAGAGCCAGTGCTTTGAATAGCAAGGATCCTGGAACTTCTATTGACATTCCAAGAGCTGAAGCATTAGGAGGCAAGTTCGGTGTCCCAAATATTTCTAAGAGTCTAGTATCTATCGAAGAACGGGCTCGGACTTTTCTTCGAGCGATTGGTGATCATCAGGCATGTGGGATAGAGCCTGAAGAGCATGGATGCGGGGCTTTTGAGTTTGTTATCGAGGTATGGAGGTGGTTTTGTTATTCAACTCTTTCGCCATTACTATTTTGCTTTGTGTTACCTTTCTTCTTTTTAATATGGTACCATTCGAATTTGGCATAGTTGGCTTGTCATCTGTACTTCTTTATGAAATCGATCGAATCTACTGAGACAAAGGTTTCTATAATGAAAAAGAAGTGGCCGACACCGAAAAGAAACTTAGCAAGACTGAGATTCAAACTTTTGAAGTAGAGGGAGAGTTTCGGGAGCAGAAGGTGCGCGTAGACACATTATCGAAGAATATCATATATTTGACAATAAAACTAGACGAGGCGGGCAGTCATCTAGCCTCTACGTACTAAAAAGTGGATACTGCATGCAAAGAAGAGACCCAGGTGGTTTCAAATGCTAAAGCGGAGATCGCCGAGTTGGAGAAGAATTTTCGAGCCAAAATCAAGGACTTAAAGGCCGAAGCAGATAGCTAAATCTAATGATTTTGGAAGGAGCTCAACCTGGCTAGGAGTTAGAATGAGTGGTTATGGAAAGAGCTTAGCTTAGCTCATATCCAAGTGAAGCAAAGGATCTTCGATATAGGATACACGGGTCCAGCAAATTGAAAAAGCTAGAGATAAAGCGATAGCAGAAGTTCGGTTTATTTAGCATGCGTTAGAAGAGGAAGAGGAAAAGGATAAGAATGTAGTGGCTTTTCGGTAGGTCTAGACTCATCGAACCATAGAGATAGAAGAAAATACATTTTTATAGAATCAATTAAAGATAGCCAGAATCACTATTGATAGCTTGAAGGATAAAATCAACGACTATGGTGACAAAATCCCGAGCCTGAATGGCAAAACAACTTTAGCCGAAGCATGCATGGGAGCTACCGAGACTCAACTTCGTCACACCAAAAACAAGGTGTACAGGGCCGGGTTTGAGGATTGCAGAGTTCTGGTGGCCCAAATTCTTCCAAAGGTTGGGGCATATTTACTTCAGGTTCTCATTACAACACAGGCTAAACAGTCTCTTCATGCAAGCTAAGCGAATTAAGAACAAGGACAAGGGAATTAAGATTCCCACCTATTGTAACTCTTGCCTTTTCTTATCTTTAACTTGTAAATAACTTTGAAATGAATAGACTGTGAATTTTTTCTAAGTATCGTGACTCAGTATCTTTATGAAAGCACTTCGTTGTTCTTCAGGCATTTTCGATCCTATTAGTTTCATTCGATATTTTTTTAGGACAGATAGCAGAATGATCAAAGTTTACTATTAATCTGATCACATCAATTTTCAGATTTTTTCTGATATGGTATGACATTTAAGAAGACAAATTTGTGGGCTATTTAGGGAATGGAGGGCATTTATGATATTATGATGGTTTATGATGTGTAGTACTCGTGAAAGATTAAAGCTTTTCTACATGGAAGGTAATGAGGTAGGAAGACATGTTCGAAACATCTTAGTACTGAGGATCCGTTGGGACACGATTCGACCTATCTCCTGTTGCCACTTATTGGCCATCCGATAGGTTAGTTTTACTTTAACTAAATCTAAGCTATTGAAAGAATTTTTATAAATAGAGGAACCTTTGCCTTTCAATTTACCCTTTACTCTCACAACCCTTTCTTCCTCCACTTGCTCCCTCCTCCTTCAAGTTTCCTCCTTGTTCGATAGCCATTTTCGATGAGTTCCATCAGCATTCACTATTATTTCTCTGATTTTCTCTTCATTTGAGCTCTTTGATTTCTCATCTAGGTTTGTTTGGGGTTTTTTGCTTTTTTTAAGATAGTTTCTATTTTGGTTTTGGTGGTTCTTATCATTTGTTCTTGATTTCTAACTCTTAAGAGTTCTTTCTTTTTTATTTTTAAGGCAATCTTTCTTAATTTTAATTGTTTCCGTTTGATCTCGAAATGTTAGATTCTGACTAGTTTTCTGAGTTAGGTGGTTCATGGTCTTCGGATCAAGAACCTGTCGAATCAGAAATTTTTACCAGGGATGCAAAGATTTCCTCAGGAGGTGAGGTAACAGTAGTTGTTGCCTTACCATAGGAGTTGGTGGACCCCAAAAGAGAATCCTTTGTGGATCCCCAAGGAGAACTCCCGGGAAACCCTAAAGAAGAACTTCTAGGGGATCCTGAAGGAGACTTCCTTTCTGGTCTCATCCGATCCAAAATTCAGGAAGTTCAATTGGGAAAACTATGAAGCAAGTACCAAATTTTCCCGAATTTCGAATTAAAAATCCTACTTAAGATAGATCGAGCATGCAACCCTCTTCCAAGCTAGTTGACTTTATAAAGAGAGTATTTTTTTGCCAGGTTGAGATTGCTTTTAGTTCCTTTCTTTAATAATTTTTTTAGGGCCATAGGTTTCCTCTCTGCATCGTTAAACCAAATATGTGGCATTTATCTATGGTTTTTCAGTAATCTATGTCTTAGCCGGGGTTTATCTTACAGTTTCCCTTTTTAGGGCTTTCTTCTCATTTGGCAAACATTGTTGCTACCACGGATAGTGGTTTGCCTGTCCCCGTAAAGGGCAACATCCTTGGATTCGGAGAAACCCTTTTTCCATTCGTCATTGAAAGAAGCAATTTTTCTTTGTAAAACACCCGGATGTCAACGAGTGGGGTTTCCCTTGCTGGGATGTCCAATCTTGCTAACTGACTCATCTCTCCTTTTTGTCTGGGGAAAAGGAGGAATGGGTCGGTGTTTTTCAACGATTTCAAGTTTCCAGCTTAAAAGTTTTGCCGTTTCAGGTGACCCTTTTCAAGACAGGGTTTAGCCACGTTCAACCGAAAAGTGAGAAGAATTTCAATCCATTTCTTCTACCATTTTACTTTGATCTTTAGTTTCTTTTAAACATTCTTTTTCTTTAATTCCAGATATGGATTCTTCGGATGCCCGCGCATAAGGAAGGCTATGCTAAAAAAAAGAAAGGCTGACGTGGCTCTCACCATAGGAGAGCCATCAAGGGTTTAGGCTATTGCCACCCCCCAGCCAGAGGTAGCCCTAGCCGAACCTCAAGAGGCTGCTCCCCTTACCACTTCAAAGCACTCTCAGGCTTCTAAGGCCAGGAATTCCTCCGCTCCTCAATTGGTCACATTCGAGGGGGTACCAGATGATCAGATCCTGAGGTTCGAGATCCGTGTCTTTGATCATTAGGAGATTGCCAAAGACATCTTTGAGAACTTCATTTGCTCGGTGGATGTCGAGAAGTTTGTCAGAGAGGGCAACTAGCAGCATCGAAGGGTTGCTATTTTAAGCATCATGAGGGTGAGTTTTTTTCTTTACTTTTATATTTGATATTTATCATTTGGTGACTCATAGTTTGATTTGGTACTTTACAAGTATGCCATTTCATTAAAGATTGTTATGATCTGAGGGGTCATTAGGTGACCGAAGAGAAGAAAAAGAAGGATTTGGTGGCTTGCCTGAAGGAGATGAAAGCTGGCCAGAAGACTGCCAAAGCTAGTCTCAAACATATTGAGACCAAAAGGGATCAGCTAAAGGAGGAGTTCTCTTTGAAGGAAGGCACCCTGGAGGTTACGCAACAAAAGATCATGTATCTCAAAGCGTAGAAGGAAGAGACAACATAGAACGTGGTGGAAGCTTACAAGGCTTCTGAAGAGTGCTGCCACGAGAAGCTGCTCTTTGCCTGACCAGCATTTATTGAGGGTATGGATGATACCTGGAGGAGGATTCTGAAGCATTACTTCGATCTCAACCTAGATTTCTTAGTTAAGGACTCGGACGAGGATGTCTCCACCGAAGGTGACCAGCTCCCGAAGCAGGAGTAGCCGAGGCTGAGAGAGTCACTAGTGCCTGGCCTACTTGAGCCATGTTTATTTTTTTCTTTTTTCCTTTTCATCAATATATATGTTATTGGCATGTCTTATAAAGATGACCACTTTTATAGAACCTTCGGGTTCTTTTTCGATACTATCAATGAAATATCTTTAATTTTCATCTAAGTGCTATGATTTGGCATGTGTGATCGTGAACATTTTCTAATACCATTATGTTAAAAAATTAAAGACTCACTGGCCATTGGTAAGGGCCTGAAATTAATGCAATCGAACTAAGAGTTGAGCATGACCTTTACGACGAGATGCCATGCCATATTCTTCCTTGGATAATAGCACAGACTATGACATAGATGATTCTTATTGCCAATCACCAAATATTTACTAGGTTGCCTTAAACCGAATATCCACTAGATTGCCTAACATTGAATGTCCATTAGATTGCCTAACTAGGAAGTTGAGGATATTTGGTATTGTTCTCGTTTGGTGGTTAATCCCTCGATACCGACATGGCTTTTAGAGGGAGGTTGTTTTGTGGTGTGGAATCATCTGGCTGTGAGCTTTTCGATACCTACATGCAAGGTTCAATCAGTAGCTTTCAAGTGCCTTTTGGCACTGGCTCGACCAAGGGCCTTTCAACCATAGCCCGGTTAAAGACTTTCGGATACTGAATCTTTATATCCCAGCCAAAGACATTCGAAAGTTGAGCATCGGGCCAAAGACTTTCCAATATGGCCCAGTGAAGGGCTTTCGAGTGCTGAATTTTTATGTCCCAATTAAAGACTTTTAGGAGTTGAGCGTTAGGTCAAAGGCTTTCTAATACTAGCTCGACTAAAGACTTTCGGGTATTGAATCTTTATATCCCGGTCAAAGATTTTTGGAAATTGAGCACCAGGCCAAAGCTTTCTAATGCTGGCCTGGCCAAAGGCTTTCCAACGCTGGCTTAGGCAAAGGCTTTTGGTTGTTGAATCTTTACGTTTCGGCCAAAGGCTTTCAGGAGTTGAGCGTCAGGCCAAAGGCTTTCCAACATTAGCTCGATCAAAGACTTTCAACTGCTAAATCTTTACATCTCGACCAAAATTTTTGAGAGTTGAGTGTCAGGCCAAATGCTTTCCAATGTTGGCTCAATCAAAGGCTTTTGGGTGCTAAATCTTCACATCCAAACTAAAGACTTTTGGGATGTCTTGTCTTGGATACTTTAGCCTTCACTGGTAGGATCCTGTGTGCTTAAAGACAGGGGTACATCTTATAAGTAATATCAAATCTTATAAATTTTGATTTTTTTCAAGACAAGAGCATGTGTACGGTGCTGCCCGGCTAGGAATTTTGCAAGATATTCATGCTTATTTCAATGGTGCAGAAAATGAGATTTTGCTCCAAAAACTCATTATATTTATTTTTCTTTCCGAGAACTCTTGATGGCAGGAGAGCCACGTGGTGACTGTTGGTTGGCTATTATGTTAGCCAACCTCTACCCGACTCTCCTATAAATAGGAGATCTAAAATCTCATCTTTCTATCACCTTTATTGATTTCTTCCAACTTTGGCAGAGGAGTTCTACTAGTTTTCTATGGGGATATCTTTGACTATGGGTACTAGACTTGAAGATGTATAGTCTTCTTCCCAGACGGGTGAGCACTACTGGGAAATGATGCCTAACTAAAACTAACGGCATGGTGAGGAGATGCTTATCTTAGGATGGGAGGTATTGAAAATGGCCAGCAGCTTGGCTACAACATCGCTAGCGAGGGTGTGAGACTGGAGGAGGGTTTTTATCGTGGCCTTCCTCTTCTGGTCTCCCCTCATTGCCTAGTGTCAATTGACTCTGGCAGCAATGGAGAAGTGGGGAACACTCTCCGAGAACCCCTATCACAGGCGATGAGCGGTTATGGATCTCCAGGATGTTCCTCTTCCTTTCCTTCTTGGAAAAGGTGGGAGCCTTTGGTCCACATGAGCTCCCTCTCCTTCACTTGTCAGCATACCAGAGGGGGCCTTTTCATTGCTTTAACACCATGCAGTGAGGGCCTAGATGTGATATCTGCTGGCCCCACCCACCTGCATGGTATTCCTCTTTGCCACGATCTTCTTGATGGTTTTTTGTATCCCACCAGTATTTCACAGAGCATTCCTAGAAGAAATGTAGCGTAGTTGAAATAGAAGTGCATGTATCTTAGCATTTTGTAATGGAAAAGGATTGTTTCAATGTTTTATGCTCCTAGCCTTATATGCTTGTTGCTCGTCTACTTTCGAGGCTTGAAGTTGTCCACATTTCTATTGATGACCTATAGTCCGAATCTTTATTTTGCGAATTCTGGTGGGAGTTACATTTTGCCCTCGAGGCTTTGGGTTTTGTAATTGCTTCAACCTTTTAGATTCCCTGCTAATCAAAAAGACAATTTTCATATAGAACTTTGTAAAGGGAAGTGTATATCACTGATAATATATTCATAGGCTTTCAGTGTTCCAAGGTCGAGATAGGGGTGTGCCATATAGCTATGTTTGGCGATAAATGCCGGGTCAAATGACTTCCTCAACCCGGTATGGTCCCTCCTAGTTTGGAGAGAGTTTTTCTTGATGAGTTGGTCGGGAAACTTTGGCTTACCTCAAGACTAGGTCTCCGACTTTGAAATATTTGTCCCTAACTTGGAAGTTGTGGTAAGGGTGACTCTCCTTTGGTAAGCAGCCATCCTTATGGCTGTACACTCCCAACTTCTTCTAGCAAGTCTAGGTTTGTTCAAAGTTCATAATTACTTCCTTTATCAAAACTTTTCACTCTTGGGGATGGGAGCTCAATTGCCAAAGGAATGACATCTTCGATCTCGAAAGCAAGGTTAGAAGGAGTTTCACTTGTCAGAGTTCTCTATATGGTTCGGTAGGCTTAGAGGATATGATATAATTCATCTACCCACCATCCTTTTGCTCGATATAAGCATGTCTTTAGCCCTCACAAGAGAATTTGGTTAGCAACTTCGACCTTCTTGTTAGCTTGGGGATGGTTGACAAAAGTGAAACATTGGGTCATGCCTAAGCCCTAACATAATTTGATGAGTTTGAAGCCACTGAACTGCCGATCATTGTCGGTGATGATGGTTTAGGATAGTTTGAAGTGATAAATAATAGATTTACAGATGAAGTCCTTTACTTTGGCTTCGATAATCTTGGTGAATGGTTCGACCTCTATCCGCTTGGTGAAATAATTAATCATCACAAGCAAAAACTTCTATCCTTCAGTGGCTAGAGAAAAATATTTCAATATATCCATGCTCCACTAAGCGAAAGGCCATGGCACACTTAAGGAAGTGAGCAGAGTAGCTGACATTTGCTGTATATTAGAGTGAAATTGGCATCGGTCACACTTGTGGACTGTGTCCTTCACATCCTATTTCATTATAGGCCGATAGTACTCTTATCTTAAGATTTTAAGGGACAAAGCCCTGCCCACCAAGTGATTGCCATAAATCTGATGTGTATAAATATTTTAATATAAGTATTAATTTATAGATCAAATTATCTTTATTTTTTAAAATTGTTACTTTTCTTGTATTTTGAAGAAAGAGGTGTACCATAACAAAGAATCCGATCTATAAGCCTAAAGGATATAAATTAGAGTTCAAACGGTGAACAATTGAAGTCCAAAATCCATTTTAAAGGTGGCTCAAACAAGCCCACATGCTACCGGTTTACCATGGACTAACAACTTAGTCCATAAGGAGCCTTTATGCGGTCGACCAATGAATTTGAAGGAGATTTGGTATTAGATTCATCAATGAATTTGAAGGGGATTTGTATCCAAATTCATCAATGAATTGGAAAAAAATTATGGCAAGATTATCCAGAATTTGAGTTTCTTCATATTTTTTAGTCCCACATCGAAAGAATATAAATAATCTTTCTCCTTGGCACCTATAAAAAGGGATGTATACTTCCTGAAAAATCACTTTTCACTTTTTTCTACCCTTCTTGTTGCCGCCTAGGTTGTCATGGCCTATATCTTTGGCATGGCCTGGGTGAGTCATCCTCCCCAGGCTCATTGAATTCCTTCCCACCTCGCCTTCGTGGCCGGTTGCTCTTATAAAAGAAAGGAGAAGACCCAGGCCAGGGATTCTGGCGGGGGCATTTCGATGATCAAATCAGTGGGACGACCAAAGAAAACATATTCTCAGTGATGGGGGCTCATGTTACCCTCGCTTTTGAGAAGAAAATTAAATAGCAGGGTGAAAACCAAAAATTGGAGCTTAGGAGAGTTCTCGCTATCCGGTTCCTTGCCCTTTGCCCTCTTACTTCTCCTTTTCTGGAGGTCCCTCCTACAGTTGTATAGAAATCGCTCCTTTTCAGGTTCTTCCTATAAGAGGAGCATAAACTTTTCCCCTCTGGCCCCCCCTCCCTGTTGGGGGGAGGGAGGTTCTAATACGTTGAGGATGGTCAGCGTGCTGCCAAACCTGTCTCCCCTACACGAGAAAAATATGTTCCTCCTACTTAATGTTTTGAGGGAATGAGAGTCATTGATGCGACATGCAAAGATGAGTTCTAACTTAGAGGATTAATTAGTTGGTGAGCAATGATTCTTACTTACATAAGGCAAAATTCATTCATAAGAAATGACCAAAGTAACTAGATGATGAGACTACTTAATGATAGGAAACTCACCCGTTATGTAGTTCAATTTTCAATCAAGAAAGAACAGACCTAATGGTTGAGAAACCATTCTAACTAGGGCATAAACCTTCATATGAACATACCTAAGAGACTCAGATGGGTTTACTAACCAATGATGAGCTCTCACTCCTTTGAAGGTAGATCAATTTTCAGCACTCTATAGAGCTGCAACTGGACTTGAAGACTACCACTTACGGAATGGAAACTCCCTCCATGGCTGGTTCCAAGGCAAAGTAAAATCTCCTCTTTAACTCAGAATTGTAGGGAACCCTGCAATGAATGACATTAGTGATATGGTAAAGTTGGGGAAGGCTAAAAGAAGTGATCAAAAGGAAGAATTGAGAGAGGTTGGCATTTTTGTGTTGGAGTGCATGAATGGCTTCCTTGTAGTTGGTGGTCGGCCTTGGATGGAATGTGTAGAAGATGATCTTGGGTGGATTGTTGGAGAGGGCTTCCTTGGAGATGGCATCCTTTGGGGCTTGCTGAAATTGAGGTTTAGGGAAGAAAGAAAGGAAAAGCTTTGCTAAGGTAGACTAAGAACTAAGTGGTAGATAGATGGAGCCTCTCGCTCACTCCCTTATGGAGGACATTTGCATCATACAAATGAAAAGAAATTTGGAACTCAAGAATTTTCATTCATTAGCTGCATTACAAGGAGCTATGGAGAGGCATTAATAGACCTCCCAAAGCCATTTTGAAATTTTGAATTTCATGGAGGATTACATGGAGAAAATGGTGGAGAATTACAACCAAGCTTGATTCAAGGAGAGGATTAAGGGTTGGCCACTCCAATTTGAATTTGAAAGTAGGCGCTCAAGTGGATGGGGGTGTGAGGTGTCCTCCATATTGGCATGGCTGCCACCTAGGCTTGGTGATGTGGCAGTCCAACTTGGTCTTGTAGTTGACTTGCTGATTATCCCAAGTACTGAGTTATCTCAAATAGCTGAGGTTATTCTAGGTAGTTGAATAAGTGCTGAAATATTGAGTTATTCCAAGTAGCTGAATAAGTGCTGAATAGCTGAAATGTTGAAGTAGAAATTGAAGTAGCTGAATTCTCTGGTTGAGTCAGCTCCAGTGCTCGAGTTGGCTCTTTAGGTTGTAATTGAACTGACTTGTTGGGGCTTCAAATTTATCATTCAATCCATAAAGAATTTGATTAAAGGTCATTGTTGGTGTCCGCACCAGTCATCATGGCTCCAGACATGCCGCTCCTAAGGGTGTAGGAGTTTGCTGTGGCACGTCTTGATCTGCTTCTAGCTATGGTGCAACTATTGGTGTTGTGGATACTATCAGACGTTGCATTGCATGAACAACTGCAGTTATCTCATGAACTTGCTAAGTGAGTCGTTCTAGGGTGTCAGGTTGATTTTTTTATAAGATGGTACCGACCTGAGCCCCTAGGATCGGGTTCCTAGTGGGTTGACTATCTCGTTGGAAAGTGTTGGCCCTGAAGCATCGAGTGGATACATCTTTCAGAGGCATCTAACTTGCACTAAAGGTCCTTTTTCAAATGGTAGGCAAATAGTGTACCCTTTTTCTATATAATGGTGTCGAAATCTGCTTGAACGCCAGAGTGGACTAGAGAGGGGACACCGATGGTTGTACCTACGAAAAAAGCCCTTGTCAGAGGGGACGGTGGCTCCAGCGAAGGCCCTCCGATGGTCAAGTAAGTATCTTAGACTATAAGGTAGAATAATCAAATAAGAGTGCAAGCACATGCATGCTGGTATGGGGTGTGTGCCTTCGGGGAGTTCGTTGGGAATTTCCTTTTATACTCAGTTTGATGGGATAGTTTGGAGATGTCTTGATTTGTCAGAGGGCTGCCGGAGAATGATTGAACTTTGTCTTCTATCAAGTTTTGCAGGAAGAAATCATCCTTGATTATCTAGATATCTCCTTCCTATTGATGGAAGGTTTTGTCTCATATGCCTTCCTGATATTTGCCTTAATGGTTCAAAAAATTATGGCTTAAAGAGAGGCCATGCACCTTTAATGGCTAAGATCTAATTTTGACTATAAGACTTCACTGTTTATCTATTGTGAGAACCTTATAAAAATAAGTGTTGATTGATTTTTCATTCGACCATTTTGGTGGATGCTTTCATGAGGCACGATCGGCTGGTCCCAGACTTTGAGCGTCATGGTACGGTGGGCCTATAAACTTTTCTGGATAGGGATTTTTCAAGAGTTGAAGGTCGAAAAGGACGAGTGTTGATTATAACAAAGATAGGTAGATAGAGATATATTGACTGAAAGTTTGCTAGACAGTATTCCAAATGACCGAATGTCCATTCGAATGGATCCGAAAAGTCAAAGGCTAAAGATGGTAAAAGTCTAGTAATACCGGAGGTTCGCATTGATGATAGGCTCCAGGGCCAGATGTTGGGCCTGGTAGGGTCCCTGGGACCAAATATATTTGGGCATGTTAATCGAGAAGACTGGGGGTAGAGGTATTATTCCTATCCTTTGCTCTTAGGGGATGAAATCGGATGACCGGTGGAATGCTTTCGAGAGAGAACATCCCGAAGAAAGACTTATCTCTCCTATTGATTCTATAACATATTAATCCGGTTATGTAGATTCGGTTATTTCAGAATCGGGTAGGTATTAGATCAGTATGTACCTAGGGTATTACGGTCTTGCTGCTAAAAACTGAAATGGATGGGTATATTTCTTGCCTATTCTAAATTAAATTCGGCCAATTTGCTCTCCTTTGACTTTTGCGGATTTTCTACCCTACCAAATATTTTTAATATCAAGAGGTGAAAGGCAAGCATGCTTGTTTAAAACATTTTTCGTATTTCATTTTTTCCAACGTCAACATAAGGATCACCGGGAGGGCTGATTTGAAAAAAAAATTAAAAAAATCTCTTTCTCCTTTCAAGATAAAAGCATTCAAGGTTGTATCAAAAGATAAGACTCCGGCTAGCTCCGAGGAAGAAATTGCCTCCCATGTAATTGAGAAGAAAATGCAATTAAAAAACAAATGATCCACCAATTTTGATGATTGACTACAAAATACATAGCCACCTAAACTTTTTCCAAGCTTCTGTCCAAGAATATCTCGAGTATTTAATTTTTTTTCTTCCAGTATAACTAAAGAAAGTATTTGAGGCATATTGAGACTCATAAACGGAATTCAAAGATACATTATCTTTGACCCTCCTTATATCGAGAAAATTGATATGAAGATACGGTTGAGAAGTCCTCTTTGCTAGGTTTCGGAACAATTTAATCTTCCAACTAAATAGCCAAGCTTAATAAGATGGGTTTTCTTGAGCAAACAAATTTTGTGGTGTGCAATTTTCATACAGTCTTTGATGATCAATCTCAAAAAAAATGAACGGTCATTAAAAAAGGTGCCTTCACGTACCATGCACGTGCACGTTGTTTGATGGATAAATAATGCAATGCATCGGTGGGAGAGAGTATTACATGGAACAGGTTCAGTGAGCCAATCCAAATCTCGAGCCATATGTACGGCAAAAAAAAACAGGCGCTTGTTTTTTTTTTTTGTTTAAATGAAAGAAGGTAACGTGGCAAGTGACTACTGGATTGATCCACTGTAATTGGTGCATCTACTAGTTGGACCCGGAGAGGAGTCCCCGCTCTCCTTGAGCCACCATCGCTACAAATTGGGCGCCCCCCCCCCCCCCCCCCCCCCGTTCCACGTCCATGTCCCAACTCCCGATGGCGCCTCCCTCTTTTCCTCCTGGCCTTCTTTCTTCCAAAAGTTCCAAGCCTTGGACTGGGTTTAGAACTGGGTTATCTCCCTTCCCCTCTCCTCCATGGTTCCTCCTCCTCCTCATCGCTTTCATCTTCCCGTCTTGCTCCTCCTCTCCCGGTGGAATTTCCTACGCCAACCACTGCAGCTCCACTGTCCCGGAAGCCAACCCCGCCAGCCTCTTCGTCGATTTATCCACGTCCTTCCAGCTCTCCAATGGCTACTACTCCGGTGGCGGCCCTCTCTTCCTCTCCTTCCGTGAATCTTTTGACTTCGATGCCAAAAGCCTCCACAAGACCCAAACCTCCGGCGTTCTTCAGGTCGATGGGACCCTTGTCTTCAATGGAAGAGAAGTTTATCAAAATTGGACAGCCGACCGCTATATCCGCCATAGGAACTTCACCGCGAGGAGAAAGGCCGTCTTTCAACTCTCTGGCTTCTGGTCCAAGTCCACCGGCAAGCTTTGCATGGTGGGCCGTGGGTTTCTCCGACGCCACCGAGAAGGTACCTCTATGGATCTCTCTGCTGTTTTGAAGCTCAATTATCCTGAGAAATCCAATATCTCCACTAGCATAGTTAATGGCACCGTCGAGAGCTTGGATGGATCCCATAGCCCGAACAGCTTTGATCCCATTTCAATTTTAGCCTACGCTCAGAAGAATTATGAGTACACGATGATTCCCCAGGTGAAAGAGTCGTGCTCTCATATTAAACTTGAGGCAGAGCTGGTAGGATTCAATTCTGATACAGTCTGTTCTAATCTCCATCGCTTCTTGGATAGCCCCTTAATATGGGACACCGGGAGCGACTGCTCTTCTGGGAATTGTGACCCTTTCGGTAAGGGTACCAAGATTTTCTCAAGTTTCATGCTTTTCAATTTGATCCAGTGTTCGGACAATGGAAGGTTGCGCTTTTGTATAGGTATCTCTAATGACAGTATGCATGCAAATGATAGGATCTTTGTGCCTGACAAGTCCTTAGTTGGCGAGGGGTTTTGGGATCAAAGTGAAGACCGTCTCTGCTTCATGGCTTGCCGAATACTGAACGCTAATGGAAGTTCTTTCGCTAATGCCTCTGTTGGTGATTGCACGATTGGGCTTAGCCTGGGGTTCCCTGCAGTTTGGTCAATCTCAATTCGAAGCACCACCATCGGGCATATCTGGAGTAGAAAGGACAAGAATGATGCTGGCTACTTCAACACAGTTTCTTTCCGAAGTTTGCAAAACAGACCTGATTCAATTCCTGGTTTGAAGTATAAGTACATCAAACTGGATTCTGTCAAGAAATTTTGTGGAGGGAACATTAATGTTACAAAGCCGGCCGGGAAGTGGAGATATCCCGATGGTAGTTACTTTGGTGACATGTGGTTTTATATCTCTCCAAGAGGTGTGAATGGTAATGATGCCCATGCCCCGGGAAGTGCAACTCCAGTATTCATCGGTGAGACATATGGTGAGAATCATGCCTCCTTCATGACAAATTCATGGATGAACCGCACGCTGTGGAATGTAGCTTATGAGTTAAGTTATCCATTCCGGGATGCATCTTCTGTTGTGGCTAAACCAACTGTGATCGCAGCAGAAGGTATATATAATGCTGAAACTGGAATGCTTTGCATGGTTGGATGTCAAAATCCAATCTCTCCGGTTGCTAGAAAACAAGCAAATGTTGTGGACTCTAATTCCATGGACTGTGAAATCCTCATCAACCTCCAGGCCCCCCCTCTGGATGCAAACGCCGGGGAGCATTTTGATGGCACAATTAAAAGCCTGAGGGAGAAATCAGACCCACTTTTCTTTGATCCTTTAGAAGTCTCATCCTCCTCCAATGTGTATCAAATCATGGTCACTGAAACGGTGTGGCGGATGGACATAGAAATCATAATGGTTCTGATCTCTCTCACACTTTCATGTATTTTTATCGCAATGCAGATCTACCACGTCAAGAGGCATCCAGATGTTCTTCCTTCCATATCCATCCTAATGCTTGTCATTCTTGCTCTTGGCTACATGGTCCCTTTGTTCTTGAACTTTGAGGCCTTCTTTCAGAATCATAGCCGACGTGGTATTCTGCTAGAGAGTGGTGGGTGGCTCGACCTGAAGGAGGTTATTGTGAGGATCATGACAGCGGTTGCTTTCTTGTTACAATTTCGTTTGCTTCAACTGGCATGGTCTTCTAGATCAGGAGAGAATGGCAATATGGGACTATCAGTCCCCGAGAGGACAGCTCTCGTGTTGTGTTTGCCTTTATATTTCGCCGGGGGACTAATTGCTTGCTTGGTTCGTGTAAGTTCTCACAGGCATATTGGTTATGCCACTGAATACCACGGTCATTCCCTGTGGGAGGATCAGATATCTTATTCTTCGGATCTGGTATCTTATGCTGGTCTGGTACTTGATGGCTTCTTGCTTCCTCAAATCATTCTTAATATATTTGGGAACTCCAAGGATGAGGCTCTCACTCCTTTCTTTTATGTCGGTACCACCGCTGTTCGTGCATTGCCTCATCTGTATGATGCCTATAGAGCTCACCATTTCTTGCCCCAGCTCGTTTCACCATACATCTATGCTAGTCCTGATGAGGATTTCTACTCCTCTGCATGGGATATCATCATTCCTTGTGGAGGCCTGCTCTTTGCAATGCTTATATTCTTGCAGCAGAGGTTTGGTGGTGGTTGCATCCTTCCTGCAAGATTTGGAACGCCTGGTCCTAGGTACCAGGTCGTTCCCATGGTTGGTCTCTAGCTCTTTCGTAAGAAGATCCTGGATGGAGATCATAGGTGGCACGATACTAGTGCATGATGAAGCTATATCTAATCGATGCTTGTGTTCTAGATGCGGTTGGAAATCTGGCCATGTACTGGGCCAGTAGTTAGTCTGCGTTTTCTTCTTTTGTTTTTGTTGTAGCTCTAGTACCGCTCTATTAGGAAATGATACAGTGACTATCATAATGGTCATTGTTTGTTGTCATATTGAAAAATTAAAGGTAACAATGTTGTTGACTCAAATTAATATATTTCTGAGATTAGAGTTTATATTTTCTAGATGGCAGCAAATTTTGAAATTAAATGTAATGCTATTCATGTTATAAGTGAAATATCTTATAATGATCATTGCTTTCATTGTACAAGCAGGCAAGTGCAATGCATGCCAAATATTGGATGATAATAAATAAGATAAATGTAAAATCACGAAAAATAATTAGGAAGAATGTATCTTCTTATAAAGTTCCTAAATTGAAAGTTTCAAAGTAGCAAAAATATAAATTAGTTTTTGATTAGTTAGTAATAGAGCAAATTATTTGATAAACATGGAAGATCACCTGGAATTTTAATTAGATCTAGATTTTAGCAAATCACCTTTTTGGTTAGGAATTTCTTACTTCAATTGTAAATTCTAATGAAGAGAAAAAAAATTATAAAGGATTCTTGAATATATAGAAAGTATATTTCTCATCATTGGTCTAACTAAAATGAAATTTATTGAAATATTACCATACAAGAAAGGTGTACATTACTAAAAAATTTTCTTTGAAACATCATCCTAGGTTTTATAGGGAACATCTTTGAATTCTTTGCCATTGTGCCTAAGTTGAATTAGATGGTACATGCATTCCCATCCTATCCATTCGCATCCAGCTAGCGTGCAATCTTGCATTGCATATTCTATCCATTATTATGTTATTTTCAAGACATGCAAAAGAAAGAGGAGAGGAGAGAAAATCAAGAGATATATATATATATATATTCTATCCATTATTATGTTATTTTCAAGACATGCAGAAAAAAGAGAAGAGGAAAGAAAATCCAGATATATATATATATATATATATGCATGTATGGCTGCAAAATCATCATCTCCCTCGGGGATATCTTATCCTCTAGAGGCAAATTCTCTGGACGTGACAAGGTGAAAGCAACCTCAATTAAATATTTCTCCACTAGCAGCGCAATTGGAAGCCTATTTTAAAGATCAAAATAGCACGCAGTCAGAACAATGACCAAACGACTCCATCCGCCTGCTACCTTTCAGCCAAGACGCGAGAAAATTACAAAAAAATTCTCTGTGGCTGAGTTCACAGACTTTTTATTTATCATAAAAAAAAAATTTATTGTAATTTTCCAAGTCAGTCTATGGCGGAGACCGCAGACTTTTTTTTTAATAAAAAAAAAAAAATCTATTGACTCAACCAAAGAGGAAGACTGAACTCTGGTATCCTAATCTTATATGACTGGTTTTGCCTGCTCTTCCTTGACTTGTTGACTTATACTTCCTTCACAGAAATCGTAAACACAATCAATATCTCCGGAACTCGGCAAATTTTCTACTATAAAAATGGTAAATACAATATGATACGGTGACATCGTTGACGTAGAGTGTACGTCAGATTCAGTTGGCCGTCAGGCAGATCCACGCGGCATCATCTTAGGGCCCTTCTGCCAGATGGCTTGGCTAGCGGTCAAGCCGACCTCGGGCCGAGCTTCGCTTCTCTGCCACTTCGCCAGGTGTCGGTCCAGGCGGGATCCACCTCGATCGAAATAGTCCTGTCTCTGCTCCTTTGCCAGGTAGTGCTCCCAGATGGGCCCACATCGTCGAGGTCAAGCCAGGCTTTCCCTGCTCCTTCGCCAAGTGGCGTCCCCAGATGAATCCACCTTGGTCGAAGTCGAGCTGGCCTCTGCCACTTCGCCAGGTGTCGACCCAGGCGGGGTCCACCTCGATCGAAGTGGCACTGCCTCTGCTCTTCGCCAGGTGGCACCCCCAGATGGGTCCACCTCGGCCGAAGTCAAGCTGGCCTCTGCCACTTTGCCAGGTGTTGACCCATACGGGATCCACCTCGATCGAAGTGGCCCTGTCTCTGTTCCTTCGCCAGGTGGCACCCCCAGATGGGTCCACCTCGGTCGGAGTTGAGCCAGGCACCTCTGCTCCTTCGCCAGGTGGCGCCCCTCGACGGGTCCACCTCGGCAGAAGTCGAGTTTGTCTCTGTCACTTTGCCAGGTGTCGACCCAGGTGGGATCCACCTCGATCGAAATGGCCCTGCCTCTACTCCTTTGCTAGGTGGTACCCCCAGTTGGGTCCACCTCGGTCGGAGTCGAGCCAGGTACCTCTGCTCCTTCGCCAGGTGGTGCCCCTTGATGGGTCCACCTCGATTGAAGTCAAGCTTTCCTCTGCCACTTCGCCAGGTGTCAACCCAGGCAGGGCCCACTTCGGTCGAAGTGGCCCTGCCTCTGCTCCTTCGCCAGGTGGCACCCCTAGATGGGTCCATCTCGGCCGTAGTCGAGCCAGGCACCTTTGCTCCTTCGCCAGGTGGCACCCCTTGACAGGTCCACCTCGGCTGAAGTCAAGCTTATCTCTGCCAGGTGTCAACCCGAGAGAGGTCCACCTCAGCCAGGGTCGAGCCTGTCACCCCGCTCCTTCTTTCAGGTGGCACCCCAGACGGGTCCACCTCGGTCGAAGTCAACCTTTTCTGTGGAGCATGGAAGGACCGAGGGCGTAAGTCCCGAGGAAGCTGCTGAGGACGGCGCGCACAGGCAGCGTGTCCAGGCCTGTAACGGTGCGTGGAACTTCATTTGCACAAGTTTAGAAGGGGCACCCTGCTCGAGATACCGAATCCGGCGCCCGATAACTCGGTACTCCAAAAAGGGAGAGCCACGGTCAACGCCTCAGGCTCGAGGGTGCCTTCGCGAGGGTCGGGACCCCGCCAAGTTTCCCCTTTCATGACTGCACGGCAGACGAGACCAGCTCACCACTTAACTCCCGACCATGAGGGGGAATGACCTGGGAGAACGATCGCTGAGCGTCGCTGACCTCCAGGGCCTCCCCAGGAGGAGGAATCGAGGCACGAATGTATCCAACGACTAGCGACCTAAAAAGGGAGTCCAGGGGGCAAGAAGGAAGGTAAGCAATCGAGAGGGCAAGCAAGCGCAGGAGAAAAGGGGGTGATCCTGAGACAAGAGCTCTAGAGGAACTCGCAGGAGCGAGCTCGACAAGACCGGGTGCAGGAACAAGAGCGCCGATCTCTCTCGTTTTCACTCATCTTCTCGTCAAAGATTCCTCCAAGCACGGAAACCCCGTAGGGATCCATCTTAGTGGATCTGTTCCACTTTACTACTCTCTAATTTGACCATCGGAGTGCTCCCATCAGGATCCCCGGCCCGGGTCTATAACCTTGTTTTGTAGGTCTGGGAGCATCAAGATTTCATAACAAAGGGGACTGCAGTACGACGCCAACTCACTGCTGCAGGCCACAGCGGTAAGGTCGGCAACAGATTGGCGTGCCAGGAAGGGGGAACAAGGCCCCTATACGAGTAAGCCCCCCTCGAGCTCGAGAGTAGCTCGACCCCAAGTATGGTGGTGACTTGCGGACGTGAAGCCTCCACCAGCCGGACGGGGGAGGTTCCCGCTTCTCCAGGCCCCCGCAGCCCGGAAAGGGAACTCCCGCTGCTCCTGTTCCACCTCCTCAGCTGTCCTCGACGGACGGTCAGTATGCTGCCATTGTCCAACAATTGCAGACACTATCTATGGCCGTGAGGTAGCTGCAGCATTAGCAGTGCTCCCTGGTGACTCAACCATAGCAAGGGACCCCCGCGGCCCAGGCTGCGGGCCCCCACGGAAGCCTGCACTCCAACTAAGGCAAGCCATCCCATCCGCGGGTAGCAACCAATCCCCGCGGGAGTCACCAGACCCCCGCGAAGAGAAATCATTTTGGGTCGGCGAACCATGAGAGCCGATCCCCGATGGATAACAATGATGCTGCCAAGTGCAGCAAGCGCCACCGCGGCAAGGCCCCTCGCCGCGATCCATCGGCACCTTCTTCTCCAGCAGCCTCGGTAGAAGGTTCCATTGATGAGGCCATCAAGCGTCTAGCCGAGAGGCACCTAGAAGAGCCAGAACGCAAACTGGCGAAGCTCTCCCACCGGTTTGCCAACATGTAGGGCTCCCCCAGCGAGCCAGTGGGCTATGATGCCTAACCATCCTTCTGCTAGGAAATCCAAGAGGAATCGATTCCGAGTCGGTTCTGCATGCCTCAGGTGGATTCTTACGATAGGACCACCGACCTCCTGGACTACCTAGAGAGCTATAAAGCTCTCATGAGAGTCCAGGGGATGACGGATGCCCTTCTGTGCATTGCCTTCCTGGCCACCCTCCGGAAGGCCGCTTAGTTTGGTTTACCCGCCTCGAGCCTGAATCTATCGACTCCTTCCAGCAGTTGTAAGAAAAGTTTGTGGTACACTTTGATGCTTGTCGAAAGGTGTCAAGAGAGGTGGATAGCCTCTTCTCAATCCGCCAGCAAGGCCAGGAGCTCCTGCGGGACTATGTAACCCGCTTCAAGACTGCTGCTCTGGAAATCTATAGCTTGGACGAGTCCATCACCATGTTGGTGTTGAAGCGAGGGCTCAAGACCTCTCGTTTGACATATTCGCTGGACAAAAAGCCGCCCAAGACGTATTCCGAACTCCTCCGTGTCCACAAATATATCTGCACTGAGGAGGCTGACCGTATCAGGAGAGAGCTGGATGGAAAGCCTTCAAAGAAGCCTATCCCGAGGGATGTTCCTGGGACCCAGAGGCCTGGGCCGCCTGCGGACTTCCAATCAGGATCGAAGCCGAAGACTGGTCCCGCATCGGAGTAGACCTACACTCCTCTCCTCACCTTGAGAACGAAAATCCTTATGGAAATCGAGGGCAAGCACTACCTCCGCTGACCTCCTCATCAGAATCCGAAGAACCGTCTTGATAAAATGAAGTACTGTCAATTCCATCGTGACCACGGCCACGACACGGAGGAGTGCCGTAACCTGATGAGGGAGATTCAGGACCTGATCAGGAGAGGTTACCTCAAGAAGTTCGTGAGGAACGAGACCTCAACGGAGGACTAGCCACTTGCGACCCTTCCCCACATCCCTGCAGTTGACAACCGCCCCACGGAGAAGCCGGTGGGCATGATCTCGTTGGGGATAGGGTGCACATCGAAGAGAGCCCGAGAGGGAGGAGACCCAGAAAATGTACTCCCCTTTGAAAAGGGGAAGGAAGGTGCAAATGAAAATGTAAACAACGATGCGATGGTGGTCGAGATGACCATCACTAAGCATCTTGTACATCGGATTATGGTTGATAGTAGGAGCTCTACCGATGTACTTTTTTATGATGCTTTCTTCCGAATGAACTTATCTCCTGATCGGCTAAGGCCAGTGCGCAACCCTCTCATAGGTTTCACCGGAGACTCTGTGGGAGTCGAGGGAGAGATCACTCTCCCTGTTACCGCCGAGACTCCATCCCGGCAGAGCACGGTCATGATGACCTTTACCGTCGTCTGACTCCCATCACCATACAATGCTATCTTGGGCCACCCAGGACTCAACCAACTTGATGCAGTTATTTCCACCAAGAGATTACCGGTGCGATTCCCTACCGATTTTGGGGTAGGGGAGATGAGGGGGGCAGTTCAGCCAATCCAGCATTACTTGTAGGCTATCCCAAGGACCCGGAGCACCGAGGTCGTCTATGATGTCGATGACCTCGACCAAAGGGTGCAGGACCCCAGGAGTGACCCCGTTGAATGCCTGTTGACGTATCCCCTCAGCTCGGACCCAGTGAAGACAGTCTAGATAGGAGCCCAACTTCCGGAAGACGAGCAGATCCATTTGCTGAGCTTCCTTTGGGCGAATGCTGACATGTTCCCTAGTCCGCTGCAGATATGCCAGGTATTTATCCGGACATTATCACCCATCAATTAAAAATCGATCAAAGTACCATCCAGTTTGGCAGAAGAAGAGGAGCTTTACTGCAGAAAGGCAGAAGGCGATCAACGAAGAGGTGGAGAAGCTCCTCACCGCTGGCTTCGTGTGAGAGGTACAGTATCCCAGTTGGCTGGCGAACGTGGTGATGGTGAAGAAGAATAACGGCAAGTGGATGATCTGTGTGAACTACACCGACCTCAACCGAGCTTGCCCGAAAGACAGCTTCCCCCTCCCGAAGATCGACCAGCTCGTGGATGCCACGTCGGGTCACCGCCTCCTATCCTTCATAGATGCTTTCTCCGGGTATAATCATATCCGGATGCACTCGAAAGACAAGGAGCACATCGCCTTCATCACGGACCGTGGGACCTACTGTTATAAGATGATGCCCTTCGGCCTAAAGAATGTTGGTGCCACGTACCAGCGGTTGGTCAACAAGGTCTTCAGAGACCAAATTGGCCGCAACATGCAGGTATACATAGATGACATGTTGGTGATGAGCAAGCCGACCTCGGACCACGTCGATGACTTGGGCAAAACTTTCCGTAACCTCCGCCTCCACCAAATGAAATTGAATCTAGCGAAGTGTGCTTTCGATGTGGCGGCAGAAAAGTTTCTTAGCTTCATGGTGACCTAAAGAGGGATAGAAGCGAACACGGAGAAGGTTCAGGCGATCCTTGACATGGAGCAGCCCACCTCTAAGAAGCAAGTCTAGCGGCTCACTAGTCGGGTAGCAGCCCTGAGCTGATTCATTTCATGATCTGCTGATCGCTGCCGGCCCTTCTTCAAGGCGCTGAGGAAGATGCATGACTTCTCCTAGACGAAGGAGTGCCAGGAGGTGTTTGAGGAGCTGAAGAAGACCCTGGTGTCACCACCACTACTCTCCCGGCCAGAGGAAGGAGAAGAGCTCCTCCTGTATCTGGAGGTCACTCCGGAGGCCGTCAGCTCGATCTTGGTCCGAACAGACGACAAAGGAATCCAGAGACCTGTGTACTATACAAGCAAGCTCTTCCGTGATGCAGAGCTCAGGTACTCTCGATCCGAGAAGTTGATTTTTATGCTAATAGTGTCTGCCCAGTGCCTCAAGCCTTATTTCCAAGTGCACCCAATCGTGGTCCTGATGGACCAACAATAGCAGGCCGTGCTCAGCCGACCTGATACATCTGGATGCCTGGTGAAGTGGACACTGAAGCTCAGCAAATTCGACATCGCCTATCGACTACGGTCGGCCATGAAGGCGCAAGTACTGGCTGACTTTCTAGTTGAGTATGCAGGCATGGGTGAGGGGCCGGAAGAGAACCCCCAGAATGAACAACCAGGACCTGAACCGAAGGAGGACATATGGGTCCTGCATGTGGACGGAGACTCTAACTCCAACAGAAGCGGGGTTGGGCTCATCCTCACTAATAACAAGGGAATCGTAGCTGAATGCGCGCTCCGTCTTTGATTTCCCGCCACCAACAACCAGGCGGAGTACGAAGCACTTCTTGCGGGACTAAGGGTTTCTCGCAAGCTCGGTGTGACCAGCTTGAGAGTCTTCATCGATTCACAGTTAGTCGCCGGGCAGATCTTAGACGAGTATGAGATGCGAGACCTCCAAATATTGAAGTACTTGGAATTGGTGCGAGCGAGCGTGGCGGGCTTTAAGTGCTTTA
The DNA here is from genome assembly GCA_021397845.1 of Areca catechu. Taxonomy (NCBI): domain Eukaryota; kingdom Viridiplantae; phylum Streptophyta; class Magnoliopsida; order Arecales; family Arecaceae; genus Areca; species Areca catechu. The sequence goes on along the minus strand of CM038042.1, from coordinate 167,814,447 downwards.
GTGTTTTCCGCATTCAATGTGAAAAAAATGCCCATGCTGACGCATCATCATCTCTCTCGAGGATATCTTATCCTCTAGAGGCAAATTCTCTGGACGTAACAAGGTGAAAGCAGCCTCAATTAAATATTTCTCCACTAGCAGCGCAATTGGAAGCCTATTTTAAAGATCAAAAATAGCACGCAGTCAGAACAATGACCAAACGGCTGCATCCGCTTGCTATCTTTCAGCCAAGATGTGAGAAAATTACAAAAAATTTCTCTGTGGCTGAGTTCAAAAACTTTTTATTTATCAAAAAAAAAAAATTCTATTGTAATTTTCCAAGTCAGTCTGTGGCGGAGACCGCAGACTTTTTTTTTAATCAAAAAAAAAAAAAAATCTATTGACTCAACCAAAGAGGAAGACTGAACTCTGGTATCCTAATCTTATATGACTGGTATTGCCTGCTCTTTATTGACTTGTTGACTTATACTTTCTTCACAGAAATCGTAAACACAATCAATATCTCCAGGCAAATTTTCTACCACAAAAATCGTAAACACATTCAATATCAAAAAAAAAAAAAATCTATATTGACTCAACCAAAGAGGAAGACTAACCTCTGGTATTCTCATCTTATCTGACAGCTGTTGCGTGCCATTCCTTGACTTGTTGACTTATACTTTCTTCAAACAAATAATAAAGGACTTGGCAAATTTTCTACCACATCTCCAAGCCTGCTACTCGGAGAGAAACTACGGATAAAACAAGAACCTGGACTTGGCATCCATTTGTATCATTGCATCGTATATACACTGCACACGCACATTCCCGATATGCCCTTGTCCGCTGGAAGATTGAGGCTGATGAACGGTGGCATCCCCGTAATAGTTTTAACAACATATGGACTTTCCTGTCCTCCTAAATTTTTTTTTTCCCTCCTCGCGGCTGGGCGTCTACGTATCTAAAGAGATTGGCGCCCTGTTCAACATTTCAACGGCCCCATTGGATCTGCTCCTCTGCTCCCTCCTTCCAAGAATTCCATGGCAAGTACCACGTCTGGCGTTTCTCCATTCCTCTCTCCTCCATCGATTCTCCTCCTCTTTCTCACCTTCCTCTGCGCTTCTTCCTCCACTCCACCCACCGAAATCCCCTATATCGAACACTGCAACTCTATCGTCCCCAAGTTCACCCCCACCCGCCCCCTTCTCGACTCCGAGTCCTTCCAGCTCTCCAAAGGCTACTTCTCCGGCGGTGGCCACCTCCTCGAGTCAGATTCCATCTCTGGCCTTTCTGGCCTGTCTAAACCATTTTCCTTCCGATTCCGAGCTGCACACCTCCACCGGACCGAAATCGACGGCATCATCCAGGTCCGTGGGACCCTAATCCTCCGCGGTGGATATACTCGTACCCAACGGAGCTATACGGATTCGACAGACGGCTCTCTTGTCCGCTATAACTCCACTGTGAGGAAAGAAGCCACCTTTGACCTCTCTGGCTTCTGGTCCAAATCTTCCGGCAAGCTTTGCATGGTGGGACGCGGTTCTCTCAATTACGCTGCGGGAGGTAGCTCTCTTGATCTTTCTGCCGTTCTCAAGCTTAATTATCCTGAGAAATCCAGCATCACTACTAGCTTGGTTAGTGGTACTGTCGAGAGCTTGGATGCAACCAATAATGATGCGACCAACAATCCAAATCACTTCAGTTCCATTCAGATTTTAGCCTATGCTCAGAAGAAATATGAGTACACGATGATCTCCCAAGCGGGCGAATCGTGCTCCCGTCATACATCAGGGGAAGAATCGCTAGAAATTGATTCTAATTCCTACTGTCCTAGACTCCGGCGATTAGCACGTCAGTTCTTTAGATTGGGCTATGGCAGTGAGTGCTCTGGTCCGAACTGTGGCCCTTTCGGTACGAGTCATGACGTTTTCATGTCTTTGAATCTAATCCACTGTGCTGAGGAGGGAAAGTTGCATTTTTATTTGGGCTTCTCCAATGTCAGTAGGCATCGACCGTTTGTGCCTGAGAAGTCCTTGGTTGGTGAGGGGTTCTGGGATTCAAATGGGAACCGGCTCTGCGTCATGGCTTGCCGCATACTTAACTTTCAAGGTGATACTCTGGCAACTGCCTCGGTTGGTGATTGCACAATTGGTTTTAGCTTATGGTTTCCTGAAGTGTTGTCAATCAACAGTAGCAGCAGCACCATCGGTCATACATGGAGTAACAAGGGTGTTAGTGATACGGGCTATTTTGACAAAGTTTCATTCTCTAGTTTCGATGACGATATTGGGTTGTTTCCTGGTTTAAAGTATGAGTACACCAAATTGGATACCGTGAAGAACTTGTGTGAAGTGAATGAAGTTGCAAAGTTGGAGGAGAGGAGCTACCCCGATGGAAGATCCTTGGACGACATGGAATTCAATTTACATGTAACAAACTCCTCCGATGGCAAGATTAATGCATGGGGACGGGCAACACTAATATCAGTTGGTGGGACGCTTTATCAGAATGCTGATCGACGGCGACATGCAACTTTAGTATCAGACGACGATGAGACATACTATGAACATATACATTATTTCGTTAGAGCAACAAAACCAGCACGGACATTGGAAAAGACGGAGCAGATCCACTGGAATGTAAGCTACAAGATAAGCTATACCTTCCAGGATTCAACTCTGGATGAGTATGCGACAACAGAGATCACAGCAGAAGGGATATACAATTCAAAAACTGGCATGCTCTGCATGGTAGGATGTAAGAATCCAAGCTATTCATTTGCTAAAAAACAAGGAAAAGGTGCGAATAACGCTATGGACTGTGAAATCCTCATCAATATCCACATTCCCTCTCTGGCTCCGGGGATTGAAGAGCGTCGTAACGGCACAATTAAGAGTACAAGGGAGAAATCGGACCCACTATTCTTTGATCCTGTGGAGGTTTTCTTATATACTTTTTTTGGACGAGACGAAACGGTCTGGAGGATGGATATAGAAATCATCATGGTAGTTATCTCCCTCGCACTTTCCTGTATTTTTATCAGAATGCAGTTTTAGCATCTCAAGAAGCATTTTCCTTCCATATCCATCACGATGCTTGTTGTTCTTATTCTTGGCCACATGATCCCTTTGATGTTGAACTTTGGAGCATTGTTCTATAAGAATCATAACCCACGCAACATTCTGTACCGGAGCCGTGCATGGCTCGAGGCAAATGAGATTATTGTGAGGGTCATGACGATGGTCGCTTTCCTGTTGCACTTCCGTTTACTTCAAGTGGCATGGTCTTCTAGATCGGCGGAGGCGGGCAAGAAGGGCCTGTGGGTTGCCGAGAAGAGAGCTCTCATGTCGTGCTTGCCTTTATATCTTGCTGGTGGACTAATTGCCTGGTTTGTTCACACGAGGTCGCATGAAATTAAAGAGCACAGTTCTGACTATTTTGTAGAGCGCCACCGTTCTCCGTGGGAGGATCTGACATCATATTGTGGCTTGATACTTGATGGCTTCCTGCTGCCTCAAATCATTTTTAATATCTTTTGGAACTCCAAAGAAAAGGCTCTAACCCCTTTCTTCTACGTTGGAACCACCATTCTTCGTGCAGTACCTCACTTGTATGACGCTTATAGAGCTCACTATCCCGTTCCCCATCTCATCTGGACATACATCTATGCGGGCCATGATGGAGATTTGTACTCCACTGGGTGGAATATCATCATTCCTTGCCAGGGAGTGCTCTTTGCATTTCTTATATACTTGCAGCAGCGGTTTGGTGGTGATCGCATCCTTCCCAAAAGATTTAGAAAGCATGGTGAGTACGAGACAGTCCTGAATCCTTAGCTCTTTCAGATATATAAACTTTGTGTGAAATTAGTGCCATGCACGATAAAGCTATGTATTGTTTACTTGCTGTAATGTCCTATCCCCTGATTGGAAATCTACCTGTATGATGGGACATGAATATTTCGTTTTCTTTTTGTTGTTGTACTTCGTGTGGTTTTATGTTGGAATGGGAGTGGTATAATCCCTTCCTGTACTATTTTCCTAAGTGTCAAGCACTGTTTTATCACAATGCAAATTTACTTATAAGTTGGAAAATAGTGTTAATGAATTAGTAATGCATGTGTCTTAATTTGTGTTCATCCGTATCAGTTTATATACATATACCTTTAATATGTTTGTAATCTTACTTCATACCCACGCACGCATACTCAAACCATCAGTCAGAATGATGATCATTCTTTAAATCTCTTGCCTCATGCCCACTTCTTTTTTGAGGAAGAGTTGGGCCCTTCGAGCCTAACAAAATTTCATCGAGGTAATGAAAGAAACAAAAACAGCTACGCCCTACAGAGAGGGGGAAAAAAATTCATACTTATGTCCTAGCAGCAAGCTAGGAAAGAAAGGAATGCAAAGAATAATCTATTGGTTTCTCTACCCTGCTTTTACTCTCCCTCATTTAGTGAAAGAATGAAGCTAGTGTTTGTGAAAATAGGTATAGTCGATATCATTAGGACACGATTCTTCAGTTTGAGGAGTGGGATCTAGAGAAAGAGCAGGATGAATTTTGTGAAGCAGGTTGAGTCTAAGTTGCTGTTGTAAATTATGTGCAACTACCTGTTGAGCTTCTATCATCGACAGCAAAAGGAAAATGCATGTACATCATCCTTTGCAAAACATGGGGATAATGGTCTGATCAGTATAGAAATGTCATGGCCTAAAAATGACCCTACCTAGTTTCAGATATGATACACATACAGATTTTGCTTATTTGCTCTATTGTTTTTCTTTTTGGTTTGAGATATGCCTGAATTTTGCCAGCAATGATCAACAATAGGTATGCCAATCCTATTTTAAGTTGGAATACTAGCTTATTTTACACATGCCAAACTTCATTTTTAGGGAATGTGTGCCAATTATCCTGAGTTGTTCAGGTTGGACTGACTTCTCCAACACTTGACAACCCATCCAAACTGAATGTTGATATTAGATTGGGAGCAACCCTGACCGATATGTCCAAATTTGGCGTATTATTTCAATAAAGACCAGATCCAAGTTTACACCCTATTCGATTGCATCTTGCTACAAGAAAACACAATTTGTTCGCAGTGCAGATTCTAGTGATTTATTCAGTTTGTCTTTTTTGAGAACCAGGATTGGAAGATGCCTGGCTGAAATCCGGTGAGAGGGGTAATTTATTCAAATTGTCACCATTCTCGCTATCATCATCATCTTCATCTTCTTTCATCATCATTATTATTATTTTGGAGAAAAGGGTTAGTCGAACCCAACTCGCTTTCATCAAGTAAATGAAAAAAAGAAAAATGCCGGTTGACTCCTAAAACTAAGAAAATTAGTTTCAAATTAGTAAAAATTTAAATTACTTTTCAATTAGTTAGTAATAGAGCAAATTATTTGACAAACATGAAAGATCACCTAGAATTTTAATTATATTTAGATTTTAGCAAATCACCATTTTGATTAGGAATTCCTTACTTCACTTGTAAATTTGATTGGAGTGAAAAAAAAAGTTCTTAAGGATTCTTGAATATGTAGAGAGTATATCTATTATCATTGGTCTAACTAAAAAGCAATTTATTGATATATTGCCATACGAGGAAAAGGTGTACATTACTTAAAAAAATTCCTTGAAACATCATCCTAGTTTTTATAGGTAGAACATCCTTGCATTGTTGGTTGTTGTGCCTAGTTGAATTAGATGGTGGAATTTATTGATATAAAAACAGCACGCGAACAATCACACTATTTCAAAGTGGAAAAGAGAGTTGATAGAGGAAGAGAATATAAAGAGGAAGAGAATGGGAATCTTTGTTCAGATTTTTTTCTAACATGAAACCAAAGATACAAAGCACTTTTTTATAAGGTACAAGAACCAGCGGAATAGTCCTCCTATTTTAATACAAATAAACAACGTAAGGAATTTCATCAGTTCTCAAATTCAGCCATAAATAGAGAGGAATGGGTGACCCTTTCTCTTCCTAAAACTGATGACTAATAAATACCCATTATCTTTCCACGGTTTTATAATTTGAACGGATGCCAACAATCGCCCCCTCAAATTAAAACTGCTTTATACCCAGCATGTCTCTTAGCTTCACGAAAATTTCACCTGATAGTGGCTTAGTAAATATACCTGCTACTTGTTCAGTAGTGTTGCAATGCTGGAGCTCTATAGTCTTCTGTTTCACATGATCTTGTAAAAAATGAAATCGAGTATCAATGTATTTGCTCCTTCCATGATGAACTGGATTCTTTGCAAGCTGGATAGCTGACTTGTTGTCCACAAATATCACAGTTGGCTCCTCTTGTGGATGATCCAGCTCCTTCAAAATATTTCGCATCCATATTGCTTCACAAACAGTAGATGAAGCTGCTATATACTCTGCCTCACAAGAAGATAAAGCCACAATTTTTTGTTTCTTGGAGGTCCAAGAAAATGCAGTTGTGCCAAAAAAGAAGACATAGCCGGTGGTACTTTTTCTCTCATCTTGGTCCCCACCCCAATCACTATATGAATATCCTACTAATTTTGCATTTTCATCATAAGTATAAAAGAGACCAGGATTAAGTGAGCCTTTGATATACCTTAGTATTCTCTTCGTAGCTAGCCAATGTGATTCCTTTGGTGTTTCTATGTAACGACTCACAAGTCCGACGCCATATATAATATCGGGCCTTGTGATTATCAAATACCTCAGGCTTCCAACCAGACTTTTGAAAAAAGTTGAGTCCACAAATCTTCCATGTCCTTCTCTTGATAGTTCATACTTGTAGCTACTGGAGTATTCACAATGTTGCAATTACTCATCTTGAATTTCTCCAAAATTTCCTTCATGTATTTTGTTTGAGATATAAATATCCCATCTTGCTGTTGCTTCATTTCAATCCCAAGGAAACAGGTCATCAGTCCGATGTCTGTCATCTCAAATTCTTTGAACATTGATAGCTTGAATTCCATAAGCATTTTGCTACTAGTTCTTGTGTACAACAGGTCATCAACATATAGGCAAATAATTAAAAATTCACCTTAATGATTTTTCTTCATGTATACTGCATGCTCATATGGACATTTGGTGAAACCATTCTGATGAAGATAGCTATCAATGCATGCATTTCAAGCTCTTGGCGCCTGCTTTAAACCATATAATGCCTTTTTCAGGCGGTACACCTTGCTTTCTTCTCCTTCAATTATAAAACCTTCTGACTGGTGAACATATACTTCTTCTTCAAGAATGCCATTTAGAAAAGCTGATTTGACATCAAGATGATATATCTTCAAATTATGATGAGCGGCAAGTGCAATCAATAATCTCACCGTGTCAAGTCTTGCAACTGATGCAAAAACCTCTTCGTAGTCAATGCCGTACTTTTGCTTGTAGCCTTTAGCTACTAATCTCGCCTTGTAACGAGAAACCTCTCCTTCAGCAGTACGTTTGATCTTGTACACCCACTTGACACCAATAGCCTTTTGATTTGTTGGAAGTGTTGTCAACTCCCAAGTGTCATTCTTCTGAATAGCATGAATCTCCTCCTCCATTGTTGATCGCCAACATTCTTCTTTTACAACTTCTTTGAAAGTGGGAGGCTCGTGATCAGCGTACAAACATAAGAGGTTGGCCTCATAATCTTCTTCTTCTCTTTGATTATAAATCTCCGCGAGACTTCTCATTTTGATGGGACTCTGGTATATGGAAGATCTGTTGCTACTACTTTCTGCTGAAGATGGTGATTTTCTTCTAGAAGAAGGTGTGTCATGTTGAGGAGATGGTGGTATACCTGGTGGAACTTGTGTTGGGGGTTCTTCAAGTTCTTCAAACACTTGCTGCTCTTTGGCCTTTTCATCATCATTCCAGCTCCATGCTTTATCTTCATCAAAGATAACATCTCTACTAACCACTAATTTCTTTGTTAGTGGATTATAGAGCTTGTATGCTTTCGATTCTTCACTATAGCCGAGAAAGATTCATTTCTCACCACGATCATCCAGCTTTTTCTTGTTCGGCTTGGAAACTCGAGAATATGCAACAGACCCAAAAATTCTTAGGTGTGCAACAGTTGGTTTGTAGCCACTCCATGCCTCTTGAAGTGTCATGTGCTTCACACTTTTGGTAGGACATCGATTCAGCACAAATGTTGAGCACGTCACAGCTTCCGCCCAAAATTGCTTTGGCAATCCTTTCTCCTTGAGCATAGCTCTTGTCATGTTAAGAATCGTGCGATTCTTTCTTTCAGCGATCCCATTTTTCTGTGGATTGTATGCTGCAGTATATTGATGCTTTATGCCTTCTTCCCTGCAATACTCATCAAATACTTTTGAGGTGTATTCTCCACCTCGATCAGAGCGGAGAGTTACAATTTTGTAACCACTTTCTTTTTCTACATGGGCTTTAAAGGTTTTGAATATAACAAAAGCAGCTGACTTTTCTTTAAGAAAATAAACCCATAATTTTTTGCTGAAGTCGTCAATGAAAGTAATAAAGTATCTATTACCTCCTAGCAACTCAGGTTCAATAGGTCCACATATATCTGTGTGGATCAGTTGAAGTGGTGCGGTTGCTCTCCGTGATTTGCTGCTGGGAAAAGGAAGCCGTGCTGTTTGCCAAGTATACATACATCACAAGTATTACTTGGTGGCTCGGTCATTGGTAACCCATGCACCATGCTTGATGCTAAAGTGAAGATGCCCAAGACGATGATGCCACTTCCATGACTCACTTTCTTTGAGTCCATAGAAGCATTTCTATGACTTTGTATTAAGATGAAGTGGGAACATATGATTTTGGGTCATCGGAACATGTGCGATGATTCTTCCACTTGTATATTTCAAAATAAGAGAGTTGTCTCTCATTTGTATGTTATATCCCTTTGCTACAAGCTGTCCAATGCTAAGAATATTGCTTTTCATATTAGGTACATAATACACATCAGAGATATACCCATTCTTACCATCCTTCTAATAGATTTTTATTTTTCCTTTTCCTCCAACTGATAATTTGGAGGAATCTCCCAAGTTCACCTTTCCATGGACTTCTTCCATGAGTTCTACAAACAATTCTTTCTTGCCACACATATGATTGCTTGCCCCAAAATCAAGATACCAATTTTCATATGAAGTATGTGAATCATTATGTGCAAGAAATAGGATAGAATCATTACCTACATCATGTGATGCTTATGCAACATTGGCTTGTTCATCAATTTTGGATCGACAATCGGAGGCGTAATGTCCAAAATTATTGCAGTTAAAACATTGGACATTCTTGTTGGCTCTATGTCCATAGGATCTTCCTCTACCTCGGTTACCTCCTCGTCCTCATCCTCGTCCTCGAAAGCTTTGATTCTCCTGCAGACTTTGGCTTGATTGTTGAGGAGTACCATGCCCTCGGCCTCTGCTTCGAACACGGTTGGCGGTAGATTTTCTTTGATCATTTAGAGTCAATTTTGACTCTAATGCTTGTTCCAATATAGCTGGATTAGATTTCTTTTGCATCCTTTGCTCATGTACTTGTAGTGAACCCAATAATTCCTCAATTATAAGTATCTTCAAGTTCTTAAACTCTTCGATAGCTACAACTACATGCTCAAAGTTAGAGGAAAGGGATCGGAGTACATTCTCGATGACACGAATATCATCTAGTTTTTCACCATTTCTCTTCAAGCCATTCACAATTATTAGCAACCGTGAAAAATAATCGGACACCGATTCGCCAACCTTCATGTGGAGAGCTTCAAACTCACCTCGCAATGCTTGGAGACGAATCCGCTTCACTCGATCATCTCCTTTGAAGATGGAAACCAGAATCTCCCATGCTTTTTTGCTTGTTGTTGCTTCAGCAACTTTTTCGAAGGTAGCTTCATCCAACCCTTGATAGAGTATAAACAAAGCTTTCTTATCCTTCTTCCTCTGCTCCCTAATAGTCTTCTTCTCATCTGCTGTGATGTGGCAAGACCGCTGACATGGGTAGCTGACAGGCGCCATATTAGAGGAGACCGCCACGACGGACGCCAAGGCAACACCCCTGCCCAAACCATTTTGCCGAGCTGAGCTGAGCCCCTTCAAAGCAATGGGCCGAGCTCCATCCTCCACCAGGTCGCGCTCGCGAGCTCGGGACGCCTACGTCGGAGCCGTCCTCCGCCCTCCAGAGCGAGACCCTCGGAGGCTAGTGCCCTGCGGTCGAGGTCGAGCTCAGTGCTCACCCGTCGATGTGGAGCCTCTTCGAGCGCGCGCCCTCTGGACCGGGTCCGTCCTCCGCCCTCCAGAGCAAGACTCTCGGAGGCTAGTACCCTGTGGCTGAGGTCGAGCTCAGCACTCACCCGCCGATGTGGAGCCTCTCTGAGTGCGCGCCCTCTGGACCGGGTCCGTCCTCCACCCTCTAGAGCGAGACCCTCGGAGGCTAGTACCCTGCGGTCGAGGTCGAACTCAGCGCTCACCGCCAATGTGGAGCCTCTCCGAGCGCGCACCCTCTGGACCGCGTTCGTCCTCCACCCTCCAGAGCGAGACCCTCGGAGGCTAGTGCCCTGCGGTCGAGGTCGAGCTCAGCGCTCACCCATCGATGTGGAGCCTCTCTGAGCGTGCGCCCTCTGGACCGAGCCCGCACTCTCCCCTCCTCCACTAAGGCGACTACACGAGCTCGGAGCATCCAGACTGGAGCAAGCCCTTCCATCCCAGGACATCGACGAGCCTCCCGAGGGCCACGGAACGGTGCCCCCTATGCCGTCATAACTACCTGTCCAACCGTACTTTCATGGGATGGGCCAGCCAGGGAGCACGCACCCGTAGGGTGGCGACCTCCGAATCAAGGCTCTGCTAGGCTTCCCGGAATGGAGCTGCCGAAGAAGATGTCAGAACGAATGGAAGCTTCCCCTACCACCTGTCAGGAAAGGTGTCCCATCCACGGCACGGAATCCTGCCACACGCGCCTGCCAACCCAGCGAGGATCCCGAGGCAAGCTCCAAACAGCCAATTTTCAACTACAAAGAATAGTCGACACCCCCTAAAAAAAGGGGGGGAGGTAATAACAGAAAACAACCACAATCCATCACCAACACAAGCGCAAGCTCGACCAAGAGGGTGAAGTGCCACTACCAGCACCACAGCTGAAGGAAAATGAGGGAAACAAGGAGAAGCGGCAGAACAGGGAACCCCTCTGTCCCCGCTATCATTCTCCCCCTACTATGTTTTCGCCTTCACTCACATCTTTCACTCCTCCTAGTATGGAGTCCATCAAGAGGGGCCTAACCAGAAGGATCTGTTTCTCTGGATCATCACTGACTTGATCATCGGAGTGCCCCCGTCGGAAACCCCGGTCCAGGTCACTAACCCCTATTTCATAGGTCCAGGAGTAGATGACCGACTGCCAGCGAAGGGAGCGCACTCCGGCACCGGCAGCAGCTACGGGCCATGACGGTCTTGGCGCCAACAGATTGGCACGCCGGGTAGGGGGGACGAACCCTCCATCTCTTCACAAATAAGCCAGGCGGGAGGATGGTGACGACAAGGGCAAGGGAAGCTTCCACCAGTCGTGCGGGGGACTCCCCCTCTCGGGGGAACCCTCACCGCCAAGAAGCGGAGCCACCCGCTCCGGTCTAGCCACCTCCACCAGAAGCCCAGCTGACCGTACTTGCTCAGCAGATGCAAGTCCTTGCCACGGCAGTGCACCAGCTTCAACACCAGCACCGGTCCGTAGCTACCTACCAGCAGCCAGGGACCCCGGCGGCTCATGTCGCAGCACCCCACGACAGCCTGCGCTCCTTCCAAGGAAGGCCGTTGCAGCCGCGGGCCACCACTGACAATCGGGGCAGTCACCAAGCTCTAGCGAAAAGACAACGAGTCGGCTCTGTCGATAGGGAGAGCCGCTCACCAAACCTCGGGCGGGAGGTGCCCAGACCCCACCGAGGTAAGAAAAGCAAGACCCTCCGCCACGGGTGCCATGCATCCATGTCACATTCTCCGTCTCCTTTAGCGGAGGGGTCCATTGATGAAGTCGTTAGGCGCGCGGCGGAAAGGTGCCTGGAGGAACATGAGCGCAAGCTGGCGTAGTTTGCCCGCCGGTTTGCCAGTATGCCGGGCTCCGCTAGTGAGCCAACGGGCTACGACGCCCGTCCCCCATTCTCCCAAGAAATCCAAGCATAGCCAATCCTGCACCGGTTCCGGATGCCACAGGTGGATCCTTACGATGGGACCACCGGTTCAGGCACACACGTACTCGCACCATCAGCCATGATGATGATTATACTTTAAATCTCTTACCTGATTCCTACTACTTTTCTGAGGAAGAGTTGGGCTCAAAGAACCTGTTACCGTGAAAAATGGGAGGAGGATGTTTTAACCCGATCAAATCGGGGTCCTCTCTCTCTCCATATCCGGTGCAGAGACCAAAGCCCCCCCTCACGCGGTTTCTGTTTCCGCATAGGAGGTTTACCTTTTTTCGTTCTACATTTTTTTTTTGTTATAATGTGTGTGCTATGCGAGAACTGTTGGAGAATGGTGCTCGTCGTGGACTAGAGTGCAAGAAGAGAAACTTAGAGTTCTGGGATTTTCTCTGAGATCGACCGGAACGGTGCAAGGTCGGTTCTCTATTCTTCTCTACATAGTGATTTTTTTCGGTGCTCTTCCCGTGGACGTAGAAGGTTTACCTCTGAACCACGTAAATTTTAGTGTTCTTGTGTTTATACTTGTTTGTGCTGTGTGATTATCTCGGTTATTTATTCTTCTTGCGACATATATACATATAATTTTTGTTAAGACCATGGCAGGGATACTGGAGGCGATCCCTGGGGCTTGGGGGTATGTTCCAAGCGGGTCCTGAATGTATTGCAGGAGTTTCCTGAAGGTTTCCAGGGATACTCTGAGTCTGAGGTTGAGAGACATGTATGTACATGGGCTCGGGTTTGAGTGTTCTCATGTGACTCAGAGGGGAGAATTTTTTAGGGCTAGGTCGGTTGTGACTTAGGGTCGTTCTATTTTGTATATAAAGAACGACAGGAACGTCGGGAAATGATACGAGAAGACGCGATCCCTTTTCTCCTCCAAAAATTCTAGCCTCCCTTTTCTCATTTTTCCTTGATTCTCTCTCATGCGTGCAACTCCATGGAGGGCACGCCTTCGTGATGCGAGCGGATGGCATGCCCCATCTCTTTTCGGATGGTGCGTTTCCTTTCCGTCATGACAGCATCAAGTGGATTCCGGGCGTTCCGTAGAGCAGTCTTGCTCCAACAAAAATCCAACAAAATTTCATCAACGTAACGAAGGAAACAAAAATAGCAACATCCTACAATGGGAAAAAAAAAAAAATCATACTTACATCTTAGAAGCAAGCCAGGAAAGAAAAGAATTCGAAGCATAATCTACTGGTTTCTCTACCTTGCTTTTACTCGCCCTCCTTTAATGAAAGATTGTTGCAGGTGTTGTGAGAATAGGTATAGTCTATGTCAGACATGAGCATGATACTTTAGTTTGAGGTGTATGATCCAGAAAAAGAGCAGCATGGATTTTGTGAAGCAGGTTGAGTCCAAGTTGCTGTTGTAAATTATGGGCGACACCCTGTTAAGCTTCTCTCATCTACAGATAAAGGAAAATGCATGTACATCATGCTTCGCAAAACATAGGGATATTGGTCTGATCAGCATAGAAATGGCATGGTCTAGAAGGACCCTAGCTAGTTTCAGATATGATACATGCATACTTATTTGCTCCATTGTTTTCTTGTGGGTTTGAGATAGGTCTTAATTTTGCAAGATGTGATCAACAAGAGGTGTTTCTGTCCTATTTTCAGTTGGAATACTATCTTAGTTTACAAATGCCAAACTTCAGTTTTAGTATATTGCAATTATTCTGAAACATTCAGGTTGGATTGACTTCTGCAACACTTAATGACCCATCCCAACTAAATGTCGATATTAGATCGGGAGCAACCCTCATCAATATGTCCAAATATGATGTATGATTTTAATAAAGACTAGATCCAAGTTTACCCTATTCATTTGCATCTAGCTACAAGAAAACACAATTTGTTTGCAGTGCAGATCCTAGTGATTTATTCAATTTGTATTTTTTGAGAACTAGGATTTGAGGACAACTGGCTGAAATTGGGTGAGAAAGGTCATTCACTCAAATTATCATAATTAGCACTATCATCATCATCATTAGCACTATCATCATCATCATTAGCACTATCACCATCATCATCATGATCATCATCATCATCATCCTTTTTTTTCTTTATTGGAACATCATCATTATCATTGTTATACTTTAATTCGGAGAAAAGAGTTAGTGGAACTCAACTCACCTTCATCAAGTAAATGAAAGCAAGAAAAATGCCGAATGACTACCGAAACTAGAGAGAGCCGTGAAGAAGATCTGCAACCAGATGGGAGAAGATTCCCTATAAGTTTTAAGCATGTAATACCATGAAATCATTTTTTCTCGTTGATTTCCTTCTCTAATGTTTTAGTAGACAGGTGAACATATCCTGTATTGTTTGTGTCCCTCGAGAGTGGTAGCAGAAGCATACTTCCCATTATCGAAATCAAAGTGCACAGGTTCCAGATAAACACCAAAGGCACGGTAAATGCTAGCTGATCCTTTTCTTTAGCTGAAGGGCTGTGGGAAATCTGACGATCAAGTGTTTTCTTTACTGAAGAGCTGGGGAAAATCCAAGGACTCCCATGTCTGAAAGTAGCCCTTCTTAATGCAGGCCTGTGCTCTTCTTCTTCTAAGACTAGTTGACTCGTTTCTTGATGGATTGCCATTCTTCTTCATCAGAAGTTACCAATATGGCATATGTGCTCGATTAACCTCAACGTGCATTCATAGTATCAAGGATAGGGCAGATTTTTCCACCAGCAATCTAAGAAAAACTCAAAATAGCCCTTGGACTCACTGGATCACGAGTCAGCAGTAGTTTGGGCACCTACCATAAACAAAGCACCATTTAATCCCGTTACAATCTATAGTAATCAAACACTATAATGTCGATGTCCTCGTAGCATTTTTGTGATAATAACAACAAAAAGTGGGCTTCCTTGTCCTCCCACTCGATACCCCAGCCTTTATAAAATCTTTTTTTTAAAAAGCACCCGTTTGAGTCCCAACGGTCTAATTCCTGACTCCTCTTCTTCCACCCCTCGACACTTCCGTGAGGGACAGGATTATAGGTTCTACCTTCTCTCCTCCATGGATCTACCCTCCTCATCCTCCTAACCTTTCGTTTCCCCATCTTCCTCCTCACCTTTCGTTTCCCCTTCTTCCTCCTCTCCTCCCTCCAAAATCCCCTATGTCGATTGCCGACCATTGCTCTCTCCTCTGCCAGATCTTCCTCTGGAGCAGAGAAGTTGTCACACCCCTACCCGATGTCGATGCCCGAGCCAGACATAATAGACGGCCGCATATCTTTAGACTTCAATCCTGCCGAATATGCAAGGCCTATCTTACTAATCCATAATCAGGCGATGATAGAGAATAAATTCATTAATTAAATATTAATTTTTAGGATTTTCCATCAAGATAAACAAGTAGATAAAATTTAACTAAATTTTAAAAAAAATCATAAACTAAGGGATTAATACCTAAATCCTAGGTCCTCACTCATTGGACTTCAACGCCCGATTGATCTTTTGAATCTGTAATAAAGATATAGAAAACAGGGGATGAGCTATACAGGCTTAGAAGTTATTATCATCTCTAATATATGCATAAATATGACAACAACAAATTTCAACATACACAAATCTTCCTGAGCTATACAGGCTTAGTAAATTATTATCATCTCTAATATACGCATAAATATGACAATAACAAATCTCAACATACACAAATCATACATCACGGATCAACCAGCTCATGATAAAATAAAATGCAACAACACATTAATATGCATATTAAATTACAAACGGCACGACTATAGATGGCAAACCATTTACTTTACTCTTCTAGTCCCTTTGACTATGGCCACGATCGGCCCATGGCTAGCCACTAAAGAGAATAGAATCATGACTACACATACCGAAACCGATCATGTACCAGTGATCACCCCACTGAAGGCTTGGAAGGAAACTAATTCTGATATCACACGAGAAAACATGCATCCTCAGCATGTGCCAGCAACTGCCACGTATAGCTAAAAATAAAAGCAACTAGCTCTTGACTACATATACTGTACATCGATCATATGCCACCGAACATTGGAGGCCCGAAAGGAGACTAGGTACTCATGTGATCATAATCATATTAGAGAACGTCAACATCAACACACATGACAATGAATGCAACCCAATGCAAATCATGCCATACACATTTTACATTGCACAACAATCATAACATAATTAGTATGTGATAACTTACCTGAAACTGATTCTATCAGGAATACGCGACTCAACTCTAGATCCTCGATACTCCCATACTGATGAAGGCCCTGATAAAATAAGTTAAATAATTAATCCTGAATCTAAATAAAATTAAAGATTTTTCGGTCTGGTCTAGGACTAGGCTCGATCTAGATATCTATTTAGATCCGGTTAATAAAAATTGGTTAATCAATAAGAAAACAGTCTAAATACCCAAATTGACTTCACAAAATTTATTTATTTATTATTTTTTTCTTCTCTCTCTCCTCTTTCTCTCTTCTTTTTCTCTCCCCTTTCTCTCTCCTATTTCCCTCTCATCTTTCTCCTCTCTCTCCTCTTTCTCTGTCTTCTCTCTCCTTTCTTTTTTTTTTTTCTTTCCCTTCCTTTTTTTTCTTTTTTTTTCTTCTTCCTGGTTCCTTCCTTGGCTCGGCCCGAGTGGTTCTTCCATCATTCTCAAAACCAAGGAGGAGTGGAGAATGGGGATGTCGGCTTGGCCGGATGAAGGGGGGTCGGGCGGCGTTGCCACCGGTGATCGTTCGGTTCAAAGAAACACCGAAGAACCAAAGCCAAAATTTTAATTACATCCTTTCTAAGAGAGATTTAAGGGGGAGAAAACTCACCGACGTTTGACGAAACTCTCGGTCGCTCACCGGAGAGGAAGAAAACAACAGCAAGAGGCTCGATGTGGCTTGCTTGGCGACGATGAGAGGGAGGTTTTTAAAGGAAAACCGATGGGATTTCCTCACCGTAGGGAAAGAAAACTCGATCGATCGGGTCTCCCTCCCCTCCACGACACTTTATCGACTAACTCTAACCCTTCCATGACCTTCCTTCCTAGTTCTCTGACGAGCTCAGCGATAGGAAAAATAGGAGCTCCATCCCTTGTTTCTCTTCTTTTTTTTTTTCTGAGTTCCGAACTGAAGTCGACAAAGGTTGCCGACTTCAGTCGAAGACGGCCCAGTTATAACCTGGGCTTCGTAGAAATTATCTCTGCCCTCTCTGTGTGGGTTCTAGTCCAGATTCACGGGCAAGCTTTTTAGGGTGGGGTGCGACTCCCACCATCTCTCTCCGTTGTTTTCAAGCTGAATTATCCTGAGAAATCTAATATCTTTAAAACAATGTAGTTAACGGCACTTCAGAAAGCTTGGATGCTGGCAATAGCAAGAATCACTCAGATTCCACTCAACTTTTAGCCTATGCCCAAAAAGGAATTTTACACAATGATATCTCAAGTAAAGGAATCCTGCTCCCATCATAAATTTGAGGAAAAAAAAAAGAGCTAGCATTCGATCCTATTTCCTCCTGTTCTAATTGCCAGCTCATTCCAATGGGCTTTTTATATTGGACTCCAAGAGCAATCGCTATAGTGATGAGAACCATCGACCTTGGGTGCGAGTCTTGGATTCTGCCTTGGCGTTATGTTTTTGAATCTGATCCAGAACGGATTGCATGTTGACATGGGACTTTCAGATGACAATAGCTGTTTATACAACAGGATCTTCATGCCTGAGCGTCCATAGTTGGTGAGAGGTCTTGGGATCAAAATGGTTTTAACTAATGAGTTCAATTCCAAAAATTTAAGCCGATAAAGAAAGGGATATCAAAATGATGCTCAAACTGGTTTTAACATCCTTCAAAGGACATAAAACTAAAAACATTTAAGAATCTGGATATCAGATAACCGAGATTGAACTTGTAACCTTCAGGAAATTAAGATCTAATACCAAGATAAAGTTTCAGAAAAATTTCTAATTTCATACGTTATGCTTTATGGTACGATACTTCTCATGAGCTAAGCACCAATTAATCCCGATATAATAATCTCTACTAATCAAACACTCCGAGGTGTCCAATGTGGTATTTTTGTAATATAACGTCTCCTCCAAACTAGGCCAGCTTGAGAAAGGGGAGTGGAGAGAGGGACAAGGTCTCTCTGGCCCTAACTTGAAAGAATTATATCTTATATCTCGTTTTTATAACGGTGAACTAAGATAAGTACTACAAATGAGGGACAGTATGCATGGAGATGTGTTGCACATGATATAGAATATTATATCTCCTAATTTGGTCTCTCTCTGGCGTCCATTTGAGAATCATCATCTTTTGCCACTTGTGTAAAAGTCCGAGCATCTGATTTGGGTTGGAATCAGCCTTCCAATGAAGAATTTTTTTTTTTTTTTTTTGTACACATGGATGAGGTAAAAAAAATATATTATCAAATATGATTGAATCATGGGTCACATATGTTTTATTTTTCGGTGTGTATTTAAAGTCTACGGATTCATCTTTTTATTAAAAAATTTGAATGATGAAAATATCTTTTCTTTATAAAAAATTTATGGCATTCCATGACTTGGATTTTGACATTCTCGTGGTCAAGTTATGAACATGATATCATAATCATGTTCACGGAATGTCATAAGATTTAGAGATATTTTTATCATTAAAAATTTTAAAATTTTTTTAATAATAAAAATATCCCGTAATCTTATGACATCTTATAAGTAAGTTGTGACATTCTATTCACAAACTTGGCAATGATTTCATAGAAAGAATATCATTTTTGTCATTCAAATATGTATTTAATGCCTGCTGTTTATCTTTTTATTAAAAATCTTAAATAAAGAAAATAACATTTTCTTTATGATATCTCATGGTAAAGTTCGTGGACATGATATCATAATTCTGTTCACAGAACGTCATAAGATTATAAATATTTTTGTTATTGAAAATTTTTAAATTTTGTAATGATAAAAATATTCTTTAATTTTATGGTATTCTATGAATAAAATTATGATATCATGTTCATGACTTGTTCACGAAGGTATGTTAACACATGTCACGGAATGTCATAATCCAAGCCACAAAATATTTTATTTTTTAAAAAAAAATTATCATTCAAAAATTTTAATAAAAAACTAAAATTATAGATACCGAATATACTATGAAAAGCGGGATTTATGTAAATTATGCGATATTTTTTTTTTTCACTACATGCAGCGTACAAATAATTTCTCTCTCCAATGTATTATGCTAAATAGCCCGTTAGACTTGAGGTTTTGGGCTATGTTCAAAGTAGGGTAGAACTGGACCGGTCCAAAGCCCATCGCCTGAAATTGGACCAGACTAGTTTAATGGATTTCAGGCCTGTCCGAAATTAGATCGAATTTGGACCAGATTTTAAGTATATCGGGCCAGACTTTGGACTTTAAAATAGAGTCCATTCAATTTTCGGATCAAAGGGATGCCCGCTTTGATCCAAAAATTTTTAAAATTTGATCCAAAATTTAACCTAATTTTAAATCAGTCCAAAATTTATTGGACTGATTCGATCTAATTTTAATTGATGGGCTTTGGACCGATCAAATTTCAGTACTAGTTCAAAGAGAGCGCTGGGCCGTTCGGTCTAGAACCTTCTTTGGTGATCCAGCTGCTAAACCTCCAGGTTCCGTCTATTTAACGGCCACACCGCACTTCAACCCTACCCAAACCCTCGATAAATACCTGCAGCCCGGGATCTTCCGCACAGGGGAAGGGAAAGATGTTGCGAACGGTAGCGAGCGCATCCGCGGCGCTGAGGCCGCTGGCGCTGGCCTCCTCCCGGCCGTCCATCCTCAGCCGGGCCGTCTTGGTGAGGCAGGTCCTATCTCGCCGGCCGGATCTCTCCGTCCTTCTTTTCCCGGTCTCCCGCCCCTTTCCACTGGCTTTGGATCTCTCCCGCGGATACGCTGGCGGCCGCGGAAAGCGCATTCAGTATGACGAGGACGAGGACGAGGACGAGGACGATGACGATGACGAGGAGTTTAGAAGGGGCGAGAATTTCGGCTCGGACGAGGAGGAGACCTGGGACGACACCGACGGCACCGAAGACGTGGACTTCGACGAGGAGGATTTCTCCGGCGAATCAACGGAGGAGTCTGATTAATTGGAGAGGAGTTTGTGTCATCTCGCATTTGGTCGAAGGGTGTCGCTTTTCCTTTCATCCCGTTTCCTTTGTTGGTTGGTCTTTGTAGTCCTTTGACAGAAAAATGAGAGGTGATGGAGTGGAAGAAACAGAGTGAGAGTAACCATTGTGGGTCTGTAGGTGATGGGGCCTCATGCTGTTATCTGATGTTTATTTGCTAATATTGTGATAAAACTATGAGTCATGATGGTTCCTCTTATGAAATGAAATGAAATGAAATAATACTCTTTTAGAAGTCTGATAAGCTGCTTGTTGGGACGTCCTATCTAATGTTTATTTGCTATTGTTTTGGTGAAGCTATGAGCTTTGATGGCAGCTCCTGTGAATGAAATAAAAATAATGTTCTTATGAATGAAGAGCAACAAAAGATGGCGTACGGAACATTATTTTTCTCTCGTGTGTTTGCATGCAAGAACTCATCGCATTTTGCGAAGGTCTTGGTTTCATGTCATGCCTGTCAGGTAGTCTGTTGATTGATTGAATTCTCCAAAATATATAAAATCTGGAAGGCTTTGGATATTTTGGGAAGCTTTCAGTTTCATGTCATGCTGTTCAATAAGATTCCGGATTGATGGACTTTTGTCATATGTGAGTGCTCCGAGGGTTTGGAGGACCAGGGGGACACCATATTGGAATCTCTATTTCCCATCTTGCATAGCAATCTCCATCCACGAAATACCAATTCCCATCCACAAACTCTTCCCGCAAGCTCCCGCCCCTGACAACCAAACAAGCAATCAGAAGAGCACATGAGCCTAACGTAATCTCTGCATAACCTTCAATTTATTCAGCCTCCACGCCCTATCAGTATTAATCACTATTAATCAGTATTGCTCTGATCCTTGCCACCCAAAAGTTTATACATCGATGACGTTGCGTTCATTGACATGAAGCCCCATCTACAGAGTATTTTGATTTATTTATTTTTCTTTTATAACAACCATTGATACAGTACCGGTCATCTAAAAGAATTGATGCAAAAGAAATTATTGGTGCCAAATACTCGGGGGAACACCCCAAGATTTTGGCAGAGGACACGTGTAGCACTTATGTGATAGCTCGGTATGCTTCTCTGTCAATCTTACTGTCATTTCATAGCAAAGCAAATGTGTTTGCAGTAGAACTCCACACATTTTAATTCTTAACATTAGTCTCTGTGTAGGTCGTGACCATATGCGTATTCAACGTTCTTTCGATAATCTTCGGTGCATGTTTCTGCCGCAGCAGCGTGAACGTTTGAGCTGAACTGGTCGATGACCGCATGATCATCGCAGGATGCTATCTGAACCATGAATGTTAAAGCAATGGCACGGTGACTGACAAGCAAATTGTTACTCTTAAGATGTCACTCAACTGTATGCCATGTTACATCTCCGTATCAAGAAGAAGAAAGCAAATCATCACGAAAAACTTTTGCCACTTTGGTGGCAGTAATGATCACTGCTTTCCCTTCAATTGTAATCATCGTTCCCTCCTCATCAGAATATAATCCAAACCAATTTTTTTACGAAGGAAATCGTTAGCTATGCGGGTAGAGCTCGATACCCACTCGAGCCTTTTGGGCCATTCGTATTCCGACAAACACCTTGCATAGGATAAAAAGATGAACTACCAGCCATTCACAGTCAAAGACGAGTGAAAGCGACACGAGGACATGAGAGACGACGATCGGTATTTCCACAAACACCTTACATGCAACTGCAATAGAGTAAAACATAGTTCGACCGGTAGCCATTCGCAATCAGAGACGAGTAAAAGCGAGTGATATGAGATAGGCTCTGAAGGTTATTCCGTGTTTACGAGTCTTGCTCGTCCTCGCGCTCGTTCTTGTCCTTCCCATCAGATCCGAAGTCCAGAACGAATCCTTCCCATTCTTCCGACTCCACGTCCTTCTCCTCCGCCGGCGCCAAATCCAAATCCATTTCCTCCTGCTCTTCCTCGGACTCGGAGTCCTCCTCCTGCTCCGGCTTGGTTTGCACGGGCGGGCTACGGCGGGCCATCCGAGCGTAGCCGCGGGACGAGACGGCGACCGGGAGGAGGATGAATCTATGGGAAGGATGGTGATGGACGGAATGATCGGTGCGAAGAGCGCGGATCGGATCGGTCGAGATGGCTCGGATGAGGATCGACGGCGTTCGGAGGGACGCCGCGGCCCGCCTCCCCAGAGCCATCCACGCCACCACCGTCTTCCGCAACATCGCCTCCGCCAAAATGGATGGGGATTCTCCAGCAACAACCAGCGATTAACGAGCCTTTGTTGGAGATTTGGGACTAATCTATCTGTATTCGCCAGCAAAACAAGCGGGGCAAACGTTTGACAATTTGCCTAACCGGGTAAATGCCTCGGCTGTCGCATCCTCCGCTTTTCTGGATTCAAATATTACATCGTAGTGTTATTCTGCCTACTTGAACCTATCTGGGTCAAAATTAAGCACGATTAAGAATTAAGTGCAGCCAACACTTTGGTTTTATTATTTGAATCTTTGATGGTAATCATGAAGAATTGATCCTTTCTCATTTCTGGCATTAAAAATGTTGTGATGGACCTTTAGTTATATATTTATTTTTTTATTTTTTATATGGAAAGGAAAATGTGTAACTCAAAAAAATTTAGAGCAATATCGTGGTAGATCAGAAATATCCTTCAAAAAAATCACGAAACCATCCTTTAGTTTTCTCTTTGCTTTGTTGCATGGCATAATTTTTGTACCAAACAACTTCAGCTAATATTTCTAAAATATTAAATCATTTTTCGGAATTTGTTGGTCTCAATATGCTCCATCAAGTACTGAAAGTTATAGACTCTAGCATGGTCTTATAATCGACAAACTCCTAAATTGAATTTGGGTCATGATTTGGTTTTATAATCGACAAACTCCTAAATTGAAATTGGGTCATGATTTGGTGTATAAACAGAATGTTTTTAACAAGAAAGTAAGATCAGGCCATCCAATTTATCAAAGGAAAAAAGAATGTACAAGAGGAAAAAAAAAAGGAAAAAGAAGGGGGGGAAAAAAGCAATCAAGCTAAAACATCTATCAAGGCAAAATAATTTAAATCAAACTCCAAATCTTGGTGTCTCCTACCAGTTGTTTTTGCAAGCAAATATATGACCATTCCTTGAAAAGCCTTGGGTTATTGCTGGGGACATGCTCTTCGGCGAAGGACTTGATAAGAAATATATGCTTGCACCTTTCTTTCCAACGGAACCATAAATTGCTGGCATGGATGGCTCAAAACTTTGGTGAAAGTTTTTTTTGTGTTTTTGGATAGGGCTGATGGAAGTCTTTAGGAAAGGCGGGCTTTTTTTTTTTTTTTTTATCATTCATATTCCAGCTATTTGTTTGAGAAGTCTTCGTTCCTATTCAAATTGTAGAAGAAAATGTAAATGTCTCTCTAATATCCTAAAATTCAATCCCTATTTTTTTAAAAATTTCAAATTTTATTTTGATTCTAATCATAAATCAAGCATGCTAGAGTATATATCCATTTTGATTTTCATTTTAATTCTGATTTTAATCACAAACTAAACACACCTTTAAAATCTTACAAGATGGAGTATAAAATATAAATTATTGATAATTAATTTTGTTAAGATAGGCCATATTAGGCAAGTGGTGCACGTGCACACATGCACAAAAAAAAGCAAAAAAAGATTTAAGCTAAAAAAGTTCAAAAAAAAAAAAAAAAAAAAAAAGCACATTAACTTTAAGGGCAAGTTTTGTTCGCAACCGGAGTTGGAATTGAAATTGGAATAGATTGGAATATGAATCGAAATACCCATATCTTCAGCACATTTGAATACTAGAAAATAATAAGAATTGGATTTTGAAAGATTGAAACATTCTTATTTTTCTTGAATTATAATAGAGGTCGGTCTTCCTCCAACCAAATAGTTGTAATATGAATTAATCATTTCTATTCCGGAGAGCTCAATTCCTTCTTGCCAAAAAAATTAATGTGCAAAGGTCTCTAGCAAAACCTTCTACCTTGGATGCTCTTTAGGTCCCTCAGGGAAATCAAATTAGCCATCGTCATCATACTCCTATGCAATCATTGAACATGGCTTTATTCATATTTAAGACCTTCAAGCAAGGACATCCATCCATGTAAGAGTTATATTGCACGCTCTAAATTTGCTCCACACACCCAGCCCAAATAAGTCCTCCACATGTTGTAAATCCTCTATATTCTTCTCATCAGAATTGAATTTGAAGCCCAGTGGACAAGATTCTGCAAGTAAAGCAAGACATCATGTTATATACAAGTGACAATGAGTCTTCCATGTGAGAGTTTATGTGGTGTAAATTTAGTTCCACATCTTCACGAGGAAGATCTATACATATATTTAGGTCCATCAAGGAAATCAAGTTAGCCATAGTCATCATAGTCATGCGATCAATGAACATGGCTTCATCCATATTTAAGACCTTGAAGCAAAGACATCCATCCATGTGAGAATTATCTTGCACGCTCCAAATGTGCTCCATGTATCCAACCCAAGTAAGTTCTCTACATTTTGTGAATCCTCTATATTTTTCCCATTAGAATTGAATGTGAAACCCAGTGGGCAAAATTTTGCATGTATGGCATGATGCAAATAAAGCAATACATGATGTTTTATGTGGTGCAAATTTTGTTCCACATCTACACTGGAAAGATCTATATATATTTCGGTCCATCAGGGAAATCAAGTTAGTTATAGTCTTCATAGTCATGCAATAATTGAACATGGCTTCATCTATATTTAAGACTTTGAAGCAAAGACATCCATCCATGTATGAGTTATTTTGCATACTCTAAATGTGCTCCATGTCTCCAATCCAGGCAAATTCTCTATATTTTGTAAATCCTCTATATTTTTTTTATTAGAACTGAATATGAAACCCAGTGGATAAAATTTTGCATGCATGGCATGCTGCAAGTAAAGCAATACATGACGTTATATGGAAGTTGTTAGAAATAAAGACAGTGAAATAAAACTAGAAACAGTAAATATAAATTATATGCTCTGTCCTTAGATTGTTTGAAAGTAACGTTGTGAAATAAAATCTAGAAACAATGAAAATGATCTATCTGTATTATCCTAAAGCACTAAACGGTGATATGTAGAACAGTAAAATACAGTGAATCATAAAATTGCGTTTTAGGAATTTTTAGAACAGTAATATAAATACAAGAATCATAAAATTGAGTTTTAGGAATTCTGACCGGAGGCGTGCAGAGGCACTGTCCTAAGACGATTCTCGGCCCTCGTGCAGGATTCAATCTGAGAACTCTGTCTCAAGATATAACCGAGTATCCCTCCTGCAGGCACGACTGTGAAGGGACTGACAACGGCTTCGCCCAGCAGTGAAACAAGATTAAAATTGGAAAAAAAGAAAACCTAGAACGCAAGAGAGTTCTAGATCGGGAAAAGAGCAGATTGAGAGAGATAGGAAGAGAAAGTTCGTAGAGATACTCATCTGTGATCTGACTCCATCCTTTTATAGATGGAGAAACGTCGTGAGGAAGAGACACCGCTCGGTGAAGACGCGACGCGGTACAGCGGAGGACGCGACGCTCGGAGAAGACCGCTGTTCAGAAGTCGCGACGTTCGGAGAAGACGCGATGTAGTCCGAACGGAAAAAAAAAATAAAAGAAAAACGGGCAAAAATAACACACCACACCCCGCCGCGCGGACCGGACCGCGTGCGAACCGAACCGAACCGGGCCGGGCCGGGCCGCACGCGCGTGTGAGTGGCCCAAGACGGTACAAGGCCAAACGGAAGAGGGATCATATTTAAATGTCTTTGGGATGTTCTCCTTTTCCCATGTGGGATTAAAGGAATGGCTTGGAGGGAATTTTGGGTTTTCCCTCCAAACCTCTAACAATCCCCTCAAAACTCAAAATTCACTTATTATAAATAATCAAGTAGAACATAATAGAAAAATATTTACTGCTGGGTACATATACTGTGTAATTGATAAAGTGCCTTTAAAGTTCACTTCACTTAGCATTTATAGTATTGATTTGAAGGGAGCGGAGTGAACCAGGTCTTGAACTACGTTCCGTTAGATCAAATTTCTATTATAATACCCACAGTATAGAAGCTCATGTCGCGGGTTTGCACATTAATGGCCGTGTGCAAGTATCTTGATTTGTTTCATGAGAATTTCTAGAGATTGCCTATGTCTCTAGCCGCGACCGTATACGGATATTCTCATATAGGTGAGTCCCTCCAAGGATGTGTGTAGTGTCACATCTCGAGGAATACCTCTAGGGACTTATTCAGAGATAACTCTTCCTAAACACTACATAGGAGCACTAATCATCATAGGGATGGGCTAGAGTAAGAGACTCCTGCTAAATAAACTACATGTGCTCCCTGATCAACCAATCAGTTTGTTTTTACCACATTGAACCTCCTTCAAGGGATCTCCTATCACAGAGGTTGGGTTCCCACTGCTGGAAGATCCTTTATTGGCTAAGCCTCATCCCCCTCGATGACATCAGGACCTTAGTCCTGTTTAAGCCTTTTGTAAGGCAGTCAGCAAGATTATTATCTGTAGCTATATGACTTATAGAAACAATTTGAAGTTTTTCTTTCCTTTTAACAGACTTTTGTCTTAATTTGATGTGTCTGCTTATTTTAGTATTTATTAACTTCTTTTTGCAAAATTCTATAGCAGCTCTAGAGTCACAATGTATTGAAATTGGAGGTATAGGAGGAGATATAGAAATCTCAGTAAGAAGCTCTTTTAACCATTCTGCTTCAGTACAGGCAGAGTCAAGAGCAATAAGCTCGGCTTCCATTGTGCTCCTAGCTAAAATAGTTTGTTTAGTTGATTGCCACGATATGGCACTACCTCCTAACAGAAAAACATAACCAGATGTAGATTTGACATCTAAAGTGTCAGAAATCCAATTTGCATCACAATAACCTTCAAGAACATTTGGATAACCTGTAAAGCATAGAGAATACTCAGTAGTACCTTTTAGGTATCTGAACACTCTTTCTAATGCATTCCAATGAATTGAACTAGGGTTGGATGTATATCTACTAAGTCTAGAAATAGTGAAAGCAATATCAGGCCTAGTCCAGTTGGATAAATACATTAGAGATCCAATAATTTGTGCATATTTGTCTTGATTTATAGGTATTCCAGTATTCTTTGTAAGATGAGTAGATGGATCAAAAGGTGTAGAAATAGTTGAATAATTAGAATATCCAAATTTGTCTATAAGTTTGTTAGTATAATGAGATTGAGATAAACTGATCGATTCGACAATTCGAATGATTTTCATTCCAAGGATTAAGTCAGCATTACCTAAATCTTTCATATTGAAATGATGAGATAGAAAATTCTTGATATCATTAACCATATTCAAATCTGGTGCAAGAATTAAAATGTCATCAACATAGAGACATAGAAAGATGAATTGATCATTAACTTGTTTTTGATAAAGACAATTATCGGATTCATTAATATGAAATCCGTAGGATAAGATCACTTGGTCAAATTTTTCATGCCATTGCTTAGGTGCTTGCTTCAATCTGTAAAGAGATTTTACAAGCCTGCAGACTTTATTTTCTTGTCCTGGCACAGAAAATCCTTCAGGTTGATGCATGTAGATCTCTTCATCTAGATCACCATGCAAAAATGCAGTCTTAACATCCATTTGATGAATATAAAGTTTATAGATGGAAGCTAATGCTAGAATGACTCTAATAGTGGAGATATGAGCAACAGGAGAATGTGTCAAAGAAATCTATACCACCCTTTTGACCAAATCCCTGAACAACAAGTCTAGCTTTATATTTTTCTATTGTTCCATCAGTTCTCATTTTCTTCTTGAAAATCCATTTACATCCTAAAAGTTTGTTTCCAGGAGGTAGATTAGTAAGAATCCACGTATTATTTTCGATAATAGATTCAAATTCACTATTGATTGCCTCTTTCCAAAAAGGTACATCAGGAGAAGACAAAGCTTCTAAATAAGTAGAAGGATTATCTTTAATTAAATATGTGAAAAAACCTTCACCAAAATTCTTTTCTGTTCTAATTCTTTTTCTCCGTCTAGGTTCAGGTTCAGATTCGGGTTCATGAGTTAAATCTGCAACTGAGGATGCAGAAGATGGAATATTATTCGTTGGATTAGACACTCTATTTTTCATAGAAAAAATATTTTCAAAGAAAGTTGCATCTCTGAATTCAATTATTATATTATTTGATATTGATGATATTTCCGAGTTAATAACAAGGAATCTATAGGTATTACTATCCAACGAATAACCAATAAATATGGCATCTACGGTCTTAGGACCTATTTTTAATCTTTTGGATTCAGGAATACTAACTTTAGCTAAGCAACCCCAAACTCTAAAGTAACTAAGTCTAGGTTTGTGACCCTTCCAAATTTCATAAGGGGTTTTATCTTTATCTTTCGCAGGTATTCTATTGAGGATGTAATTAGCAGAAAGAAGAGCTTCTCTCCATAAATTTTCTGGAACACCTGAACTAATGATCATTGCATTTATCATATCTAGTAATGTTGGTTCTTTCTTTCTGCTACACCATTAGATCGAGGTGAATAGGGAGCAGTGACTTCATGAATTATTCCATTTTCTTCACAGAAAAGGTTTATTTCATTTGAAGTGTACTCGCCTCCTCGATCTAATCTAAGGATTTTAATCCTGTTTTCTAACTGATTCTCAGCTTCTGCTTTATAAATTTTAAATTTATTAAGAACTTCATCCTTAGTTTTTAGAAGATAAGTGTAACAGTACTTAGAAAAGTTATCTATGAAAGTGACAAAATAACGACTACCTCCACGTGTTAGAGTTCTATTAGAATCACAAACATCACTATGTATTAGTTCTAAGATTTGGGAATATCTAAATTCTATAGGCTTGAATGGTTTTTTAGGTTGTTTTGATTGTACACAGATTTCACATTTAGATTTACGATCTATATTTAATTTAGGAATTAATAGAAGATCAGACATTTTCTTGATTGATCGACGATTGACATGACCCAATCTGCCATGCCAAATTTCACAAGCCTCAAAGTTTAACACAGTAGATTTAGAAGAAGAACCAGAGATTTTATTGATATTAACAGGTGCTATTACACTTAATTTGAATAATCCTTCAGATACAAAGCCCTTGCCAATAAACATATCTCCTCTGGAGATTACAACTTTATTTGATTCTAATACAACTTTAAGTCCTGTCTGGACAAGCAAAGAACCACTAATTAGGTTTCTTCTAATTGCTGGAACATGCTGTACATCACGAAGAATCAAAGATTTTCCTGAGATAAATTTTAGATTGATGTGACCTGATCCTAGTACTTGAACAGCTGTTCCATCACCCATTATTATACTTCTTTCACTTGATCCCTGATAGGATAAAAACCAAATTTTATCAGTGCAAACATGGATATTAGCACCAGTATCTAACCACCATTCGTAATCAAAATAGGTTAGATTTATTGAAGGGGTGAAGGAGACTGACCTAAAAGAAGATGATTCTCCTTCAATCATATTAACCTGAGATTTGAATTGATTCTGGTTCTTAGTATCATTCTTCTTCTTATGGACAACATTTTGCTTCTTCCGGTAGAAACATTGAGGAGCAATATGATTGTCCCTTCCACAGACAAAGCAGAATCTTCCATCACCTTGATCCTTGGATTTTATGTTATTCTGTCTATGGATATTGTTTTGATGGAAATGTTTTCCTTTTCCTTTAAAATTTTTCCCCTTAAGTTTATAATTAGGATTGTAATCTCTAGAGTTCTGGCCTTTAGTATTTTGATTTTGACCTTCGGTAAGATTGACTTTGGCCTTGAGTTGATTTTCTTGAATCTCTCTAAGTCTATATTGATCTTCGATCCTGATGGATTAAAGAAGAGACCTAAAGGTCAGGGAGGTCTGAGTCCTTTTAAGATTTTTGGCAAATTGAGTCCACGATGGAGGAAGTTTATCTATTAAACTTGAAACTTGATAAGTTTCATCAAGGATAGACCCTCCTCTAAGAATTTCTTGAACAAGATTTTGAAAATGATAGATCGTCATTGATTGGTTGGTTATCTACCATTCTAAAGTTATGAAAGTCAGAAACGGTAAATCTCATAGCCCCCTCATGATCTCTGATATAGGTTTCTTCTAGAGCACACCAGAGTTCTTTAGAAGTTTGACATTTCCTATAGGTTGCATACAGGTTGTCTGAAAGACAACTCAATATTCTAAACCTACAGTGATAATCTACTTTTTCAGGAGACTTAGAAGTTGCATCAGAACCTTGGGAATTAGTTTCAAATGGAAGAATTTTATCTAGGACAGAAATTAGACCTAATGAAATTAACTAGGCCTCCATTTGTTCTTGCCATCTAAGAAAACCCTTCCCATCAAATCTATCAGGTTTAAGGCTAGAAGAATCCACAGAACCCATACCAAGGTAATTTAAGAACTAGAGCTGCAGAATGATAAAGAAAAAAAAAATTATTTTAGAATTTTAATAACCAATATCAGAACGCTGCACAATGATAAAAAATTTGTTTTAGAATTTTAATAACCAATATCAGAACATATGTATTTAATTAAATAATTTTTGTTTCTATTTTATTTCATAAAGAATCGTCTTAGATTGTTAGAAATAAAGACTGCGAAATAAAACTAGAAACAGTAAATATAAATTATATGCTCTGTCCTTAGATTGTTAGAAAGTAACGTTGTGAAATAAAACCTAGAAACAATGAAAATGATCTATCTGTATTATCCTAAAGCACTAAACGGTGATATGTAGAACAGTAAAATACAGTGAATCATAAATTTGCATTTTAGGAATTTTTAGAACAGTAATATAAATACAAGAATCATAAAATTGAGTTTTAGGAATTCTGACCGGAGGCGTGCAGAGGCACTGTCCTAAGGCGATTCTCGGCCCTCGTGCAGGATTCAATCCGAGAACTCTGCCCCAAGATACAACTGGGTATCCCTCCTGCAGGCACGACTGTGAAGGGACTGACAACGGCTTCGCTCAGTAGTGAAACAAGATTAAAATTGGAAAAAAAGAAAACCTAGAACGCAAGAGAGTTCTAGATCGGGAAAAGAGCAGATTAAGAGAGATAGGAAGAGAAAGTCCGTAGAGATACTCATCTGTGATCTGACTCCATCCTTTTATAGATGGAGAAACGCCGTGAGGAAGAGACACCGCTCGGTGAAGACGCGACGCTCGGAGAAGACCGCTGTTTAGAAGTCGCGACGTTCGGAGAAGACGCGATGTAGTCCGAACGGAAAAAAAAATAAAAGAAAAATAGGCAAAAATAATACACCACACCACACCGCGCGTGCGGACCGGACCGCACGCGAACCGGGCCGGGCCGGGCACGCGCATGTGAGTGGCCCAAGACGGTACAAGGCCAAATGGAAGAGGGATCATATTTAAATGTCTTTGGGATGTTCTCCTTTTCCCATATGGGATTAAAGGAATGGCTTGGAGGGAATTTTGGGTTTTCCCTCCAAACCTCTAACAGAAGTGACAATGAGTCTTCTATGCGAGAGCTTATGTAGTGTAAATTTAGTCCCACATCTACATTAGAAAGATCTATATATTTATACAAGATCCAAAAATAACTCAAATAAAATATTCTAGCTAGTATTTTTAGATGGATTCTAAATTATTATAAATGATATCATAGCAGACTTAGCCTATATCTCATTTATGATTAAAGTAGAACTAATCAAGTACTAATCATGTATTAGTATTTGTAATTAGTTTCGATTGAATTTTAATCCCTGGCTTAGCTTGTAGTTAGAAAGGGCCTCTTAAACACATTCCCTCACCACTCACGACATTCCCCTCCTCCTCCTTCTCACAATAATAATACTATAATATTATAATACTATTATTATAATATAACAATGATATGATGATAATTTTATAATAACATTATGATTACTGTAATATTTTATTAATAACTACAATTGCATATAATAGTTATGTAATAGTTAATAATTGCTATAAATATAAATTTAAATATATAATGCAAATACATAAGTTATGATGTCAAGTTATTTTATATTGATATAATTGCTATAGTAATAATTGTTATACAAATCCAATAATAATTCATAGTAATATTATTTTTCCATTGTATAGCAAAATAATAAAATTAATACTATATTGCAATTTTGAAAATTTGAATATTCCATTACTTTTCAAGAGGATAGTCTTATGAAAGGATAATTGTATCTCTTGACATGTCAGATAATCAAATAATTATATTTATATTATAATTTTGAAATACAGATAATCAAATAAGATATATATATATATATTTATTTACAAATGCAATTTTAGCTATAAATATTTACATTATAATCTATAATATAATTATATGCTGCCGAATCACAAATAAATAAAAAATTTAAGTTTTTTATGATAAAAAAAGAGGAGCTTTATAATACTTTATGATCATAAAAATATTGAATTTTGAGATGCGATTATCTTTGCGGACAAGGCCACATTCAATTGGATTGGATCTAATTGGATGATTTTGGGCTTTTGCAAAGATTTGTAAACGTCTGGAACCTTGCTTGTAGGATTCAGAATTGAAATCAAATTAGATATGGAATAGACATCGGTATATTTATGTCCATAATTATTTGTTTAACAAACATAAATATATATATAGATATTAGTCGAACATAAAAATTTATATCTATATTTATTTTAAATAAATAAGGATACAAATCAAATATCAAAAATATAAATATAAATATTAATGTAAGTATAATAATTTAATTTTATAATTATAAAATTAAAAATATTATTAGAAAGATGATAAATCAAATCAATAATATATTAATATGATTATAAGTTTTTATTAAAAATTAATAAATATTATATATATATTTTTTATAAAATTAAATATTTAATATAAATTAAATAATTGATTATTTATATTTGTTTTTTATAAATATAAATATAATATGAATATTAGTTAGATGGACAGATGCTGGATGGATAAGAAGGATCCTGTAAATTACTATTTATGCCATTTTCGTTCCCTATTTGCTGCACTCCTTAAAATAAGGGTATAATTGTAATTTAACATCCCAAACGCCTCAGGAACCCTAGCCGCATCTTTATAATCGTTTTAGGGCTTGCGAATGCAAGACCCCCTCCTAGCAGTGATACCCCGATATCCGACTAAAGCCGCCGTCGGTGCGTCGTCGTGGCCATCAGGTAAGGGAAAATGGTAAAGTTCTTGAAACCAGGGAAGGCGGTGATTGTCCTCCAGGGCCGGTTCGCTGGCCGGAAGGCGGTGATCGTACGGTGCTTCGACGAGGGCACCCGCGACCGCCCCTATGGCCACTGCCTCGTTGCCGGGATCCTCAAGTACCCTAAGAAGGTTATCCGCAAGGATTCGGCCAAGAAGACGGCCAAGAAGTCCCGCGTCAAGGCCTTCTTGAAGATGGTGAACTACAGCCACATCATGCCTACCCGCTATACCCTGGATGTGGATCTTAAGGACGTCGTCACCCTCGACGTTCTCCAGTCCCGGGACAAGAAGGTAACCGCCTGCAAGGAGACCAAGGCCCGTTTCGAGGAGCGCTTCAAGACCGGCAAGAACCGGTGGTTCTTCACTAAGCTCCGCTTCTAGAAAGAGGTATACAGTTCATGAGATTGATGCCCGCTATCCAGGGTTTCTTTCTAATATTGTTATGGATCGCTTTGCTTTGTCGTCGTTAGCGTTATGGTTGGTGCCATTTGGATTTGTTATTGGATCTAGTAGACCTTGAACGTAGTTTGCACTTAACTGTTTTGATGGAGTTACTTGTTTATGTTTAGAATGAATGGATCCGGATGAGTTCAATAGATGCAAAATGCTTTTATTAAATTGTGGGTTTAAATTTTTTTTTTTTTTTAATCTGTTTTTGTGGCGTTATGATGATCCTGAAATTTTTAAAAAAAATTGTATTATGTTGATTCACATGTGTTGATGACGGTACGCTATCTTAATCTTTAGCCACATGGGAGGTTAATCATATTTTTTAAAATTGTTCTATCATATAGTAAGCGTGAACGATGTAATTTAGATTTTTTTTTTTTTTTTAAAAAAAAAATCAGATCATGCTTTGTGAAAGCAGTGGTTTGAATAAGTTATCAAAGATGTATGGTGACTGATTTTGTTGACATTAACTAGTAGATCTAATTGGAAGTTTTGTATGGGAGGCATGAGGGGATCTCAAGGTTCTTAAGCCGAGCAGAACTTATTATGTTATTAAATTGATCTTCTACTATCTTCCCACAATAAGCTATGGATGAACAGAACTGATTTTGCACTGGAGTTGCAATAGTTTCGTGACAGCAGTTCCTATCCACTAGTTGAGCTGAAGCTTGACAATCATTAAATGAGAACTTTTTGATATTGCTTATGATTTGATCTTCTCTTCGCCTCAGCCTCACAGAGTCCTCATTTGTTTGACTTGGTGATACCATATGTAGATGCACGCTTTGGGTTACATGATTACAATATCTTTTATATGGCCTGGCCCTTTACCCAAAAGATTGGTGGGCCTATAGCCTGCCATCATTTGTTTCTTGAGACTTGGTCCTAGCTTCTCTTTAAGTCTAACTGATTATAGTGATGGCCCTGCCTGAAATATGCTTTAGGTGAGTTGTTTGATCACCCTGAGACATGTAATTTCTTTCAGAATCCATCTGACAAAGTAGAATAAATATTGATATTTAGAGTTCAACTGTGTGTGGGATTAAAAATCCCCATAGTAACTTTGTTGATATCCTTTCTGAATGAATTTGATTTATATGAAACATTATATATGGCTGTACTTTGTTATTGCCCAGTACTTCAAGCAGGTGATCACCTTCCGTGGGTAAAATTGTATATTAATCTAGAAAGCTGTTGTTGACTTTTCCTAAACTAGAGCTGCTTGGGCTGTCTTGACTTCTCCGTTGTGGAATTACATTCAGTACTTAGGAATGCTTCTTTCGGTACTTGAGCGATTGTGTACACTATGTACCAGAAAGTGAACACTATTTTTGATGCTTATTATGTTGATTTGGTTGCTATTGTTATGCATGTCTCCAGTGGCTTTTATGGCATAGAGGATATCTTGAATAAATGCTAATTTGGAGATATGATGCTAGGAACTAGGTTTTGTAGTCGATTGATGAGAATGATTGGGTTTGATCCTGTATCTGAGATTTTATAGAGCCAAGTAGATTGATAGTCCAAATAGCATGAAAACATTTGTATTCCTTCAACCATTTTTAGATTAGTTTCCTTCAAGATGTTAAAGGGTAATATGGTGCAATCACAATCATGATGCATATCTTTGGGGCAGCTGCTCTCTTTGTAGCCTTCAATGCACATGTTCTTCTCGAAGAGTGGACATGTTCCAGCTTGTAGTTGATGTCCACAAAAGCTCTCTCTCTCTCTCTCTCTCTACCCCCCTTCCTCCCACCTTTTGAATTCTGGCCATCTTCATGTCCTGTGAAATTTCATAGTTGTTTTGGTAAACATGGAACACTGGAACATATGAGCAGGCATGATTTTTTTCTTAATTGTAAAAACTAGTATGCCTGTTTTTTGCAACATCAGTCTGTATACTTGATCCTTAATTAATTTATTCTTGAAACTTAATACCTATAGAAGTCAACTTGTTTGATTGTTTGGCTGCCTTACGATCTTTCTTTTTTGCCTTGTCATTTGTTTTTGTTAACTGCTTCTTTGCTTGGATAAGATGTGATGGTCACTCTCTTCTCTCTCCTTTCCAAATTGTGCATTCTCCATTATTTTTTGTCGGTTGTGAATTGCTTGTATTGATTATGTTTCCCTTTTATACCAAATTACTGGATGATCAGTACTTCCCCGGTAATCCAATCATGCTTTCTTCGCTGAGTCTGCATTGAATCTTGCATGTGGTTTTGCTCTTCTAATCAATTCATTTGATCTATGCATTCTTTGGATTATTTGAGTATCTTTTTCTCAATTTATCATTGTAGTAGTTGGTTGATTCAGTTTATCTCAGGAAACATGTTGTTGCACATCCAACCTTATCCATAAATCTAAAAATCCCTCTTCTTCCATTGCTGTGTTATTGCTCTGACAGAATTACCAATGAGAGCGTTTATATGACAGCGATAATCTCATCATCATGAAAGCTGTCTTGGTAAATCTTGTTAAATTGATGAGCATACAAGGGCATCCACAAAGCTTTCGTTGAAAGTAAAGAATTAGGTTTGTAAAGCTTTCTGCACTCTGATAGTAAAAGCATGAAGACTGCTTTTTTAAATGCTGTTATCTGCCTCTCTTTCTTGGCATCAAGTAGCTAGTTGAGTCAATGATGCAGCTTGGTGGTGGATGGGGAACAGAAAAGTTTGAATGACCTACCTAATTAGCAGAAATCAAATCATCATTTGGGCACGGAAAGGGTGAGTTAGGTTTATATCTCAACACGTCAAGTAGATAGTTGAGTCAATGACTTTGCTCGGTTATTGACGTGGAATTAGGAAGTCTTAACCCCTTATCTAGCAAGTGAAAATGCGGTCATTCTTTGAATAAGGAAAAGGGCAGAGAGAGGTATGGTCATTATCTCAATGCAGATAAAGTTTTTTCAGAGGGGAGAGGAGAGGTAGAGTCCCAATCAGAATGTTGCAAAGTTATTGTACAAATTCTTTTTTTACTATTAGTGAGAATTCACTTACTTTTTTGCAAATTGAAATGTGAGGTTAAAATGCAGAACAGGTATAGTACAGCGGCAGTCTTAGCTAAAACTGTATCTTGTTGGGCTTTTGTTCCAGTATCTTGGAAACATTGATCGTACCCATCATTCTTCGTTCATGTATATATATATGGCTGCACTCATTCTATATCTATCATCATTTTAAAGTTACCGTGCCACTATTTGAGTTCACCTACACATCTGGAGC
The DNA here is from genome assembly GCA_021397845.1 of Areca catechu. NCBI lineage: Eukaryota > Viridiplantae > Streptophyta > Magnoliopsida > Arecales > Arecaceae > Areca > Areca catechu. The sequence goes on along the minus strand of CM038042.1, from coordinate 167,777,191 downwards.
TCATTCACATTCTGTAGTATTTCACCTTGAAAAAAAAAATCGTGGATTGTATATGCAGACTGTTAATGTTTTCAGGTATGGGTGATGTTGTTTCCATTTTCCTTTATATATCTAGCAGACTGCAGGCCTCATGAGTTAATCTTGATACCTGCTATGGTTTATCTGGATGTCTTGAGTTTTTTATTTCATTACTTTTAAATAAAACAAATACTTGATTCTCCGTAAAACAGAATTTATGAAAAAGGGCGATCTGTTATTTCAAACACCTTTTTCAGGTTTTGTGACCCTCATGATATTGAGAATAGGTTTTGTGAAAAAACAAGTAAAAAATGTTTTCATAAAATACTTTAGATTTTGTGTAGGCCAGGTGTGTTCCAACTATGGTGTAACAAGACGTTAGAGCGTTCAGATGAAACATGGGCTTCCACTATCCTGCCAGAAATGCTTGACCAAACTCTAATACCAAAAATTGATCCTCTGCCGAAGCATTAGTTCCTTCCATATTTTTTTGTTCCTGTAGCCGGTTTTTGTTTTTCTAATAAAGGGGTTTTTGTGGCTTTTTTTTTTTTTTTTCAGAAAACATGAGATGACTTTTTGTTTTCCAACTGTAGTGTACCAAGATTTTAGAGCTTTTAGATGAAACCAATTTGTTTTAGGATTTATTTTCTCCTCAGAAGATGGGCAAGAAGGCTACATGAATTAGCGTGTATAATAGTGAGAATCATCTTTTTTCTGATCGGATGTGAATGGTTTGTTTCTAATTGTTCGATGCACCATGTGTGTATGATAGGATTTATAATTAGTTGCTCTTTTATACAAACTTTTGGGGCATCAATTTTAGTTAATTTGGTACAAGTGTTTCTGGATGGAACTTGTTTGGTACATCAGAGTAGAATGGTATTGTACTTTTGGTACGAATGAGATCCTCTCTTTCAGAGACAGACTTCTTACTACAGCTCCACGAGTAGATTATCTGCATATTCACTCCCTTAAGTTGTCGTGTGACTCTGGGGAGGCTACTCCAATAGGCCTTGGCTGGTCATTATCTTTTCAGCTACTTAGACCCAACAAAATTTGTGACTGGATTGTTTAGGCCCTTTTACCGGCATTGTCTATGTCTGCATGGCATTGTCTCGTGTTCATCTTGCTCACCCTTCCTTTGGTTGCCTGTCAGTTCTAGATGAATCCTCAGAGAAACTAGGTTTGGATAACCCGCACCTCCTGGCCAGAGGCGCTGAAGAGTAATGCAATGAAGCTATTTCACAAGTCTCTCTCCTTCCCAATTTGATTTGTTGGTTTGGTAGTTTTTGTTGTTAGATGAATATGCTTCAAGTTCAAACGTTCGAAGAATCTCTTGTACAACCGATAATTGGTATTAATGATGAATGAAACATGGAATCTTGGAGTGCTCATTCACACACCCTAGCACTGCACCCCCTTGGGCTTGGGGGGACATGATAATAAATAGGTGCAAGCATGTTCCAAACAGGTTGCAATTATAGGGATTGATTTTGTAGCGAAAGGATCAACAGTTGCAAATTGCCAATTGATGGACGTACAAGTGTGTATCGGCGTATCCCACGCGCGCGATCAAACATTTGCAAATATCACTTCGGAGTTTTTGGAAGCAAAATTTTCCGTAGTAGTTCATTTATTTCCCGTTATTTTTGGTAATATTGTATTAATTTTTGACGTATCCATGGTTTGGAGAGCATGCATACCTACTGGATTGGATACACCAATGTCAAATCTCAGCTACGCAATCTGTTTTCCTGCATTTACATTTAAGCAACCAATGTCAAATCTCGGCTACGCAATCTGTTTTCCTGCATTTACATTTGAGCAGCCAATATGGTACAATGATTTTTATTTTACATTCACACGGAGAAGAAGAGAGAAAAAGATCGTAAAAATGCTCGAATGATGTATATGCTTGAAAGCTTATCTATGATGGAATCACTTGGGGGAGGGGGGGCTATATCAATTGGATATCGGATAATTTGGATTGGCCTGGTCTAAATTCAATTAAATCATATTAAATATTTTTTTTATTTTTATCAATTTTAAAATCATTTATTATTTTATAAATCATATCTACATTAAACAAATAAAATTTAATTATATTTTTAGTTCAACAACATTTAGTTTTATATTCAAAATAAAATTTAAATTATCTTAAATAAATAAAATTTAACAAGATTTAATTCAATATTTTTGAAGTAAATAAAAGTATAATATATGTTAATTATGTATATTTAAATATTAAAATAACTTCGGTCGGGTATATATTTATCCAGTTCCTGTCCAAATTTAAAGTTAAGCATTCGGGTTTTACTCAAACCTGGTCCAAATTTAGTCAAAAGTGTTGATTATCCGATCCAATCAGATCGGGTTGGGTTGGATATTCATGGATTTGGATTTTGTTGCCATTCTTATTTCTGATTGATGAAATAAAATGGCTTTATTCAACGGCCAATTTAAATTAGAAAGCTGCTGGTAGGTTGGAGGATTTTTGTAATCCTTGTTCCTAAAAAGCTGAATGCTATCGAGCTAGACCATTATAGATCTATTAGTTTGTGCATTACTTTATACAAAATTTGTATGAAATAATAATTGAGATGATAAAGTCAATTTTATCTCGTTTAATCTGTCTTGAATATAGTGCTTTCATGGAAGACCAGAGTATTATTGATAATGTGATAATTATCCAGAAATATATGCATGATCTATATTAGGTTCCGGTTTACCGTGATCTCATGGTAATTAAGCTGGATGTAGAATAGGCTTGTGATTGCATGTGCCGGGTTTTTTTAAAATGTTTTTTGTAGAGTTTTGGCTTTGAGACTAGATGAATTAGTTGGATTATTGTTTATGTTCGGCATTCTTCTTTTTCTACTCTCATCAATAGCACTTCATTGAACTTTTTCTATTTTATTATTGGCATCTGTTAATGTTGCTACTTTTTATTCTCTCTCTTTATTTGTTGTGTTCATCTTTTTTTCTTGGGCACTTGGAGTGGCAGCGAGTAGCTCATGCTTATATCCCTACACACCAACCCCGGGTGATCGATCGATTTTTCATTTATTATTTGCAGATAACTGCTTATTGCTGGACCGGGAATCTATTCAGAATGTGGTGGCCTTCTTCAAGATTCTTGAGAAGTATTGCCATGCTTCTAGGCAGACAGTAAATCTCCTTAAGTTTGCTATCATATTCAGCCTGAAGATGAAGATTCAACCTAGAAATGCTATTAGACAAAGACTAGGAATGGTGGAACAAGAGGGGGTTTGGCACTATTTGAATATTTTGATCTCTGATAGGAGGTCGAGGAAGGTGGATTGCTCAAGATTAGAGAGAGCTATTCAGGAGTGTCTTCTGAGATGGTAGGCTCGAGCTTTGTTAATGATGGATAGGGTGATTCTAGTAAGGTTTGTTTTCATCTCTATGCCTGTTTACTTGTTATCTAACACCTTGGTGTCAAGAATGTGCCTTATGAAGCTCGAATAATTTTTTGGGTACTTTCTCTAGGGATCACATCAGAGAGGAGGGGGAGTTCATTTATTGGTCTAGGAGGTGTTCTATCAGCTAGTGAGAGATGAAGGTCTTGGGATCCAATCTATGATGGTGAGGTAGGAGGCCCTTATTGCGAGGCATGCATATATTTTCTTCTTTGCCCTGTTAGTATTTAGAGCTCTTTAATGATTGCCAAATATGGTACTTGGATGATGTCTACTCCTATCAAACTGGCTTGGAGTAGTTCTTTTATGTGGAAGGAGATTTGTACTCGAGCATTAGAGATTATGATCCAGATCCATGGGATGGTGGGTGATGGTCACACTGCCGATTTTTTCCATAACTTGTGGCTCTTCGACCTTCCTCTGAGCTTGTGGCCTATATTTGTCAGTGTGGAGATTGGGAGTTCTTTGATGATTTCATACCTCTTGCACCCTGAGAGGAGTGGGTGGCAATCTAATCATGTGGCCTAGCTCTTTAGTCCTGATTAAGCTGCGATCCCCACTCACAGAGCTCAGGATATCAAAGTATGAGGCTCTTTATATAGGTAGAGGGTGAGGGCAAAAGATCTTTATGCTATGTATTCCGGGCTTCCAGCTTGGAAACTTGATGCTGCTTGGATTTGGAGGCTTGGGATACACTCAAGAATCAACTTGTTTATCTGGAAGCTGGCATGGCATCGTCTCTCTACTAGATGAGAGGTAGAGAGCGCCCCTGCTAGCCACCTGCCTATTTTGTAAGTCGAGGGAGGAGATGGTGGATCATGCCCTATTCTAGTGCTCCAAAGCAGCTTGGATTTGGGGATTGGCTAAGTTACTTCCGAGGGTTAGTTTCATGAAAAATCCCACTCAGCTCTTTTTAGATAGTATGAGGCTTAGCTTGACCTCATAGTGGGCTAGGTGTTGGGGCTAATGTGGTGCTCCAAGTCTTGTTTGGAGTTACACAGGTCTGGAAACTGGTTTATAAGTTTCCAGGGATCTGAGTCAGGTTGGGTCAGGGTTTGATCCGGGGTAGAGAGAACTAGTGAGACATGGGTATACATGGGTTCAGGTTTGAGTTTTCTCGAGTGACTCAGAAAGGGGGAGTTTTTTAGGGCTAGGTCGGTTGTGACATAGGGTTAGTCTATTTTGTATATAAAGAACGACGGGAACGTCGGGAAAATGAGATGAGAAGACGCGATCCTTTTCTCCTCCAAAAATCCTAGCCTCTCTTCTCATCTTCTGGTTCTCTCTTGTGTGTACAGCCCCATGAGGCCTCGCCTCCGCAACGGGAGTGGATGGTGCACTCTATCTCTTCCCTAGTGATTGTTCCCTTTCCATCATGGCGGCATCAAGGAGGATCCCGGGCATTCTGTGTAGCGGATTTGCTCCAATAATTGGTATCAGAGCCGACGTTGATGCGGTGGCGTGAAAGAAGTAGGGAAGAGGACATCACAATGACGGTGCAGATCTCTGGTTCTGAGATCTGGAGGTGAGGGCTCGCTGCCCTCCTGGAAACAGAGGGAGGATTTAGGCGATGCAGGGTCGCAGAGCGTGTTGCAGGGTGCGGTGCAAGGAGCAACCCGTGGAGCAGTGCAAGGCCGCGGTGCAAGGCACGGACGTGGGTGCGTCGGTCGCAGTGAAGGACACAGCGGCGCAGGGCGCAGGTGTGACCGCAGTGCAGGGTAATGGCTCGCTGGTCGCGGGCATAGGCGTAGCGCAGGGCACGGTCGCGGTGCGGCTCGCCAATCGTGTGCACTGGTGCAGACACGGTGCGGGGCGTCGCAGCGGTGCAGTGAGGAGTCGGCGGTGCGGGGCGCGGATCGCGAGCTCGCTCAGTCGCGGGCACGACGCCAGTCGGGGGCTCTGTGCAGGGCGACGGTTCGTCGAAGGCTGGAATCGGCAGTTGCAAGTCGCCGGAGAGGTGCTCGATCTCAATCGGAGTAGATCAAGCGACATGGCATGGCGGGCGGTCACCAGACGTGTGGATGGTGCGCGCGCGATCGCCGGAGGTGCGGTCATGTTTCTAGCCAGTGCCCTCGTAGATCCCCTTACATAGGAGAAGGAGAGGAAGAGAATTCTGGGCCCAATGAAGAATTTGAAGAAGAAGTTTATGAGGCCGGAATGAATTTGGTCGATGAGTATGAAGGAGAGGAGGAATCCACGGAGTCTGACCAATTAGGGGTTGTGAGATGCATCCTGTCCCAGAATAGAGTTCAGGAGGATTGGTGTAGGACTAACATCCTACAGACTTTCCTTAAACTAGGGGATAAGGTATGTAAGATCATCATAGATAGTGGGAGCTGTGTGAATGCCATTTCTGCTAGCACAGTCAAAATGTTAGGCTTAACCCCAGTTCCCCACCCCAACCCCTATAAGGTTTCTTGGGTAGACTCTACCTCTATACCCATCCAGTCTAGATGTCAGGTCCAAATCCAAATGCAATCCTATCTAGAGAAGACTTGGTGTGATGTCTTGCCCATGGGGGTGAGCAGTATAATTCTTGGAAGACCTTGGTTATTTGATCATGATGCCACCCTCTTAGGAAAATCCAACACCTGTGTTTTAGTTTTAATGGGAAGAAAATCACAATCCATTCAGTCCCTCCTAAGGACAAGGTAGATAAAGGACCCAATAAGGTCAGAGAGATGAAGACTGGAGTAAACCTAATTAGTGCTAAGGATCTAGAATAAGAAATTCATAGTGGTTCACCCATTTGGATGTTGACTGCTAAGGAACTTAGGACTCCTACACCCTCAGAGCCTCCTCAGGAAGTTAAACCTTTGTTGGAAGAATTTGAGGATGTTTTTCCCGAGGATCTGCCGGACCACCTTCCACCTCTTAGGGATATCCAGCATTCCATAGATTTAATCCCAGGAGCTACTTTACCCAACTTGCCCCATTATAGGATGAATCCATCTGAGCATAAGGAACTGCAAAAGCAGGTTGGAGAATTGTTGAGGAAGTGGTTCATTAGAGAGAGTCTTAGCCCTTGTACAGTCCCTGCACTTCTGACCCCAAAGAAGGATGGCACGTGGAGGATGTGTGTTGATAGTCGTGCCATCAACAAAATCATAATCAAGTATAGGTTTCCCATCCCTAGACTAGATGACATGCTAGATATGATGGCCGGTGCAATGGTTTTTTCTAAAATTGATCTCAAGAGCGGCTATCATCAGGTTAGGATTAGACCAGGGGATGAGTGGAAAACCGCTTTCAAAACTAAGGATGGTCTCTATGAATGGGTTGTTATGCCTTTTGGGTTGTCCAATGCCCCTAGTACTTCCATGAGGATTATGACCCAGGTGCTTAGAGCTTTCATAGGGAAGTTTATAGTGGTCTATTTTGATGACATCCTGATTTATAGTAAGACCCCTGCAGACCACCTAGGCCACCTTAGACAAGTCTGCCAAATTTTGAGGAATAATAGTCTCTACGGTAATCTCAAAAAGTGTGAATTCTTGACCAATAGAGTTATCTTCCTTGGTTTTGTAGTAACCCCTGACGGCGTAGCTGCCGATCCAGAAAAGATTAGGTCCATAGTAGAATGGCCAGAGCCGACCAGTGTGCATGAAGTCAGAAGTTTCCACGGCTTGGCTACCTTCTATAGGCGATTCATCAAGGGGTTTAGTACTGTAGTTGCTCCTATCATAGACTGTATTAGGAAGGGAGAATTTCAGTGGACTAAAGCAACCCATAAAGCCTTCCTAGATCTTAAGGATAGGATGACCCAAGCACCCATTTTGAGGTTACCCGACTTTACTAAAGTATTTGAGGTTGCCTGTGATGCTTCAGGAGTAGGCATAGATGGAGTCCTAAGCCAAGAGAACCATCCCGTAGCATTCTTTAGTGAGAAACTTAATGATGCTAAGCTTAGGTATTCTACCTATGATAAGGAATTTTATGCGGTATTACAAGCTTTGCGTTACTGGAGACATTATTTGCTACCGCAAGAATTTGTGCTATTTTCGGACCATGAGGCTCTTAGATTCTTGAATTCCCAGAAGAAGCTTAACCCTAGGCATGCTAAGTGGGTAGAGTATATCCAGTCCTATACTTTTTTTTTGAAACATAAGGCTGGGACTAAAAATAAGGTAGCTGATGCCCTTAGTCGTCGATCTGTTATTGAATTCTGTTAGGGCTGAAGTCGTAGGGTTTGAGCAGATCAAAGAGGAATATGAGTCGTGTCCGGATTTTAAGACTGCGTACCAGGATCTAACTCAAGGACCATCTAGTGATCATAAGGATTATACCCTTTTAGATAGCTTTCTGTTCTTTAAGAATAGGCTTTGTATCCCTAGAACTTCTCTTAGGAAATTTTTGATTTGGAAAATTCATGCTGGAGGTCTAGCTGGCCATTTCGGAAAAGACAAGACCACACTGGCTATTGAAGACCACTTTTTCTGGCCTAGCTTAAAAAGAGATGTAGCACACATTGTGGCTAGGTGTCGGACCTGCGCTGTTGCCAAACATCGAAAACAGAACACCGGCCTTTATACCCCACTCCCTGTCCCAGATCGTCCTTGGCAAGATGTGAGCATGAACTTTGTGTTAGGTTTGCCTAAGACCCAGAGGAGGCATGACTCTATCTGTGTTGTAGTCGACCGATTTTCCAAGATGGCCCATTTCTTGCCTTGTTCCCAAACATTTGATGCGTCTAAGGTAGCCACCCTGTTCTTTAATGAGATAGTACGACTCCATGGCCTACCTAAGACCATTGTTTCAGATAGGGATTCCGGTTCACCAGCTATTTCTGGAAAACCCTTTGGCATAAGTTAGGGACAAAACTTAAGTTTTCAACTGCCTATCATCCCCAAATTGATGGCCAAACCGAAGTAGTGAACCGTAGTTTAGGCAATCTGTTAAGGTGTCTTGTTGGTGAAAACATTAGGAATTGGGATTTGTACTTACCTAGAGCTGAATTTGCATACAATGACTCGGTCAATAGGTCTACAGGTAAGAGTCCATTTGAAATTGTGCATTGTTACAAACCTCACACACCTCTTGACCCAGCTCCTTTACCAGTCCACACACGAGTCTCCGAGTCTGCCAAAGTTTTTGCACAGCATATAAAAGACTTGCATAAAGAAATTCATGCCAAAATAAATTTAAGTAATTAAACTTATAAGAAGTTGGCTGATTCTCAAAGACGAGTCAAGACTTTTGATGAGGGAGACTATGTAATGATTAGGTTAAGGCCTGAACGGTTTCCTCCTGGAACCGTTAGAAAGTTATATGCTAGAGGAGCTGGACCATTTAGAGTGGTGAAGAGAGTAGGATCCAATGCCTATGTGCTCGAGTTGCCTCCAGAACTAGGCATTAGCTCCACTTTCAACATTACAGACCTAGTAGAGTATAGAGAGCCAGCTGTGATTCCCAGTGAGCCTTTTGAGCCTAATCCTGCTCTTGAGAGTGAACCCAACCCTGTGTGTCCACCAACAAACTGGCCTGTGAGGAAAGAGCAGATTGAAAAGATCCTGGATGATCAGGTTATCTCTACTCGTAATCGAGGATACCAAAGATACCTGGTCCGCTGGCAAGGAAGGCCAGATTCTGATGACTCTTGGATCTCCCGAGAAGAATTACAAGAATTGGATCCATACCTCTTGGAGAGATACCAGAGCCAACTTGATCCATACTCGACAGGGTCGAGTTCCTCCCACCCCGGGAGAATACTGGTGCGGGCACCAGACTCAGAAGAAGACTTCAGGACTCCATCTGGATCTCTGATTGACCTTGCCCGAAGAATTAGGGTTTTCTGGTTTTGTAATAAGGGTTGACATGGTCAACTCAATTTTAGTTGAGTCTGTATTTCCCTGCAATTTAAATTTTGTTGAGTCATGTTGACTCAGTTCAAGTCCTAGTAGTGGTCTAGGTCTTCTCCAGGGTGTCACATTTTCTCCCAAGACCAAGCAAGTGGGCGCCACACTCCCAGCCACACGCCTGAGTCCAGGGGGTGCCACATCTCCATCCAATATGCTTTGGTCCCCACACCACAAGATAGCAGGTCCCTTCTCTCATGTGCCACTTAAAGAGAAAATAATCTGGGATCCACAATTCAAGGGGGCGGCCAAAACATTTCCATAAGAGCCAAGCTATGTAAAGAAAGAAGCACTTCTTGGGGAGCACTTCAAGGGGGCGCCCAATCCATGCCTAAAAAGCCCAAAGCAAAGATGGGAAGAACCATGACTTAGGGAGAAAGTAAAGGAGGTGTCCAAAAGAGTTGAGCCATGGAAGGAAAGAAATTTTCTCTTGAAGAGCAAGGCTAGGAGGCGCCACCTACTTACCTTTTGGAGCCACCAATCAACACTTTAGGAACCTCTTGGCCGGCCATATGTGTGGGAATTGATTCTACAAGCCTAATTTGAAGATCCATCCTATTAGTCCCACATGGGAAGATGTAAAACCCTGCACTCTTGTAAAGTCCTATAAATTAAACCCCTCTTGTAAGTTTTAAAAATATCTGATGAATGAATCCAATTTATGTGTGAGCAAACTTTGTGTTTCTCTCTTCCGCACTTGCATCCAGGTGTTGAGCACCGTGAGGGAGTAAATCCGGGTTCCCCAGGAACCTTGAGGAGGTGTGAGATCTCCAACCCCAAAACCCTAGGTTAGCCACTTCACTTCCAAACCCTAGCCGCCCATCATCCTCTTCTTTCCACCAAACCCTAGCCTACCCCATCTCTCACGGCCACTCTCTCCAAGTCAAGGCCGACCACCAGCATCCAGGTCCAGTCTGGATACTTCAGATTCAGAGCAATTCCCAGAGGAAGTCAGATCAGCCTCCAAGAGAATCCGGATTTCAGCAACATCAGCTTTCAAGTTCTTCTATCTGGTAAATCCTTCCTTGAGTATCTGGTTCCATAAATTATTCTTCTTCTTTCCCAGATCTTGAGTTCAGGAGAAGCAAACTCTGCCAAAGGATCAGTATTGGAGGATCCATTGCGAAGATATCTGAATCCGGGGATCCAACAATCTGCTCAAGAGAGTTCTTCCACTAAACTCTGTGAAGATCACTGCTTGGTCTGTAACCCTTCTCTTCTCTTTACTTCTGTCCTGTTGAAAGTTCAGAGCGAAACCCTAGGTCTGGGAGTTTCTCAACCTCCAGCGATCGTTTACTTCTGAATTACTCTGATAACCTAGTTTCTTTAAATTGTGCTTTCAATTATTACATAGTTTCTTTCAATTTAGTTTAACTTTCCTTTGAGTCAAAGCCGACTTCTGAAAATATAAAAAAAAAATAAAAAAAGAATTAGTCTTAATTTACTTCCGCATCGCATCACCTCTTTTTTTGTTCTGCATCATTTTTGGTATCAGAGCCCTGTCTAGGGTTTCTGATTTGCTTGCATGCTTTGAGTATCTCTCTTTTACTTTGTCTGCTCGAAGTAGACTCCCCAGGACGTCCGGTCCTAGGAACGAAGCGAGGTGCAAACCTCCTCTTCCCATTCCACGGGGTGTTCCTAGGGCGTGTAGGGGATCCGCTGGGTTACAACTTCGTAGCAGGAATTGTAAACGGGGGAAGCACACTGTTTTTAGTCTGTAACTGCCCTATTGCATGAATTGTTTCTCATTGCAGGTAACTCCAAATTGCGTGATTTTTATTTTGCTGGAACCAGTATAATTGAAACTATTTTACATAATTTTACTGTGATTTATTGGTTTCCATGAAATTTCTGAGAGTTAAATTATAGCAACTCTGTTTCTGTGTTTCTGCAATTCAATTATTTTGAGTGATCATCTCCTAATTCATCTTAAGGGCAATTGAGCATCTAAGATAAGGGGAGGAGTTGATAACCTCTCCTTAGCCCAAAACCACCATCAATTCATTCGATCCTAAGTCTAATTTTAAAATTTATTAGACTTAATTTGCCCTATTGGGCTAGGGACATCAACAAGTTGGGTCAAGGCTAGTGTTGAGTCAATTGTCTAGTTACTCTGTGTGTGCTTTGTCCTCAGTGTCTAGAACGGTGGTTCAGGGATTCTATCCTGAAGGGCTTGTGTGCTGGTCCGCCTACCTGGCCAATCACTGATTGGTATCTAGGATTGGCATCTAGGGACCTAACACTCCCCTTACACCTGCCTGGCTGAGTCCCGAGTTACTACAGGCTAGCTTGCCACTCTGATTAGGCATCTAGTTTGGGCTCTAGGTCTAGTTAGCTCGTAGTCGTTTCAGTTGAGTCTCATTTGGTGTGTTTGCTTGCATCATCATGTCTACCCGGAATGGAGTACCCTACCAACCTGGTCAAACCCAACCTGATTTAGAGGCCATGGTTAGAGCTCTTAGTGAGAGTATGAACAAATTGAGTCAGGATGTGACTGCCACTGTTGCCCAGTTTAAAAAACAAGTCCATGAGAATTTTGCCCAGCTTAGGGATCGAGTCCAAGTACTTGAGGAACCTAGGCATCAGAATTGGACTCCTGACCCAGATTTTAATGTGCCTCAACCTCACCTACACCAGGAGCCTAGAAGACCTTTATACAGAGATCCTGAACCTAATCATAGGAGGCCAGACCCAGAGCCCGAAGATAGAGATGATAGGTTCATTCGGAACATCAAATTAGATGCACACACTTTTGATGGTAGCTTAAACCCTAAGGTGTATTCTGATTGGGAGGGTGAGATGGACCAGTACTTTGAGTGGTATGCCATGTCTGAGGAAAGGAAGTTCAAGTTTGCCAAGATGAAGTTAGTACGTCAAGCTAGGTTATACTGGGGGAACATTGAGCTAACCACTAGAAGACGAAATGTTGAGCTCATAACCACTTGGCAGGGTATGAAAGAGAAGCTTAGAGATAAGTACCTACCCATTTCATACTAGCAGAATCTGTTAGACCAATGGCAGACCTTGAAGCAAGGGAACCGATCTATATCAGACTACATAACCACCTTTGATGAATACATGATGAGATGTGATGTGAGTGAAGCCCATGAGGTCACTTTATCTAGGTTTAGGGCTGGACTTAGGGAAGACATTAAGAGAGAGTTGTTTCTGAGAGAGGTTACTGACCTAGACCAAGCCTATCAGATTGCACTGAACACTGAGAAGTTTCAGAGAGGACCCATGCCTTCTAGGGTTAGTGCCCCAATCCCAAGAAATGGACCTAGCCAAGTTACCACTAGCAAGCCTAATAGGGTATTCCCACCCCTAGGCCCATGGACAAAGGTAAGGCACCTGACACCCCAAGAACCCCTAGTATCATCTGTTTTAAGTGCCAGAAGCCCGGTCATGTTTCTAGCCAGTGCCCTCGTAGATCCCCTTACATAGGAGAAGGAGAGGAAGAGAATTCCGGGCCCAATGAAGAATTTGAAGAAGAAGTTTATGAGGCCGGAATGAATTTGGTCGATGAGTATGAAGGAGAGGAGGAATCCACAGAGTCTGACCAATTAGGGGTTGTGAGATGCATCATGTCCCAGAATAGAGTTCAGGAGGATTGGCGTAGGACTAACATCCTACAGACTTTCCTTAAACTAGGGGATAAGGTATGTAAGATCATCATAGATAGTGGGAGCTGTGTGAATGCCATTTCTGCTAGCACAGTCAAAATGTTAGGCTTAACCCCAGTTCCCCACCCCAACCCCTATAAGGTTTCTTGGGTAGACTCTATCTCTATACCCATCCAGTCTAGATGTCAGGTCCAAATCCAAATGCAATCCTATCTAGAGAAGATTTGGTGTGATGTCTTGCCTATTGGGATGAGCAGTATAATTCTCGGAAGACCTTGGTTATATGATCATGATGCCACCCTCTTAGGAAAATCCAACACCTGTGTCTTTAGTTTTAATGGAAGAAAATCACAATCCATTCAGTCCCTCCTAAGGACAAGGTAGCTAAAGGACCCAATAAGGTCAGAGAGATGAAGACTGGAGTGAACCTAATTAGTGCTAAGGATCTAGAATAAGAAATTCATAGTGGTTCACCCATTTGGATGTTGACTGCTAAGGAACTTAGGACTCCTAAACCCTCAGAGCCTCCTCAGGAAGTTAAACCTTTGTTGGAAGAATTTGAGGATGTTTTTCCCGAGGATCTGCCGGACCACCTTCCATCTCTTAGGGATATCCAGCATTCCATAGATTTAGTCCCAGGAGCTACTTTACCCAACTTGCCTCATTATAGGATGAATCCATTTGAGCATAAGGAACTGCAAAAGCAGGTTGGAGAATTGTTGAGGAAGGGGTTCATTAGAGAGAGTCTTAGAGTCTTAGCCCTTGTGGCAGTCTTCCCTTGTGCACTTCTGACCCCAAAGAAGGATGGCACGTGGAGGATGTGTGTTGATAGTCGTGCCATCAACAAAATCACAATCAAGTATAGGTTCCCCATCCCTAGACTAGATGACATGCTAGATATGATGGCCGGTGCAATGGTTTTTTCTAAAATTGATCTCAAGAGCGGCTATCATCAGGTTAGGATTAGACCAGGGGATGAGTGGAAAACCGCTTTCAGAACTAAGGATGGTCTCTATGAATGGGTTGTTATGCCTTTTGGGTTGTCCAATGCCCCTAGTACTTTCATGAGGATTATGACCCAGGTGCTTAGAGCTTTCATAGGGAAGTTTGTAGTGGTCTATTTTGATGACATCCTGATTTATAGTAAGACCCCTGCAGACCACCTAGGCCACCTTAGACAAGTCTGCCAAGTTTTGAGGAATGATAGTCTCTACGGTAATCTCAAAAAGTATGAATTCTTGACCAATAGAGTTATCTTCCTTGGTTTTGTAGTAACCCCTGACGGCGTAGCTGCCGATCCAGAAAATATTAGGTCCATAGTAGAATGGCCAGAGCCGACCAGTGTGCATGAAGTCAAAAGTTTCCACGGCTTGGCTACCTTCTATAGGCGATTCATCAAGGGGTTTAGTACTGTAGTTGCTCCTATCATAGACTGTATTAGGAAGGGAGAATTTCAGTGGACTAAAGCAGCCCATAAAGCCTTCCTAGATCTTAAGGATAGGATGACCCAGGCACCCATTTTGAGGTTACCCGACTTTATTAAAGTATTTGAGGTTGCCTGTGATGCTTCAGGAGTAGGCATAGGTGGAGTCCTAAGCCAAGAGAACCATCCCGTAGCATTCTTTAGTGAAAAACTTAATGATGCGAAGCTTAGGTATTCTACCTATGATAAGGAATTTTATGCGGTAGTGCAAGCTTTGCGTTACTGGAGACATTATTTGCTACCGCAAGAATTTGTGCTGTTTTCGGACCATGAGGCTCTTAGATTCTTGAATTCCCAGAAGAAGCTTAACCCTAGGCATGCTAAGTGGGTAGAGTATATCCTGTCCTATACTTTTTTTTTGAAACATAAGGCTGGGACTGAAAATAAGGTAGCTGATGCCCTTAGTCGTCGATCTTTGGTATTGAATTCTGTTAGGGCTGAAGTCGTAGGGTTTGAGCAGATCAAAGAGGAATATGAGTCGTGTCCGGATTTTAAGACTGCGTACCAAGATCTAACTCAAGGACCATCTAGTGATCATAAGGATTATACCCTTTTAGATGGCTTTCTGTTCTTTAAGAATAGGCTTTGCATCCCTAGAACTTCTCTTAGGAAATTTTTGATTTGGAAAATTCATGCTGGAGGTCTAGCTGGCCATTTCGAAAAGACAAGACCACCCTGGCTATTGAAGACCACTTTTTCTGGCCTAGCTTAAAAAGAGATGTAGCACACATTGTGGCTAGGTGTCGGACCTGCACTGTTGCCAAATAGCGAAAACAGAACACCGGCCTTTATACCCCACTCCCTGTCCCAGATCGTCCTTGGCAAGATGTGAGCATGAACTTTGTGTTAGGTTTGCCTAAGACCCAGAGGAGGCATGACTCTATCTGTGTTGTAGTCGACCGATTTTCCAAGATGGCCCATTTCTTGCCTTGTTCCCAAACATTTGATGCGTCTAAGGTAGCCACCCTGTTCTTTAATGAGATAGTTCGACTCCATGGCCTACCTAAGACCATTGTTTCAGATAGGGATGTCCGGTTCACCAGCTATTTCTGGAAAACCCTTTGGCATAAGTTAGGGACAAAACTTAAGTTTTCAACTGCCTATCATCCCTAAACTGATGGCCAAACCAAAGTAGTGAACCGTAGTTTAGGCAATCTGTTAAGGTGTCTTGTTGGTGAAAACATTAGGAACTGGGATTTGTACTTACCTAGAGCTGAATTTGCATACAATGACTCGGTCAATAGGTCTACAGGTAAGAGTCCATTTGAAATTGTGCATGGTTACAAACCTCACACACCTCTTGACCTAGCTCCTTTACCAGTCCACACACGAGTCTCCGAGTCTGCCGAAGTTTTTGCACAGCATATAAAAGACTTGCATAAAGAAATTCATGCCAAAATAAATTTAAGTAATGAAACTTATAAGAAATTGGCTGATTCTCAAAGGCGAGTCAAAACTTTTGATGAGGGAGACTATGTAATGATTAGGTTAAGGCCTGAACGGTTTCCTCCTGGAACCGTTAGAAAGTTACATGCTAGAGGAGCTGGACCATTTAGAGTGGTGAAGAGAGTAGGATCCAATGCCTATGTGCTCGAGTTGCCTCCAGAACTAGGCATTAGCTCCACTTTCAACATTACAGATCTAGTAGAGTATAGAGAGCCAGCTGTGATTCCCAGTGAGCCTTTTGAGCCTAATCTTGCTCTTGAGAGTGAACCCAACCCTGTGTGTCCACCAACAAACTGGCCTGTGAGGAAAGAGCAGATTGAAAAGATCCTGGATGATCAGGTTATCTCTACTTGTAATCGAGGATACCAAAGATACCTGGTCCACTGGCAAGGAAGGCCAGATTCTGATGACTCTTGGATCTCCCGAGACGAATTACAAGAATTGGACCCAGACCTCTTGGAGAGATACCAGAGCCAACTTGATCCATACTTGACAGGGTCGAGTTCCTCCCACCCCGGGAGAATACTGGTGCGGGCACCAGACTCAGAAGAAGACTTCAGGGCTCCATCTGGATCTCTGATTGACCTTGCCCGAAGAATTAGGGTTTTCTGGTTTTGTAATAAGGGTTGACATGGTCAACTCAATTTTAGTTGAGTCTGTATTTCCCTGCAATTTAAATTTTGTTGAGTCATGTTGACTCAGTTCAAGTCCTAGTAGTGGTCTAGGTCTTCTCCAGGGTGTCACATTTTCTCCCAAGACCAAGCAAGTGGGCGCCACACTCCCAGCCACACGCCTGAGTCCAGGGGGCGCCACATCTCCATCCAGTATGCTTTGGTCCCCACATCACAAGATAGCAGGTCCCTTCTCTCATGCGCCACTTAAGGAGAAAATAATCTGGGATCCACAATTCAAGGGGCGGCCAAAACATTTCCATAAGAGCCAAGCTATGTAAAGAAAGAAGCACTTCTTGGGGAGCACTTCAAGGGGGCGCCCAATCCATGCCTAAAAAGCCCAAAGCAAAGATGGGAAGAACCATGACTTAGGGAGAAAGAAAAGGAGGTTTCCAAAAGAGTTGAGCCATGGAAGGAAAGAAATTTTCTCTTGAAGAGCAAGGCTAGGATGCGCCACCTACTTACCTTTTGGAGCCACCAATCAACACTTTAGGAACCTCTTGGCCGGCCATATGTGTGGGAATTGATTCTACAATCCTAATTTGAAGATCCATCCTATTAGTCCCACATGGGAAGATGTAAAACCCTGCTCTCTTGTAAAGTCCTATAAATTAAACCCCTCTTGTAAGTTTTAAAAATATCTGATGAATGAATCCAATTTATGTGTGAGCAAACTTTGTGTTTCTCTCTTCCTCACTTGCATCCAGGTGTTGAGCTCCGTGAGGGAGTAAATCCGGGTTCCCCAGGAACCTTGGGGAGGTGTGAGATCTCCAACCCCAAAATCCTAGGTTAGCCACTTCACTTCCAAACCCTAGCCGCCCATCATCCTCTTCTTTCCACCAAACCCTAGCCTACCCCATCTCTCACGGCCACTCTCTCCAAGTCAAGGCCGACCACCAGCATCCAGGTCCAGTCTAGATACTTCAGATTCAGAGCAATTCCCAGAGGAAGTCAGATCAACCTCGAGGAGAATCCGGATTTCAGCAATATCAGCTTTCAAGTTCTTCTATCTGGTAAATCCTTCCTTGAGTATCTGGTTCCATAAATTGTTCTTCTTTCCCAGATCTTGAGTTCAGGAGAAGCCAACTCTGCCAAAGGATCAATATTGGAGGATCCATTGCGAAGATATCTGAATCCGGGGATCCAACAATCTGCTCAAGAGAGTCCTTCCACTAAACTCTGTGAAGATCAATGTCTGGTCTGTAACCCTTCTCTTCTCTTTACTTCTGTCCTGTTGAAAGTTCAGAGCGAAACCCTAGGTCTGGAAGTTTCTCAACCCCCAGCGATCCTTTACTTCAGAACTACTCTGATAACCTAGTTTCTTTAAATTGTGCTTTCAATTATTACATAGTTTCTTTCAATTTAGTTTAACTTTCCTTTGAGTCAAAGCCGACTTCTGAAAATATAAAAATAAAAAATAAAAAAAGAATTAGTCTTAATTTACTTCCGCATCGCATCACCTCTTTTTTTGTTCTGCATCAGATACAAAGTTTGTTAGAAATTTACAAACATGAACATTAATCAATCACAATGACTTACAAACCTGCAAAGAATGTATCCTTAAAATAAACTGGAACCCATTTATCCTGATATTTATAAATATCATTTAACCAATATACAGTCTTGCATTCTTTATATTTCTCCATTAAATGTGCCCATCTTTTCTCGAAAGATATATAGTAACTGAATCATATATCGCCTCTTCAAACTCAACCATAAATTTGGGATTTATAGTGCAAATATGGCCAATTTTTTCAGGAATCTTCTTTAATATATGCCAAAGATAAAATCTATGTCGTGCATTATAAAAAATATCCCTAACAGTAGCCTCGATTGTCTTATCTTGATCAGTTATGATGGCATTAGGTGCTTGACCACCATTTGCATCTAGTCATGATTGGAATACCCATTTAAAGGTCTCAATCCTCTCATCTGATAACAATGCACAACCAAGCAATGTGGACTGTCTATGATTGTTGACTCCGATAAATGTACAAAAAGGCATTTGATATATATTTATCAAATAGGCTGAGTTAAAGGTCAATACACCACTAAAGTAAGTGCTTGCCAATCTTGATCTAGGATGGATCTAGAAGATAGACCTGAGCTATCCATTATCATTCAGGTCCAAAGTATAAAAGAAATTTAAGTTTTTTACTTATATTTGTATGAAATGGATTACCATTGACTGTGCATCTCCTTCTTTCAGCTGACTCTGACATTCTCGATAGATAAAATGATGAGCATCCTTCTATGTGAAATCTAATTATTTTCTACCTCCTTTTCTTCTAGCCATAATAGAGTATATTTGAGTTATGGAAATATCCACGGCATGTAAATTATTGATCTCTACTTTTTCTGGTGTACTGATCCTCCTATGGGACCGTAGATAACCAGCTGATGATATAGGTAGCTCATGGTTATATTCTAGAAAAATATCATCCAATATCCACTTATAATTTTTAGATATTAGTTTTGCTTTTATCGAAGCCTTACAATCATTTTGCTAATATCCCTAAGATTCATGGAGTTATCAATTTTTTAGATTTTCCTTACCTCCAACATGCCAAGTGCTTGAAGTATATTTCTTTGTTGTTGTTGGACCTACTACACATTGTTATGATTCCAAAATCCACTCTCCTTACATAACCATTGTAGAAATTATATACATCATTTGCAGAATTGAACTCCATTCTAATTTCAGGATTAATAGACTCGTTCTCTACATTTGGGGTGATAGAAAAAGGTGCATTCTTATGAACAACACCAGCAACCTCATCCAAATGATCATCCTCGATTTTTTTTAGATTTCTAATTTCAATGCCATATGTAGAAATATTTGTAAAAAAATTATAAATATTGATATACATAGTTTTAGATGACATTTTATTTACAGTATAATAAATAATATATTATGCATTAGATAAAATATGACATGACAATGTGATAATACAGGTATAGAACTAAATATTTCTAAAAAAAAGATATTTGAACTTATGATACCATAGTTCAAAAGTTATGATATCCTAGTTAAAAGATTATGACACCTGATCATAAAACATGAAACTAAATATATTAACCCCTATTATGCAGAAAACCTATCACCTGTGGATTGAGTTATGACTCATAGGATATCAAAACATGCTACGGATGCAAAAGGATCATAAATATATGCTGAAACAGTATTACAACATCATAATTCAAAAACTATGATATCCTAGTTAAAAAACTATGACATCCTTGTATAAGATCATAAACCAAATATTTTGATCCTCCGTAATAAAAGTGTTTTAGTATGCATTGCTGATATATGACATCCACATTCTAATAAAATGCTTCTAAGAAAATTTCAACATTAAAAATTTTGAAACATGAATAACTCGGTACAAAGTAGAAAATAAAGGCTTTTATCTTCTATCATAAGACATTTCAACCATGCATTGGCTTGAATAAGATTGTTAGATTATGATAAAAAAATCAGGAGAAAAAAATATTTCTAAAAAAAGAGTTTTCAAGAAATGACACTCTAGTTCAGAAGTTACGACATCCTAGTTAAAAGATTATGACATCCGATCATAAAACATGAAATTAAATATATTAACCCCTACTACCAGGAGAACCTATCACTTATAGACTGAGTTATGACTCTTAGGATGTCATAACATGTTACAGATACAAAAAGATCACAAATATATACTGAAACAGTATTATGACATCCTTGTTCAAAAATGGCATCCTAGTTAAAAAACTACATCCTTATATAAAATTATAAACCGGATGTTTTGATCCTTCGTAACAAAAGTGTTTCAGTATACATTGCTGATATATGACACCCACATTGTAATAAAATACTTCTGAAAAAATCTTAGTATCAAAAACTTCGAAACGTAAATACTCGATACAAAACATAAAATAAAAGCTTTTGTCCTCCGTTATAGAATATTTCAACCATGCATTGGCTTAAATAAGATTGTTAGATTGTGATAAAAAGACCAGGAGAAAAAATATTTCTAAAAAAAGAATTTTCAATGAACGATACCTAGTTCAGAAGTTACGTACCCTAGTTAAAAGATTATGACACCCGATCATAAAACATGAAACTAAATATATTAACCCCTTCTACCAGGAGAACCTATCACTTATGGACTGAGTTATGGCTCCTAAGATGTCATAACATACTATAGATGCAAAAGGATCACAAATATATGCTGAAACAATATTACGACATCCCAGTTAAAAAACTACGATATCCTAGTTAAAAAACTACGGCATTCTTATACAAAATCATAAATCAGATGTTTTAATCCTCCGTAACAGAAATATTTTAGTATGCATTGTTGATATATGACGCCCACATTGTAATAAAATGCTTTTGAGAAAACTTCGGTATCAAAAACTTCAAAATATGAACAACTCGATACAAAACAGAAAAATGAAGGCTTTTGTCCTCCATCATAGGACATTTCAATCGTGCATTAGCTTCAATAAGTTTGTTAGATTGTGATAAAAAGATCAGGAAAAAAAATACTTCTAAAAAAGAGTTTTCAAGGAACGACATCCTAGTTCAGAAGTTATGACATCCTAGTTAAAAGATTATGGCACCCAATCATAAAACATGAAACTAAATATATTAACCCATACTACCAGGAGAACCTATACTTGTGGATTAAGTTATGACTCCTAGGATGTCATAACATGCTACGGATGCTAAAGAATGATAATAATATGCTGAAACGGTATTACGATATACTAGTTAAAAAATTACGACATCCATACAGAAAACGTGAAACTATATTTTTATCCCCTCCTACCAGGAATACCTATCACCTATGGACTGAGTTATGACTTCTAGAATGTCATAAAATTTCATGGATGTTAAATGAGTATTATATGGTGTTACACCCAGAAGGCCGACCAACAGAAAGCCGACCAGTAGAAGGCCGACCACCCAGAAGGCCGACCAACCTGGAGGTCGACCCACTGAAGGAGAGGTCCAAGGTCGACCCACTGAAGGAGAGGTCCGACTGACCACTTCTGCTGAGGTACGACTGACCCACTTCTACTGAGGTCCGACTGACCCACTTCTGCTGAGGTACGACTGACCCACTTTTGCTAAGGTACTCCTCTTCGGACGATCGACTGGCCCTTCCGGTCGGCGTCCGACCGACTTGCCGTCGGGGCCTAGAGAATTCCAGAAACCCCTTCTGTTACAATAGAATCCTGCCACGTCAGCAGCACTGCTCCACTACTCCCACGACGCCGTCCTGTCCAGGTGCCATGTGGTCATTCTCCAGATCCTTCTAGAGGCAAATCGATCTTTTTCGATCTCCCCCCTAACAGATTTTGGCGTTATTCCACGCCTATATAAGATAAAGAAAGGCAAACCCCAGGTAACTCTCGGAACCCATCTCTTGTCATTATGGATCTTCTTTTCTCATCTCCCCACCCTCTGGCAAATGGAGAGTCCCCCAAGCTCTCCATTTCAAAGGTCTTTCGTTTCCCATGATCGTCCCACTAACTTGATCATCGGAGTGTCTTTGCCGAAATCCCCGGTACAAGACATTCTCTGTTTTGCAAGCTCCCGGAGAGGAAAACAAGAACCAGGAAGAGATCCGACCCCGGTGATTCTATAGTAACATATGGTTTCCTACATCATTAATTTTTTCTAGCTACCAAAACAGTTGGTGTAATAAAGAAATTATAAAAAAAAAACTAAACAATATTTTATGAAAGCTTGGTTTACTTCCTGTTGGAGATGATATTTTATCTTAAAATTATAGAAGTTTTTGATGGCTTATTCCAATCTCGGACCAAAATAGAGTATTTTTTTAGAACGAAAAAAAAATTTATTTTAACATTTAAAAATTGATTCCTATAATAGAACTCTCAGAACACATTTCAAAACGAGAGAGATCCTTCATTCAACCTTTGACTGATTTATTGGATCAAAACCAACCTTTGACTGATTTATTGGATCAAAACCAACCTTTGACTGATTTATTGGATCAAGACCAAAGCATATTTCAGACTAAAATATTTAGCTAAAAATATTAGGAACAATATTTTAGATTCATCAAAATCCAAGCAAGATGACAAAAAAATAAATTTTAAAAAATAATATTTTAGTCTACATAAAAAATTCAAAAAAAACTAAACGTAGTTAATGAACGTCATGCTCAACTTTTAATCTATTATATACCTCATCTGATCAAGCAAGTTAATATACACGTGAACCAATAAGAAACAGTGATGCGGGCCATGTTGGATTTCCTATACTGTATGTAGTGCACAAAGACTTACATGGTTATTCATCCATACATCAAAGAACCCCTGATCACCAGCTAGATGTCGCCCTGCATATTAAATATATATATATTAAAAAAAAGGAAAAGAACGTTTCTCATCACAAAAATAAATGAGGCCTCTACCTTTCACTATCAAAAGATGATCAATCGTATAATGGCTATACAAAATATGTTTCAACAGGAAGATACAATCCATGCCTCGATGCAATCAGAAAATAGCTACTAAATTGCCAGGTGTCAACAGGCTGGGAATCCGACTCTATCTCAATCGTGTGCAACTTTAACTCAGTACTTGGTGATCTAATAACAATCAGCCTCATGATACATTGTATGCTTCTCGATAATCAGCCTCATGATATATTGTATACTTCTCGATCTGTCTTGAATAGCCCGAACATGAGTGTGGTATATGTTTCAAAGACTTGTTAGGGGAGGTTCACAATGTCTCCATGTGGAGATCAGATAAGCCAGGGGGAGACGTTGGTGGAATTGCTTTCTTGTGCACGCTGGCGATCTCTAATATTCTTCTTGCAGTTGCTTGAGATTCACCATCACGGCCACTTCTCGAGCTGCTGCCAGAAAGTGATTGGCTTACCCCGGCCCTCAAACTAGGAACTACAGAAGAATTTTTGTTCTGAAGACTCTCCATGGAAGACAAAATTTTCTCCTTGGTAAGTGTTTTTGCTGATACAACTGCTGAGGTGAAAACGCCAGACTCCTTCAAACCTTGTATAATGGCCTGAAAATAGAATTGTTAGATATATGGCCTCAAAATAGAATGGACAGTTTTTAACGAGGTTCTTTCATGAATTTGAGAGTGGAAGTTACCATGGGTGTATATATTCGGGTCAAGATACCCTTCCTGAGAAGTTTCAAATTGAGTTGTTTGTCAGTCCATACTACGCGTTCACGGAACCTGAAATGGAAATGACAAGTTTACCAACAAATGTTCAGCATTATATTGGAATCAGGATAACGGTGCTTCTGTTGTAGAACAATTAACGCTAGCTGCACAATAGAAACTAGGTAAAGAATGCAACTCGAGCTACATCAGATGATTAATTATATGAAATGTTTTCATAGTAGGAGTCCATCTAGGATTTCTTTCTTGTGCGTAAGAGTAGGCCACAAATACTGCTTAAGAACAAGAAACCCTACAAAATGAATTAAAAGAACATTTGACAATTTTGTCAAAAGCATTTTCCCATCAAGCTGGGGAGGATCAGTGATGAAGCTCAGCATGAATTGAGAGTTTTTATGCGATGATGAACACGAATATTTTAGGATAATTCAATAATAACAAGAAAGGTAGTTGAGGGAATTACCATCGTATCATTTCTTCCTCGGTGGCGGTTGATGCAATAATGAAAGCCTACAATGCCGATATGGAAATTGTTAGCGCATGCCATCACAAGAGCAAACAAAAACATCTTTTCCAAAAATGGAATTTCACTAATTACCATGATCACTTGAAGATTTGTTAAGATGGAAGATACACTGAATTTCTATTCATAAGTTAAAGATCCATGTCAGATAAAAATCTCTAGCACGATAAATTTGTTTTTGAATTTACGACCCTCATCCAAGATTGAAGTGCTAAAACCACCTAACATGGTTGACGATATAATGTAGGAATGTGCTGACAAGTCCCATGAAGGCTTAACCAACATGCATACCCTAAGGCTTGTCAGATATGATAAAGATTATATATGTTCATATGGCAAAATGACTCATAGATATGAGTTAATATACATTCACATGAAAAGCAGTCATGTAGTAGATTTTCCAAGTAAAACTACATGAAAATACAGCTATTTTCTTTAGCTTATCTGTAATGGACATTTTAGCTTATTATAATTATTTATGCATTTTCTCATATGTAGCAAGCCTATTACTATACATCTTCTATAAAATGATATCTCAAGCATATACAGAGTCTTGTAACTTTATCACATATGATTCCTCCCAGACTAACAAGGCAGTTTAATTTTTGTTTCAAGAAACAACTTCACTGCTTAAGCTGGCAGCAGGAAAAAAAAAACATTGATGTGGATGCTTGATGGCCATTGTCCTCAGAACATTACATATGTCAGAAATGGTTAACATCCTGGTTACATAATATAAACATTTTAAGTTGTACGAGTTCACCTGCATAATTTGATCCTTGCTAGTTTAAACATAATTAGAAGAGACTCTTGAGATGGTCAAAGAAACTCACATCTCTATCAAACTCCAGCATAAAGCATCTCTTGACATCATCCTTTGTTGGTTTACAGCCACATCTATCACGCCTTGACGTCAAGTCTGTAAATTTAGCATATGTGTAATGCAGAATTGCAGCCTCTTCCAATTTGATCTCACTATCAAAAATAACATGAACAGTCATAACTCATGAGCAGCCTACTTGGGTAATCAAAGCCACAAAATCAAATAAGATTTAATGCTTAACATCACTTCGCTAAAGTACTTCATGAAATAAATATTCACAATGAACGGTGGCATCTATAAAGATGAATTAGGCTGCATAAAGAGGAATAATCTTACTTGGGGGTCTTCATATAATTGTGCCATCTATGTGCACCATTAGGACGAAGATATTCTTGAATACGTGCAGCAGATTTCCCATTCCCGTAAGTAAGAAAGTAGTTTGGATTACTACGTGTTGCTTCCTTGTATAAGCCAAAATATGTTTCCTTGGGAAGATGATCATAATTCTTCTTAAACATGGAAACCTGTTGGGCCACAAAACGAATTTACATATTCAATAGAACATTATTGATATGTTCAAAAACTCACATAGACAATGTCCTCACCACATTAGAAGATGTAACAACAAACCAGATAATTTGATTAGCAATATGAGACGCCAATTACCTCAGTAAATGGATCCTTAATATCATCTCGTTCTATGCTACTTTCCTGAAATCCAAAAAGCAAGTCAGATCTACAACATGAAAATATCTATTCAAATAATAATGGAGGCTTGCTTACATAATTTGGAAAGATAACCATATCAACATTGCCAGGTACGTCTGACAGCAACTGCCTTAAAGAGTACTCTCGGGCACCAGCTGGATGTATTAACTCATCAGTATCAAGATGCATGATCCAGTCCACACCAGCATCCTTCCATGAAAACAAGCAACAGGGCATATTATGTTCCCATTTGAATATCATAGCAAGCTAAAGCAAAAATGAATGTCAAATAATGACAAAGGATAATGGATGTTGAGAGCAGAATCACCTCTAATGCAATATTGAGCCACAAATGAATGAAACAACTCTACCATACCAGTAATAAAGCAGAATAATGAAGGCCACATGAAATAATTTGGCAAGTCAATCTTGATAAAAGAGAGAGAGAGAGAGCTCTTTGACATGGAAATAGAGATAGAGTAGGTCATACCCGTGCCAAAACAATAGCCATCTCCATATTCAATGATTGTTTCACAAATAGTTCATAATTGCATGGTTTGTAAAAGAAGCCTGACAACCAAGTCTCATTCCAGATACGGCTATGGTTCAGAAGAAAACAAATATCCACATTAGCTGGTATTCAGACGATTGTGATAACAAGCATTCAGTAACTGTAAAAGTTCTCTTCAACAAAGTAAAATAAACTCATCATAGTGTTTGAAGTCACATAAATCTGGAAGCAAAACAATTTATGTGCCATGCATGTATACATTCTTTAAGCAGCTACAGTGACATACAGTTGTTCGAACTTCCTTGCTATATATTTAAGCCTTTTTGGTAAACCAAATGCTTATTTATTGAAGCCTTATTTGAAAACCTAATCAGGCCAAATATAAATGAGCCGACCTTTTAGCCTGCTTCTCCTCGAGTTCCCTAGTTCTATAGATGACTTTGACCCCCTGTCATATAAATGGAAAGAACAGTATCTTAGAACACCAGTACCTGAGTCAGTGAGGATGGTGGAGGGGAAAAAACATAGAGCAAATCAAATTAGGAAAAAAAAGGAGAAAAAAGTTATTATATTTTAAAAAAATTACGGGAATGGATTCAAGGACTGCTGAAACATTAGGTTTTGCAGCCTGCCCTTCTACAAACAGAAAGAAGGTTGTAACTCCGATGACTTTGTGATAATACAACCATGGCAGAATTTGCTCCAAACCAGCTGAAGTGCTCGTTGTGATACATATCTGCATTAACCAAAAGGATGCCCCTAGGGACATATAAGTAAAACTCGTTCAAAAAGTGGAATGCAAGAAAACAGCTTTTGCAGGAAACCATCACTCGAACTCCTTAGCTAATTTCTCGAAAAAACCATGTAGCATGACATCCAACGGGTTTCAGAACTACAGCGTAGAAGTGAACATAGTTTTGTTACTTAAATTCAATGAGAAGCTTGAGAAAGGGAAAGTTCGAAGTACGTATTTGGTTATGAAATTACTGGATTTAATCAAGTGAATAGCTTAAGATCCAAAGCATGTCAAACAAAATTCCAGCAAAGATCCACTTTATTGATGATAAGATCAGCATATGAACTAAATTGATCAAAAGACCGTCAAAATCGAATTTTTAAGCAGCACAATAGAATAGCGTCATCCTCAAAGCAAGAAGAGATACCCTTCCAGGACATTAACAGAATTCAAAACAAAGGGAACACGATGACATTCCACGAGGACTTCTACACTAAATCCCAGATCCCCAATTCAAACTTCCACCATGGCTGCTCCAACTACCGCCTAATTCTACCAAGATCCACCCCAGATCCCATCATAAAACCCTGAGAGAACGAAATTAGCGGCAAAAGGAAAGCAGAAATCGGACCTTTGGTCGCGGATCGGGGTCGAAATCGAAGTTCCAGCCGCGGTAGAAGGGGAAGGAGGGAGAGGAGCTCCTGCCGAGGATCTCGGTGCAATCGGAGGAGGGGGAAGAGGAGTGGAGGGAGAAGGAGGATGAAGAGGATCCTAGGGGGCTGTTCTCCATGCCGGGGAACATCTGGGTGTCGGTGGGCCAGCGCGAGGCGGGGTCCTGGAGCCCCCCGCGCCATTGGAGGACGAAGGCCAAGCAGGCGAGAGCCAGGGGGAGCGTGGTGAGGAGTAGGATAATACGCGAGGAGAAGCTCGGTTGGGCGTTGGCGGAGGAGAAGGCGGCCGGCCTCAGAGAGGCGTTGAGCCCCGCCATTGGAGAGATCGCTCCAGCGACCAAAAGGAGCGGAGAAACAAAAGGACTATCGGGCGACACAGACAACGGAGGATTCTTTTCTCTTAAGAATTTTTTTAAAAAAAAATCTCGTAAATGTTATTGTCCCGCCCGAGTTATTCTATTGCCACGTTTTGTGGCTGTGTGAACCGCATCTAGTTGCTTGGATTGGACGGCGTACTTGCGATATCGATTTCGATTTTTCTTGTTTTCGTTATCTGTACGCTGGAAAATTTGTTTCTCATGGATCGGATTCGCGTCAATTTAAATTTTGTTTCAAGCTCCTATAAACATATAAAGTAGGTATAATTTTGGACAAGTATAAATGTACAGAAAGATATTTAATTATATGGAACTAATGAAAGAGACAAAATACAGCATATATTGCATAGGAGTTAGACACTGAATGGCACTCAAATGAAAAGATGGAGTATATTTTTGAAAAACGTATAAAAGATTTGAGTTTGAGCCACATTACATATTTGGAATAGAAATTCTAGATGTTAAAATAAAGCATATATCCGAGTAAGCAAATCTAATTTTGTTAATTTTGATGGAAATTTTAAAGGTTTCTTTGGTGAAATTAATCTTTATTATTAGATTTACTTAATCTCTTTTGCAAATATAATTTATTTTTTTAATAATTTTGATTATAATATATATATATATGCTCGCGCGCGCATGCATTAATTATTTTTTAATGTTAAGTTAATTAGAGATGGTGATAATAAATTATTTTTTATTGTTAAGTTAATTAGAGATGGTGATAATAACCAATTAGAGAGTTTTTATAAAAAAAACTATTTATTATTGGCAAGTTTATAAAAAAAAACTATTTATGGTGATGATAACCAATTAGAGAATTTTTTCTTACAAAAAAAAAAAAAAAAAAAAAAGTATTCCACACATATACTATTTTATAAAAAATTTAATCAAATATTAATTATTAAGATATTTTTTAACCAAATTTCATATAAAGAAAATTGCCTGCCCTTTCTGGTATTTAAAAAAAAAAATCCTAAAATGAGCCAGCCACCTTAAGAATTTCAAATTAACATGATTTTTCTTTCGCAATCCCGCCACAATATATATATATATACACACACATTATGTTTTAGTAGAATAAAAATTTTCTAATTTACATTTTTTTAATTAGAGGTTTCATTGATCCCAAAAACTTTTATTTTAAAAAATGAAAACTAAGCTTGTACAATAAAAGAAATTTCTGAATTAAAAAGATATCCATAAAATATTATATTTTAAAAAAAATTCCCCGTCGTATTCTCAGTTATTACTTATAATAATGTAAGTCTTGGTTAGAGTCGCTCGTCTCCGACAACGGGAGATCGGTTTCACCAAGGAATAGCTTTGGTAGATCTTCCAAGTTTCATACTGGAAGCGTGAAGGAATCTCAACGTTCTTAACCGTTCACTCCAGAGATTCGGTTTATTAATCTTTGCCCGTTGGTTTACCGCTGCTCCAGCCAGGCTATGCTTTATGGTTCCTCCTTTTTGTTTTAACTTTTCTTTGCTCATTACTTTTGTTGTCGGGTCGGTTTGTAACCGCTGTTTCGTATATGGGACTTTATTATTCCACCAATGGGGCTCTGACACGTTCTAATGTTTCCTTTAATATAATTTCTTCATTTTCTTACCAAAAAAGGAAAAAAAAATGCTCATAGAGCCTTCTTTGGAATATAATTCCATTATATTTTATAATTTCGTATTGATTTTTGATTTTATCCATGGCTTGGAGAGCATATCCCCCGGATTGGAGATACCAATGTATGCTGTCCAGTTTTCTAGCATCATCTGCGAAGAGAGACCAGACCACCAGTGCTTGGGTGATTCTAATAAGTATTATGGTCAGCCAAGCCAGGGGAGGGTGCGGACTCCGGACATTGGTGGCGTTGCTTTCTTGTGGACGCCGGCCATCTCCAATAACCTCCTTGCAGTTGCTTGAGATTCACCATCACTGATTCGTCTCGAGTAACCGGCAGAAATTGATTGGTTTACACCGGACCTCAGGTTAGAAACCACCGAAGAATTTATGCTCTGAAGACTCCATGAGTGCTTTTGCAGATAACAACTGCCGAGGTGAAAACACCAGACTCCTTCAAACCTTGTATGATGATTAATGATGGCCTAAAATAAGCATTGTTAGATATATGGAGTGCAAATTAGCAGTAGTAGGGCATAATATGGAACGGATAGGGTTTTAACTAAGCTTCTTTCATGAATTTGAGAGTGAAAGTTACCATGGGTGTATATATTCGGGTCAAGATAACCCCTTCCTGAGAAGTGTTTCAAATTGAGTTGTTTGTCAGTCCACCCTGGGCGTTCACGGAACCTGAAATGGAAATGACAAGTTTACCAACAAATGTTCGGCATTATGTTGGAATCAGGAAAACGGTGCTTCTGTAGTAGAACAATTGACGCTAGCTGCGCAATAGAAACTAGGTAAAGAATGCAACTAGAGCTACATCAGATGATTATTAATTATATGAAATGTTTTCATGGTAGGAGTCCTTCTAGGATTTCTTTCTTGTGTGTAAAGAGTAGGTCTAATCTACTTCCACATGAAACAAAGAAACCAAGTAACAATAAAATATAGCCACAAATATTGCTTAAGAACAAGAAACCCTTCAAAATGAATTAAAAGAACATTCGACAATTTTGTCACCATTACTCAAAGCATTTTCCCGACAAGATGAGGGTCAGCGATCAAGCTCAGCATGAATTGAGAATATTTATGTGATGATGAACTCGAATATTTTAGGATAATTCAATAATACCAAGAAAGGTGGTTGAGGGAATTACCATCTTAGCATTTCTTCCTTGGTGGCTGTTGATGCAATAATGAAAGCCTACAATGCCGATATGGAAGTTGTCAGCACATGCCATCACATAAGAAACAAAAAACATTTTTAATTTGAAGGTCAGTCAAGATGGCAGATATACTGAATTTCTATTCATCAGTTAAAGATCATGTTAGATAAAAATCACCAGTATGATAATGTTGCTTATGAATGTGCTGACAAGTTCCACAAAGGCTAACTACGATGCATAACTCAAGGCTTGTTAGATATGCTAAACATTATATATGTACATACAACAAATTGACTCATAGAGATAAGTTAATATACATGCACAAACTACATGAAAAATACAGTTAATTTCTTTAGCTTATCTGCAATGGACATTTTAGCTTGTTACAATCATTTATGCATTTTCTCATATGTAGTAAGCTTATAATCATACTTATTCTATAAAATGATATCTCAAGCATATACAGAGTCCTGTAACTGTATCACTCATGATCAATCTTGCACTAACAATGCAGCTTAATTTTTTTCAAGAAACTGGTTGATTGATGAAGCGGGTAACTGAAAAAGAAAAGAACACATAGATATAGATGCTTGATATCCATTGTCCTCAGAACATTACATATCTCAGAAATGGTTAAGCTCTTGGTTCTATTTGCAAATATAAACTTTTAACTTAAGTTGTACAAGTTCACCTGCATAATTTGATCCTTGTTACTCTATATTATGAACATAGTTAGAAGAGACTCTTGAGTTGGTGAAAGAACACTCACATCTCTATCAAACTCCAGGATAAAGCATCTCTTGACATCATCCTTTGTTGGTTTACAGTCACATCTATCATGCCTTGATGCCAAGTCTGAAAATTTAGCATAATCTTACTATGGGGTCTTCATATAATTGTGCCATCTATGTGCACTGTTAGATCGAAGATCTACTTGAATACGTGCAGCAGGTTTCCCATTTCTGTAAGTAAGAAAGTTGTTTGGATTACCACGTGCTGCTTCCTTGTATAAGCCAAAATATGTTTCCTTGGGAAGATGATCATAATTCTTGTTAAACATGGAAACCTATTGGGCCACAAAAAAAAATTGCATATTCAACAGATCATTCTTGACATGTTCCAAAATTCACAAAGACAATGTCCTCGCCACATTGGAAGATGCAACAACAAACCAGATAAATTGATTACCAATATGAGACATCAATTACCTCAGTAAATGAATTTTTAATATCATCTCGTTCTATGCTACTCTCCTGCAATACAAAAAACAAATCAGATCTACAACATGAAAATATCTATTCATATAATAATGGAGGCCTGCTTACATAATTTGGAAAGATAACCGTACCAACATTGCCAGGTACATCTGACAGCAACTGCCTTAAAGAGTACTCTCAGGCACCAGCTGGATGCATTAACTCATCAGTGTCAAGATGGATGATCCAGTCCATACCAGCATCCTTACATGAAAACAAGCAATGGAGAGAATATTGTGTTTCCATTTGAACATCATAGCAAGCTGAGGTGAAGATGCATGTCAAATGATGTCAAAGGATAATGGATGTTAAGAGTAGAATCACCTCTACTGCAATATTAAGCCATAAATGAATGAAACAACTTTAACATACCAGCAACAAAGCAGAACAATAAAGGCCATATGCAATAATTCGGCTAGTCAATCTTGATGAAAAACAAAAAAGGAGAAAAAGCTGCTTGACATGAAAATAGCAATAGAGTTGGCCATACCCATGCCAAAGCAATAGCCGTCTCCATATTCAATGATTGTTTCACAAATAGTCCATAATTGCATGATTGTAGCAGCAGCCTGACAACCCAGTCTCACTCCAGATACAGCTATGGTTCAGAAGAAAACAAATACACATCAGCTGGTATCCAGATGACCGTGACAAAAAGCATTCAGTTAGTAACTGTAAAAGTTCTCTTCAACAAAGTAAAATAAGCTTATCATTGTGTTTGAATTCACATAAATCTGGAAGCAAAACAATGTATCATGCATATATACATATTTTAAGCAACTACAGTCACATACGGTTGTCTGTACTTGCTATATATCTAAGTTATTTTGGTCAACCAAATTATTATTCATTGTAGCCTTCTATGAAGACCAAATCAGGCCAAACATACATGAACCAACCATTTAGCCTGCTTCACCTCGAGCTCACTAGTTCTATAGATGACCTTGACCCCCTCTCATGTAAATGGAAAAGCAGTATCTTCCTCAGAACACCAGTACCCAAGTCAGTGAGGATGGTTAAAGGGAAAAACATAGAGCAAATTCAATTAGGGAAAAAAGAGAAAAAGTTATTATATTTAAAAAAAAATTACGGGAATGGATTCAGGGACTGCTTAAACATTAGATTTTGCAGCCTGCCCTTCTACAAACAGAAAGAAGGATGCAACTCTGATGACTTTGTGATAATACAACCATGGCAGAATTTGCTCCAAACCAGCTGAAGCGCTCATTGTGATACATATCTGCATTAACCAAAATGATGCCCCTAGGGACCATAAGTAAAACTTGTTCAAAAAGTGGAATGCAAGAAAACAGTTTTTGCAGGAAACCATCACTCGAACTCTTTAGCCAAGTTCTCGAAAAAACCCTGTGGCATGACATCCAACAGGTTTCAGAACTATTGCAGAGAAGTGAAAATAGTTTTGTTACCTAAATTCAATGAGAAGCTTGATAAAGGGAAAGTTCGAAGTATGCATTTGATTATTAGAATAGGTTAAGATCCAAAGCATGTCAAACAAAATTCCAGCAAAGATCCACTGTACTGATGATAAGAACAGCATAAGAACTAAATTGATCATAAGACCATCAAAATCGAATTTTTAAGCACCACAAATAGAATAGTGTCATCCTCAAAGCAAGAGGAGATGCCCTTCCAGTACATTAACACTAATGCAAAAGAAAGGGAACATGAAGACGTTCCCCGAGCACTTCTAAACTGAGGCCCAGATCCCCAATTCAAACTTTGACTTCTGCTCCTCCATCCTACTGCCTAATTCTACCAAGATCCACCCCATATCCCATCATAAAGCCCTGAGAGAACGAATACTCATTTGTGTGTACATGCAAACGTGCGTGACTGTTTGTTCCTTGATTATAGAGTATCTTTTTCTTCTATTTTTGGCTTCAAGTTTAACTAATTTACCATGTTGTCTTATAATACTCTCCGAATATAATGGTAAACCATGGAGGTAGTCAAACTATTTAGGCAGTAAATAGAAAATATCTTTTGAGAAGGGTAAATGGAAAATATCAAATGATTTATGTGGTCGATTGGATTATCACGGCAGAGCTTCTAATGTTGGAAAATTTTTGTATGAAAAGCTAGAGGGCAAATGAAGAGTAATGCACCCCCACTTTTTCTCATGCCAGTCACTCTTTTCATAAAAAGACTTTTTGGTAGAGAGCACTTGGGATATCCCTGTTCATCATGGTATTTCTTTTTCATTAAAATTACTATTTGGTTCTGTTCCCAGTTGGTCTTGCCCTTCTTCCCCATACTCCTATAAGACTTGTTCCTATAGGAAAAAGACCGTTTTCATCTCTGGGTTGCTTTGGCCAAAGAGAATCAACCCAGTTCTTTCTGAGGAAATACATTTGCAATTAGATGATGCAAGACCCCCAAAAAAATCTATACAATACATTCCCAGCACTAAGAAAAGTTCATAATGTTGATAAATGACGGAAGCATCTCCTAAACAAACCAATAACCATCTTGCAAATTGCGATCCTGTTCAAGAACATGCAACTCAAGATATGGAAGTGGACCACAAAAACTCATTCTCTAATAAGTCGCCATGCCAAACAGTTTATGGTTTTATCATTATTGCATGGATCATTGCACAAAAAAAAAGGGCCTTCCTTTTAACATTTTGGAACTCCGAGTTTATAACGCAGATGCATCCAGTTGGATTGAAGTCCTGTGCATTCTCCATCAAATATAGGGTTTGTCCGTGATAGGATGTACCTTTTGCTTTTTTCAAAATTGAAAACTTATCTTCCAATTGTAGGATAGCATTGGATGCAAAGGTAATTTTGCTTCAAAAATCATGGAACACACCATCCTGTTTTCTAAAGAACTACTGCCTTGGCTGTTGAGGAAAAATAACAGCCTTCCTAAGATTATCAGATATTTCATACATAAACAAAAGATTCCAAATCCCTGGAATACAAGTATATACGCAAAACTAGTTTTTGGTACCCATGATTCCTTTTTTTATTTTTTTGATAAAGGCGTTGCATTCATTTCAAGGAACGAGAATGAATACAACCAAGAAAATCGGAAAGGATAATGTCCCTAAACTGTACAGGAGCAGAATGCTAGACCAAACAATAGAAACAATATGGAAAGCAACGTAGGAGGCTACCCAATCAGCTGCTGAGTTAGCCTCTCGATAAACATGCCGAACCGCTAAGTAGGCACGATCCCGGAGCAGCAAGCCGATGTTCCGAATGATAGGATGTGGCGATGGAGCTGTCGGCGACTATCTAATCCAAGAAACAACAGTCGCCAAGTCCTCCTCAATAATCAAGAAGTCCAAACGAAGGACCTGCCGAGCGAATCTAATGCCTGCCCAAGCAGCATATAGCTCCGCTCTAGGGACAGAAGAGACATGGACCGAGAAACCACCTACAGCCAGAAAGCTAAGATGCGAGCCGCGAATGACAAATGCAGCTCCCTCGTGTCTATCCTAGAGACTCCCATCAAAGTTGACAGCGAAGAAATGCGAAGGGGGTTCCCAAGAGATGAACACCATACGGGATGCTCGAAGAGCAGAAGAGAAACCCCAGATCTTCGAAGACCTCGTTGTTGAGCTTTGATACTCCGCGGCACAAGCCCGAGCCCTCTCCAGAACCATGGTGGGAGAAGAGATAACATAATTGAAAAGAATCTGGTTCTTGGAAAGCCAGATGTGGTAAACAACATAAGCAGGAATAGAAGAACCAACCTCGGCAGGGGCCAAGTGCAAGTGAGTCATGAAGAGATCATCTACGTCGTCAACCTGCCGGAAGGTCACATGGAATTTTGCCATCCTCCACACAACCGCAGCCCAGTGGCACAGGAAGAGGGCATGGGCCTGCATCTCACAATCGAACCCGCAGATAGGATAAGTAGGAGAGAAGGATAGACCTCTTGAGTTCAAAAGATCTACAGTAGGAAGGCGATGCCAGGCAAGTTTTCATAAGAACATGGAAACCCTAGGGTGGACCGGTAAAGACCAAATCCACCCAAAGTCCCGCGGCAAAGTAGGCTTCGAGCCCAAAATAGTCATCAGATGAGACATCAGTATCCGGGTGAAAGTTGACCGTCTCCAGACTCTGGTATCAGGACAAGAAAAAATCGACAGAATAATGGATAAAACTCTGAGGCCGAGGATGTCCCCAAAGATGGCAGTAAGAACCCTGTGATCCCACTCGGTACGACTCGGAAGGAAGAGATCGACGATAGAGATCAAGTCCGGCGTATGCGAAGATATAAAGGTCGGCCACTTGATCAGAGAAATATCTGAAATCCAGGGATCCTGCATAAATCTGATGGTAGAGCTGTTGTCGATAACCCACGAAAGTAGAGTAATAAACGGTGCCCTGGAAATCATCTCTCTACATATCGTTGAGCACTGCCTCGGCCGATGGTGTGAGTTATCAGGATTGAGAAAGATATCACCGTATTTGGCTTGCATAATAGAGGAGCACATGCTTTGAGGACACAAAAATCTGGCAACAAACCTAGCTATCAGAGCCTCCCTCCTGAGCTTAAAAGAATGAATCCCCAATCCCCCTTGGTGAGTCGGTTGACAGACAATATCCCATCTTAGTAGGTGAATCCTCCGGCGGTCCAAAGAAGAATCCTAGAGAAAAGCACGGATCATCTGTTCCAGCTTGAGGATGACTGTCTTCGAGATTATGGAATTGGAAAGGAGATAAATAGGGAGAGAGGTGAGAACTGAATGAATAAGGGTGACCAGTCCCATAAAAGATAGGGATCTACCCTGCCAGCCCTCAATCCTCTCCCAGACAGCCATCACCAGCGAAGCACAATCCCCCTGCTAAGCCTAAAGCCGGAAATAAAAACACCCAAATATAAGAGCGGACCACCTCGCTCCGCCACGCCAAGAACATCCCTGATCCGGTGTCGCAGTCTGGCCGGGGTCTTTGGACTGAAGTAGATACCTGATTTAAGAAGATTTACCCTCTGTCCCGAAGCCAAAGAAATACTTCTCTATCACTCTGCGAAAACCATTGGCACAGAGAACCGAAGCCCGTCAAAGGAGCAAGCAGTCATCTGCAAACAAGAGATGCGAGATCGAAGACGCAGCAAGGGTAATAAATCTGATGGTAGAGCCGTTACCGATAACCCACGAAAGTAGAGTAATAAACGGTGCCCTGGCAATCATCTCTCTACATATCGTTGAGCACTGCCTCGGTCGATGGTGTGAGTTATCAGGATTGAGAAAGACATCACCGTATTTGGCTTGCATAATAGAGGACCACATGCTTTGAGGATACAAAAATCTGGCGACATGCCTAGCTATCAGAGCCTCCCTCCTGAGCTTAAGAGAATGAATCCCCAATCCCTCTTGGTGAGTCGGTTGACAGACAATATCCCATCTTAGTAGGTGAATCCTCCGGCGGTCAGAAGAAGAATCCTAAAGAAAAGCATGGATCATCTGTTCCAGCCTGAGGATGACTGTCTTCGGGATTATGGAATTGGAAAGGAGATAAATAGGGAGAGAGGTGAGAACTGAATGAATAATGGTGACCCGTCCCATAAAAGTTAGGGATCTACCCTGCCAGCCCTCAATCCTCTCCCGAACAGCCGTCACCATCGGAGCACAATCCCCCTGCTAAGCCTGAAGCCGGAAATAGGAACACCCAAATATAAGAGCGGACCACCTCGCTCCGCCACACCAAGAACATCCCTGATCCGGTGTCGCAGTCTGGCCGGGGTCTTTGGACTGAAGTAGATACCTGATTTAAGAAGATTTACCCTCTGTCCCGAAGCCAAGCAATACTCCTCTATTACTCTGCGAAAACCATTGGCACAGAGAACCGAAGCCCGTCCAAGGAGCAAGCGATCATCTGCAAACAAGAGATGCGAGATCGGAGAAGCAGCAAGGGTAGAAAGATACGGCTGGATCACCGAGTCCTGCACCACTATCCCTGAAGATAGAGGACAACCTTGATGGAGCCTGATTGTAGATGAGAAATAATCCATGGAAGAGCCATTAACCAGAATTGAGAAGGAAGGTCGGATAATACATTAATTAGAATAGAGAAAGAAGGTCGGATAATACATTACATAATCCTCGAAGTCCAAGCACGATGAAAACCGAAGTCTTCCAAGGCTTTGAGCAGAAAATCCCAATTGACACAATCATAGGCCCTCTCCATGTCGAGTTTAATTACCATGAGACCCCGGCACTGAGAAGCCCGATGAAGATCATACATAAACTCCTGGACAATGAGCACATTGTCCGATATACTCCGGCCAGCAACAAAAGCATCATGTTCCCTGCTGATCAACTGGGGAAGAATAGGTTTCATTCTGTTGGCCAAGAATTTAGTACAAATCTTATAAAGGGTGTTGCATAAGCTGATAGGACGATAATGGCTGGGCTTTGAAGCATCTGAGCGCTTTAGAATAAGAACAATATGAGTTTGCTTCCAATTATCCGGTGTTGCCGCCAAGATTATCGTGGCCCGTAACTGCAGTCGATGTCGAATCGTCCCTCGTCCTCTCCGGGTTGGCCGGCACTTCAGGATCTGCAAAACAGGAGTTAGTGACCCGGACCGGGAATTCCGGCGGGAGCACTCCGACGCCCAAGTCAGTGACGATCCAGGGAAACAGATCCTCCTGGTCGAGCCCCTCGTGATGGACTCCACGCTAGGAATGGAAATTATGTGAGTAGAGTGAGAGTGGGGTGCAGGTGTGGCGGGAAAGGTGATGGCCGAGGCGGATGGATCCTCCTGTGTGGCCTCCTTCCCCTTCCCCCCTTTGCTCGGAGCTTTTTCTGTTTAGCTCCGGTTGCTGTTGTGTTGTTTGTTCGTTACCTTCTTCCTGAGTGTGTCAAAGGTTCTTTTAAATCTGGACGATCGTTGAATGCCTACCTCGGGATCTCCCATGTGCTGTCAGGCACGTGCAGCGGCGTTCCATGCTGCGGATGGGACGTCTCTTTCGATACATACTGTCAGGAACTTGTAACAGCATTTCGTGCCGTGGACGGAACGTCTTTCCTGGTTGGTGGTGAGGAAACTGCTGTGCATTCTGACATTCCTTCCGGTCATTCCATTCTGGGAAGCCTAGCAGTGTCTTAATTGGGGGGACTTCTCCCTCTCCTGGTGTAAGCGGCACTCACAGGCAGTTATTATGATTTAACGGGTACTTCTTCATGGCCCTCGGGTGGCCCGCCGGTGCCCCGGGGAGGTGGCTCCGCTCTTTTGGTGGCCGGCGGCGTTGTCCGAGGTGGTTGCCAAGCTGTGGAGCTAGAACTCGGCTCCGGCCCGGAGGGGGCCTGACCTCGACTTCGGAGAAGCTTGAACCGGTGGAGGGCTCGACTCCTGCTCAGAGAGCTCGACCTCGAAGGGGCTCAGCCCGATGGAGGAGGGCCGAGCTCGACTCCGGCATAAGGGGCCCGACCACTGAGGGGCTCGGTCCAGCGAAGGAGGTCAGCACGCGACCCCTGCCCAAAGGGCTCGACCTCGAGGAGGCTCGCTCTAGTGAAGGGGATCGCTCGGCTCAGGCCTAGACGACCTGAGCTTGCGGGCGTCGACCTGGCAGAGGATAGAGCTCGGATTCGACAGATCAGGAGAACTCGGCTCGACAAAGGAATCCGAGATTGAGTGTCCACCGTGGCAGCTTTTCTGACATGGCATCTGATAGGGATCACACGTCAGCCTTCCGCTATATCATCCGGCATTTTTCCAAAGATAAAAAATAATTTGACAGCAGAAATAATGTCGAGTGGAGAATATCACAGTGAGACCTAAAAAAGAACGAAGAAAATCCATCTGAACCTGGAGCTTTATCCTTCCCAAGCGACCACGTAGCAGATTTGACCTCCTCCTCGGAAACCTAGGCAAGGAGCATAGCGTTTTGCACAGCCAAAACAGAAATCATAGCAGGATAAGAAGAAGGATAGTGAGTGAGGCGGCTTGGAGCCGTCCATGATTCCTTCGAGAAAAAACATATTAAACAACTAGCAGTATGAGAATCACATGATATGCAGATGATGATTTATACTGAAACTTAACATATCAAAGGCCAAATAAGCAGGTGCATACATCTAAGTGATCAAAACAATTTTATACAGGAAAAAAAAGCCTACTAAGAGAGCAAGACGATGACTGCATTCACATATAATTGAAGAATGCCCAAATGAATCCTATATATCAACAGCAGCAGTGACAACAATTTAGGTAATAAGTTCCCAGCTCTAAGAAGGTAGCCATAGTGTCATACAAGTTTCAATGGTCAACACCCATCGAATTTCAACCATTTGGAAAAAAAAAAAAGAGTACATTAAATGGGGATTACCGAAGTTAAGTTGGAATGCATACAGATTTGTAATAAAGGATATGGCACAGACCTTCATACATGACACTCTCAGCTTCAAATCAGTGTAATCTTTGACTCTATTTTTCTAACTGAACAAATCTTGGTCAAGCATCAATCTGAGAATTTCCCTTCCTCTTCTATACTATGCTGGAAGAGTCATGCGATGTATTGCTCTCCTTTCCTCTTTTCAAAAAAATTGCTTTTATTATTATCCTTGTCCTTTGTTCTGGAATCATTCCTTTTGACCTCATCTTGCTATAGTACTGAAAAGCCTCATCTAACTTCCCTTGTTTGTGAAGTCCATGAATCATAATGGTGTAAGACCGCTGATCAGGGCCTAATCCACTTCTCTCCATCTCAGCCCATACAGACTGAATACCTCTTTGATATTTCCACTGCATATACAGGTTTAATATCAAATTGTAGGTATCACCATCAATTTTGCAACCAGTTCTTACCATTCTATACAATAAATCTGTAACCTCTTCTGATTTCTTAGTCGTTTTTAAAATATAAGAGTAGGTTCTAGTATTTGGGAGGCAACCCTTTTGTTCCATCTCATCCAAAAGTTCATATACCTTTTCCATCCTCCTTATCTTACAGAGGTGCTTTATGAGAGAATTGTAGGTTGCTACATCTGGGTGGCAACCAGGCTCGTCCATTTCACCAAAAATTTGAAGGGCTTCTGGAATTCTTTTCTTGAAACATAATGCATCGATAATGCAATTACAGATCGTCACATCTGGCTGACACCCTTCCTTCCGCATGGAAGCGAACAGTTTCACAGCAGAACCTAGCTTCCCAGCCTTGGTCAAAGAATTAATGAAAATGCCATATGTGACCACATCTGGTTGGCACTTGGATGAGATTATGTCATTCCAAAACCTTTTAGTATCATGTAAGCTTCCCAACACACACCAACCACTAAGAATTATGTTTCTGCTCCTTATAACAGGAGGGAACTCACCTTGCTTCTTAAGAAAGAGAACTTCTGCCTCTTCAACATGTTTGTATCTGCAGAGAGACATCAAAAGTGTCTGGAAAGCAACCATGTCAAGCTCAAAGCCATAATCTTTCCTCTTATAAAACATATCAATAGCTTCTTGTAGCTTATGAGCACCTGCATATCTGTTTAGTAGAATTGAAAAAGTTTTCTCATTGATGATGGAGATGCCTCTCTTTTTGGCAATTTCATCAAACACTTGACTCATTCGCTTGATCTGTTTCATCCTACCAAGAATATCAAGAATCTCATTGAAAACTCTTGATCCATGAGCATAACCTTGTTGGGAGGATGCCCAATTAAAAAAGGATAATGCAAGCTTCCAATCGGATCGATGCCTCCGAAGGACCTGCACAACCAAGTCCTCGCTGAGTGAAGGCACAAACTGATTGAGGGCTGACTCTAGCTCACTTGTGCTTTCATGGGACTTCAGAATTTCTTGTATCATGGCAGCATATTTAGCGATCGAATCATTGTCAGATGCTGTGCGATCAGCATTAAGCAGTGAATTGCTCTCAATTCGTGAAAATGAATCAATATGACATAATCTAGATTGCGTATAGATGCCTGAAAAACTTCTTGCATAGAAATATTTGCAGGGAACATATCTGTTAGAAAGAATATTCTGGAAGCGACCGGATACTCCTTCAGACCTAACAATTTTCCATCCCAATTCATCTTGTCTACATGATGTGGAACTTGGAAATAGAGAAGATGTCCGTTTAAGTAGATAACCATTGCCGCTAAGCAGTTTGTTTTCTGATGCAAAATAATAGATTACGTAACAATCAGCAAGTAAAAAACAAAGGACACTGAAATTTCATACATGCATAATCTATAATCTATAGAAAGTAGAAGAGATCATAAAGTATTAAAAATATATATTCTAGCAGCAATTTGCAAAGGAAAAAAGGGGGGGGAAATGCAGGATTGGACCACAAACTCGAATTCAAGAAAAAAAAAAAAAGATTTTTTGGGAAGAGTGGCAAGAGATAGTTTTCATAAAACCCGACAGCAAAAAGGAAGCAAAATGGAAGAAATTTAAAGGAAATTACCGAAGCTGGAGGTGGAAAAGAGCAGCCTGGACTTGGAGACCCAAGAGAAGGGCATTGGAGACTTCAACCGCAGCAAGAGGCCGATCAAGTAATGAGACACGAGAATAAAAGGAGCAACAGTTTTTCTGTCGCCTATCTTCGATCATCCTAATAAAATTAACCTCTTTGTCCAATCGCCTTGAACTTTCAGCGGCCAAAAAGCAATAAAATCGCCTATGGGAAAAAATAAAACCAACCTGAGAGAAGAAAAACGCATCACAACAAGTCAAATCTCGCACTTTCTGGGATGGGTCTCCATAACCTTAAAACCTCCCTTAATTCTAAAAATCTTGAGTTGTTTGCAATGGAAGAAACGCAGATTCGTGGCCGACGTACCAACCATAGATAATCCCTCGAGCCAAGGAAGGACAAATATCTAGAATGGATCTTCCTTTATGTGGATACTAGAATTAATTGAAACGGGTGGGGTTTCACATGCTATTCATGAGGGTAGGGGTTGCAACGGGTTGGGTTTGAATTGGGTAGATCAGTATCTGTACCCGTTCGATGATAAAAAAAATTACATTAGCACCTGACTGATATCTATCGGGTTGGATAAAATAAATAATACGAGTTAAATCGAGCATACCCATCTTGTCTTGGATCAAATTGAATCGGGTTTGGGTCAGAACGGGCCGGGTTTCAAACAAAAAAAATCTCCAAATCCTACAAAATTCCCAGATCCTACGTGCTTCTACCAAGGAACCAACTCACACACTCAAATAAATAAATAAATATCAATGCCACCGGAACCTAAGAAACCCATCCAAACACTCCGATGCTCTCGTTTCCCGTATATCTCCGAAAAAAGTAAATGAAATGAAAAAAAAAAAGGGAAAGTGATAAGAAAATAAAAAATGACAACCTGTAGGAAAAGGTCTTACCTTTCAATTTTTTCTGTTTTTCCTTTGATTTGTCCTTCGTTTTCTCCCAGTTTTCCTTCTGTTTTTTCCGTCCTCAAGAGTCTCAATCGGGGGGAGGCTTGAAGAGGCGGAATTGGGAAGCTTTGACGGTTGCTAGGCGCCTTTCCCCCGGATTTTCTCCTGTATTTTCCGTCCTCAAGAGTCTCAATCGGGTGGAAGGTTTGGAGCGGCCGAAAAGGGAAGCTTTGACCGTGGGTGGGAGTGGGAAGCTGGGAGCGGTTGAACAGGGGAAGCTTTGACGTGGGTTGGAGGCTTGAAACGGTGGGTTGGAGGTTTGGAGCGGCTGGATAGCGAGGCTTAGCTTAAACGATGGCTAGGGTTTTGTGCTAGGTATATATATATATATATTTGGAGCGGCTGGATAGCGAGGCTTAGCTTAAACGATGGCTAGGGTTTTGTGCTAGGTATATATATATATATATATATATATAAAATAACCAGCGAGTCAATTGATGACGCGCAGGCTAATGTAAACTCGTCATCTCATGGTTGGTGGATTACGGTATAGCGTGTTCGACCAGAGCAGAACTGATGCCCCTCTTTTGGCGCCAACGCCTCGTCTTGCCGCCAAAATCACACCGCCAATAGGTCCTCGAATCGCAACAGAGGGAGCGAGTTGGGCCGAGCGAGCGAGAGGGACAGAGAGATGGATGCGTTTGGGGGATTTTTCGTCGACGAGAAAGCTGTCCGAGTGGAGAACATCTTCCTAGAATTCCTCAAGAGGTACTCAAGATTTTTTTTTCTTTTCTTAGGGTTTTATCTTCTTTTCTTGGGGTTTCCGTTAGATTTGATCTCGTATGCTTCTTCTTGTTGATATGTCTAAGGTTCAAACTTGATCCCAATGCAATGGAGCCATTCTACGAGTCGGAGATCGAGGCAATGAGGTCCAAGGAATCCACTACCATGTTTGTGGATTTCTCTCATGTCATGCGCTTCAATGACGTTCTCCAGAAGGCCATTGCGGAGGAGTACCTCAGGTCAATTATTGTTTCCTTACCCCTTCCTTTGGTTCCGATTCACAGACATGGTATTAATTTAGCTCATTTTTACCAGATTCGAGCCCTATCTGAGAAATGCTTGCAAGAGATTCGTGGTGGAGCACAAATCAAG
Organism: Areca catechu; assembly: GCA_021397845.1. NCBI lineage: Eukaryota > Viridiplantae > Streptophyta > Magnoliopsida > Arecales > Arecaceae > Areca > Areca catechu. The sequence continues at coordinate 167,732,636 of CM038042.1, read as the reverse complement.
CGAGAATAGGCCTGCCATCATCTCCGATGACAGCCCTAATAGAGACATAAATGTCGCATTCTATAGCATCCCACTGTTGAAGAGGTATTGCCGGTTCTTTGATTTTTTTTTTTTCGGGATACCTTTTCCTTCCATCGGTTGGAAAGTTGCTTCTTTTACTAGTATTACTTGCTTGGAAAACTGGAATTGTCGTAGACTGAGGGATCTGACGACATCAGAGATTGGAAAGCTGACCTCAGTGATGGGGGTGGTAACACGGACAAGCGAGGTCCGACCTGAGCTCCTCCAAGGGACATTCAAGTGCCTTGAATGTGGTGGAGTTGTAAAGAATGTGGAACAGCAGTACAAATACACAGAGGTAAATTTAGCTAATTCCATTTTCATCTATCATATAATTATTATCAGATGATCCTGATTTCATGATATGTTCGTTTGTTGTACAACTTTATCGAAGGAAAAAAAAAACAATGTCTTTCATAAGCTATTTTTCCAATTTCAAGGTATTAGTGAGTCGATTATAATCATATTGATTGTCATTTTCTTTAGCCCATAATCTGCATGAACGCAACATGTGCAAACCGAACTAATTGGGCACTGCTCCGGCAAGAAAGCAAGTTCACAGATTGGCAGAGGGTACGGATGCAAGAAACATCAAAGGAGATACCTGCTGGGTCTCTCCCACGTTCCCTGGATGTCATCCTCCGGCATGAGATTGTTGAGAAGGCTAGGGCCGGAGACACGTGAGCTTGCTTACTGCTTAAGGTTTTTTGTAACCAACATATGATATTCAGTTTTTTTCTAATGCTTACATTTCGAACATTTCTAGGGTCATCTTCACAGGTACTTTGGTTGCCGTGCCAGATGTGATGGCATTGACTTCACCCGGTGAGAGAGCAGAGTGCAGGCGAGAGGCTCCTCAGCGTCGGAATGCATCTGGCGGTCATGAAGGCATCAGGGGCCTGAGGGCTCTGGGAGTAAGAGACCTCTCCTATCGCCTTGCTTTCATTGCAAACTCTGTGCAGGTTTGAATATTTTTGAGCTGCAAATTTGGAATCCAATTTTTTGTTACTGCTCTTCTAATCTAGTGTTTTCTTTTCTTTGTATTCCATTCTTCTGGTGTTTAGCTTGCAGATGGTCGAAGGGATGGTGACGTCAGGGACAGGAGGATGGATGGTGATGACAATGATAAACAGGAGTACACGGTAGGTATATTTCATTTCATTGATTTTCTCTACCTGACAATTTTTGTTCATGCTTCTATACTGCTCCAAGGTCAGAGTTGAGAATTGCAGGTCATGGTTTAAGACCTTGTCATGTGAGAATTATTGTCCAATTAGCTTTTACACTTAGTCAGCCGTTATGGACCTTCATGATCTTTTTGAATGTCCTAAGCACCATTTTCTTTTTCATTTACCTTGTCCAGTTTCAACATTTATCTGGAGATTTTTTTTTGTCCAGGTGGTAAGGATAATATGAGTCTTCCATGTATTTAATATGAATTTCTTTTGTTTTTTTAATCTTTAGGTCCTACCTTTTGCACAGTCTCCAACCAGAGCACCTTGTACCATATTATGTTTACGCCCACTGTTTTTGTTTTTGCGTGCTTGAAAACATCATACAGTATTATTCTCAAGCTAGCATGCACCATTTTTTTCCACCACCTGGTCTTGCTAAAGATTTACCTTTTTATTTGACTCTCTTAATTTTCTCTGGCAGCAAGAAGAGGAAGATGAGGTTATGAGGATGAGGAACACTCCTGATTTTTTCAATAAACTAGTAGATAGCATATGTCCCACTGTTTTTGGCCATCAAGAAATAAAAAGAGCAGTACTTCTTATGTTGTTGGGTGGTGTGCACAAGTTAACCCATGAAGGAATCAACCTTAGAGGTGATATCAATGTGTGCATTGTTGGAGATCCGAGTTGTGCTAAGTCTCAGTTTCTAAAGTATGTATATCTTCATCTTTGGCTATTCCAGACAGCTTGTTTTCTTCATAGATGTGACATTTTGATTAATCAACTTAGTTTTGCAGCATTGGAACCACCAGCTGATCACAGCCATCAATATTAGCTATTAAATCTAAACAATACCACTATAAATATTTAGGCCCATGAAAGATGGAACTAGATGAATGTAACTTGTTTGGTCCAATTTAGATGGTTAGGGCTCCTAAAAAAGCCCTAACATTTATTTGAAAGCCCAGCTGGTTGAATAATTAAGATTGATGATCTGCTAAAACACGAGTCAATAACATGCCTATGAACTTGTCTATTGTTCCATCCAGATGCGCGCACCCTTATGCATAAAAAACAATGTTCTATTTCCTTGTTCTCCGTTTATTATTTCACAATGCTCATTTAACTATGTTTATTTGCACAGTTATTGTCAATTGATGTATACTTACCCATCAATGTCCATTCAACAGGTATGCCACCAGCCTAGTTCCCCGATCTGTTTATACATCAGGAAAATCCTCATCTGCTGCAGGTTTGACAGCAACAGTGGCTAAAGAGCCTGAGACTGGCGAGTTTTGTATTGAGGTATTTGTTTTTGGCAATAGCTATTCTACAGCTTTTTAACTTATCACATCTAATTTAATACGGATCTCAGAAGTGAAATTACAATTATGTGCCATGGTGAGCATGACATGTTGAGAAAAATGATATACATGTACACTTGCCCTTGAAAAGTTATCATGGATCTGCTGTTTGCAAACATCTTCTGTGGAACAATGACTGAGTCTAATTAGAGGATGGCTAAAACATTTTGGCATTTGTTCTTTGCTCGGTTAAGTTATCAGTTGCAATGCCTTTTCCACAAAAAAAGGCAATGCCTTTTCTTAAATCTGAAAATCATTATTAAATTATATGGTCTAGACTGCATGTGCATGAAGTTTAGCCTTGTTTTTAATTGATTGTTATTTTGTATGGTATATGTTTTGCTTTTATGGGTAGCTGCACTGATGCAATTTTCTGCTAGAGCATCTTGGCATTTCTTGTTTTCTCTAGCTAGTCATCAGATGCAATACTCTTTTTTTGCTTAAATGGACAAAATGTCATTGTGCAATAACTTTGGATCATTACTAAGTTTTAAGGTCTAGATTGTGGGTTTATCAAGTTTTGGCAGTTTTAAATTGACTGCTACTTTTTATGGTATATTTTTTGCTTTTACAGGCGGGTGCATTGATGCTGGCTGATAATGGTATATGTTGCATTGATGAATTCGATAAAATGGATATAAGGGATCAGGTAGATCTTTTTACTGCAATTGCTTTTGTATTTGTAACAAGTTGAGTGTGCGGAGTCAGAGTGCTGACTTCTGTAGTTGTTTGTAAGGTTGCCATACATGAAGCAATGGAACAGCAGACCATAAGTATCACAAAAGCAGGAATACAAGCCACATTGAATGCTAGAACCTCCATTTTGGCAGCTGCAAATCCTACTGGAGGACGCTATGACAAGTCAAAACCACTCAAGGTATGCCTTTCTCACAGCAATTTTGATATTTGCTATCTAGGTAGAAAATAATTGTCTATAATTTCATTTTTACTTATTATGAGTGACAGTAGCAAATGATGTTATGGATTTTGTTTAAACTTTAATAGGTTTCTGATCCTTATCTGTGATCTTTACATCATACCTAAGGAGTTGTTCTATGCAACTTTTGAATTAAATCATGACAAACAATTTTGATTTCTCTTTCTTCTGTACAGTACAATGTGGCCCTTCCTCCTGCTATTCTTTCAAGGTTCGATCTAGTATATGTTATGATTGATGAACCAGATGAAAACACTGATTACCATATTGCCCACCACATCGTGAGAGTTCATCAGAAACGTGAAGATGCACTTGCCCCTGCATTTACCACTGCAGAGTTGAAGCGTTATATCACATATGCAAAGTCGTTGAAACCTCAGGTATGTTACTTTCCTTGTTTATGGGGCCTTCTTTACTTAAAACAATCTGTGATCTTCTCCATGACTTAATTTTTGATTGGGCTATGTAAATGCAGCTGAGCTTAGAAGCAAAAAAAGTGCTAGTAGAATCATATGTAACTCTTCGCAGAGGGGACAGTACTCCTGGAACCAGAGTTGCTTACAGAATGACTGTTAGGCAGCTGGAGGCATTGATAAGGCTTTCTGAAGCCATTGCTCGTTGTCACTTGGAGAAAGTGGTATGCATTTTTTTCCTCCCACTGTCTTACTGTGCATTATATCTGTATGTTTCTCAACTACATGGATAGTTATGCAAGTCTTTCCTCCCACTCTATTATTAAGTGGGCCAAATTTTGTGATGCTATGAGTTTTCTGCTCATTCTCTGTAGGTGTTCTTTTAATAACTTATTTACTCTTTTTTGGGTTAATTTTTTCAGGTTCTTCCAGCACATGTTCGCATGGCAGTAAGGCTGCTAAAAACATCCATTATCAGGCAAGAAAATTTTCTGTTCTTCCACTTGCATTATGTTCTTTTTTCTTCTAATGCTTAAATTTAATATAAAACATTGTATGCAGTGTTGAATCAAGTGAAATCGATCTTTCTGATTTCCAAGATCATGAAGATGGTGATGGGAACAGAGCTTCTGATGAAGCTGCTGCAGATCCAGCTCCTGGAAATGTTGATCCAGTACCAGAAAATGAAGGTGGACTGTTTTATCGATATAATCAATAGATCATTTGATAATGAATTTAATATCATGATATTAATTGCTTATATTTTAATGCAAACATCTTAATAGGTAATGAACAAGGGGCCGAGAGTCGACAGAGGAAGAAACTGGTTATAACAGAAGATCATTTTCAAAGAGTTACTCAAGCTCTTGTCATGTGCTTGCGGCAGCATGAAGAGGCAGTAATGCAAGATGGTATGATGAACTCTATTGCCATGTATTTTTCTTTCTTTTTTGCTCTTTTCATAGTTGTTATATTTTACCCTTTCGTTTAGAATTATGAACAGTCTTTTTCCATTGGTTGAAAATGACATTAGTCTATTGCATCATGGACATTGTAACCCTCAGGTCATCTGATTACGGATTTAGCCCCCTTTTTTTTTATCATAGCTTATGCTTTACTAGAAACTATTCTGCTTGATGAATCGAAAGTGATTCATTCAGAGGTGATGGTAAACAATATATATGGTCACATGTTCACCCTCATGCAGGCCATGTCAAAACAGAAAAACAGAACCATAAAATTGTGGGCTTAAATTTACTGAAATATGTGAAGATCCACAATAAAATATCAGCTTGGATGATTTTATTGGATAATGTATTCTCTGGGTTACCTTCACTCACATCGCCCGTGAACATGCACATCTTGTAGCGTGACTGATTAATGACCTGACAAAAACATGCATATTTGTGTGATTGTAAATGAACGTGCAGAAAATACAGCTATTGTTGGATGAAAATAACTATATGTAAACATGTTGCATTGTTGGCTCCCACGAGCATCTTCCAATGAGTTTGGAAGGCAATAAAGAGTGTTTTAGGAATTTAATATGTGAACCATCCTACTTTTAGGTTAAAGGCATGATTGGTATTTTTGAAACTAAGACCATGATTAATTGTTTGGTGTTTCAATGCTCCTACTATAGGAGCACCATGATATATTGAGAAAAGCTAATCTTTAAATTTTTATTGGAAAAGTTCTACTTAAGTTGGCCTGCATAATATTGTGAACTAAGAATGGGGATGGCAATATTTTAAAAAGACCGCAGGCAGCAAAGGGTGACCATGCCTAGGTGGGTGCCTAGAGGTCATGTCAAAAATAATAATTTTGAAACTAAAATAAATAGTGAGAAATGTTTTAAAAAAATAAATACAGTACAAAAGATGAAACATGACATATCAAATAGGATGCGGTAAGTTATAATCCAAGAAAATGAAACACAGCATATCAAATAAGATGCAGTAATTCAATCTGAAGTACCATCTTGAAAACATTCAATCTCAGGCTTCATACTCAAACCTGATCCAAACCATCAAGGCAGACACTTAGGCGACCAAGAAAGCCCATTTTTTTTGGTAATCAATAAAAGATGGTGTTTTTGTTGGAGGATTAGTGCAACATCTTTTCAAAGAATAGATTGCATTTATACCTTTTTGGTTTCCCACCTTGTAAATGGAATATACCTGCTGTATTTGGGGATTTAGTTTCTTTAAATTTACATAGTAGACCAAGCCCTAGTATTTCTAGGAGTGTAAATTTGGGAAGCTTTAGGCACTCCCTACTTGTAATGGAAACTTTGGCACTAAGGCAAAAAAATTACATAAAATTATCTTGCTTCTCTTCTTAATTGGCTTTAAGGTTCCTGGATAATCCTTAAGGTCAGGTTTGTTGACTGCAGAGTTGAAATGCCCAGACAGCTTCATAGTCTTATTGACTTGAAGCATTCTTTTAGTGGGTATAAGAATTCATTTACTTTACATGCACTAATAAACATATACACATGCATCCATGCCTCTAATCATATTTAATCCTTCAATGTAAATATATGTCATGTAATAATTATGTTATGTTTTTCTTTGCCTGTATTTTCAGCAAGTAATTTTCTTTGAGGAGAGCTCTTCCTAAGGAGATATTACAAAGGACTCTTCTCACAAAACTATGGACATATTTGTATAAATTATTTTCAAGCAAGTTAAGCCACTTGCCTCTCAACTTTCAAAAGGCATGCTTTTAAGCACAGATTTGTTGAAGATATTTTAGCACTAATTCTCTGATAGCTTTTATCTAGTTCCATTGTCTACCATGTTTAGGATTTGTTATTGTAGGCATGGCCAAACAGCCATAAGCAAATGTTATCTAAATCCCAACCAGATCTCATTTTTATCAATATTTTTGGGAGATACTGTGAGAAATTAACTTTTTTTGGTTTGGTCAGTGCTTTGGGTCATCTGGAGGTTCAAGTTAAGTTACAGTTCCCGACTCAAGTGATAGCTCTTTTCCCTTCTCCAATGTGTGATTTTTGAAATTTTGCAGGAAGTGGTTTGGCTGGCATGAAGCAAGGTGATCTAATTGTTTGGTATGTCGAGCAGCAGAATGCACAGGGTGCATACAGTTCCACTGATGAGGTGCGGGAAGAGGTCAAGTGCATCAAAGCTATTATAGAGGTATACCTAACAATGAAGAATGCTAACTTTTTTGGTCCATGTTGTACATGGTAACCATTTGTCACGAAACTCTTAACTGTGCAAATGGCATTAATACAGAGGTTGATACAAAGGGAAGGACATCTGGTAGTCATAGATGACGGGACAGGCTCAGCAGCTGTAGATGGTGGCGAAGCAAGGAGATCCTCTGATAACCGGATTTTAGCTGTGGCCCCAAATTATGTCATTGATTGACAAAACAACTTTTAAAAATTTATTTTATCCACCATTAAACATGATGAAGATATCTTTGGACGAAAACAAGGTGAAGGCATCATGGTTGCAGCTGGCTGTTGCTTGTATTAGCTGTTTGAGCAACTAGGGTTTCTCATCAGCATCCAGGAAAACAGATACTTGATGAGTCACTCTGTATTGATTATTCATGTTGCATAACAGAAGCATTAGGGCTGTTTACTGGAGATCTGCAGGTTAGAATTTTATTGTATCAAGGAGAGAATTATAGCTTTACTTTGTTTATCAACAAAACTTTACTCCTACGTTGGCTGATAGACTGTGTCTTTTCTTGTAATGCATCTGTTCAATGGTGCAATCAAACTGCAGCTAAAGCTACAGTACTTGCTTCCATATGACATTTTCCAGTGACATTTGAATTTTTTGAGTTAAAATTTCATTTATATTTACTTGCCTTTCAATATGATGAACAAAGAGCCCAATGAATAAAGATTTAACCCAACTGATTTGTTAAATGGGTGGGTGAGTCTTCCTCATCTTTATTGAACTCCGGTCTTGATTGCTATGGACCTAGCCTATCAGCTATGTTCCAAAATAAATGACCTAGTCCTCTTGATGGTTCAAACTAACAGATATTATCAGTATGCACTTCCTACGTTGCCGGTTCACTAACCTTGCAATTTTAACCCCCCCCCCCTTTTTTTTTTTAAGGCTACTTTTAACCAAACATGTTTTAGGAAAGGCCAAAAAATATACGAAATGATATCTCGGCCTTAGCAAGCCTGCTCCATTTCATTTAGCGGATGGACATTGTCCTTTATCAGATTTGCTATTTGCTTGAACTTTTAAGTACAATATGCTGGTAGAGTTTGTCGAATTTAATACTCTATTATGAGTAGATATCATTGGCCCAAATTTTCCAACCAGATCACATTGACCAATAAAGTTGTATACTTGGAAATTGGCTTCTAATATAACTCTCAATGTATTTGATTTTGATTACATTTCTAGCTTGATTTAAGTCCTTTATTAAATTTTAAATATAATTTAACTGTCAACAAAGTAAATATAGTTTGACCGTCAACAATATGATCTCTCTCTCTCTCTCATATTAAGATATATATGAAACATGTATTAAAGTCACGCTTCCTCAATTGTTGCTTGCAAGTCGTGGCATCCGTGATAAAACAAAAGCTTGGCGAGGGCAATCCAAAACCATAGCCATTCATGCAGTTGTCATTAATGGCGTCTCTCCCAGCGACAAATAACAATCCTTTAGCTTTGCGTTGCCGAAGCCTTCGGGCAGGTGGTCCATTTGTCCTATATAATGATGAGACCGTATATTCCCCCTCCAAGTCGACGGCAGCAACAAGGCTTGCCTGGTCAAATTTTATGTCTACCCTCGCCTACTCAAATGACCATTAGCAAGTAAAAATCCTGGATCGGTCGCCTTCACCACCAAAATATTTTTAGCACGGGACTTTGAACATGAGCTTTTCAATACTTCAGGCTTTGCTTGGACACCAGTAACTGGAGAGAGGAAGTTACTGTAATTTTGAATTTAGGGGGAAGTCATCGACTGTCTCCGTGTGGTAGTCCTGTTGCAAAAATCTTTTCAAATAGATTTTTGTACATGACTAGCTCATGTTACTTCATAATTCAGAAATACGTCAAAATGGATGGAATTTACTATAGAATTAATAACCTTCCTGCTTAATTAGTATGTTCATTAGAAACAATTATTTCCTCATCCTTCATCAAGTAAACAGTTTAACTCTGCTGCTCGCTAGTGAAAGTAGTGTTATTATGTGTCTCATGTAGACATCCAAAACATTGAGACCTGTTAAGCAACCATGCGATGCGTGCTAGCTTACATTAATTGTCACATCCACGAGACCCCAAGATGATAGGCAGAATCCTGAGATAGTAGAAACTCCCATTCTAGCTAGCTTGCGACGAGTTGCAATTCATGCATGCTAGCCAATGAAGTCGATGCATATCCAAAACATATGATATGACGTTATTATCTCGTGAGAGACAAATTAATGCAGGGCTAAAAGTTGCTTAATTGTAACATGCTTTTGTGACACTGGCTTGTGACATCAATTAACCAACTAATAGAACGGACATCCCAGCCCCCACCTGGACAACTAGCATGATAGCTTCCAACGGGCTAATACCTCCAAGTTACTGTAGTTAACCAGGACGACGCACCAACAGACAACTAACATCTTCGATCAAATTAGCCCTATCATTCAACTAATCCAACGGCTATAGTTGCTGAAATCGACATCAAACATATGACATCATCGTTGGCCCAAACGTCGTCAGCAAATGAGATGTTGATGCCTCCCAACTTGATTAGATACCTCACCACCCGCCTAATTTTATGGACCTTACCACATTAATAACACCTATGATCTACCTGTCACTTGTTTACCCTCCTAACACTAATAACCTACCACTAAAACACCTAGATCGGGAATACTGATGTATCCATATACATATTTATTTTGTTTGACGAATACAAATATAAATTTGGATATTAATTAGATATAAAAATTTATATCTATATTTATTTTAAATATGTATGGATACAAATCAGATACTAAAAATATGGATATAAATATAAATATAAGTCGAATAATTAAATTATATGATTATAAAATTAAAGATATTATTAATTTAAAGATAAATCAAGTTAGTAGTATGTTAATAAACTTACATTTTTTTAAAAAAATTGATGAGTACTATATAAAATTAAATAGGATTATAAATAGAATCGAATATTCAGATACAGATCCGGTAGTCATCTATATATCGGATCGAGGCCCCGACCATCTTAACAAAAAGAACGCCTTTATTGTAAGAGACAGAATCAACAATCTTAAACTGCACAGTGGATGGGGTCCACAGGCTGAGCGGTGCACTCATTTAGTCAACCTGACAGAAGGGCAAAGCCTTTTGAGCTAGCCCGAGGATGCTGATTAGATCCCAGTTATCTAGCCCGTGACCGCATTGCGTGGAGTGGGATCCGAAGGCATGAGCTGGCACCTAGTCAACAATCCCCCCAGTGAAACCCGTCTAAGGAGTCCTCCCTCCATAGTCGAACCTGTGACCTCGACTTTGATACCGGTTGTCGGATCGAGGCTCCAACCATCTTAACAAAAGAAACATCCCTATTGTAAGAGGCATAATCAACAATCTTAAATTGCACAGTGAATGGGGTCCATAGGCTGAGCGTTGCACTCATTTAGTCGACCCGACAGAAGGGCAAAGCCTTTCGAGCTGGCTCGAGGATGCTGACCAGACCCCAGCACCTAGCCTGTGACCGCATTGCGCAGAGTGGGATCCAAAGGCGTAAACTGGCACCTAGTCAACACTATCATATCCATATCCATATCCATATTTTTGCGAATATAGATAGATACATATATTAGTCGAATGCTTAAATTTATATCTATATTCGAATAGATTCAGACAAAAAATTGAATTTGATCGAATATAATTCATACGAATATAGATACAGAAAAAATATATATACGGATATTAGTTGGATACTCAAATTTATATTAATATAAATATGGATATTAGTTGGATGCTCAAATTTATATCCATTTCCGAATAGATTCGGACATGAAATTAGATTTGATCGAATATTATTCATACTATTTACTAATAACAAAACTAAGATTACTAATAAAATATGGATACAAACTTAACCATGGCATCCATCAATTTTCCCATCCAGGCGTTGCGTGCGGGAAAACTTTCATGCGAGATAAGACGGTGGTGGAAGGATCAAGCTCCCGTCCCTTTCCTTCTGCTCTTGACCTGACCCAGTGTCTGTTTCTCAACCCCTCTGGTGTAGGGTATAACTTTCCCTGCTCGACCCTGAAAAGAATTCTTGGATAAATTTAATAGCAAGATTCCATACATATCAGCATTTTAATTTGAAACATTCTGTAATCATCTAACAGTGTTTTGAAATGATTGAGCAACGATATATTGAAATAGTTTACAAATTTTTTAATTCGAAATATTGATCTGGTTTGTTTTTTTATTGATTTTATCTATAGCATAATTGATAGATTAAACCTATCCAAGAATTTCTTATGCTTCCCATATTTATGTGGGGTCTAGGGAGACATAGGGTACGTGCACCATCACATGAAACCAGCCCACCTGCTTCTGACTCGATAAAAGTTGTTCTTATCTCCACACCTTCTTAGGAAAGCAATCAAGGATTCCAAGGACAACGTTCAATGCATCAACCAAGAAAAAAATGGCCATGATTTTAGTATCACACATACAGCTTGGTGTATGATCAAAAGGAGAGATGGACTGAAGGACAACCAGCACAGAGATGAGAACAACCCAAAAGGAATGGACCCAATCAAGCACATCCGCTCTCCTCAGAATCCTTTCTTTCCTTTATGAGACATTTCAGTACATAGTGATAATGATGGTATATGATAGCAACAAATATGATTAAACCTTTCAAAAGTGAGAAAGCCCAAACATATACCAAGCGGCAGTTCATAATACTACACAGCTTGCCCTTCTTCACAGCAGCATAAACAAAAAAACCCAACATAAATACAGAGAAGAAATGAAGGAAGAAGGAGAGTAGAGAGAACGTAAATAGGGGGAAAGAAAGAATAACAAATCATGCGAACGTCGTGGGGTGGTGGTAGTTGTACACGTCCATGGGGGTTGGAGTTGAACTTGGGATGACCGAACCAATGGTACTCAAGCCTTTGGCGGCTCCTCGGCCTCCTCGGTGGGAGGAGGGGGAGGGGTGGTGGTCTCCTCCGCCTTGTCGATCTCTTCTTTCTTCTCTTCGCTGGCTGCCGGTGCCTCCTCTTTGGAGCTGCTCTCCTCGGCTGCAGGGGCAGGGGCCGGGGCCTCTTCGGTCACGACGAAGGTGGAGACCTTCTCGAAGATGAAGAAGATGGGGCCTGTGACGTAGCTAGGGCCGCACTTGGTGGCGGCCTCGCTGGCTGCCTTAGAGCCAGGGAACTCTGTGATAGATATATACATGACATCCTCTCATCAGATGGCTAAGCTTTTTATTTCTTCTTTATAATATATATATATATAAGAATGCCTTTTTATTACATCACAGAGTTTATGTGCATGTTTAATTACCGATCTTCACTAATTCCTCAAGGAATTTAGTGACAGCCGTCGAGTTCTTCTTCACTCCAGCTTCCGTGCGTTCCTTCACCACGGACTGCATCAGCGAAAACCATTATCATAAACAGTACCTTCTTTTTAAAAAAATATCCTGGGTTAGGTGTGTATAAATCTGTGGTACGAACATATGGTGAATATTTTATATTTGTAGGTATATGATGATTGATATGAACTTAGACATAGTTCTACTGAAAACCAATCTTACCGATATTCGTTTTTTTTAAAAAAAAAAAAAAAAAAAAAAAAATCTTTTGATGGATTGAAGAGGCTTTAATTACCTTGATCTCAGCTGAAGAAGCTTCATAGATCTCGACTACTTTGGGCTGGAGCTCGGTCTTTTTCTCTTCAAACTCCTTGTCGATCTCCTCCTGCACCAAACCAAAAGTGCAAAGTAGAGGTAAAAGAAAAGCACGGGACAAGAAGGCGAGGAGATGCATGGGAAGCACAAACGCCACCTTGGACTCATCAAAGGACTTGCACGCCTCGGCAGCAGCGGCCTTCTTGCCGTTCTTCTCGAAAACCTTCTTAATCTTTGGAAGAAGTTTGGACTTCCAGTAATCCATCTCTCCTCTCTTGTCTGCTGCCTTTTATCTCCCTCTCCTTAGTTAGCCAAAAGTCTAAATAGAAAGCAGGAGCAAGAGACGTTACATTAATATCTGAGAAAAAGGCAAATTAACAGCGAATAACACGACGATCGATACGGATATCGATCAAACCATATAGAGGGAAAGATTTATATGGAGAGAAGATTACACACCAGCTAGATCTCTCTTCTTCCCTTCTCTCTTCTCCTTCTCCTCTTGTGATCGATAAGCCGAAGTCACCAACCGTATGTACAAAAACAAAAGCAATGTCCAGGGAGCCACGTGGCCCAGCAGGGAAATATAGATGGCGCTGCAACCAAAATGACCCTATTTTTCCCTTAAATTACGATAACACCCTACGCGGCCGCCACTTTATTGGTAGGCTCGAGAAGCGGTGCATGATGAGAGCCGTGACGCATGACCGGATCCGCAGAACACGAATAGGGCCTACGGTCATAATGTGTACATGTAAGGGCATGCCTGTAAATATGCGTTGCAAAGAGCGGTGAAAGTTTGAGAACCGAGAGAGCCGCCGCTGGCGATGGAGGGAGGTGCATGCTTGGGTGGCACTCTGCGATTTGTGGGTCCCACCGCGGCCGGGAATCATGTGAACCGGGAAACGATATTTTTTAAAAAAAAATAAATTCTCTTGGTGTGGGTCCAGAGGACCGTATCGGAGTGTCTCCCTACCACGTGGCTTCGCTGTCCGGGGGATCCAAGCCGCGGTGTCGTCTTTGTTTGTTCCCCAAAGGGTTCGGGTTGTATCTTTTCGTCCGAGAGAAGGATTCACCTTCCTTCGCGTGATGCCACCGTTAGATCGCACAATACCGCTTTGAGAGCTGTGCGGACGGATGAATGAATGATTTCGGAGTGTTTGAGATCATCGAGAGGCGCCATCTAACGGTTGATATCGCAAAAGAAGGTTGATAATTCTTTGGCGAGAAGGATAAAATCCGAACCCTCCGAAACATGCCCCCACCTCCGCTATCACCGTCTCCAAAGGAAAATTTTGATTTTTAACATTTATGTTTGATTACTTTGTCACCTTACACCGCTTACCAACCTGGTGAACGGTGGCAAATATCCTCCCACACGTGCCAACCAAGCTCAGGGTCGCTGGATGAACCGCGGATCACGGATGCTGTGCTCCCAGCCAAGGTGTTCGTTGTATGAAATCACCTTTTGGGAATGGGGAGATTAATTAATGTATATTTACCTTTGCATCTCCTACCTCACTACCTTGGCTTTTTGTGAGAGGTAATTTATTTTATCTGAGTTACGCATGCAAGCAATGCTTAAATGAGTTGTAACTCTAATGCAGTAGGTTCATATGAGTCATATCTGGTCTAACTTCAGGTTAACTAGGTAGATATTAGCAATTTTCAAGTTATGGATATTAACTCGTTGAAATCCGCCCGAATCGAGAGTTTGAGTAGAGATCGATAGCTAATAACTCAGCTGATTAGCACTAATCACTCTGGAGAAATTTCAATTCAAATCTGAGTGGTGCCAAATAATCACTGTATTTTTGAAATCTTGCAGCAAAAATATTAGCTACTGGAATGAAAGAAGACTTCAGGATAAGCTGAAGACTAAACCAGCTCAAAAATGTAGATCAAATATCATGATGGTACGGTGAACATGGGCAATCATCTTTATCGAATACTTCACTGACTTTAGAATGACACCAAGATCCAGATTGTCACAGCTCAAAGATTTGAGGCAATCTTTTGGCAGATCAGATTGGCTGGCCGCATGGGCCAGACGAGGACAGCGTGTTCAAGTCGGTGGAGCAGTGGCCAGCAGTAATATCCGAATCCGAGGCGGCGGTTGCCTCGCTCCTCCATACCAAGAATCTACGTGATTCCAGATTCCGTCCCTGTTTCACTCGTAAATCCCCTGCACCCATTGTCATCTCTCTCCTTCCACGAAAACAGTCTAGATTCGGAACATCCAAAAAGACCCAGCTTTAAACTCTTTCATGATGTTTGTCTCATCATGCGAAGAGGGGAGATGCTGGAAGGGAACCTAAGGGGTGTACAAGGTATTGTAATTTTTGGTTTCATCGGATTCATTGTTGAGTTGATGGACCATTCAATCACAAACCAATACGCCCTAACATATCTCTACTACTTTTTTCTTTTCTTTTTATTTCTCATTTGTTCATCTTTGTTCAAGTGATTTGTGGGCTGATCGATCCATGGCTGTGCTGGTGGATCTGGTCCAATTAATGATTTCTTAAAAAGATAAAAGAGTTAGAGTAGGAACCATTGCCAGCAATTTGATGGGCCCACACTAATTTCATCTTGGATGGTTGTATTTTGGTTTGCCACGGCATGCATGTGGTGTGAACTGCTCAGCCACGGCATTGCTCTTGACCAGCTAGCTTTTGACCTGCGATCTTATTTCGAACATAAACTATAAGAAGAATGTGAAAGGGTGATGTTCACAAGATACTTCTTATCTTGAAAGATTATCTGATCAAATTTAGGATGATGCATATTTGTCTTGCAGACATGTATCCCACGTACGTGTTTCTTGCTTTCAAGTAAGCTATTATGAGATGTACATTGAGGGAGTGGAGTCAGTACTCCCATAGCCCATAGAAGGTTGGCGAGACTTGAATCAATTAACTATCAGACGAAGACTCGCATAAACCTTCCATTTTAATCACTCCTGATCAGTAGCTTGTCAACAAATTAATCAAGGATTGTGTTAATCCTTCAAAGCTTGGGTGGAACGGAAGAAGTTGAGCTGAGCTCTAACGGAAGAAATTAGAGTATGTTCGACCACAAATGAACAAGTGCGCCATCATGTTTTTGATTCTCATGTTAGTTCATACACATGAAGCAATTAAATCTTTTCGTACCGATAAATATTTCTTTGAATATAATTGATTATGATCTTTTTTGGGTGCTTTTGATTCGAATAGTTTTTCCATCATAATACCTCTACATGACAATGATCTGCCAGGTTTACATATAAGATGGTAACTTTCTTCATGTTAGATATTCCTTATAGGATCCACCTAAGATATTCTGATTAATTTGCTTAGACAACATGATGGTGGTGTTTAACTAGTATAATTGATTAGCCCCACCATTCAATCAGTATCATAGTTTTGTTGACAACATGAGCCTTTTAATATGACAGTTTTCCTTCTAAATTGTTAGCAATTCATAATTGTAGTAGTAAACAAGCTTTGTAGTACAATGCTTATAATTATTCTTGCCAGATAACTAGTGGAAAAGTTGGCGGTGGCGTAACGGCTAAAGGTGGCAATGCGTTGGCTGAGTTGGTACCAGAGTTGGATCCAAGGAATGTTAGTTACTAGACAATTACTGCTATAGAAATTTCTATGGAGCCATCACTAATTTGACCCTAAATATCCTCATCCGGTGGAAGAATAACCCCGGCCTTTACCTGCTAGTTAGCAAAAATTTGATGTTATAGCATGGTTAAAGGTCATGGTGTAGTAGATCGCGGTAGATGCTCTGGCTAGTTGGGGAACTAATATTCATCGAATTATAAGCTGGGATGAAGCTTCTCTCCCAGAGAGGAATTTTGGATGGGAGATAGTGGTAATTTTTTATGACTGGAAAATGAAAAGGGGACAGAGACTGCAGCCGATGGCTGGTTAATTAGAAAGGATCTTTTGTTATATGTATGTTTTGCCCTATAAAAAGCTGTATAGCTATCACATCATTTATTTTGGAGATAGATGACTATCGAGATAATTTATATGGAAATAGATGACTATCATTTATCTCAAGAAACCAAATAGTTGTGCTTGGTGCCAAACATGGTGCGGACGCGAGATGAGTGAGCCATCCATTCCTGAAATATATTCAATTGTAGCTATCAATGGCTTTGTAGTCACTACGATACAAAATATGCACTATACATGATACATATGGCATCCAAATCTAAATTATTATTATTATTATTGATGAAACAAAAAGGAGAGAAGGAGATAAATTTCGGTGTAGCTATCCCCACTAGGCCCCAACCCAGCCAGGCTATGTTTGATTCGGGCTGCAATTTTTTCGCGTACGCTCTCCATCATTTGTGAGTACGTCAGCCTGATATCACTAAGACGCACTCTCTCGCCATTCCGATCACGTACTCCAGAAAAATTTTTGGATTTAATCGAGTCACTCGCGAGGATAATGCCTCGAATCTATGACCGGTAGGAGATGAGGTTAAGCCTCTACCAACCAGGCTACCATCTTAGTAGTCAAATCTAAATTGCTTTAAAAAGATGGTGGTCCGAGCCTCCTTTGGTAGTGGCATGGGCCATGGGATTTGAATTTGGATTTAAAGCTACAGCATACAAGGATTATATGTCAAGGTGACTACTTTGTAGTAAAAGATATTGATATTATGAAAATACATTCGCTAATGTTGTAAAACAAGCAGCATAAAAAAGTAATATGACAATATATTTGCTTATGTTATAAAATCAATATTCACTTCCTTTCAGCCCTTCTCTTTCTCATTCTCTCACTTTTGGTAGATGAATGTTCATCGTTGAATCCAAATCCTCTATCATGCATTTTTTGTGTCAAAGAGTGTTGTGCTTCAATACATAACTACCACATCACTCATCTTTAAAATAGGTGACTATTATTTATCTAAAAAATAGAAAGTATCATGTTGTATGCGTCGTTTTGGATGCCAAATATAATTGTGAGGAGTTGAGCCAAGATCTACCATTTTTGAGTTGGACAATGTGGCAGCTATTCAAAGTTGCAGAGTTTTTTATGGTGCAAAAATACATGCTATTAAATCATCCTGCTGGTTCATATTGAACCTTGTGGTTTTTATGCATGTAATTGGTTTTGATCTAGATCAAACTCAGTTCATTAAAAAAAAAAAAAAATGCTGGAGAAGGGTGTCAAACCCACACTCTCCTTTCTCCCACCCCTTGCTTGGCAAAAAAAAATAAATAAATAAATAAATAAAAGAAACTCATAAACATGGTAGTTTGTAGATAGGCGTTGACTTTTTTTTTTTTTTTTTTTTTTGGGTCCACGTAGATGTGTGACTAACCAATACACTAAAGATCCTAAAACTCAACAGTACACATCAAGGTTAACACACATACATGTACATATAAAAACATACAATAAAAGGGCTTGAATATAGTCATGTCTCATGTTATCTGTTGAGATCGGTATCAACTCGTTCTGATACCGATTGTTATGAAAGCGAAACGGGATCGTCGATTATCGATATCGATACCACAGGAGAAAGAAGAAAAGATAATAAATATAATTTTTCGGGCATGCAAAAGGTTTCACTATAAAAAATAAATTTATAGATTGAACTCTCTCTCAATCCTGTACAAGTATCTCTCAACAAAAAACCCTGAATCCTTCTCTCAAGCTCTCAATCATCACTCTACAAGAGACCTCTCACCAATTTTTCATCCTCTCACACTCTGTCTGTGTCTTTGCCCATGAATTTGTAGCCTCACTGCGTAGAGTATCTCACAAAGAGTCCAACGGTCTGAACGGAGTCCAAATCGGAGTCCTGTAGTTCTCCCAATCGCAATTTGATTGCAACACTGCTCATGGCCATCAATCGCATTGAGATCCGTGTAGATTATGCCAGAATTGTGACACGCGCGTCGCGCGCATGGATTTTCTTCTCTTTTTTTTTTTGTCTCCTTCTGGGTTTCGTCTCTTCTTCCATGGGTCACGCGCGGACATTTCTTCAAGTGGGGCGTTGAGGCACCATTGGTCCAACAACCTCCACCTCGACTCAACGCATCGTCTTCACCTGACTTAAGAGCTTCTAAGGATTCCAACGCCCCCATGCCCTGGGACAGTCGCCTGATCATGGATGGGCAAACATGGGAGTCGAGCCAGGCTGCTTGATCCCATCTTCGTCATGTGCTGTGCTCACCTCGACCTGAGACCTGCTCGGGAAAGTCTCCTGCGGCAATAGGAACTTTACTTTGCGATGTCGCCTGTCGTCCTCCCGAGTCTCGCGTCCCGTGCCAGATCCACCTGTTGTCGAAGCTCCACCTTGCACTGGACTCAGGGACTCCACCTCGCACTGGACTCCTTGTAAAGAGGTAGTGACCCCCATGCTTCTTCCCTTGCAGAACAATCCCATTGCCATGCAAGACTTTTAGGACTCCATCACCGGCTCTCCACCTATAGTCGTTTGAGTCTAATTTGCTCAGGAAAATTAGTTTCTTGCTAAAATTGGATACACATCGGACCTCACCTAGTTTCTTCACTACCCTATCATGTGCCTTCAAGCTGACTGTCCCGATGCCCGCGATCGCACAGTCGATCCATTTGCTATGTGGACAGAACCCTCTCTACTGTCTAGAGAGTCAAACAGCTCCTCCCTGCAAAAAATATAGTATGGACAGGCAGAATCCAAAACCCACTAGGAAGAAAAGAATACCTCGTCGGATACCAAGAATACATCACCGATGTATCCGTCGTCGCCGTTATCGACCACCACCGTAACAGCCCTCGTTCGATCCCTTAGCTGCGGGCAATCTCTGACACGATAACCCAACTCATCGCACTGGAAACACCCGATCTTGTTGGCATCCTTTGACTTGGACGGTCCTTCTCGCGATCCTTTGTCACTCCGCGTCCGGTCGCCTACACCTCCAGAAACTGCCAACGCTGAGTTCCCACCTGAACTCGAAGCCTGGTTCTCCCTCTTGAGAACCTCGTTCTGAAGTAGCACCAATGTCACCACCTCCATCTTCATGGTGCTCTTTCTCACTAGAAGAGCAGTCACCAAGGACTCGAATGATTGTGGTAGGGATGATAGCAATACAAGTGCCCGGGTCTTCTCCACAACTTTTTCACCGATACTGAAGAGATTGGTGAGGATCCTCTAGAAATTGCTCAGGTGCTCCTGCACACTCTATCCCTCGGCCATCCGCAATTGATAGAATTGCTTCTAAAGGAACAAGGTGTTGGTGAGGGACTTCGCCATGTACAGCTCCTCCAGCTTCTTCCACAATGCCGTCGAGGAAGCCCATGCCAAAGTCTCGCCCGCGGTCGACTCCGGCTCCAGTCCAGCTCTCCGCCCGCATGCTCCAGTCTCGCGCGACGCCCTTCGCCCACGTGGACTCCTGCTCCAGTCCATCCCTTCGCCCGCGTGGACTCCGGCTCCAGTCCAACTCTCCGCCCGCATGCTCCAGTCTCGCACGGTGCCCTCCACCCGCATGGACTCCGGCTCCGGTCCTGCTCCACCCATGGCACTCAAGCGGTCCGGCACACCCAAGGCTGCCCCTACTTTGCTCGCATGGAGCTCTTTCGCCCGCGGTCCGGCTCTTCGGCCCACGGCGTGCCCTGCGCCCTGCTCGCTCCTGCCCCACGTGGAGTCCTTCCGCCTGCGACAGCCTCAACTCCGGCACTACGCCAGCGCCCCAGGTCCGGCTAAGCCCGGCACGCGGACGGTTGACTCCGCCTGTGCCAGTCCGGCACTTCTGCGCCCGGTTTGGCTCCGTCCGCTCTGGCTTAGTCTTCTCCGGCTCCGCTTAAAGCTCCGCGCCCCAGGTCCAGCACCTCGGCAAGCCCACCTCCGGCCGGGAGAGCTCGCTCCTGCCCTGCACCAGTCCATCCAAATGCGGCATTCTGGCTTCGCCCGTGCATGGTCGACTTCGATGGCATCCAGTCCGGCACGCCTAGCCCCGCTCCGGCTTCGCGTGATCCAGCCCCGTCTACCTGCACCAAATCCGGCACGGCTCCTCCCGCAGTTTCTCCGGCCCTGTGCCAGTCCAGCGTGACCTCGCCATGACGGATCCCAGTTTGGCGCACCCGCGTGCCCAGTTCAGCACACCCGTGCTCCCAGTCCGACATGCATGGCACCCAGTTTGGCAATGCTCGGCGCAGCGCCCTCTGCCCGCTTCAGCTTCGACTCCGCCCAGTCCGGCAACGCCCGGCGCAGCGCCCTCCACCCGCGTGGAGTCCGGCTCCAACCTCGGTCTGGCTCCATGAACGCCCAATGCTCCACTCCGGCGGATTCCGCACGCCCTGTTCCACGCATGCGAAGAAATGATGTGCCTTGATCGCGCGTAAGGAGATTGCCTGCCTTGCACCTCGGTCCGCATGCATGAGGAGCCTCGTGCCGCACACCTCGAATCGTGTGCATGGAGAGCTTCCCCTATCTCTGTCTCATCTCGATCTGCGATTCCATCCCAGGTACGATTCTCAAAATGCAGGTACGAAGGAAGCCTGGATGGCAGCCCCGACACGTAAAATCACCATCCCTGCCAGACCTGTAGCGCGCCGCCTACAAGGAGGGCTATATTAAAGCCCCCAGGTCACAGTTTACACCAATCAAGAAGGAGTGCCCCATCCAAGGCACTGTGCTCCTTCACCAACCTCCTAAACCACCCAGAAAGAGAAAGTTCACCAACCTATCCTAGCCCCCTAGGCCTGCAGAAGCCCCACAGGCCTATGCCAAGAAGAACACGCCTCCTTGAACGATAAGAGGCCACTCATCTACATGAGAACAGGAGGTAAGAAGAAGGGGTAAGAGCTGATAAACCCTTTTCAGTCGTGCATTATCTTCCATTTTTATCACCATATGGAAGTAGAGAGTTCCCCAAGCTCTCTATTTCAGAAGTCTTCTGTTTTCCTCGATCGTCCCACTGACTTGATCATCGGAGTGTCTTTGCCAGAATCCCTAGCCCAAATCTCCCATGTTTTGCAGGTTCACCCGACAGAGGGAGCCGATTCACAAGGCCAGCGTCCGAGCGCCCAGCGGGAAGGACCCGACGTGCCGGAGCTACAAGCCACGACGATCCAGGCAGCAACAATCCTAATGAACACAATCATATGTCCTTTCCATATCCAGCTTAATAGCAATCAAACTGCGACGAGATGGAGCACGACGAAGATCATAAATAAATTCCTGGGTATAAGCACATTATTAGAAATGCATCGACCACCAATAAAGGCACCCTACTCCGGACTGATCAACTGCGGTAGAATAATCTACATTCTGTTAGACAACAATTTAGCACAAACTTTGTAGAGAGTATTACACAAACTGATTGGCCGATAATGGCTGGGCTCCGAAGTGTCAGGACGCTTAGGTATGAGAGCCAGATAAGTTTGCTTCCAAGAATTAGGCATTGTCCCTGAAGCAAAAAATAATTAAGCAGCAGCCACTATATCAGTCCAGAGAATGTCCCAATGAGTCCTGAAGAAGAAGGGAAGAAACCCGTTAGGACTCGGAGCTTTATCCTCTCCAAGCAACCACAGGATAGATTTAACCTCATCTTCATACACCTGAGCCAAAAGTACAGAGTTTTGGAGTGAAGAAACAGAGACAGAAGGAGGATAGGAAAGGGAAGAGAGAGAGAGATGGCTGGACGTCATCCACTTGAAAATAAAGTATTGCATAAGCTCTCTCGTTATATCTTCCTCATCCTCAACCCAACCACCATCATTTGAGCGAAGAGCCCTAATTCTATTTCTGTGTCTCCGGATAATAGTAGCTTGATGAAAGAAGTGGGTGTTCCTGTTACACTCCTGCAACCACTAGACTCTGGATTTCTGTCTCTAGAGCACCTCCTGATATTGAAGAAGAGAATGGTGCACAGAGAGATGATATCAAAGAACCTCCATCTCCACATCAAATAGAATCCATGTCCCGTCCTTCTTTTCCTGCAGAGAAGAAATAGTGCTTTCCGAAATCTTCAGCTTAGACATAACATTACCCACCTTCACTTTATTTCACCTAAGAAGACGTCTCCTTAGAAGCTCCAATCTCCTAGAGATACGGTAGGAAGCATCGCCACGGATCGGAAGGAAGCATTTTTTGATCCCCTGAACATTTCATACAAAAATTTTTATTATAAAAATATAAAATTAAGACGAGACAGACTCCAGCCCAACCTCAATTCCTGACCGAGCATCCTTAGCACCCCGCTTCCCTTTTTCTATTTACCGAAACGAGTCCGTGCTTTTCTGGTTCCGTTCGATAAAAAGGATAGATACCGCACAATGTGAATCCGTTTTAAAAAACAAAAGGGTCGGGGTAAGACTTCTCGGGTTTTAATTTGCCTTTATAGCAAGAGAGCTTTTTTTTTTTTTTTTTTTTTTTTGGGGAGACTCGACCTGCTTCGAAGGATCAGATTCCCTCTTTTAAAGCAAAGGGGCATGCAATGTGTGGCCTCCATTGCTTTGGATTCAGAGATCTAAATGAGGCCACTTGATTCCCCGACAATGCGCTTAGAATAGTGGAAGAAATCAATTTGCACCATCACTGCCGCATCAGATCCCAAATGTTCAGATTTTTTTTTAATCAATAGTCGTCCTTTGTTTATGGTCAATTAGTTCACTCTTTTGGTTTGGAATAAATGTGGCAGAATTCTGGGTTTTAGTGAGGTGTAATCCATTGCAGGTTTGGGTTTCTTTGGCACAAAAGAATGATTGACTTCTTTTTTTTTTTTTTTTTTCACGACGTCAACTGCGGGAACAAATCTTGGTTGATGTCGGATTAAATCTTGCACAAATTCCAAAGCACTCAATTTTTTTTCTTCCTTCTGTCTGCCTCTTTTTCGAAGTCGATATTGCACAATTCAACGGTTGAGGTGGCCAAAGTAAAAGATCATTCCGGAACCACGGATAAGTATGCTTTATAGATAAATGCCCTCATAAATATACTTAATCTAGATGATATATATTTTTTAAAACTTAAAAATCACTTGGCAAATATGACAAGTATAATATTCCAAACTCTTTATATCCGAGCAAGAGTTTGTTTGCATTAATTTTAAATAATAATTTAAAGATTTAGAAGTAATCTGACATGAAAAAATAATTTATATGCTAGATAAATATCATAGTGAACTGTTGTTTCATAAATTTTCGAATAATAGTAATCCATACTTAATAAAAATATTCTTAATAAAGTATATTTATGATCATTTAATTTGTTTTGATTTTTTTTCAAATTTATATAACAATACATAGAGTTACATGATTATAATAATTATATAAAAATTTATTGAAGATGATAATATTATTTTATTTTTTAAAAAATATTTTTATTTATGAGTGTTGATGTCCTCACCCTATTTTTCGGAATCCAATGGTTCCTGGTCCTGCAAGACAGTTAGAGACTCGGGCCGGGGATTCCAGCAGGGGCACTATGACGATCAAGTCAGTGAACAGTAAAGAGGAATAGATCCTCCAAAAAGGAATCCTGTTCAATCACCATGCTTGGAGGAGAGTATTCAGTAAAAGATTGAATAGGAGTGGTAGGAGAGGAGCGAGACTCGAGCTGGGAAAGCTGTGCCCGTCAGGACTCTCTCCGATAGTCTCTTGGAGGGCCTTTGAGCCTTCTCATCGCTTGAGTCTCCTTCTACGCCCTTTTTCGTGCTTACCTCGTTCTCGCCCGCTGGGTCCTCCTTTTAGATCATCGGTTCTCCCCCCTTCTTGCCTCGGTCTTCCTCCTCTTGGGGTGCTCGAGGGTCAACGGCATCTGTTGCCGCGCTCCCGAGGTCATTTCCCCTCATAGTAGGAAGTTACGTGGCAACCCTTGTTTTTCCAGTGGGTTATCACGATTGCGGAAGTTTAGCAGGGCCATGATCCAGGGGCAGCCGCCCTTGGGTCTGAGATCCCTAATGCGACCTTCTCTTCATGGGTGGTGCAAGTGGCCAGCTGCAAGACTAGGTGCCTCGATCGGGGCTCTCCTCCCCGAATGGTGCAAACAACGGTATGCGTACATTTCTAGCTTTGGGGTGCCACAATGGATGCGTTGTACTGCGCACGCCGGCTTCGATTGCAGACTTAGTGCTAACATCCTTTTTCCTTTCGCGATGCTTCTAAGGAACGAGCTCGACTTCGACTGAGGTGGGCTCGACCCTTGGGGAGCCGCCTGGCGAAGGAGCTGGAGGGAGCTCGATTTCGGTCGAGGTGGGCTCGACACTTGGGGAGCCACTTGGTGAAGGAGCTGGAGAGAGCTTGACTTCAACCGAGGTGGGCTCGACACTTGGGGAACCACCTGGCGAAAGAGCTGGAAGGAGCTCGACTTCGGTCGAGGTTGGCTCGACCCTTGGGGAGCCACCTGACGAAGGAGCTGCAGGGAGCTCGACTCCGGTCGAGGTGGGCTCGACCCTTGGGGAGCCACCTAGCGAAGGAGCTGGAGGGAGCTCGACTCCGGTCTAGGTGAGCTCGACACTTGGGGAGCCACATGGCGAAGGAGCTGGAGGGAGCTTGACTTCGACCGAGGTGAGCTTGACCCTTGGGGAGCCACCTGGCGAAGGAGCTAGAGGGAGCTCGACTTTGGCCGAGGTGGGCTCGACACTTGGGGAGCCACCTGGTGAAGGAGATGGGAAAGAAATCCGACATGGTGACATCTGCCCGTCTCGCTGCCTGCCGGATCTGAGGTGTGCTCCACATCAGCGATCTTGCCACATCATTTTGCCCCCACACATGAGTCCCATTGAAATATTATGACTGGGGTGAGGGAGTTAATGTGGATCTTACATGGAAGGATGAAAAATCTGGTGTCATTATTGCCACGATCTCCACCACTCCACAGGTTGTGTTTTGAGATCCAATGCCGGGGCACCACATCCACGAGTCTGAGGAACCATAATTGCTGGTAACAAACTCGAGGCGATTTTTAGCACACCGAAGCATCGCCGCTGGCTGTCCCCCACACGTGGCGCACATCCAATGGTGGGGATGCGAAGAGCTGTACGGCCACTGTCCATCGATTTTGAAAGAAGAGAGGACTTTTCCCAAATATGCTCTTTCGAACTTCTCGTGCTCGCTAGTGGTTCAGAGTTTTCATCTTCCTTCGCTGTCTCCCCCCTTCAAAATAAATAGGTGAGTCACTCATCCTTCCTCCCTTTTTCTTCTTCCTCTTGATTGGCAGTGTCCAAATCTTTTCGAAACTCTATCTTAGGTCTTCCGTCCTCTTTGTCTTCATCCCTTCTCTTCTGAATGGCTCCTTCGATTCCTTCGATCCTCCAGTAATCCTAATGAAGCAGGCCCCTCCAAGCTGAGAACTCCATCATCCGATGAGGAGGACGAAGTTACCCATGAAGTCCGGAGGCGTCTGCATCTCACCGGGATTGTCATAGGAAGTCCCAGGGCTCCCCCTGCTTCCTTTGTTCCTGCTGTCGCTCCTCTGGCAGTAGCAGCTCCGACTGGTCCCTTCGGCATCGTTTCGATGATGATCGAAGAGGACCTTTCCATGATCCAGGAGACGTACGGGATCCCGGATTTCATCCGGCTCTCGCTCCCGGGGCTAAGGGAGCGGGCTATTTCAAGTGGTCCGGGTCAGATCACTTTTACGAAGAGTTTCTCGTCGGGGGCCTTTGTCTTCCTCTTCACCCTTTATTTCTTTCTTTTCTCAGTAATTTCCATCTCGTGCCAGCCCAGTTGGCCTCTAATGCCATCAGGGTTATCGCTACCTTCATTGTCTTCTGTCACTTCCACGGGTTGTCGCCCGTTTTTCCTTGTTCAGGGCTCTCTTCACCCTGAAGTGCCACCCCACTGATGATGGGTGGTGGTTTCTTTCTCCCCAGCCCAAGTGCCTTAGGTTCGACCTCCCTACTTCTATCAAGGGATTGAAGAATTGATATCTCTTCACTTCGGTCAAGGGTGTTGATTGGGCCTGGAGCGATCCGGACCGGGCCCCGAACTATAACTCCCAAGTGGAATCTGCTGACCGGGAGGTCTTCACCCAATTGATTAGTGACCAGCTCCCCTCCCTCGAAGTTCTGCTATCGGAGCAGAACTTGTTTAAGATCGGGATCAGCCTGATCCGTGAGCTCGATAGGTTTTCATCGGACGTGTCCTTTCTCTCTTTTTTCTTTTTTTTTTTGACTTGGGGCTGACCATCTTTCCTCCTTTTTTGTAGAGATGAAGTACTCGGCAGAGAATCTGATGGAATCCACCCATAAGAGGAGCTTATCGGCCGGGGCTAGGGAGACTACGCCGAAGAGAGCCCAGGTGGAGACCAGCCGGGGGTCCAGGTCCATTCCATTTTCGGAGGCGAGGGCGGTTGATCCAACACCCCGGCCTCCACAGCAGCAAGCCCCCTCACTAGAAGTTATCGAGGTCGAGAGGGGGAGGAGAGACGAGCAGCCCGTCCCGCCACCTGTGCCGCCGGCCACGGCGATGAGCCTTCCAGCGACGGTCGAGGTGCCTCCACCGGCCTTGCCATCAAGCATCAGGGAGGCTTCGGCACCATCATTTTCTAAATCCTGGCATGCACCAACGGGGGTCCTGATAAATGCCTCGATGATCTAAGACCCCACCCTGGTGGAGAGAATGATGGAGTATGCCGTTCAACCCTGGGACCGCCTCTTGAGGGAAGGCAGGGACTATTCGATGGCCATACAGGGCATAATCCCTCAACTCTTCTCGGTAAGTGCCTCGCTTCTTTAATATCCTCGTCGAGTCACTGGGACTGACTTCTTCTTTTTGCTGTAGATTGGAACCGACGTACTGCTCCTTTGGAACTTCTGCACCGAATGGGCGAAGAGGGAGGCCGAGAAGGAGAATCGGCTGGGCAACCTCGCAGTTGATGTAAAGACCCTAATGGAGAAAGGGTAGGAGATGAAGGAAACTAACAAATTCCTTCATCGTGATATGTCCCGAACTGAGGGGGGCATCAAGGAACTTGAGGCAACCTTGGTCGAGGAGAGGGGATGGATGAGGTGCCGTGAGGAGTCTGCGGTAGAGATATCTCGCTTGCAGGGGCGATCCCGGACTCTCAAGGTCCGGGTCGACGAGGTCCTTGCCGAGTTGGCGGCGGCTAATGACAAGGCATAGGGGGTCTTGGCATTGATTGAGGCTACCAAGAAGGAGGCCCTTGAAGCCGTACCCAAGTTCTGGGAGTTACAAGAGTTCGAGGATGAGGTCCACGAGACGGCAGTGGACTCATTCATCAAGGGATTCGAAGCCTGTCGGGAGAAGGTGGCTTCGATCTTCCCGGAGCTTGACCTGGAGGGCGTCGTCATCGACGGTGCAGAGGAGCAATCTGGAGAGGTGGGGGCTCCCTCGGAGGCGATGGAGGCAACGACCACTAAGCAACCGGTAGAGTAGATGGCCACACCAATTGAGCAGATGTCCAAGCCGGCTGAGCAGACGGCCGCACCGGTTGATGCCCCAGGGGTCGATGATGTACAAGTGCACCGGCCTGGGAAGGAACCGGCGATGCAGGACCTCCTGGGTCCTTCTACCCTTAGACTTTTGTAATAGGATTTTCAACTTTATTTTTTATTTTGAGATCACCTGGCCTGTCGGGGATCCTCTCAAGTTGTAAAATCCTTTAAATGCAATTAAGTATTTCCCCTTCATACTCTTCTTGTAATCGAAGTCCTTTCCGTCTTCTGTTGTGCTTCATGCGCCCTTTTGCAATTTCACGAATTTAGGTTTGTATGACTCCAAATTTTGGTCTTCCCTGGGAGGCCTTAGTCGTAGAGATGACTTAGAAGAGATCTTGAAGTTCCTGGAGGGATCATCTGTGCTGGACTGAAGCATCTGCTGAAGTACTTCGGGAGCTCACCGGACTCCAGGGGCCCGCACGGGGGTGGCGGCCTGTTTGGTGGTCTTTTCATCCACGCCGGGACATAAGCTGTGACTTCGATGGGGAGCATGATCTCACTAGGGAGCTTGACTTCAGTTATTGGTTTGAACGCAGGGGCCGAACTGTGGGCCCAGGGCTATGAGTAGGGTCGCATGTGCGAGACTGCTGGAGTTTCTGGTCTTTAAGTGCCGGGCTTCAGGTGTTTCCGGTCTTGAGGTACCGGGCTTCGTGAGTTTCCGGTCTTGAGTTGCCGGGCTTCGTGAGTTTTCGATTTTGAGGTGCCGGGCTTCGTGAGTTTCCAGTCTTGAGATGTCGGGCTTTGTGAGTTTCCAGTCTTGAGATGTCGGGCTTCATGTGTTTCCAGTCTTGAGGTGCCGGGCTTCATGAGTTTCCGGTCTTAAGGTACCGGACTTCGTGAGTTTCCTGTCTTGAGGTGCTGGGGTTCATGAGTTTCCGATCTTGACTTTGTCGAACTGGGTTCAAGCAACTTGTTTGTGGGACTTCTAGGTCTTCCATCTTCGGCCGCCAGACCTGGGGTTGGACGAAAGTATTCCTGCAAGACAAGGGCAACCATTGTGCAAAAAGGAATTTTATTATTGATGAGCGAAAGCCTTACATCATTGATAGTATATCCTCAAGTTGCTGGCATTCCAAGTTCGAGGAAATCAGGCCCCATCGAGTTTGGTGAGGTAGTAGGCCCCATGATGAAGGGCCTCGACCACTTTGTACAGGCCTTCCCAGTTCGGAGAAAGTTTACCGCATTCTTGAGGCTAGGAGGCCTCTGCCCGCCGCAGTACCAGATCGCTAGGGCAAAGATCTTCGGCTTCACCCTGGAGTTGTAATACCGGACCACACGTTGCCAATAGGCTACCATCCGGAGTCGAGCCTTATTCCTTATTTCTTTAAGGAGCTCCAAGTTGAGTAGAAGTCGAGCTGGGTTCTTGGCCTCATCGCACTGCTCCACTCGCAATGTGGGTAGACTTAGCTCCACCAGGATTACTGCTTCCGCACCGAAGACGAGGTTAAAGGGTGTCGCATCTGTGGCCGTCTTGGGCATGGTGTGGTACGCCCATAGGATACTGGGAAGTTCTTCGGCCCATCTGCCTTTGTCCTGATCAAGCCTGGTCCGGAGTCCTTGAAGGATGGTCCGATTGGTCACCTCGGCTTCTCTATTGGTCTGAGGATGTGCTACCAAGGTGAATCAATCATGAATGTTGAGGCTGTCGTAGAACTCCTCGAACTTCCGATTGTCGAACTACCGTTATCGGTGATGATTATATGAGGGAGTCCGAAGCGGCATATAATTATTTCCAAAAGAACTTGTTAATGTTGGCCTCCGTGATCCATGCTAGGGGTTCGACCTCGACCCACTTAGTGAAGTAGTCGATGGCGACTATCAGGAACTTGCGCTGCTCAGGCACAGGAGGAAAAGGACCAAGGATGTCCATGCCCCACTAGACGAATGGCCACGGAGCAAAGAGCTGGGAGAGTGGTGCAGTCGGCTGATGTTGCATACTGGCACGGCGTTGGTAGAGGGTGCACTTCTTTATGAAGTCAGCTGCATCCTCCTTCATGGTTTTCCAGTAGTACTCCTATCGAAGGGCCTTGTACACCAATGTTCTGCACCCCACGTGATTTTCGTAGAGGCCCTCGTGTATATCTTAGAGTACGAAAGCCGCCTCCGAGGGTCTCAGGCACTTCAGGAGTGGGTAGGAGTAGGACCTTCGATAGAGTTGCCCATCCATCAGCATGAAGCGTGTGGCCTTCCTCTTGATTATACCGGCCTCTATGCGATCTTCGGGCAAAGTTTCATCGGCAATGTATCTGACATATTTGTCCATCCAGCCGGCTCTGGAGTGACTTGCTGGACCTCCCCAAATGTCTCGTAGCTTGGGACCTGGAGATACTCGATATGGGCATGCCACGATGCCGAGTCCGACAGGGTCACCAGCTTGGAGATGGCGTCGACGCGAGCGTTCTCCCCATATGGAATGTGAAAGACGCTGAAGCATTTGAAGCCTGCTACACTTGTGCGTACCAGCTCCAAGTACTTCGATATTTGAGGGTCCCGGGCCTTAAATTCTCCCGAGACCTGTCCGGTCATCAATTATGAGTCGGTGAAAACTTTCAGGTTGGGTATGCCTAGCTCGCGAGTGACTCTTAGCCCTGCGAGGAGCGCCTCGTATTCTGCCTGGTTGTTGGTGGTCGTGAACTGGAAATGGAGCACGCACTCAGTGACGACTCCCTCGCTGTTGGCGAGAATGAGTCCGATTTCGCTACCACCAGCGTTGGATGCTCCGTCCATGTGCAGGACCTAGATATCACCCTCCAGTTCAGGTCCCGTCTGTTGCACCTGGGAGATTTTCTTTGGCTCTTTGCTCAAGCCTGCACACTCGATCAGGAAGTCAGCCAGTACCTATGCCTTCATGGACGACCTTGGCCTGTAGGTAATGTGGAATTTACTAAGCTTTAGCATCCACTTCGCTAGGCATCCAGATGTATCAGGATGGCTAAGTATGGCCTTCAGTGGTTGGTCCGTCAAGACTGTGATCGAGTATTCTTGGAAATAGGGACTGAGGCATTGGGCAGACATGATGAGCGCAAAAATTAACTTCTCAGAGCGAGAGTACCCAACCTCGGCGTCGTGGAGAAGCTTGCTAGTATAATATACTAGCCTCTGGACTCCATCCTTATCCGTGCAGACCAAGACTGAGCTGACAGCTCCCGGGGTGACCGCCATGTACAGGAGGAGCTCTTCTCCCTCTTCCGATCGGGAGAGCAGTGGTGGTGATGCCAGGATTCTCTTCAACTCCTTGAATGTTTCTCAATACTTCTTTGTCCAGGTAAAATCATGCATCTTGAGCAGTGCCTTAAAGAAGGGTTGGCAGTGATTAGTAGATCGCAAGATGAAATGGATCAGGGCTGCTATACAGCTGGTGAGTCACTGGACCTGCTTCTTGGAGGTGGGATGCTCTATATCAAGGATTGCTCGGACCTTTTCTGGGTTGGCCTCGATCCCTCTCTGAGTGACCATGAAGCCAAGGAACTTCCCAGCTGCCACGCCAAAAGCGCATATCACCGGGTTCAACTTCATTTGGTATAGGTGAAGGTTACAGAAGGTCTCCACCAGGTCATCCACGTGGTATGAGGTCGGCCAGCTCATGATGAGCATATTGTCCACGTAAACTTGCATGTTGCGGCCGATCTGGTCTTAAAGACCTTATTGACTAGCCGTTGGTACGGGTGCCAGCATTCTTCAAGCCGAAAGGCATCATCCTATAGCAGTATGTCCCGCAATCTATGATAAAGGCAGTGTGCTCCTCGTCCCTCGGATGCATTCGGATCTAGTTGTACCCAGAGAACGCATCCATGAAGGAGAGTAAGCGGTGCCCCGAGATGACATCCATGAGTTGGTCAATCTTTGGAAGTGGGAAGCTATCCTTCGGGCAAGCACGGTTAAGGTCGGTGTAGTCCACATAGATCCTTCACTTTTCGTTACTCTTCTTGACCATGACCACATTTTCCAGCCAGTTGGGGTACTGTACTTCATGAATGAATCTGGCCGCGAGGAGCTTCTCTACTTTATCCTTGATTACCTTCTGCCTTTTTGAGGCAAAGCTTCTCTTCTTCTGCCGAACTAGGCGGCACTTCGGGTCAACATTCAGTTTGTGGGTGATGAAGTCAGGGGAAATCCCCGGTATATCGACCGCGGTCCAAGCGAACATGTCTGCATTCGCTCAAAGGAAGTCCAGCAGGCGAGCCCATTCTTCTTCCGATAGCTAAGCTCCTATTTGCACCGTCTTCAACGGGTCCGCACCTAAAGGGTATGTCCAAAGGCATTCGATGGGGCCGCCCCTAGGGTCCTGCATCCGTAGGTCGAGGTCGTCGACACTGGAATCATCCTCGATGCTCTAGGCCCCGGGGATGGCCTGAAGGCAATGTTGGACTGGCTGTGGAGCCCCCCTCATCTCCCCCATGCCGTAGAGGGTTGGGAATTGCACCAACAGTCGCTTGGTGGATATGACCGCATCAAGCAAGTTAAGCCCGGGGCGGCCAAGAATTACATTGTAAGATGATGGAAGCTTAACGATAGTGAAGATCATCATGACCGTACTTTATCGGGGTGGTGACCCGACTGTGACGGGGAGAGTGATCTCTCCCTCGACTCCCATAGAATCTCTAGTAAAACCCATGAGAGGGGTGTGCACCGGTTTCACTCGATCAGAAGGTAAGTTCATCTAAGAGAAAGCATTGTAGAAAAGGACATCAGTCGAGCTCCCACTATCGACCATAATCCATCTTACAGGATGCTTGATAATGGTCATTTTGACCACAACAGCATCATTATTTACATTTTCTTCCTCGCTTTCCTTCCCCTTCATAAAGGGGAGTACATTTTCCAGACTCTCTCCCTCCCGAGCTCTCTTATGGGCACGCTCTATCCCCCAACATATCATACCCACAGGCTTCTCGATGGGTCGGTTGTCGATTGCAGGGATGGGAGGAAGAGCTGTAAGTGGCTGATTCTCCACTGGGACCTCGTCCCTCATGAACTTTCTGAGGTACCCCCTCCTTATCAGGTCCTCGATCTCTCTTTTGAGGTTATGGCAATCCTCAGTGTCATGGCCATGATCACGGTGGAAGTGACAATACTTTATCTTGTCACGTCCATTCGACGACCTCAGTGGGGGAGGTCGGCGTAAATAGCGCTCGCCCTCGATTTTCATCAGGATTTTTAACCTCGGGGCGAGGAGGGGAGTGAAAGTTTCCTCCGGGATGGGACCACCCTTTGGCTTCGGTCATGGCTAGAAGCCCATGGATGACCCAGGCCTCTGCATCCTGGATGCTTCTCTCGGGGTCGGCTTCTTCGGGGGCTTCCCGTCTAGTTCCCTTCTAGTACGGTCGGCCTCCTCGACATGGGTATATTTATGGACGTGGAGGAGGAGGTCGGAGTATGTCTTCGATGGCTTCTTGTCCAAGGAGTAGGTCAAGCGGGATGTTCTGAGCCCTCTCTTCAATGCCAGCATGGCGACGGGCTCATCCAGACTGTAGATCTCAAGAGCAACAGTTTTGAAGCGAGTCACATAGTCCCGCAAGGATTGATGATCCTACTGCCTGATAGAAATAAGGCGGTCCACCTCTCATGGCACCTTCCAATAGGCATCAAAGTGGGCCACAAACCTCCTCTCCAGCTGTGAAAAGGAGTTGATGCTTTCGGACTCGAGGCGGGTGAACCAGACTTGAGCAGCCTTCCGGAGGGTTGCCAGGAAGGCGATGCACAGGAGGGCGTCTGTCACTCCCTGGACCCTCATGAGAGCCTTGTAGCTCTCTAAGTGGTCTAGGGGGTCGGTGGTCCCGTCATAGGGATCCACTTAAGGCATGCAGAACCGACTCGGGACCGGTTCTTCTTGGATCTCCCGGGAGAAGGGGGTCGGGCATCATAGCCCGTTGGCTCCTTAGAGGAGCCCTGCATATTGGCGAACTGGCGGGAGAGCTCCGCCAACTTGTGCTCTTGTTCTTCTAGGTACTGCTCAGCCATGTACCTAATGGCCTCGTCAATAGAACCTTCCACTAGGCTGCTGGAGAAGGTGGGGTTAACAGTTAGAGATGGTCACGATGGGGAGCCTTGCCTCGATGGCGTTTGCCATGTTTGACGATGGCATTGCCGTCCGCTGGGGATTGGCTCTCCCGATCAGCCTACCCGGAGTGATTTCTCTTTACAGGGGTATGGGGCCTTCCTCGAGGATCAATTATGGCCCGTGGATATGATGGCCTGCCTTGGATGGAGCGCAAGCTACCGCGAGGGGCAGCAGCTTGGGCCGCAGGGGTCCCTGGCTACGGTTGGGTGATCAAGAAGCGTTGTTGGTGCTGCAACTGCCTCACGATCATAGCCAGTGCCTGCATCTGCTGGGTGAGTGCAGTGTATTGGGCGTCTGCCGGGGATGGTTATATTGGAGCGTGAAGCTCCCTTTCCGGTCTACACGGGCCCATGGGGGAAGGGGCATCCCCTGCACGACTGGTGGAAGCTTCTTGTGCTCAAGTTACCACCATGCTTCGAGCGAAGCTATTCTCAAAATTGCAGGGGGCTTGCTCGAACAGTGGCTTTCTCCCCTTTCCTGGCATGCCAATCTGTTGTCGTCCTCACTGTCATGGCCTGTAGCTCTGATGTGGCACCGGATGCCAGCCCCATTTTTCAAAATCCAACAGTTCCGGTCCTACAAGACAAAGTTAGGGATCCGGACCGGGGATTCCGGTGGGGGCACTCCGACGATCAAGTCAACAAATGGTAAAGAGGAACAGATCCTCCAAGATGGATTCCTGTTCGGTCAACATGCTTGGAGGAGAGTATTCAGTAAAACATTGAGTAGGAGTGGTAGAAGAGGAGCGAGACTCGAGCTAGGGAGGCTGTGCTTATCGGGACTCTCTCCGGGAGTCTCTTGGGGGGCCTTCGAGCCTTCTCGTCGCTTTAGTCTCCTTCTCCACCCTTTTTCGTGCTTACTTCATTCTCGCCCGCTGGGTCCTCCTTTTAGATCACCAGTCTCCCCCCTTCTTACCTCGGTCTTCCCCCTTTTGGGGTGCTCGAGGGTTAACGGCATCTGTGGCCACTCTCCTGAGATCATTTTCCCTCACAATAGGGAGTTACGTGGCAACCCTTATTTTTCTGGTGGGTTATCATGGTTGGGGAAGTTTAGCAGGGCCCTGATCCGGGGGTAGCCACCCTTGGGTCTGAGGTCCCTAATGCGACCTACTCTTCATGGGTGGTGTAGGTGGCCAATCGCAGGACTAGGTGCCTTGATCGGGGCTCTCCTCCCCAAATGGTGCAAATGATGGTAAGCGCATCTTTCTAGCTTTGGGGCACCGCACTGGACATGCCGTACTTCGCACGTCGGCTTCGATTGCAAACTTGGTGCTGACATCCTTTTCCCTTTCGTGATGCTTCTAAGAAACGAGCTCGACTTCAACCGAGGTGGGCTCGACCCTCGAGGAGCCACCTGGCGAAGGAGCTGAAGGGAGCTCGACTTCGATCGAGATGGGCTAGACACTTGGGGAGCCACCTGGCGAAGGAGCTGGAGGCAGCTCGACTTTGGCTAAGGTGGGCTCAACGCTTGGGGAGCCACCTGGTGAAGGAGCTGGAGGGAGCTCAACTTCAACTGAGGTGGCCTCGACACTTGGGGAGCCACCTGGCGAAGGAGCTAGAAGGAGCTCAACTTCGGTCAAGATGGACTCGACCCTTGGGGATCCACCTGGTGAAGGAGCTGTAAGGAGCTCGACTTCGACCGAGATGGGCTTGACCCTTGGGAAGCCACTTGGCGAAGGTGCTGGAGGGAGCTCGACTCCGATCGAGATGGGCTCGACACTTGGGGAGCCACCTAGCGAAGGAGCTGGAAGGAGCTAAACTTCAGCCAAGGTGGGCTCGACCCTTGGAGAGCCACCTGGCGAATGAGCTGGAAGGAGCTCAACTTTGATCGAGATGGGCTCGACCCTTGGAGAGCCACTTGGCGAAGGAGCTGGAGGGAGCTCGACTTCGGTTGAGATGGGCTCGACCCTTTGGGAGCCACCTGGTGAAGAAGCTGGAGGAAGCTTGATTTCGGTCAAGGTGGACTCGACCCTTGTGGAGCCACCTGGCGAAGGAGCTGAAGGGAGCTCGACTTCAATCGAGATGGGCTCGATCCTTGGAGAGCCACCTGGCGAAGGAGCTGAAGGGAGCTCGACTTCGGCTGAGGTCGGCTCGATCCTTGGGGATCCACCTGGCAAAGGAGCTCGAGGGAGCTCGACTTCGATCGAGGTGGGCTCAACACTTGGGGAGCCACCTAGTGAAGGAGCTGGAAAGAGCTCGACTTCGGTCAAGGTGGGCTCGATACTTAGGGAGCCACTTAGCAAAGAAGTTGGAAAAGAAATCTGACGTGGCGACTTCTGCCTGCCTCGCTGCCTGCCAGATCTGAGGTGTGCTCCACGTCAGTGGTCTTGCCACATCAATGAGTATATTTGTAAATTTGATTATATTTCTATATAGGATTTTTTCAACCAAATTATTGTTGTCGAACCAAAGTGACCTTTCTGCACCGTCAAGATTCACCCGATCAGACTCTCGGTGGTCCTGCAAAACAAACCCACTCACCGGAGGGTTTTCAATGGGGGACACTCTGATACTTAAATCAGCAAGAGTTTGGGTCACAGATATAGAATCTCAAAGAAAGTGGACAGAAATAAGAGAATACTTCAGCTAGTTATTCTTACTTATCCCCCGGAGGTCCCTTTTCCCCGATATTTATAGGCATGGGCCTTAACAGAATTTAGTTGAACGTGCCTCTAGCAGTTAGTCTCATTGTTATTCCATTGGAAACTAACCCATGCCTATTAACCAACTCTTTTCTTGCCGTTCTCATTCCTTTTGGAGCTGGTCGACCTTTAGGTGCAGGTCGACCTTTAGGTGCAGGACGGCCTTTAGGTGTAGGTAGGCCTTTACGGGCTGATCAAACTAATGAATTTGTAGGTGGTTGGCCGATCACCGTTCTATCAGCTTCTAGGCCTGGCACGGTCTTTTATTTATTCTTTGGACCCATCCTGCCTTTTTACGAGCCGGGTCGCTTGACTCATCACAACACAAATATAGTAATTTTTTTAGTATTATTTTTGAAAAGAAAAATATTAATTAATTATGATATAAATTATTTTTCTTTATAATCTTTTGTTTTTAGATAAATAGATACTAAACTTTTTCTTGTGTATCGTGCATGGGCTTATGGTCAACGAGGATTATTTTACATTTTAACATTTTTATTATGGTCCTTAAAAAAAAAAAAAAAAAAAAAAAAAAAAGGGCTAGTTTGAGGCTTTAATTCAAGATTTTCACCGATAGAGAATTTAAGGACGAGATCCCAAGGAATGCAAGATCCAGAACTTGAACCTTGGATGGACTTTTTCTACTTATAAACAAAGGGCTATGACCATTAAACTCATGTAACATCCAATGATACCACCTTTTTATTAAGCAAAAAACTTCACCTCACCCTTCCATTCTTATTCTTAGAGCACTAGAATGTGGTGATCGGTGGATTGATAAATGAGGCCCGCCTATTACTCATGTGCCTAGCCCCACTACAGCGCCGGAGTTCCGGCCGCACAGCCCCCCACTACAGCGTCGGAGTTCCGGCCGCACAGCCCTCCAGTCACGTGCTCCTGACTTAATCTGAGATTTAATAGAGTCACCCACGGGATCATTCCTCGAACCCGTGACCAGTGGATTATACACAAAGGCTGCACCGCGTCTTAACCGACTGTGCTACCAACGTCTTATAAATGTTTAAAGCACCACTCTTGTGTAACAATAGCAAATCATATCTAAAACATGCAATAAAGAGTGAATTACACAAATTACAATAAATCACAAGACCTTCGCCTTTGGAACTTGGTCATGTTTAATGAACCCAATATCCACACAAAAGTGATGATATTAGGTTGAACCCTAGCATACCTTCGATAGATTGAAAGGAAAATATTAAAATATGAAAGTGTTCAATATTAGTGAAATTCCTACAGGTATGGTAGTCCATCGTATAGCTATAGTGTGAAAATATAGAATGGGAAGCATATCAACTATTGCCTATAAATCATCCTTCCCTGGGTTCGGTGCCTGAGGATCTCCCAGTCTTTTTTGATGGAACAAAAAGTTATTCCTAGCATCTCTTAGGAGGAGACCTACAAAAACAGTTCCTTGACCGTGATGACCGGTAGGGGACCCTCTTGAACGAATGAAAAAGATAGGCTACAGCAACTAGAGCAATGATGAGATTGAATGAGCGTAAGAGTGGTGCAAGGATGTATTATTTTTGCCAGAATCCCCTCTTATCAATTTATAGAGTTCGCAGGGTAACGGAATGCTATTAGAGAGGTAGCATCCTCTAACATGTGTAACAGTTTAATTTTGGTAGGATATTGGGATCTTATCCCCTATTTTTTTTTTTCAATGACATCTTTTTATTAGGATAGCTAATTCTGTTGGGATCATACTCTCCACAACCTTGTTCTTCATGATCACTGTTGAGATAGCTAGAACAACTAGGATTAGCCATTATCACTTGCATATTATTGACTTCGAGTATTGGGATAACTTGCTCGTCACCAAATAAGAGGTTGTTGTAAAGAAAGAGAGCCCTACCGAGAGAGAAGTCCTTGACCTTATGCCTTATACTCCTGTGCCTCTCCTCGTAAAACAACTAGGATTAGCCATTATCACTTGCATATTATTGACTTCGAGTATTGGGATAACTTGCTCGTCGCCAATAAGAGGCTTTGTAAAGAAAGAGAGCCCTGCCGAGAGAGAAGTCCTTAACCTTATGCCTTATACTCCTGTGCCTCTCCTCGTAAAACTACTACTCTTTCTCTGAGACTCTTCTTCGATGCCCCATCTCTCCTTTCTTGAATTTCTATTTCAAGTCCAAGCACTTCTCAGCAACAGCCTCCACCTAGATATCCAAGCTCTTATATTTCATCAACGACCTCTACCTTTTCTATCATTTAAAATGACTTACATAATAAATATATCATATCACCAACTAATAGATAAAGTTAGGTACTATCCCATTCAGGAATTGCATTAATTCTATAGATCAATTACAGCAATTAAACGATGCACAATAGGAGCTGAAAGAAATTTTGGCAGCACTTTTATTTAGTTCTCTCCACACGGCTAAAGATATGTAAGGAGAACTAAAGAAAAATACAATCCAAAATTTCTCACGAACCCTTAACATACTATTTGATTATTGTAATTATCTATAAAATTTATTGCAATTCCCAAACCATCCAAACTAGATAAACACTTAACCAATGTATATAATTTTTCCATCCATACAAAAATATATAAGTATATGGATGTCGTAGAATGTGTACATTAACTAAAAGATGGATCTATGATTTTATGCAATGCAAATTTTGTAAAAATAAATATCTAATTAATTAGTTAAATTAACTCATAATTATAAAATATGAATATACCAATAACAATAGTTCATATGTATTAAAATATAAATAAATCTATGATAAGAAATTGTACTTGGTGATGTAAGACTGATTTATGATGCAAATGATATAACTAAAGATGAAGAAAGAGTAAGAATTTTCATAGTCAATGAAGTTACTTGTGGGTTACTTGTCACTTAGTCCTTGTGCAAGGGCTAGTTATCTTGGACATCATCTAGGACTCGAGGCCTAGTTTCACGGGGTATGTCCCGGTCCCAGTATTTACAATGCTGTACAATATCATCCCTCGGCTTGAGCATTTAGGGTGTGTTGGAATATCCCGGTTCAGCTACGAACCGAACTCTGGTTTGACTGGCTGAAGTCCTTTTTCTTCAAATCACGAACTTCGGACCAGGAAAAGGCCAGGCCAACTGCAGGCAGCCTAAGGCTTCTCACCGGACTATGACATTCGAAGGACAGAACTTCAGATGACATCTTCGGCCCTGACTGAAGATCAAGTTTCTCATCGACTTTCGAAGACACGCTCTTCGATCCCAGCCGTAGACACAATCTCCGATCCCGGGGCAAACGCCAAGTCTTCGGCCCACGCAAAGGGAAAATCCGAAGATGGGACCATGATCTGGTCCAAATAGGCAACTGTAACCAACGGTTACAATCGACACTCTCCATGCCATGATCATGGCATTCAACTCCAGCTGCCACGTCTCCGATCTGATCGGAACCGCTCAATAACAATCCACAATCACCAATCATAGAAGAAATTGACTCCCCATAATCACCAAAAAAAAAACAAGCCACAGGCCGGAGGCCTCCTTTTAAATGATGGTAAGAAGAATGGCTAGAAGGGAGGCAAACACTCACGGAACCATCCATACTCTAAGAGCTTTTCTCTCATATTCTCGACATTCTTCCCCATTCTGTGGCTGGGATCCGCCACTGACTTAGGCATCGAAGTGTCCCCCGCCGGAACAACTCCGACAAGGGACCTGTTTTGTAGGTGAACTAGGGAGCGGTCTTGCAGCGCAGCAGCTCCGACCGACCGATATAGGGACTTCATGCTAACAGGGTGCATGACCTGCATCCTTGCTTGCACTCTGCATGTCAAGACTCAAGTACCGTGCATGTAGGGCATGTGCTCATGCACACATAGGTAATTAATTAAATAAATGACTAATTAACTAATTAAACTAACATCTAATTAGTTACTTCAATAAATATCTAATTAACTCTAATTAATATATTTTAATTAATTAATTAGACATCTAATTAACTAATTAAATAAATATTTAATTTATTACTTAAAATAAATAACTAATCAACTCTGATTAACATATTTTATATTAAAAAATAACTTTTAGTAATGGTTCTGTTGCTGCCGCCATCATCATCGCTAATACTCATAGTAGCAACAGTAAGTGGGTCCATGGATGGCAGATCCAATATGCACAGACTAAGGCAAGGAGTGGTCAATTGTGTATGGATGATAGACTGGCACATGGACTACAACACGGGAACAAGTCGACGGTGAGGGAATAGGATGCTGGCTCGGGGACGGTAGTGGGGGGACACTGCCACGGGGATAGGGGCACGACTATGGGGCCACAGGGATGGTAGTGTAGGGTTGGTGCTGTGGGTCATGGCTCAAGAGCATAAGATTGCAATTTTGGTGATCGACTATCACGGGGCTAGTCTTTTTTTAGGCCAAACCCGTGTGACGCTCCTAAAATGCCTTGCACAAAAGAGCTAGCCAATATATGCCAACAACTGAAACTAATGCTGCAAACAAGGCAAACACACACACAGGACAGAAGAAAATGGCAAAGCAATACACTCAAGTGTGCAAAGGCAAAACAAATACTTTCAGTAATGAAAATGGAGATATTACAAGCAAATGCAAGTACCGCTAAACCTATCCTAAGGGCTCAGGAGGCAGAGGAGGCAACAATGAACCACAAGAATCCACATGAAAACTGGCCCGTGATTGTTCTCGCTCACCCTTTTAATACTATACCCGTGGAGCATCCCGCTAAATCCCACCTCGGAGGTTCCAAGGTATCGAGGAGACTTGCATTTTTCTGGCTCGTTGCTGAAAAGCCCCGACACAAGAAAAAATCCTAAAAACTAACCAAAACAAGGGGAAAATGCTATAGTGGTAGTTGCTCATGACATCTTTTTACAAGGTATGCACAGGACCGTGTCAAAGGCCATGGCCAAGTAAAATGCTGGGCAAATGGTCCTGACAGACTCCCCCACTTGATCAAGTCGATGCCCTTATGACATGCTTCACTTGTATGCTTCGACCCGATCCTCTTCATGCTGCAACGAGTCCTCTAGATCTCAGCTCACTTCTGACTTGGGATGTTCTTTCTACTGTATCAAGTACTCGATCACCTGTGCACCATTGGATTAAACATGGACTCTATCTGCCAAAATGTTGTCAACCTATCGCTCTAAGGAGGCTGTAGTAAGGGTTGGATGGTTTGACGTATCCTCATGAGATCCTCCAGATCGACATAGTATGGTTTGGTGCAGCTTCCATGGAGCACTAGATGTATCTTGAGCCATACTGGAAGTTGCACATGGTAGGATATATTTCCTATCCTTTCAAGGATAAGGAATGGACCCTCATATTTGCGAGCCAGTCCTTTATGCACCTTGCGAAAGAATCGAAGTTGGGCTAGTTGGAGCTTAACCAGCACCATCTTGCCTTTCTTAAAGTCCGAGGTGATGCGTGACAAAAATGAAACGATGGATGGAGAGTTTAACCAGTAACCAGCAAGCAAACTTGAGTAATTAATTATCAAATAAATGGGATAAATTAATCCAAGAAAAGAATTTTCATAAGGAGACTAGTTGATCTAAGTTACAACATCCGCAATGTAGATCTAGTTCAAAATAAAGATTAGGATCTTCATAGCAAGGAAACTATCGTTACTAGGACAAGTTAACCTTCAAATGATCAGATCTAATGAAGCTTAGGAAACTAGACAAGAATTCAAAAAGAAAACCAAACTCAATTTCATCTCAATTTCATTTCTAAATAGAATGAATACAAGAGGGGAAGCTTAGCCCTATTTATAGGCCAAGGAATTTCCAGAAAATTCATCCAAAAAAAGATTAAAATATAACTAATCCATAGATTAGTTATGATAAGCACTAGATTAGGTGGTCTTAACTAAAATTGGTTACAACTTCCAACAAGAAATGGTTAAAAATAAATTTTGGTTGCAACAAACTTTCAATGGTGCATTCTTAGCTTGACATGTGTCATCAAGGGATTCTTCCATGTGTCTTCAATAAAAATGATCTTCCAAGTGGTGGCATGAGATATTTTCACATGGCATCCAAGGATGCTTCCAAGTGTAATCAACATGGAACTTCCAAATGTCATAAGGGATGGCGTCCAAGACTCTTCAAGTGTGCTTCAAGTGGTGCTCCAATAAACTCTCAAGTGGTAAATAAAAAAGGCTTGATGATCTCCTGAGTGGCATGAAAAAATTGCTTGACAGAGGGGTAGTGTCGGCTCAAGGACAGGTTGAGTTGACTCAAGGCGCATGAAGTGTCGGCTCAAGGACATGAGTCGATACTTGAAAATTGGGGCTCTCCTTCTTGAGTCAGCTCATGGAAGTAGCTTTTTTAAAAGTGAATTGCTTGAGTGCTGGAACTTTTTTTTAACCATATTTTAGCTTCTATGAGGTGGACTTGCTTTTTCCATAGGTATGTTGATTAGAAGACCTTCATAGCTGCAAGATTTGCTTGAAATATATTTGCCTTTGCTTGATGTCCCCATCAAGAGGTCTCCTCCCCTTATCGCCCACTTCTTCATCTTCTTGGAAGCCTTCTCCAGGTATGCCCGTGCAATTTCAGCATTGCGGTGCTACTCCTTGGCCAGATGATAGGTCGATGGGCTATTCCCAGTGTACCCCACAACCACTATATGTGGAGTGGAGGGTTGCTGTCCAGTGATGATTTCAAAGGAGTTCTTGCCTGATGCAGAGCTCCGCTGCAAGTTATAGGAGAATTGGGCTATGTCAAGCAGTTTCATCCAATTTCTTTGGTTAGCACTTACAAAGTGCCTCAAGTACTGCTCTAAGAGAGCATTTATTCTTTCTGTCTAGCCATCAGTTTGAGGGTAGAGACTAGTAGAAAAGTATAACTTGGACCTCAATAGCTTAAAAAGTCCAGTCCAAAATCGTCCTAAGAACCTGGAGTCTTTATTACTGACAATGTTATAAGGGATATCTCAATACTTCACCACATGCTTCAAGAAGAGTCAAGCTGTCTCCTTTGTGGAGCAATACAGGGGTGCTGGGATGAAAATGCCATACTTCGAGAATCGATCCACCACCACTAGGATCGACCCACACTCCCTCACTTTTGGCAAACTCGAAATGAAGTCCATAGAGATGCTCTCCCATGGCCGCTACGACACAGGCAAAGGTTCAAAAAGGCCACCGGGTTTGCTTCGCTCTACCTTGTCCTGTTGGCAAATGAGATACGTGCAAACATAATCTTCCACATCCTCTCCCATCTTTGGCTAGTAGTACGCCCTCTCAAAGAGGGCAAGTGTTCGGTGCATTCCTGGGTGACCAGCCCAAAGAGTGTCATGGCATTCCCGCAATAGTCTCTTCTAAGGTTATCCACCTGAGGCACATACACTCGATGTCCTTTTATCAAAATGAGCCCATCTTCAAACCAAAATTGTCATGACTTCCCTTCATCAATGAGCTGCTTCAAGGTAATAGCCATGGGATCCTTCAACAGTCCATCTTGGATCTTAGGTAGCAAAATTGCTTGAACTTGGCAAACTCACCCTTGCTCCTGCACCTTTAGAGAGATGAGCTCTGCTTGCAGCTCAAGGCATCGACACCACCTGGTTCATGTGCCCTGGTTTATATTCCAAGGTCATGTCAAATTCTACCAGGAAGTCCTGCCAGCGAGCCTATTTTGGAGATAGCTTCTTCTGTGTTTAGAAGTAGCTAAGAGCCACATTATCGGTCCGTACCACAAATCGTGATCCAAGGAGATAGTGCCTCCACACCCTTAGACAGTGAACCATCCCTATTATCTCCTTCTCATGAATAGTGTATCACCTCTTCATGTCATTCAGCTTTCGACTTTCAAATGTCACTGAATGACTCTCCTGAACTATGACTCCTCCAATAGCAAAGTCTGAGGCATCAGTGTGGACTTCAAAGGA
Source organism: Areca catechu (assembly GCA_021397845.1). Taxonomy (NCBI): domain Eukaryota; kingdom Viridiplantae; phylum Streptophyta; class Magnoliopsida; order Arecales; family Arecaceae; genus Areca; species Areca catechu. The sequence goes on along the minus strand of CM038042.1, from coordinate 167,687,786 downwards.
TAAGTTATGATTTGGAAGTTGTAACATGGGCTCCTCCACTACTACAACTTTCAAATCCTCGAAAGCTTCTTGGTACCTCAAAGACCAATCCTACAATTGATCCTTCTTCAATAGTTTGGTTAGTGGTACAGCTCGATGGGAGTACTTGCAATAAATCACCTATAGTAGTTAGCAAGCCCCAAGAAAGATCACAGTTCCATTACTTAGCATGGGCCTTCCACTCTTGAATAGCTTGGACCTTCTCCTGGTCTATTTGGACCATGCCGCCACCAACATGATGACTCAGGAACAAAATCTCTTCCTGAGCAAAGTAGCACTTATCCTTCTTCACAAGAGGGAGTTCTCCCGCAGAACTTGAAGGATGATCCACAAGTGCTTTGCATGGTTCTCCAGTATCTAACTATACAAGACAATATCATCAAGGTACATCACCACGAATTTATCAAAATAGTCATGGAATAACTGGTTCATTAGTATGCAAAATGTAGCTGGGTCATTAGTTAGTCCGAAAGGCATCACCAGGAATTCAAATGCCCTATACCTTGTCACACATGTGGTCTTGCCTTCATCCCCCTCTACGATTCGGACTTGCCAATACCCAGATCTTAAATCTAGCTTAGAGAAATATCGGGCTCTACCCAGCTAATCAAATAAGTCCATTATTAGAGGAATTGGATACTTATTCTTCACAGTCATCTTGTTCAGGGCCCGATAGTCAATACACAAGCGAAGACTCCCATCATGTTTCTTCTAAAAGAGTACCGGGGCTGCAAAGGTAGCCTTTGAGCTACGAATGAGCCCTCCCTTTAGTAGCTTATCAAGTTATTTCTGGAGTTTTGCAAGCTTCAGTGGGGCCATGCGATAAGGCGGACAAGCAGTAGGCTTTGTGCTTGCCTTTAGCTCGATTTTGTGATCCACTGTCCACCGCGGTGGCAAAGTCTTTGGTAACTCGAGGGGCATAATATCTTCAAACTCCTGCAGAACTTTAGCCACCCTAGGAGGCAAGGGACCCGTGTCTTTGGCTTTTGATTTTAGCTTCATAGCAACCACATAAGTTAATTCTCCTTTCTTCATTCCCCTCTTCAAATGAAGTGCAGATCTGTTACATCCCTTCCTGAGTTCCCCGAGTAATAGGAATGATACAAGGGGACTCATCCCCCATCATGCACAGTGCATCTAGGATTGGCATTGGAACCACCCTAGCTGCTTGAAGAAATTCCATCCCCAAAATTACCTGGAAATCATCTAACGGTATAGCCATGAAATTGGCTTTTCCGTACCAATTCCGCACCAAGTTCCGACTCGCATTGGTACCTCCCTTGCAAGTCCAATAATGGGTTGAGCTTCCAAATTCACTACCTTCATTCTATTGGAATCCCCTTCCAGCTTCAATCTAAGGCGAGTGGCTTCCCGATCAGCAATAAAGTTGTGGGTTGCCCTTGTATCCACCATTGCTTGGGTTACATGACCATTTAGCTCTACATGCACATACATGAGTTCGTTGGTTCGTCGACTAGCATGTTGGTGAGTTTGGTGTGATTTTGACTACTACTACTACTTTAGCTACTGTAGCTTGGATGGCTTGAGCTGCTCCCCCACTTAACCCTTGATGGCATTGAGTAACCTGAGGGTACCCATCCGAGGACCCTCAACATGCTCTTCCTCATCATCGCTACTGTGGTCATCCTGGTTAACTGGGCTCCGCTGCACACTAGCTTGTAAGGCATTGAGAGCCTGTTTCTAGGGACAGTTCTTCACCATGTGTGGCCCTCAATACAAAAAGTACCCAGACTTAGGGGTCCTTGATGACTCTACCCCCTTAGTCTTAGAGTCTTTCTTCTTGTCATTCACCACTCCCTTTTCTTTTGATAGCTTCTGATTCTTGGAGGTATTTTGAATGGCCCTCTTCTTCTGATGGTCAGAGGGGAGAAAATCTGTCAAGCGCTCAGCTACGGCTTGAGCAAAAGCTAAGTTGATGATAGCCCTCCATTGCAACTCCTATTGGGCCCATGGTTTCAGACCCTCCAAAAAGTAGAATAGCTTATCTTTTCCGGATATATCCCTAATGTCCAACATCAATGCTGAGAACTGCTTCACATATTCTCGAACAGTCTCTGTATGCTAGGATGCCTCAAGTTTTGCCGAGCAATAAAGTTCACATTCTCTGGCAAAAATTGAGCCTTAATCTCTCTCTTTAGATCCTCCCAGTTGGCAATGATGCAATGACCCACCTACATATTTTCATACCGAGTTTGCCACCATAATTTGGCATCCCTAGTCAAGTAAATGATAGCCAAGATGACCTTTGTCTCCTCTGAGTCAAGTTGCACCACCCGAAAGTACTGCTCGATGTCGAATAAGAAATTCTCCAACTCCTTTACATCACGAGCTCTATTGTAATTCTAGATTTTAGTGCTCGCATCCGGCTTGCCCCACCTTCTACAACACCTAGAGCTGGCATGTTACCCACTGTCCGAGTTAGCACTGCAACCCTGGTGGTCAATTCATTCAGTTGCTCTCGTAAGAGCTTAACAGACTCTTTGTATTGTCACTAAGATTATCCACCGTCTCCATAAGCTGCTCCTGATGCAAATCCAAGTTTGCAACACGGTCCACCATTAAGAACAAATGTGCCATGCTCTCATCCATTTGGGCCAACTGCACCTCCAATATGGACATCCACTCCTTGTGGCTTCATGGCTTTGCATTATCAGCTTGTATCTCTATCGGAACCGGTGTGGCAAACATCGCCTCCTCGTGCACTGTCTCACTCGTCTCTCCCTCGTTCTTGCGACCCATGTGGGTTGTACCAATGTCCATAGCCGAACCTGCTCTGATACCACTTGTCACAGGGCTAGTCTTTTCTTAGACTAAACCCGTGCGGTGCTCCCAAAATGCCTTGCACAAAAGAGCCAGCCAATGTGTGCCAACAACAGAAACTGATACTCTAAACAAGGCAAACACTCACACGTTAGAAGAAAATGGCAAAGCAACACACTCAAGTATGTAATGGCAAAACTGATGCTTTCATTAATGAAAATGAAGAGATTACAAATAAATTCAACTACAGCTAAACTTATCCTAAGGGCTCAGGAGGCAGAGGAGGCAATAATGAATTGCAAGAATTTACATTGAAATCGGCCCACGATTGGTCTCGCTCACCCTTCCAATATTATACCTACAGAGCATCATGCCAAATCCCACCCTAGGGGTTCCAAGGTATCAAGAAGCCTTGCATTTTTTGGCTTATCGCTGAAAGCCCCGATACAAGGAAAAGCCCTAAAAACTAGCCAAAACAAGGAAAAAAATGTCCTAGTGGTAGTTGCTCATGATATCTTTTTACAAGGTATGTACAGGACCATATCAGAGGCCATAGCTAAGCAAAATGCTGGGCAAATGGCCCTGACACAGCGGTGGTAGCACCAGGGTGGGGGAGAAAAAGGGGAGCGGCGGTGGGGGGAGAGCAAATTATCATGGGGAGGTCGGATCCGACTGGGGGGAGCTCGAGGCACCGAGAGTGGGGAATCGGTAGGATGTAACGTAGCCGAAGGGAGCACGTCACGTGGATGGAAGCAATGGGGGGAGGGAATAGGCAATGGGAGCAGATCCTGGTGAGGAGTGGAGAAAGGAGGAAAAATTAGGAAAGCTCAGGGCACCAAGAGTGGGGAACCAGCAAGGGGTAGCATGGCTGGTGGGAGCATGGTGCGTGGATGATGGCAATGGGAGGAGGGAATCGTCGGTGGGAGCAAATCAAGACCACGCACGGGGTTGGGAGGATGGAAGGGAAAATCAGGCGATGGAAAGGTTAATGGAGAAGACTATTAGCGACGATAAAAGCTAAAGTCGCAAAAAATTATTGATAAAGTCTCTTAAATATTAGCGATGACTACTCAGCATTGTTAAAAATTATAATTCCATTACTAATATTTTTAAAATAATATTTTAAAAAATATTAAAACTATTAGAGATGGCTTTTGCCACCGTTAATTTTTAAAATACCATTGTTAATAGATAAATTACCCTATCATCTTTATTGGTTACTGATGTGGCGAGAAGCTGACGTGTCGACGTGCATTCCTAGTCAGATGCCACGACATAAGATCCGCCATAATGGATACCCCATCTCGGACTCCTTTGACTGGGCCGAGCTCCCCCGGATCAACGAGGAGGCCCGTCGAAGCCGAGTTCCATCCTCCGCCAGGTCGGCCCTCGCGAGCTCGGGGCGCCTAGGTCGGAGCCGAGCGACCCCCTTCGCTAGACTGAGCCCCTCCGAGGCTGAGCCTCCTGAATGGGAGTCGAGTGCAGCCCTCCTCCGTCAGGTCGAGCCCCTCCGAGGCTAAGCCCTCTGGGCCGGGGTCGCATGTCGCCCTCCTCCGTCGGGTCGAGCCCCTCCGAGGTCAAGCTCTCTAAGCTGGAGTTGAGCCCAGCATCCTCCGCCGGGTCAAGCCCTTCGGAGGTCGAGCCCCCCAAGCCAAAGCTGAGTCCTAGCTCTCCAGTTCGATAGCCACTTGGACAATGCCCCCGGACCATCAAGAGGTGGAGCCACCTCCCCGAGACACCGGCGAGTGGCCCGAAGACCACCAGGAAGCGTCCGTCAAGTCATAATAACTATCTGCGACCACCGCTTATACCAAGAGAGGAAGAAGCTCCCTGACTAAAGCATCACGCTCTCCACCACCAGAAAGAGGAAGTCAACCAGGAGATTCGAATCCCAGAGACGATGGCCCCCCGATCGAGACACTGCCAGGCTTCCCAAAATAGGCCGACCAGAGGGAATGTCAGAGTACATGACAGTCCCCCTTATCACGGATTGAGAAAGACGTCCCATCCACGGCACGGAACATCGCCGCATGCGCCTGACAGCCTGCATGAGATCCCGAGGTAGGCGCTCAACGGTTACCTGGACTTAAAAGAACCTTCGACACCCCCAGGAGGGAGGTATGTACACAAGTGCTATCTAAGCGAGTAAGGAAGAAAAAGCCATACAAGAGGGCTAATCCAGCTCGGCTACCATCTCTCCGAGCAAACTCGCACTCCCACTCTCATACTACACACTCCTCCTAGCATGGAGTCTATCGAGAGGGCTCGACCAGAAGGATCTATTTTCCTGAACCGTCACTGACTTGACCATCGGAGTTCTCTCGCCGGAATTTCCAGCTCAGGTGTCTGACCTTGTTTTCTGTAGGCTCCGGAGCATGGATCAACCCCGAGAAGATGCGAGATGATCTAATATCAATAATAACTACGGGCCACAATGATCTTGACGTCAACCGTTACTAAAATATATTATTAGTCATCGCTAACAACCGTGGCTATTATTTTTTTTTCTTTTGGTGATGCATTGCGGGATCCGTATTCATGGATGGAAGGCACGGATGCTGCACCATGGAGAATCCGTGTGTAATATTTTAATCATAAAAAACAACAATACTCCGCGTCTTAATACGCGTTAATTCGACGGAGCGATGGATGAAATAGGAATTAGACGGGAAGCTTCAATGAAGTTGCTTCCTTGGACTTGCCAAAAAGGAGGCATTGGGAGCATCCTGTGCTCTATTAGATTATGGCCCAAAGTCGTCGTCACGTCAACCCACAGCCCCTTCTTAAACCAACCCCTCCTCTCCCCCCACACCACCACCACCCCATTTCTCCCTTCTTTGCTTCGAGAAATAGTAGTATAACACACCTAGTCATCAGCATCTCCCCCTCTCTCGGCGACTAAGCAAGATGGTTTGGGTCACGGTTGCACTGGTGTTTTGTTGGATTCTATGGAAGGAACGGAATGTGAGTGTTTCAGTTCAAAGCGTTTATGCACGAAGTATTTTACAAGCGCCTCATCGAACCGCAATGATCAGTCTAGCACCTGTCTGTTTCCTATTTCCTTTCTATTTTTTTTCCTCCTTTTTAATCTTTGTATGAGAGACGAATCTCATATTGTGTGGTTCTTTTCTTAAAGTTCGTCTTGTCCGATAGCTCATCTTGTACCTTTTTCTCAGTTCCATATAAACTCCTTCGATAAAATATCTGGATGGACCTCCTTCCATTTTTATCTAAATAAAAAAGAAAACATACCTAGCCTCAAACCAAGCTCATTTCACCCGTGTCCTCGGAAACCTACCTCTCTTAACCAATGGATCGCAGGCTTTACCAGGCATCACTAACCGGAGACGTCCCCGCCCTCCTCGAGCTCGCTCAAGAGGACAAACACGTTCTCGAGCAAAGGATCATTCCATCCCTCAACACCCCGTTGCACCTCGCCTCAAGGTTCGGCCACATAGGGTTGGTCTCGGAGCTCATAAGACTACGGCCCGAGTTAGTCACGTCGGAGAACGACAAGTTAGAGACGCCGTTGCATGATGCCAGTCGTGAAGGCCACCTCCAGATATGCCATGCCTTGGTGGACGCCGACCCAACTGTTGCTTATAGACTTGATCGCGACCACCGGAGCGCGCTTTTTGTTGCCTGCAGCCGAGGCTACTTGCACGTGGCCAAGTTTCTCGTGGACGTGCCATGGTTGCTGGCCTCCGAGGAGGACGGCTCGACCACTTCTTTACACGTTGCAGCAACCGATGGTCACACAGGTAAATATTAACGTACGCCATATACTGCTTTTAACTTATAATGGATTGATTACAACTTGATTACATGCTTGAATGGTGTGATAGAGATCGTTCGAGAAATATTAAGAGTTAAGCCGGACTTTGTTTGGAAAAAAGATGGGCAAGGGTGCAATCCAATTCACCTGGCCTCAAGCAAGGGTCACTTGGAGATCATCCGAGAATTCGTACGGGTCGATCCAAAACTCTGCAGTGCAACCGACGAGCACGGCATGACACCCCTCCACATAGCCTCTTGCAAAGGCTATCTGGATGTCACCCGGGAGTTCCTAAGGATCGACTCGGACCTCTGCAATGCCGTGGATAAGGACGGGAGGACTCCCCTCCACCTGGCTTCCGTCAAAGGCCTCGTCTCTATCGTCTACGAGATCCTCTCCACCCGCCGTGAATCTTCTCGGTTGCTAACCAAACAAGACGAGTCAGTCCTCCACCTTGGCGTGAAGAACAACCGGTATGAAGCTCTGCGGTGCCTGATGGAGAACTTCGACATCGCGGAGCTCATCAACCTCCCCGACCGCAACGGCAACACCGTCCTCCACCTCGCCACCTTAGCCAAATTGACCACGGTAAGAATATCTCGACTCATCTACTCCCATAACAAATTAATCGAGACCCTCGCTTTGATGGTATGATGAAGGCGTCTAAAAGCTATCTCCCTTGGCCGAGTCCAGATGGTGAAGTACCTGGTTGCCAGGTCTGAGGTAAACGTTAACGCCGTCAACCGCGGCGGCCTCACCGCTCTCGACATCATCACCACCAACAGTACCAACAGCTCCGGAGCGCTGCAGCTCGTCGCCGAACTCCAAAGCGCGGGGGGCAAGCGGGCTGAGGATCTCCCATCGGTCTCATCGCCGAAGATGAAAAATAAAGTTGTTAGCAGAAATCCAGCTAGGTCGCCGTCGAACTTGCCAGGGAAGAAGAAGCAACCCGAGTCTCCAGCCAGGCGGCGCCAGCGCCGGAAGGAAAGGCGGCTGGAGCTGCACAACGAGGGCCTGCGCAACGCCCGCAACACAATAACCATCGTTGCGGTCCTCATCGCCACTGTTGCCTTCTCGGCCGGCATAGCCCCTCCGGGTGGGGTCTTCCAGGACGGACCACTGGTCGGGAAGGCCACGGCCGCGAGGTCGACGGCATTTAAAGTGTTCAAGGTCAGCAACGACGTCGCGCTCTTCGTGTCGCTGGGGATCGTGACCGTGCTCGTGAGCATCATACCCTTCCGGCGGAGGTCGATGATGAGGCTGATGGTGGTGACACACAAGGCCATGTGGGTGGCGGCGGCGTTCATGGCGGCAGCGTATGTGGCGGCGACGTGGGTGGTGGTGCCAAGGGGAAGGGGGATGACGTGGCTGCTGGTGACGGTGGTGACTGTGGTTGGAGGTGGTGGGGGGTTGACGTTGGTGGGCTTAGGGGTGATGCTGGTGATGCATTGGCTGAGGAAGTCGGAGTGGAAGAGGAAGATCCAGGAGCAAAGACCAAGTAACGGGGTGACTCGAGAGTATAGCAACAGCCGGTTGGAGGAGCAACGCGCGAGCAAGACTAAGGGGAGCTCGGGTTCCAGTAACAACTCTGATTTAGAGAGCTCGGAGAAGTCCGGCTACCACACGTACTAGATAGTGGAAAATAAACGGATTGGAAGAATCGGAAGAGGGCGTGCAGTTGCACGCGTAGGGATGGAGAAATTATCCGGAAGTGACGGAATTTTTTTTAAAATAATATTAAAAAAAAGTATTTACGGTGTTCATAAATATATTTATAAAAATAAATATTTTTGGATTACTTGGCAGGATAATAGATATTTTTGGAGCATGTGGCCACCAACATGGCATTAAATCGTCTTTGAAAAAATGATTTGAAATTGATTTGAAATCATTTTATCAAAAACAATTTCAAATCAATTTTTTTTAATTTAATTTTTATTTTTTAAATTTAATTTAAAAATTGATACGATATTTTTAGTTAAATTAATATGATGTGACACTTGAAATCGTCTGTTGCCGTCCTCGTCGTCGCGCCCGTGCAGAGGATCAGCCGATCCTCCCTGACCGCCTGGCAGAGGAGCCTCCCTTCCTGCGAGAAGCCTGCAACAAAGGGTTAGAGGACCCTGGCCGGGGATTCCGGCGAGGGGGCTCCGACGGTCAAGTCAGTAGACGACGTGGAGGAACAGACTCTCCCTCCCGATCCCCCTGGAGGGTCTCAGGCTTGGAGAGTTAACTGGTGAAGGGAAAGCGCCGGGGACCGGAAACTCGGCTGGGCCTGCCCGCTGAGCTCGCGTCCAGTCTTCCCTTCTCGGGATCCCTGGTTTTCTTCCTCCCAGCGAGGCCTTATGCCGGTCTTTCCTTCTTGTCCCCAGGCTCTTTGGCTTACCTTGCAGTCTTTGGATCCTTCCCTCTTTATCTCCCTCCGTCGTGCGCTCGTCCTTTTCTCCCTCGAAAACTCCTCCTCCCTGTCTTCCTTTCTTTTCCCTTTCTGGTGAAGGAGGCCAGGCGGCTTTCCGACCTCGTCCGCCGGCCCAGCAGGAAAAAGGCAAGGACAGAAGAGAAAAAGAGGGAAGGCGGCGCTGGCAGAGCGGCAAGTCGTCAGGCCTCGGGCTTCGTGAGGGTGCTCTTTTCCCCGGGCGTGGGCGCTATCCGTTTACGGGCCCTGTTCCATCAGGATCGGGTCTCTCGACCGCGGGACCTGCCGGGCCAATGTAAGTGACGTTCCGCGTGCCGCCGCCCTCCGTACGGGACGCCGTCTGGGGTCGGTACGGCCCGAGGGATGGCCTCGGGACCCGTCGCTTTCCCCGGGGGCCTCTCCGTACGAGCGGTCTGGCCTCGGCTGAGTTGGACCTATCTCCGGGGACCAATTGGCGAGAGGCGAGGGATCGGCCGACCTCGGCTTAGGTGGACCCCTCCTGGGTGGACACCTGGCGAGGCGGCAGAGGGTCGCCTGGCTTCGGCCGAGGTGGGCCCGTCTCCGGGTGGCCACCTGGCGCAAGGCGAAGGGTCGGCCGACCTCGCACTAGGTGGACCCCTCCTGGGTGGACACCTGGCGAGGCGGCAAGAGGTTGCCTGGCTTCGGCCGAGGTGGACCCGTCTCCGGGTGGCCACCTGGCGCAAGGCGAAGGGTCGGCCGACCTCGCACTAGGTGGACCCCTCCTGGGTGGACACCTGGCGAGGCGGCAGAGGGTCGCCTGGCTTCGGCCGAGGTGGGCCCGTCTCCGGGTGGCCACCTGGCGCAAGGCGAAGAGTCGGCCGACCTCGCACTAGGTGGACCCCTCCTGGGTGGACACCTGGCGAGGCGGCAGGAGGTCGCCTGGCTTCGGCCGAGGTGGACTCGTCTCCGGGTGGCCACCTGGCGCAAGGCGAAGGGTCGGCCGACCTCGCACTAGGTGGACCCCTCCTGGGTGGACACCTGGCGAGGCGGCAGGAGGTCGCCTGGCTTTGGCCGAGGTGGACCCGTCTCCGGGTGGCCACCTGGCGCAAGGCGAGGGGTCGGCCGACCTCGGCCGACCTCACTTGGGTCGTCTCCTTCGCGCGCGGGCGCAGATGAGTCGGTGGAGGAACCCCGCGCCGAGCTCGACCTCGGCCTGGGCGGTCTGCTCTCGGATAATCGTCGGGCGGCGCGATCTTGCCGACCCCAGCTTTAAGGGCGTGGCGCTGATTCTGGCGGGAAAACTCACACGTGGCTTGTTCGCATTCGGCGATACCTGAGCCTGGCCACGTCACTGTCACGGATGTAACATCGTCCATGGTATAAATTATTTCGAATGCATTTGAAATCGTCTACGATTTCAACAGCCTTTTTTTTTTTTTCCGGAACCTTTATTTTATTTTTCAAATTTTAATTAATAAATTTAAATTTTAAATAATAAATAAATAAAAAATTGAATATTAATTAAATTAATATATTATATTTTTTATAATATTAATTATTACATTATTTTCAAATACATTAATTAAAAATAATATTTGTTGCCGTCCTCGTCGTCGCGCCCGTGCAGAGGATCAGCCGATCCTCCCTGACCGCCTGGCAGAGGAGCCTCCCTTCCTGCGAGAAGCCTGCAACAAGGGGTTAGAGGACCCTGGCCGGGGATTCCGGCGAGGGGGCTCCGACGGTCAAGTCAGTAGACGACGTGGAGGAACAGACTCTCCCTCCCGATCCCCCTGGAGGGTCTCAGGCTTGGGGAGTTAACTGGTGAAGGGAAAGCGCCGGGGACCGGAAACTCGGCTGGGCCTGCCCGCTGAGCTCGCGTCCAGTCTTCCCTTCTCGGGATCCCTGGTTTTCTTCCTCCCAGCGAGGCCTTATGCCGGTCTTTCCTTCTTGTCCCCAGGCTCTTTGGCTTACCTTGCAGTCTTTGGATCCTTCCCTCTTTATCTCCCCCCGTCGTGCGCTCGTCCTTTTCTCCCTTGAAAACTCCTCCTCCCTGTCTTCCTTTCTTTTCCCTTTCTGGTGAAGGAGGCCAGGCGGCTTTCCGGCCTCGTCCGCCGGGCCCAGCAGGAAAAAGGCAAGGACAGAAGAGAAAAAGAGGGAAGGCGGCGCTGGCAGAGCGGCAAGTCGTCAGGCCTCGGGCTTCGTGAGGGTGCTCTTTTCCCCGGGCGTGGGCGCTATCCGTTTACGGGCCCTGTTCCGTCAGGATCGGGTCTCTCGACCGCGGGACCTGCCGGGCCAATGTAAGTGACGTTTCGCGTGCCGCCGCCCTCCGTACGGGACGCCGTCTGGGGTCGGTACGGCCCGAGGGATGGCCTCGGGACCCGTCGCTTTCCCCCGGGGCCTCTCCGTACGAGCGCCTGGCCTCGGCTGAGTTGGACCTATCTCCGGGGACCAATTGGCGAGAGGCGAGGGATCGGCCGACCTCGGCTTAGGTGGACCCCTCCTGGGTGGACACCTGGCGAGGCGGCAGAGGGTCGCCTGGCTTCGGCCGAGGTGGCCCGTCTCCGGGTGGCCACCTGGCGCAAGGCGAAGGGTCGGCCGACCTCGCACTAGGTGGACCCCTCCTGGGTGGACACCTGGCGAGGCGGCAAGAGGTCGCCTGGCTTCGGCCGAGGTGGACCCGTCTCCGGGTGGCCACCTGGCGCAAGGCGAAGGGTCGGCCGACCTCGCACTAGGTGGACCCCTCCTGGTGGACACCTGGCGAGGCGGCAGAGGGTCGCCTGGCTTCGGCCGAGGTGGGCCCATCTCCGGGTAGCCACCTGGCGCAAGGCGAAGAGTCGGCCGACCTCGCACTAGGGGACCCCTCCTGGGTGGACACCTGGCGAGGCGGCAGGAGGTCGCCTGGCTTCGGCCGAGGTGGACCCGTCTCCGGGTGGCCACCTGGCGCAAGGCGAAGGGTCGGCCGACCTCGCACTAGGTGGACCCCTCCTGGGTTGGACACCTCGCGGCGGCAGGAGGTCGCCTGGCTTTGGCCGAGGTGGACCCGTCTCCGGGTGGCCACCTGGCACAAGGCGAGGGGTCGGCCGACCTCGGCCGACCTCACTTGGGTCGTCTCCTTCGCGCGCGGGCGCAGATGAGTCGGTGGAGGAACCCCGCGCCGAGCTCGACCTCGGCCTGGGCGGTCTGCTCTCGGATAATCGTCGGGCGGCGCGATCTTGCCGACCCCAGCTTTAAGGGCGTGGCGCTGATTCTGGCGGGAAAACTCACACGTGGCTTGTTCGCATTCGGCGATACCTGAGCCTGGCCACGTCATTGTCACGGATGTAACAGTTGCCCCCCAGCCCGCCGTTCCGTCGGGGCATCGTAGAACGGAACGTCGGGATTAATTGCAGACATGACGTGGGGAGGCGAAGATCTTGCTTCATAATTGGCACGATCTTCACTCGTCATGGCTCGAGGCGGCTGGAGACCAACGGGGAGTCGCCACGCGTCGTCCACTTGCCCGCAATCAATGCGTCGCTTCGGGGCAGAGGCCGTTACTCTGCTAACGAGGCGTCGGTGTCGGGCGTGCCCCACGTGGCGACCATCCAGTGGCCTGAGACGGAATGATGGTACGGCTGCTGCCGGCTGAGTCTGAAAGGGAGGGGACTTTCCAGAACGAGGCCTTTTCCCTTGCTTCGTGGGCGGTTTGCTGCAGGCTAACAACTTCTGCTGCTTGCGCCCGCCTGTGCATTTTTGGGTAAGCGTCTTCCTCTTCTCTAGCCCTCCTCCTTCTCCTTCGATCATTCAATCCTTTTCTTCTTTTCTTCTCCATGGCGCGCCGTCGCCATGTTTCTTCTAATCCGGACGAGGCCGGTCCATCCCGGCCGAGGACTCCATCTTCTCCCTCCTCGGATGAGGAGGTAATCCCAGAGGAGGTCCGCCGGCGTTTGCAACCCGGGGGTGTCACCATTGGCGTCCCCAGGGGGATCCGGTCCCCCCCGGTTGCACCTGCCGTGCCCCTCCGTTCACTTCCTGCTCTTGCTGCTCTCCCTCTCCCACGGCTCCGCCGCTTCTTCCCGCCGGTCCCTCCGGTCATGCCTCCACCATGACGAAGGTAATCTTTCTCTGCTCCGGGATGCTTATGGCATCCCGGGATCTGTCCATCTATTTGCTCCGCGGTCCGGGAGCGTGTCACCAGAGTGGCCCCGGTCGTATTGCCTTCTACGAAGACTTCCTCCTCGGGGTCTTCGTTTCCCTCTTCATCCTTTCTTCCTTTCCTTCCTCAGCCATTTCCGGCTCGTCCCGGCCCAGCTGGCTCCTAATGCCATCCGGGTCATCTTCTCCTTCATTGTCTTCTGTCATTTCCATGGGTTCGTTGCCCGTTTCTCTCGCTCTTCAGGTCCCTGTTCACCCTGAAGAATGCTCCACCGATGACGGCTGGTGGTATATTTCACCCCGGCCCAGGCGACACTTCAGGCGGCACCTGCAGCAGCTCCGACCGACGACGCCGCGGCTCAGACCACAGCCCCAGGAGCCGGTCGTCGTGGAGGTCGAAGAGGTGGCGTCCGCACCTCCGACGGACGGCGCCGACCCTGCGCCCCAGTGACTGTTGACTTGTACTTTTGCTTTCTGTGTCTTTCTCTTTTTTTTTTTTTTTTTTTTTGGGGAGTTCCGGCCTGTCGGAGCTCCCTATTTGTACTGGACACTTTGTAATCCTTTTTCAATGAAGAGCACTTTTCGCAAAAACCTGTCTACTATTTCTAGTTCTTTCCTTTCTTCTTTGTTTGTTCGTTCCTGAGATGTCGGTCTGGGATACCTGAGACAACTGCGGGCCTGGTTCTTCCATACTAAATCGAAGGACGGGGTCTGCAAAACCGTGTTGCGGCAAAGCAGAATCCTGAGCAGGTCCGACTTTGGGCTGCCTTCATGCTTGCGCGGACAGCACAGTTCCTGCACCATCTCCGGGCCGAAACCTGGGATCCTCCGGACTGAGCTCGATGCCACAGGCTTTCTCAAACCTTGCACGGCTTGCTGAGCTGTGCTCCGGGCTTGCGCGGGCGAAGCGGATTCGGCGCCGCCTTCCAGGCCGAAGCCCAGGGTCTTCCGGACTGAGCTCGATGCCGCAGGCTTTCTCAAACCTTGCGCGGCTTGCTGAGCTGTGCTCCGGGCTTACGTGGCGAACTGGGTTCGACGCCACCTTCCAGGCCGAAGCCCAGGATCTTCCGGACTGAGCTCGATGCCGCAGGCTTTCTCAAACCCTGCGTGGCTTGCTGAGCTGTGCTCTGGGCTTGCGCGGGCGAAACGGATTCGGCGCCGCCTTCCAGGCCGAAGCCCAGGATCCTCCGGACTGAGCTCGATGCCGCAGGCTTTCTCAAACCTTGCGCGGCTTGCTGAGCTGTGCTCCGGGCTTGCGCGGCGAAACGGATTCGGCGCCGCCTTCCAGGCCGAAGCCCAGGATCTTCCGGACTGAGCTCGATGCCGCAGGCTTTCTCAAACCTTGCGCGGCTTGCTGAGCTGTGCTCCGGGCTTTTTGTTGAAGTCAGAGAAGAATGTTTGAAGCGAAGAAGCTTTGTTAAAGGAACTGGGAGCCTTACATCACTGGTAGTACATTCTCAGGTTCGAGGGGTTCCATGTCCGGGGAACCTGGCACCTCCCAACTCTTCCAAGTAACATGCCCCGTGAGGGAGGGCTTCTGCTACCCGATAAGGGCCTTCCCAGTTGGGTGAAAGCTTGCCGCACTCTCGTGGCTGGGAGGCTTCTGCACGCCGGAGGACCAAGTCCCCGGGACAAAAAACCTTCGACCGTACTCGGGAGTTGTAATATCTGGCTACACGTTGCCGGTACGCCGCCATTCGGATTCGGGCCTTGTCCCTTGTTTCTTCGAGGAGGTCTAGGTTGAGCATCATCCTGGCCGGGTTTTCTGTCTCGTCGTATTGTTCCACGCGCAGCGTGGGTATGCTGAGCTCGATCGGGATGACTGCCTCGGCCCCGAAGACGAGGTTGAATGGGGTTTCGTCGGTAGCCGTCCTTGGAGTGGTGTGGTATGCCCAAAGAACGCTGGGAAGCTCGTCGGCCCACCTGCCCTTGGCTTGGTCTAGCCGCGTGCGGAGGCCCTGAAGAATGGTCCTGTTCGTGACCTCAGCCTCCCCGTTGGTCTGGGGGTGCGCCACCGAGGTGAAGCAATGTTTGATGCCGAGGTCGTTGCAGAAATCCTCGAACTCTCGACAGTCGAACTGGCGTCCGTTGTCGGTGACCACGGTGTGGGGGAGGCCGAAGCGGCAGACGATGGACTTCCAGAAGAATTTGGCGACGTTTGCTTCGGTGATTCTTGCCAAGGGTTCGGCTTCGACCCACTTTGTGAAGTAGTCGATGGCCACTATCAGGAACTTCCGCTGGCCGGATGCCGGCGGAATGGGCCCAGAAGGTCCATTCCCCACTGGGCGAATGGCCAGGGGGCTGAGAGCTGAGAGATCGGGTTGGAGGGTTGCCGCTGTACCGTGGCGTGGCGCTGGCACCGGTCGCATTTCTTCACGAAGTCAGCGGCGTCCTCCTTCATCGTCTCCCAGAAGTAGCCTTGACGAAGGGCCTTGTATGCCAATGCCCTGCCCCCCACGTGGTTCCCACAGATGCCTTCGTGAATCTCCTGGAGCACAAGCTTGGCTTCTGCGGGTCCAATGCACTTGAGGAGGGGATAAGAGTAGGACCTTCGATACAGCTGCCCGTCCATCAGGACAAACCGCACGGCCTTCTTCCTGATGAGGCGAGCCGTGTCTCGGTCTTCCGGCAGAATGCCGTCCGTGATGTACGCGGCGTACTTGTCCATCCAGCCGGGCTCCTGGCTGACTTGATGGACCCCCGCCGGTGCTTCGAGGCTTGGGACTTCGAGTCGCTCCACATGAGCGCGTCCCAGCATTGTGTCCGGCAGAGCCGCCAATCGAGAGAGAGCATCCGCGCGGGCGTTCTCCCCGCGGGGGATATGGAAGATGTTGAAGCGCCGGAACTTGGACGCGCCCGCCTTGACGAGCTCCAAATACCTTGCCATCTGGGGGTCGTGAGCGACATACTCCCCGGACACCTGCCCCGCCACGAGCTGGGAGTCGGTGAAAGCTCTGAGGTTGGTCACGCCCAGCTCGCGGGAGACCCTGAGTCCGGCGAGAAGCGCCTCGTACTCCGCTTGATTGTTTGTCGCGGGGAACTGGAAACGGAGCGCATATTCTGTGACGACCCCGTCGCCGTTGGCAAGGATGAGCCCAGCTCCGCTCCCTCCGGAGTTTGAGGCTCCGTCCACATGGAGGATCCAAGCGTCCTCTCCGGGCTCGTTGGTGCCGACCTCCGTCGGCTGGGCCGAAGAGTCCTCCTCGGGCTCCTTGCCCAGACCTGCGCATTCGACCAAGAAGTCGGCCAGCACCTGTGCCTTCATTGCCGACCTCGGCCGATATGTAATGTCGAACTCGCTGAGTTTCAGTGCCCATTTGGCCAATCGCCCCGAGGTGTCGGGTCGGCTGAGCACCGCTTTCAGCGGTTGATCCGTCAAGACGGCGATGGGATGCGCTTGGAAATAGGGCCTGAGACGCTGGGCAGACACTATTAGCGCAAAAACGAGTTTCTCGGGCTGGGAATACCTGAGCTCCGCGTCCCGGAGGAGTTTGCTGGTATAGTACACCGGTCGCTCGATCCCGTGGTCGTCGGTTCGGACCAAGACAGAGCTGACGGCCTCCGGGTAACGGCCAAGTAGAGGGTAAGCTCCTCCCCTTCCTCGGGCCTGGACAGCAGAGGTGGTGATGCGAGCGTCTTCTTCAACTCCTCGAAGGCCTGCTGGCATTCCTCGGTCCAGGCGAAACCGTTCATCTTCCTCAGCACCTTGAAGAAGGGGCGGCAGCGGTCCGCCGACCTGGAAATAAACGGCTAAGGGCCGCAACCCGACCGGTCAGCTGCTGCACTTGTTTCTTGGAGGCTGACTGCTCCATGTCCAGGATGGCCTGGACCTTCTCCGGGTTGGCCTCGATTCCTCTCTGGGTCACCATGAACCCCAGGAATTTTCCGGCGGAGACCCCGAAGGCGCACTTCGCTGGATTCAGCTTCATCTGGTGGCGCCGGAGGTTGCCGAACGTCTCTGCCAGGTCGGCTACGTGGTCCGAGTCAAGTTTGCTCATTACCAGCATGTCGTCCACGTACACCTGCATGTTGCGGCCTATCTGGTCTTTGAAGACTTTATTGACCAGACGTTGGTACGTCGCCCCCGCGTTCTTGAGGTCGAAGGGCATCATCCTGTAACAGAAAGTCCCGCAGTCAGTTATGAAGGCGGTACGCTCTTCGTCCTCCGGATTCATCCGGATCTGGTTGTATCCGGAGAAAGCGTCCATGAATGACAGGAGACGGTGTCCCGAGGTGGTGTCGACCAGCTGGTCGATCTTTGGCAGAGGGAAGCTGTCCTTCGGGCAAGCTCGATTGAGGTCGGTGTAGTCCACGCAGATCCTCCACTTACCGCTGCTCTTCTTTACCATGACCACATTTGCTAACCAGCTGGGGTATTGGACTTCTCGGATGAAACCGGCGGCGAGAAGTTTCTCTACCTCCTCGTCGATCGCCTTCTGCCTCTCCATGGCAAAGCTTCTCTTCTTCTGGCGGACCGGGCGGCTGCCTGGGTCCACGTTCAGGCTGTGCATGATAATCTCGGGGGAATACCCGGCATGTCGACCGCCGACCAGGCGAACACATCGGCGTTGGCACGGAGGAACTCCAGCAGGCGGGTTCGTTCCTCTTCGGGGAGCTGGGCCCCAACTTGCACCGTCTTCAGGGGGTCTGAACCAAGGGGAAAGGAGAGCAGGCGCTCTACGGGCCCTCCCCTGGGTTCATTTTCTCTTAGGTCGAGGTCCTCGACCTCGCGGGCGAGCTCTGCGCCCTTGATGCCCGGGATTGTCTGCAGGCAGAGCGAGACTGGCTGGATCGTCCCCTTCATTTCCCCGAACCCGAAAGGCGTGGGGAACTGCACCAGCAATCTCCTTGTGGAGATAGTGGCATCTAGTCGGTTGAGCCCGGGACGCCCAAGGATGGCGTTGTAAGGCGAAGGGAGCTTGACTACAGTGAAAGTTACCATGATGGTCGTCTGCCGAGGCGGGGATCCGGCGGTAACTGGGAGAGTGATTTCCCCTTCGACTCCGACGGAATCCCCTGTAAAACCTACCAGTGGGGTGTGCACTGGCTTTAGCTGGTCGAGAGACAAGTTCATCCGAGAGAGAGCGTCATAAAAAAGTACATCGGCCGAGCTTCCACTATCCACCATGATTCGATGTACAGGGTGTTTCGCGATGGTCATCTCGACCACCACGGCATCATCGTTTATATTGCCGCTAAATTCCCCTCCTTTGGGAGGGATTACATTCTCCGGGGTTTCCCGGGCTCTCTTCTCTGCTCGGCCAGATCCGCGTGAGATCATGCCCACGGGCCTCTCTGTTGGCCGGTTGTCGATCGCAGGGACAGGTGGCAAGGCCGCGAGCGGCTGCTTTTCGGAGGGAGCCTCGTTCTTGACGAACTTCCGGAGGTATCCCCTCCCGATCAGCTCCTCGATCTCCCGCTTCAGGTGGCGGCACTCCTCCGTGTCATGCCCGTGCTCGTGGTGGAATTGGCAGTACTTTGATTTGTCTCGGGCTGCCCTCGGGTTCTGAGGTGGAGGTCGGCGGAGATAACGCTCGCCCTCGATTTCCATAAGGATTTTGGCTCGAGGTGCGAGGAGAGGGGTGTACCTCCGCTCGGGAGCAGATTCGGCCCTCGGCCTTGGGTTCGGGCGAGGGTCGGCTGGTGGCCCGGGCCTCCGAGCTCCCGGGGCGTCCCTCGGGTTCGACTTCTTCAAAATCTTCCCGTCCAGCTCTCGACGGGTGCGGTCGGCCTCCTCCGCTCGGATGTACTTGTGGGCGCGGAGGAGGAGCTCGGAATACGTCCTGGGCGGCTTATTGTCCAGGGAATAGGTCAGGCGGGACGTCTTGAGCCCGCGCTTTAGATCCAGCATAGCGACGGGCTCGTCCAAGCTGTAGATCTCCAGGGCCGCGGTCTTAAACCGGGCGATGTAGTCACGGAGCAGCTCCTGGTCCTGCTGGCGGACGGAGAAGAGGCTGTCCACCTCCCTTGGCACCTTTCGACAAGCATCGAAATGCGCCACAAACTTTCCTTCCAGCTGCTGGAAGGAGCGAATGGATCCGGGCTCGAGACGGGCGAACCAGACTCGGGCGGCCTTCCGAAGGATTGCAGGGAAGGCGATGCACAGAAGGGCGTCGGTGGCACCCTGGACCCTCATGAGGGCTTTATAACCCTCCAGGTGGTCCAGGGGGTCGGTGGTCCCGTCGTAGGGGTCCACCTGCGGCATGCGGAACCGTTTCGGGATTGGTTCCGTCTGGATCTCTTCGGAGAAAGGGGGGCGGGAGTCGTAGCCCGCCGGGTCGGCTGAGTTCGCAGGTCGGCGAATCGCTGGGCGAACTCCGCCAACTTGCGCTCGTGTTCCTCTAGGCGCCTTTCGGCCTGGCGCCTGATGGCTTCGTCGGTGGAGTCTTCCACCGAGACTGCAGTGAGGGAGGCGCCGATTGGTCTCGGCGCGGGGTCCGGACCCGGCGTCGCTTGCTGCGATGCACCGTTTCGGCCCCATCGGTCGGGGATCGACTCTCGTGATCCTTCGAGCCGGAATAGTCTTTCTTCGGGGAGCTTGGCGGCTCTCTCGGGGGTTGGAGATGGCTTGCGGATGGGACGGCCTGCCCCTGGATTGAGTGCAGGCTCCCACGCTGTCCCGCGACCCGGGCCGCGGGGTCCCTGGCTGCGGCTGAGTGGCCAGGGACCGTTGCTGATGCTGGAGCTGTCGGACCGCTGAGGTCAAGGTCTGCAGCTGCTGGACGATGGCCGCAAGGGATCCGTCCGCCGGGGTAGGCTGCTGCAGAAGAGGAGGGGGAGCGGGAAGCTCCCGTTCGGGGGTGTGGCCCCCTGGCGGGGAGTGGGCTTCTCCCACTCGGCTGGTGGACGCCTCGCGACCACGAGTGACCACCATTGTTAGGGAGCGTGATACCTGCAAAAAGCTAGTTCCCACTGGGGGTTAGTGCCCTGCCCCCCTACCTGCGCGCAATCTGTTGCCGTCCTCGTCGTCGCGCCCGTGCAGAGGATCAGCCGATCCTCCCTGACCGCCTGGCAGAGGAGCCTCCCTTCCTGCGAGAAGCCTGCAACAAAGGGTTAGAGGACCCTGGCCGGGGATTCCGGCGAGGGGGCTCCGACGGTCAAGTCAGTAGACGACGTGGAGGAACAGACTCTCCCTCCCGATCCCCCTGGAGGGTCTCAGGCTTGGGGAGTTAACTGGTGAAGGGAAAGCGCCGGGGACCGAAACTCGGCTGGGCCTGCCCGCTGAGCTCGCGTCCAGTCTTCCCTTCTCGGGATCCCTGGTTTTCTTCCTCCCAGCGAGGCCTTATGCCGGTCTTTCCTTCTTGTCCCCAGGCTCTTTGGCTTACCTTGCAGTCTTTGGATCCTTCCTCTTTATCTCCCCCCGTCGTGCGCTCGTCCTTTTCTCCCTCGAAAACTCCTCCTCCCTGTCTTCCTTTCTTTTCCCTTTCTGGTGAAGGAGGCCAGGCGGCTTTCCGGCCTCGTCCGCCGGGCCCAGCAGGAAAAAGGCAAGGACAGAAGAGAAAAAGAGGGAGGCGGCGCTGGCAGAGCGGCAAGTCGTCAAGCCTCGGGCTTCGTGAGGTGCTCTTTTCCCCGGGCGTGGGCGCTATTCGTTTACGGGCCCTGTTCCGTCAGGATCGGGTCTCTCGACCGCGGGACCTGCCGGGCCAATGTAAGTGACGTTCCGCATGCCGCCGCCCTCCGTACGGGACGCCGTCTGGGGTCGGTACGGCCCGAGGGATGGCCTCGGGACCCGTCGCTTTCCCCGGGGGCCTCTCCGTACGAGCGGCCTGGCCTCGGCTGAGTTGGACCTATCTCCGGGGACCAGCCTGGCCTCGGCTGAGTTGGACCATCTCCGGGGGACCAATTGGCGAGAGGCGAGGGATCGGCCGACTCGGCTTAGGTGGACCCTCCTGGGTGGACACCTGGCGAGAGCGGCAGAGGGTCCGCCTGGCTTCGGCCGAGGTGGGCCCGTCTCCGGGTGGCCACCTGGCGCAAGGCGAAGGGTCGGCCGACCTCGCACTAGGTGGACCCCTCCTGGGTGGACACCTGGCGAGGCGGCAAGAGGTCGCCTGGCTTCGGCCGAGGTGGACCGTCTCCGGGTGGCCACCTGGCGCAAGGCGAAGGGTCGGCCGACCTCGCACTAGGTGGACCCCTCCTGGGTGGACACCTGGCGAGGCGGCAGAGGGTCGCCTGGCTTCGGCCGAGGTGGGCCCGTCTCCGGGTGGCCACCTGGCGCAAGGCGAGAGAGTCGGCCGACCCGCACTAGGTGGACCCCTCTGGGTGGACACCTGGCGAGGCGGCAGGAGGTCGCCTGGCTTCGGCCGAGGTGGACCCGTCTCGGGTGGCCACCTGGCGCAAGGCGAAGGGTCGGCCGACCTCGCACTAGGTGGACCCCTCCTGGGTGGACACCTGGCGAGGCGGCAGGAGGTCGCCTGGCTTGGCCGAGGTGGACCCGTCTCCGGGTGGCCACCTGGCGCAAGGCGAGGGGTCGGCCGACCTCGGCCGACCTCACTTGGGTCGTCTCCTTCGCGCGCGGGCGCAGATGAGTCGGTGGAGGAACCGCGCCGAGCTCGACCTCGGCCTGGGCGGTCTGCTCTCGGATAATCGTCGGGCGGCGCGATCTTGCCGACCCCAGCTTTAAGGGCGTGGCGCTGATTCTGGGGGGAAAACTCACACGTGGCTTGTTCGCATTCGGCGATACCTGAGCTGGCCACGTCACTGTCACGGATGTAACAATATTAATTAACTATATAAAAATAATATTAATAAAATTAATAATAAATTAACTAAAATAACATTAATTTAAAAATATTATAATATTATATTATAATATTTTATTACAATAAATATTTTATATTCTAAAATATAATAAATTTATTATATTATATTATATAATATTATATAAAAAATTTAAAAAAAATAAAAATTTAAAAAAAAATTAAAATTAAAAAATAATCACCAGGTCGATACCATCCGATAGCCATCCAGTACCAGTTCGATCGACAGCCGGTGTCAGTTCGATTTCTTGCTCAGGATCGGTGGCTGGACGGTGGCAGGATCCTGATGATGGTAGGACTGGGGGCCGGACCAATGGCAAGATGGCAGCCGACCATAGTGGCCGGACCTGGTGACCGATGACCGGACTGGTGGCTGGACTGGATTGGATAGATGCGGATTTTTTTCATTTTTTTTGTCAACTTTTTTCTCCACTTATTTTTTTCTCCACTTATTATAACTTATTATTTATTTATGTTTTAATTTTTATTTTTTTTATTTTAAAAATGGAGGTGCGGGAATAAGATAAAGTCCCACGTGTGTATGCGGCTTCACCCATAATTATTTATTTTTTAATTTTTTTAAAAATTTTAGATTTTATTATATTATTTTAAATATTTTAAATATTATTATATTATTTTAAAGAACATGTGAGACATGAGTCTACATGAGCTTGGATTCAAGTGTTTTCTCATGTGACTCAGAGGCGAGAGTTTTAAGGGCTAGGTCGGTTGTGACCTAGGGTTATATATATTTTGTATATAAAGAATGATTGAAACGTCGGGAATTAAACGCGATCCCTTTTCTCCTCCAAAACTCTAGCCTTCCTTCTCATCTCCTTGTTTCTCTCTCATGTGTGTAACCCCATAGGGGCACGCCTCCGTGACGGGAGTAGACGGCGTGCCTCATCTCTCCCTGATGATGCGTCCCCTTTCCGCCATGACGACATCAAGTTAGATCCCGGGTATTTCGTGGAGCGGTTTTGCTTCAACAATTGGTATCAGAGCCGATTTTGATGCGGTGGTGTGGAGGAAGCAGAGAAAAGGACTCGCGGTGGTGGTGCAGATCTCTGGTGCCGAGACTTGGAGGTGAGGGCCTGCTGCCCTCCCTGGGAACAAAGAGAGAATGCCGTCCATGAGGGATCGCCCCTTTTGGGACTTGATCACCGTAAGGGAGAGCAAGACCGTGAGGTCTTCTCACGGTTGATCCGGACGTGAAGTGACGCGGTTGCTCGCTGGAGGTGTGGGCTCGCCGGTCATAGGGTGCCGCAGGGCGACGGCGAAAGCGGCGGTTGCTCACTGATCGCAGGGCGACGCAGAGGCTCGGCTCGGTGGAGGAGACGATGGCAGTGCAGGCTCGTCGATGCCGGGCGCTGTAGAAGCAGTGGATCTGATTGGCTGCAAATCTCGTGTAGTATAGCAGCGGGCGATTCGTCGGAGGCTCGCATTGGTGACGGGAAAACACCGGAGGAGATGCTTGGTCCCGATCAGAGTAGATTGGGCAAGGCCGTGCACACGGGCAACAACCGGAGGTGCAGCCGTGTGTGCGAGCAGCCACCGAAAGCGCGGCACAGCGATGGGTAGTCGCCGGAGGTGCAGCGCGGTGGCTGGGGGCGACGGTGATGGCCAGGAGAAGCTGTGGTCCATGGTTCTCTAGCATGGACCGACAGCAATGGTGGCTGTGGACCGGCTTGGCGCGCTTGAACAATTGGATAGATACACGGTGGACCGGCATCTCAAGGACTCTGCTCTAAAATGTATGCTGATTAGTTTTTCGATGATTCTAGGCTCAATTGAACTCCAATTTGTGCCCCGTCTACACCGTTAAATTTCATTTTTTGAGCTCTTCATGTTGAGCTAGAATGGATCTGGTGATGAAGTCAAATCATAGGTGATATGGAGATCGTGGCGTAGGATCGTGCATGCGGGCAGCACGAGCGGGATTGTTCCATCTTCGACCTCCCAGGCGGATAGAGGTTCGAGGTATAGGGAGCCGTGCGGAGGTCTGCTGGCAGAGCGGATCTCGTCGAAGATGATGGATCCGATGGTGCAAGAGCTCGTGACGGTGGTGCAGAGCTGCGGGTCCTGTGCTGAGGAGTACTGGCAGGTCAGGTGATCTGTGGTTTAGCACAAGTAGAGCGATACATACTGGAAATCTTTCAGAGCATGAGTGGTAGCTCCATCGGTAGTGGACTAGGTTCTTGGTCACTATGGAGGAGAGCGATTTGTAGTACTCCAACTACCTTGATCGTGATGGAGCTTTACGTGGGTGCGGTAACCCGCGCGATTGAAGATGAGTCTCGGGAGATGGATATCTCAGGAAAACCAGAGTACATCAGCAAAGGCGATGCTGGAGGCAGCTCAGGAAGACAGGGGACATTCTTAGGGAGCACTGGGGGTATCGAGCAGTCGGGAGTGTCCTGGTATGGTGGTATTAGACTAGGGACAGAGACTGGAGCTGATGGGGATGGCAGCTCAGGGAGACTTGGGATAGGCCTCAGGGAGCGCCAGGGGCATCATGCAGCCGAGAGTGTCCTAGTATGGCAAGATTGGTCGTAGGGATAGGCTGGGACATGATGGAGCAGTCGCTGGAGATGGTTTCTATGCTCAGTCACTGGGTTAGAGGAGTTGGGATGAGCTCCTATATTTCGAAGGTTCCTGCGGGGTTGCAGTATATCTGAAACGGTCTCGGAGGGGTCCGCGATGATACTGAGGGTCCGAGAAGGCAGCGATTGGGTACGAGATTCAGGTGCAGGCTCAGTAGGGCAATGTTGAGTTGTTGGCCTCGGGTTTTTTTCTGTGGCATTAGGGGGACTTCAGTCTCAGGTAAAGCACCGGGGATAGGTGGCTTCATGGGTAGAGCAGGTTTTGACACGAGTTCAGAGTAGGAGGTGCAAGGAGGACCATATCCTAGCACGAGCGCCAGGGATGTACTTAGCCAGGTGGAGCAAAGTGTGCGGAGATTGGCGTGGCTTTGAAATGATGGTATCATGTAGAGCTCCGTTACAGCGGGTGCCAGTTCAGGTTCGCTAGGTTCTCTCTAGGACAGTCCAAGAACAGACTGATGCAGCTACCATGCAGAGGAAGGCTATAATCGATGGTGCCAGGATACGGCGAGAGTCTTTAGCTGTGGAGGCGGTCATCCCAAAGGCCTCTAGGTGAATTCAGTAGCTGAAGAGTGTTGGCAGAGGCGATGATATCTGCATGGTGCTGTCAAGACACGCAATTACAGCAGGGTTATGCATTGAGGACATTGCCAGGTTTGCCAAAGCTTGGGAGCACCAAGGTGGAGATTGTAGGGATTTGTGTGGTGCTCTCAAGCTTTGGAGAGACTTGGAAGACCATGGCAGGGATGCTGGAGGCGATCCCTGGGGCTTGGGGGCGTGTTCCAAGCGGGTCCTGGAGGTGTTCCAAGGATACTCTAAGTCTGAGGTTGAGAGAATATATGAGACATGGGTGTACATGGGCTCGGGTTGAGTGTTTTCTCATATGACTTAGAGGGAGAAAGTTTTTTAGGGCTGGATCGATTGTGACCTAGGATTATATCTATTTTGTATATAAATAACGACTGGAACGTCGGGAATTATACGCGATCCCTTTTCTCCTCCAAAACTCTAGCCTCCTTCTCATCTCCTTATTTCTCTCTCGTACATGTAACCCCATGGGGGCACGCCTCTGTGATGGGAGTGGACGGCGTGCCCCATCTCTTCCTGATAGTGCATTCCCTTTCCGTCATGGCGGTATCAAGTTGAATCCCGGATATTCCATGGAGCGGTTTTGCTCCAACACTGCTACATTATTTAGCTTGGAGATAGGTGACTCTTTGAGACAATTTATCTTAGAAATAGATGGCTATCATTTATCTTAAGAATCTAAAAGGTCGTGCTTGGTGCCAAACGCACACGAGATGAGTGAGTCATCCATTTTTGAAATATATTCAATCATAGCTATCAATGGCTTTGTAGTCTCTACAATACAAATTATGCACTTTGCATGATACATATGGCATCCAAATCTAAATTGCTTTAATAAAAAGATGGTGGTCCGAGCCCCCCTTAACAGTGGCATGGGCCATGGGATTTGAATTTGAATTTAAAGCTACAGCATACAAGAATTATACGTAAAAGGTGACTAAGTTGTATGTAAAAGATATTGATATTATGAAAATACATTTGCTAATTAATGTTGTAAAACAAGCCGCATAAAAAAGTATCATGACAATATATTTGCTTATGTTATAAAACCAATATCCACTTCCATTCAGCACTTTTCATTCTCCCACTTTTGATGGATAAATATTCATCATTGAGTCCAAATCCTCTGCCGTGCATATTTGTATCATAGACTATTGTACTTCACTGCATAACTACCACATCACTCATTTTTAAATAGATGACTATTATTTATCTAAAAAATAGAAAGTATCATCTTGCATGCTAAATACGTCGTTTTGGATGCCAAATATAATTGTGAGGAGTTGAGCCAAGATCTACCATTTTTGAGTTGGACAATGCGGCAGCTATTCAAAATTGTAGAGCTTTTTGTGGTGCAAAAATACATGCTATCAAATCATCCTGGTTCGTATCGAACCTTGTGGTTTTTATGCATGCGATTGGTTTTGATCTGGATCAAATTCACTCCGGAGAGGCGTGTCAAACTCGCACTCTCCCTTCCCCCGTCCCCATGGCAAGAAAATAAAAGAAAAAAAAAAAAAAAAAACTCGTAGACATGGTAGTTTGTAGATAGGCGTTGACTTTTTTTTTTTTTCATGTAGATGCGTGACTACCCAATTCACTCGGGATCCTAAAACTCAACGGTACACATCAAGGTTAACACACATGCATGTACATATAAAAACATACAATAGAAGGGCTTCAACATAGTCATGTCTCATGTTATCTACATTAAAGGCCACTTTCTCGATTAACCATCACTGAAATTAGATGCCATTGAAGCAGTGCAAGTTATGATGGTCTATCCCGTACCGGTGCATGGCTAGAATTTTCCTTTTCTTGTTTGTCATTTCATCCTCTACCTTTCCCTCAAGGCATTCCCGATACATTATATATGACCAACTTATACACTAATGTTTCAAATTTGGCGAATTCCAATGCGCACCACCTCCTCATGTACCATTCTTTATATGCCATGACATGGCGCTCAACGATTGGCCTAATTAACCTCCCCGTAACACTAATTTAACTGCATGTACCGCACCAATCCCCCCAGAGGACAAGAAACCGAGAGGGGATTCTGCTCTAAACTTGGAGGTCCGGTTTCCTAATCACACCCATCAGCATTTACGAAAACGAGGACAGATGGTGGCAATAGGTTCAAGGAGTCAAGCACCAAGTAGAAGAATAGAGGAGGTTGCGAGTCAAAAAGGGCGTTCGCCGTTTGGTAGTCTAGCGGGTGTCTGCGTTGGACCGACCAAGTGCGGTATTGGGCTCCTGTGGCCCGCTACTTTCATACAGCCTTTTGTATATTGGACTGTAGAAGACTATTCGCTTCTTCCAAAGGCCGATTTTTTCTTGAGCGGCGTCTCTTTTCCGGAGGCAATGGGCCAAAATCCAAAGCCCTTAAAATAGGTCACATTTCGTCTCTCCAAGTCTTCTACTTCATGAATTCGGATTCTATTCTCTCAAGTCCATGACCCGACTGGAGAGGCTCGATCAATCAATCACAGCCACCGTGTATCGTGCGATGACCGTGATTGAGTATATCCATGGGATCCACAATTTCACCATACATGGACAATTGTGATTGACGACAAACTAGCTGAGGCTTGGAACTCCTCCTGACCATAACAAGCTAGCAACATGTCAAAAATGTCGAGACTGAGGAGAGCAAAATTAGACATGGATTAAATTTGATAATGTGATCATGATAATATACAACGATATATTTCTTTTTAGTTAACACGAACACTATGCATACAATTGAAATATGAGTAAGAAATTATGTTTAGGTTGGTTAGCAGGGAACCTCCTACAGCAGCTAGCATGTGGACCGCTGCATTATTAGCACACATAGATCATAATAAGGCTCGATCCTATGCTAGATTATATTCAAATGCATCAGATTTATGAAGCATTTTAGACGCATGTTAATCATGTAAAACCATGCCAATTCATACTATATGATGGATTGAAAAATCAAACTCCTCGCACCAATTTGTACCATGTTATAGGCTTCTTGTGGATTAAATATATAAGTTAAATTATAGGACGAGCCTGCTGCGACAAAGGAGTGCCACGTTGTGGCTATCATGCAATTGGTAGCATCCAGAGGGCAGTATTTTAAAAATGCCAGAAGATTAACCTTTTTTTTTCTACCCAAAGAATACCGAAAGAAATTGGGAAAAATTGGAGACACCAGACACTGGTGGGCTCGAAACATGACCTTTTTTCTATCACTCGTTTAGTCAAAAACATAGCGCCCTTGTAAAAATTGTCGTTGGCATTTATAATAAAAACAATGATAAACTGTCTTTATTTGGAACAAATGATGGTTACTTCAGGGAGCGTTACAAATAAAGATGATAGAGAAATTAGAGTGTTTTTTTTTTTTTTTTTTTTTAAGTCATTGTCCATTTATTGGCCACCAACCATAAAAATAATTTATTCCATCTAGCATAAAAATTTTAACCTAAGATATATTGATTCAGTCGATGAGCAATAAAAATGTAAAATAACAAACTATTATTCTAGTCATGCAAAACTATTTTGATCGATTATGGTATATTATGTTACCTATTCTAAAATAAATAAATTAAAATGATGATCAAACTGCAAATATTTTAAAAATTCTGTTATTAAATGTACGACCTAGGAGGAAGGCTTTTGCAACTGCCATGGCAACGTTAAAAATATTAAAGGCTTCGTGGTGGGTTCATCTTTAACGAAATGAGCCGGTGCTTCTCCGGGTTTCCGTTCAACAAAAAGGAGGATGGAGACCGCACGAAAGCGAATCCGGTGAAAGAAAAAGAAGAAGAAGAAGAAGAAGAAGGGTCGAGGTAAGAGTTCTCTGGTTTTAATTTAACAAATTATTTATAGCAAGAGTGCTTTTTGGAGATTCGACCTACTTCGAAGGATCAGATTCCTTTTTTAAAGAAAAGAGCATGCAATGTGTGGCCTCCATTACTTTGGAATCAGAGATCTAAATGAGGCCATTGGATTCCCCACAACCATGTGCTTAGAATAGTGGAAGAAAACAATTTGCACCATCACCGCCACATCAGATCCCAAATGTTCAGTTTTTTTTTTTTTATCAATAGCCGTCCTTTTTTTTATGGTCAATTAGTTCGCTCTTTTGGGTTGGAATAAACGTGGCATAATTCTGGGTTTTATCGAGGTGTAATCCATTGTAGGATTGGAAAGTATCTTTGGCACAAAATCATGATTGACATTTTATTTTATTTATTTTATTTTATTTTATTTTATTTTATTTTATTTTATTTGATTGACATTAATTTTCGGATCACATCTTACACAGAATTTAAAGCTTTTTTTTTTTTTTTTCCCTTCCTTCTATTTGCTTGATCTCAAATGAACATTGTTTAATTCAATGGTTGAGGTGGTCAAAGAAAAAGCATCTTTCTTTTGCATGAGTGATGGATCCATAAATAAATATGCTTGATCGATAAATGGTCACATAAATATACTTAATCAAGATTATAATATTTTTTGAAACTTAAATATAACTTGGCAAATATGACTAGTATAATATTCCAAAATCTATGCATGCTCTGCATCCAAAACAATTTTTTTTTTTGAGAGCAGGAGTTTGTTTGCATTAATTTTAAGTAATATTTTAAAAACTTGGGAGTGATTTAATATGGAAGAATAAATCATGTTTGATATAAAAAATAAAATCGAGAGATGATAAAAAATATTATATTTTATATTTATTTTCTAGAAAGAAAATGTAAAATAAATATCATAAAGGTTGATTAAATTTTTAAATGATAGTAATCCATACTTGACAAAAATATTTTTAATAAAGTACATTTATGGTTATTGAATTTGTTTTGATATCTTTTCAAATTCATACAATAAATAACTTTTATAAAATAATTAAGATATAAATGATATTATACAAAGAGATATGTGATTATAATATTATATAAAAATAACTAAAAATGATAATACTATTTTAGTATTAAAAAATTATTTTTTATCAATCAATGTATTTATAAATTTGATATATTTTATATAAAATTATTTTTAATCAAATGTAGTAAATTTTTTAGGTATCATTTTTTTTAAAAAATATCAATCAAACATGGTGTTACGGCCGTAACGATGACGTGGTCGGGCTCAGATACCGCCAAATATGGTCGAGCCACGTGGAGGTTTCTCCGGCCGAGTCAGCGCTACATTGCCAAGGCCGAGCTCGGCAAGGCTACTCCGCCAGACGACTTCCTAAGACAAACTACTCTCGCCGAAGTCGAGCTCGGTTCGGGGCTCCTCTACCACCTCGCCTGGCGCCCATCCAAGAGGGGTCCGCCTAGGCCGAGGTCGGCCGATCCTTCGCTCCTTCGCCAGGTGGCCCCCGGAGACGGGCCCACCTCGGCCGAAGCCAGGCGACCTCCTGCCACCTCGCCAGGTGTCCACCCAGGAGGGGCCCACCTAGGCCGAGGTCGGCCGATCCTTCGCTCCTTCGCCAGGTGGCCCCTGGAGATGGGCCCACCTCGGTCGAAGCCAGGCGACCTCCTGCCACCTCGCTAGGTGTCCATCCAGGAGGGGTCCACCTAGGCCGAGGTCGACCGATCCTTCGCTCCTCCGACAAGTGGCCCCCGGGGACGGGTCCGCCTCGGCCGAGGTCAGGCCGCCCGTACGGAGAAGGTCCCAGGGAAGGAGGCGCAGGCCCCGAGGTCATCCCTCGGGCCGTACGCATCACAGACGGCGCCCCGTACGGATGGCGGCGGCACGCGAAACACCATTTGCATCGGCCCGACAGGTCCCGCAACCGAGAGGCGCGATTCTGACAAAACAGGCCCCATAGACGGATGGCGCCCACACTTGGGAAAGAGAGCGCTCTCACTGGGCCCGAGGTCTGACCGGCCACCTTACCAGCACCGCCCCCCCCTTCTGTCTTTGCCTTTTCCCTGTTGGGCTCGGCGGACGAGGTCGGAAAGCCGCCTGGCCCTCCTCACCGAAAAGGGGAAAGAGAAAGGGACAGGGGAGGGGAGCCTCCCAGGAGGAGAAGACAGGCGAACGGCGGGAGGAGATAAAAGGAAGGAAGCTGGGGACGACAAGGTAAGCGGACAAGCCTGGGGACAAGGAAGAAGCAGTGGCAAAAAGCCTCGCTCCGAGAGTGAGATCCGAGGTCTCGAGAGGGGATCGATTGGCGTGAGCTCGGAAAGGAGGCGCGGCCGAATTTCTGGTCCCCAGAGCACCTTTCTTACTAGTAAATTCTCTAAGTCCGGAACCCCTTAGGGGGTCCGTCTTGGAGAATCTGTTCCTTCTCGTCGTCTACTGACTTGACCGTCGGAGCTCCCTCGCCGGGATCCCCGGCCAGGGTCTTCTAACCCCTTCTTGCAGGTTCGCCGCAGCCAGGGAGGCTCCCTCGCCAGGCGGTCAGGGAGGATCCACGGATCCGAGGCGCGGGCGCGGCGACGAGAGCGGCAACAGATTGGCGCGCCAGGTAGGGGGGCAGGACACCAAACCCTAGCGGGAGCCAGCTTTCTGCAGGTGTCGCGCTCTCTGATAATGGTGGTCACTCGTGGCCGCGAGGCGTCCACCAGCCGTGTGGGGGAGGTTCACTCCCCTCCAGGGGCCCACAGCCCGGAGAGGGAGCTTCCAGCTCCCCCTCCTCTTCCACCACAGCCTACCTCAACGGACGGACCCCTTGTGGCCGTCATCCAACAGCTGTAGACCTTGACCTCGGCGATCCGGCAACTTCAGCATCAGCAGTGGTCCCTGGCCACGCAGCCGCAGCCAGGGACCCCCGCGACCCGAGCCGCGGGGCAGCGTGGGAGCCTGTGCTCCATTTAGGACAGGCCATCCCATCCGAGGGCCGTCTCCAACCCCCGTGGGAGCCACCAAGCTCCCGCAAAAAAAAACTACTCCGGTTCGGAGGATCACGAGAGCCGATCCCCGGCCGACGAGGCCGAAATGGCGCATCGCAGCAAGCAACGCCGAGGCCTGACTTCGCGCCGAGACCGATCAGCGCCCCCTTCACCCGCAGCCTCGGTGGAAGACTCCACCGACGAAGCCATCAGGCGCCAGGCCGAGAGGCGCCTGGAGGAGCATGAGCGCAAGCTAGCAGAGTTCGCCCGCCGATTCGCCGACCTGCATAACTCGTCGGCGGACCCGGTGGGCTACGACTCCCGTCCCCCTTTCTCTGAAGAAATCCAGGCGGAGCCGATCCCAAAACGGTTCCGCATGCCGCAGGTGGATCCCTACGACGGGACCACCGACCCTCTGGACCATCTGGAGAGCTACAAAGCTCTCATGAGGGTCCAGGGGGCCACCGACGCTCTTCTGTGCATCGCCTTCCCGGCCACCCTCCGGAAGGCCGCTCGAGTCTGGTTCACCCGCCTCGAGCCCGAATCCATTTGCTCCTTCCATCAGCTGGAAGGAAAGTTCGTGGCGCACAAAGACGCTTGTCGAAAGGTGCCGAGAGAGGTGGACAGCCTCTTCTCCATCCGCCAGCAGGACTAGGAGCTGCTCCGGGACTACATCACCCGGTTCAAGACCGCAGCCCTGGAAATCTACAGCCTGGACGAGCCCGTCGCCATGTTGGCTTTGAAGCGCGGGCTCAAGATGTCCCGCCTGACCTACTCCCTGGACAAGAAGCCGTCCAGGACGTACTCCGAGCTCCTCCTCCGCGCTCACAAGTACATCCGAGCGGAGGAGGCCGACCGCACCCGTCGAGAGTTGGACGGGAAGACTCTGAAGAGGCCACCCCCGAGAGATACCCCGGGGGCTCGGAAGCCCGGGCCATCTGCCGACCCTCGCTCGAATCCAAGGCCGAGGGACGAGGCCACTCCCGAGCGGAGGTTCACCCCTCTCCTTGCACCTCGGACCAAGATCCTCATGGAAATCGAGGGCGAGCGCTACCTCCGCCGACCTCCTCCTCAGAACCCGAGAGCCACCCGGGACAAATCGAAGTACTGCCAGTTCCACCACTAGCACGGTCACGACACGGAGGAGTGTCGCAACCTGAAGCGGGAGATCGAGAAGCTGATTAGGAGGGGCTACCTCAGGAAGTTCGTCAGGAACGAGGCCCCCTCGGAGGGGCAGCCGCTCGCGACCTTACCGCCCGTCCCTGCAATCGATAACCGCCCAACGGAGAAGCCCGTGGGCATGATCTCACACGGGGTCGGTCGAGCGGCGAAGAGAGCCCGGGAAGTCGGGAACCCGGAGAATGTAATCCCTCCCGAGGAGGGGAAGGGTAATGATAATATAAACAACGATGCCGTGGTGGTCGAGATGACCATCGCGAAGCATCCTGTACATCGAATCATGGTGGATAGTGGAAGCTCGGCTGACGTACTTTTTTACGACGCTTTCTCTCGGATGAACTTGTCCCACGATTAGCTGAGACCGGTGCACACCCCCCTGGTAGGTTTTACAGGGGACTCCGTGGGGGTCGAAGGGGAGATCACTCTCCCAGTCACCGCCGGATCCCCACCCTGGCAGACGACCGTCCTAATAACATTTACCATCGTCAGACTCCCTTCGCCTTACAACGCCATTCTCGGGCGTCCCGGGCTTAACCAACTGGACGCCACGATCTCCACGAGAAGGTTGTTGGTATAGTTTCCCACGCCTTCCGGGCTCGGGGAGATGAAGGGGACGACCCAGCCAGTCCCGCTCTGCCTCCAGACGGTCCCGAGCACCCGGGGCGCGGAGCTCGCCCCCGATATCGACGACCTCGACCTAAGAGAGAAGGAACCCAGGGGAGGGCCCGTAGAGCGCCTGCTGACTTTCCCCCTCGGTTTGGATCCGCTGAAGACGGTGCAAGTCGGGGCCCAGCTCCCTGAAGAAGAACGGACCCGCCTGCTGGAGTTCCTGCGCGCGAATGCTGACGTGTTCGCCTGGTCAGCAGCCGACATGCCGGGCATCCCGCCCGAGGTCATCACGCACAGGCTAAACGTGGACCCAAGTTGCCGCCCGGTCCGCCAGAAGAAGAGGAGCTTCGCCATGGAAAGGCAGAATGCGATCAACGAGGAAGTGGAGAAGCTCCTCGCCGCCGGTTTTGTGCGAGAGGTCCAGTATCCCAGCTGGCTGGCAAACGTGGTCATGGTGAGAAAGAGTAGTGGTAAGTGGAGGATCTGTGTGGACTACACCGACCTCAACCGAGCTTGCCCAAAGGACAGCTTCCCTCTTCCAAAGATCGACCAGCTGGTCGACACCACCTCGGGACATCGCCTCCTGTCGTTCATGGACGCCTTCTCCGGATACAACCAGATCCGAATGAGCCCGGAGGACAAAGAGCATACCGCCTTCATAACTGACCGCAGAACTTTTTACTACAGGATGATGCCATTCGGCCTCAAGAACGCGGGGGCAATGTACCAGCGCCTGGTCAATAGAATTTTCAAAGACCAGATCGGCCGCAACATGCAGGTGTACGTGGACAACATGCTGGTAATGAGCAAACCCGATTCGGACCACGTGGTTGACTTGGCAGAGACATTCGGCAACCTCCGACGTCATCAGATGAAGTTGAACCCGGCGAAGTGCGCCTTCGGCGTCTCTGCCGAGAAATTCCTAGGATTCATGGTGACCCAAAGAGGAATTGAAGCCAACCTGGAGAAGGTCCAGGCCATCCTGGTCATGGAGCCGCCCGCCTCCAAGAAGCAAGTGCAGCAACTCACCGACCGAGTTGCGGCCCTTAGCCGCTTTATCTCCAGGTCGGCAGACCGCTGCCGTCCCTTCTTCAAGGTGCTGAGAAAGATGAACGACTTCGCTTGGACCGAGGAATGCCAGAAGGCCTTCGAGGAGCTGAAGAGGACGCTCGCGTCGCCATCGTTGCTGTCCAGGCCCGAGGAGGGGGAGGAGCTTATCCTCTACCTAGCGGTCACCCCGGAAGCCGTTAGCTCGGTCTTGGTTCGGACCGATGGCCAGGGAGTCCAGTGGCCGGTGTACTATACCAGCAAGCTTCTCCGCGATGCGGAGCTCAGGTATTCTCGGCCCGAGAAACTCGTTTTTGCGCTAATAGTGTCTGCCCAGCATCTCAGGCCCTATTTTCAAGCGCATCCCATCGCTGTCCTGACGGATCAACCACTGAAAGCGGTGCTCAGCCGACCCGATACTTCGGGACGATTGGCAAAGTGCGCACTGAAGCTCAACGAGTTCGACATTACGTACAGGCCAAGGTCGGCCATGAAGGCATAGGTGCTGGCCGACTTCTTGGTCGAATGTACAGGCTTGGGCAAGGAGCCCAAGGAAGGCCCCTCAGGCCAGCCGATGGAGATAGGCACCGATGAGCCCGGAGAGGATGCCTGGATCCTCCATGTGGACGGAGCCTCAAACTCCGGCGGGAGCGGGGCTGGGCTCATCCTTGCCAACAGCGACGGGGTCATCGCCGAATGCGCACTCCGTTTCCAATTCCCCGCGACAAATAACCAGGCGGAGTACGAAGCACTTCTTGCCGGACTGAGAGTCTCCCGCGAGCTGGGCGTAACCAACCTCAAAGCTTTCACTGATTCCCAACTCGTGGCGGGACAGGTCTCCGGGGAGTATACCGCACATGACCCCCAAATGGCGAAATACATGGAGCTCGTCAAGGTGGGTGCATCCAGATTCCGGCGCTTCAACATCTTCCACATCCCCCGCAGGGAGAACGCCCGCGCGGACACTCTCTCTCGACTGGCGACCCTGCCGGACTCGATGCTGGGCCGCGCTCACGTGGAGCGCCTTGAGATCCTGAGCCTCGAGGCACCGACGGAGGTCCATCAGGTCAGCCATGAACCCAGCTGGATGGACAAGTACGCCGAATACATCACCAGTGGCACCCTGCCGGAGGACCGCGAGGCGGCTCGCCTTATCAGAAAGAAAGCCGTGCGGTTCGTCCTGATGGACGGGCAGTTGTATCGAAGATCCTACTCCTACCCCCTCCTCAAGTGCGTAGAACCCACGAAAGCCAAGCTTGTGCTCCAGGAGATTCACGAAGGCGTTTGCGGGAACCACGTGGGGGGCAGGACATTGGCGTACAAGGCCCTCCGTCAGGGCTACTTCTGGGAGACAATGAAGGAAGACGCCGCTGACTTTGTGAAGAAGTGCGACCGGTGCCAGCATCACGCCACGGTGCAACGGCAGCCCTCCAACCCAATCTCCCAGCTCTCAGCTCCCTGGCCGTTCGCCCAGTGGGGGATGGACCTCCTGGGCCCATTCCCGCCGGCGTTTGGACAGCGAAAGTTCTTGATAGTGGCCATCGACTACTTCACGAAGTGGGTCGAGGCCGAACCCTTGGCGAGGATCACCTAGGCAAACATCGCCAAGTTCTTTTGGAAGTCGATCGTTTGCCGCTTCGGCCTCCCCCACACCGTGGTTACTGACAACGGGCGCCAGTTCGACTGCCGGGAGTTCGAAGAGTTCTGCAGCAACCTCGGCATCAGGCATCTCTTCACCTCGGTGGCGCATCCCCAGACCAATGGGGAGGCCGAAGTCACGAACAGGACCATTCTTCAGGGCCTCCGCACGTGGCTGGGCCAGGCCAAGGGCAGGTGGGCCGACGAGCTCCCCAGCATCCTCTGGGCATACCACACCACCCCGAGGACGGCTACCGACGAGACCCCGTTCAACCTCGTCTTCGGAGCCGAGGCGGTCATCCCGATCGAGCTCAGCCTACCCATGCTGCGTGTGGAGCAATATGACGAGACAGAAAACCCAGCCAGGATGATGCTCAACCTTGACCTTCTCGAGGAAACGAGGGACAAGGCCCGAGTTCGAATGGCGGCGTATAGGCAGCGTGTAGCCAGGTATTACAACTCCCGAGTGCGGCCGAAGGTTTTTCGTCCCGGAGATTTGGTCCTCCGGCGCGCTGAAGCTTCCCAGCCACGAGAATGCGGCAAGCTCTCGCCCAACTGGGAGGGCCCATACCGGGTGGCAGAAGCCCTCCCTCACGGCGCATACTACCTGGAGGAGTTGGGAGGTGCCAGGTTCCCCCGGACGTGGAATGCCTCGAACCTAAGAATGTATTATCAATGATGTAAGGTTCCATACTCCCGTAATAAAGTTCCCTCGCTTCAAACGCTCTCTTCTCACTTTGAAGGAAAACTGGCGCATGGCCCTGGGCTCGGCATGACCGATCATGGCTGACGGCCGAAGGAATTGGGAGATCCTGGGCTTCGGCCTGGAAGGTGGGACAGAACCCAGTTCGCCCACGCAAGCCCGGAGAACAGCTCGGCAAGCCGTGCAAGGCTTGAGGAAGCCTGCGGCCCCGGGGTTCAGTCCGGAGATCCTGGGCTTCGGCCTGGAAGGTGGCGCAGACCCAGTTCGGCCATGCAAGCCCGGAGAACAGCTCGGCAAGCCGCGCAAGGCTTGAGGAAGCCTGCGGCCCCGGGGTTCAGTCCGGAGATCCTGGGCTTCGGCCTGGAAGGTGGCGCAGAACCCAGTTCGGCCACGCAAGCTTGGAGAACAGCTCGGCAAGCCGTGCAAGGCTTGAGGAAGCCTGCGGCCCGGGGTTCAGTCCGGAGATCCTGGGCTTCGGCCTGGAAGGTGGCGCAGACCCAGTTCGCCCATGCAAGCCCGGAGAGCAGCTTGGCAAGCCGCGCAAGGCTTGAGAAAGCCTGCGGCCCCGGGGTTCAGTCCGGAGATCCTGGGCTTCTGCCTGGAAGGTGGTGCAGAACCCAATTCGCCCACGCAAGCCCGGAGAGTAGCTCGGCAAGCCGTGCAAGGCTTGAGAAAGCCTGCGGCCCCGGGGTTCAGTCCGGAGGTCCCGGGCTTCGGCCTGGAAGGCGGGGCAGAAATCATGTCGCCCACGCGAGTATGAAGGCGATCCCAAAGACTGACCCGCTCAAGGCCTACTCTGACGCCGCGCGGTCCGGGATGTCCCAACCTTCGATTTGAGCAACGGAAGGGACCAGGCCTATGATCGTTTCAGCACTCCACATCAACATCTCAAAAAAAAAAAAAAAAAAAAGGAGAAAAAGGGAGATGGGGGAGTGGAGAAGAAGATGAACTCGAGGCTTGGTCAAACAGTGTCTTCATTAATCTGAGCAACATTGCAAGTCGGGAATCCCGACAGACCGGGAGTCCCCAAAAAAAAAAGAAGAAAAAGAAAAAGAAATACAACTGCGACAACGGAGCAGGGCGAGAAGACGGTGGTTCAGTTTGGTGCAGGGTCGGAGCCCTCCGCCGGGGTCGCGAGCTCTGCATCCTTGCCTTCTGCGGCGGCCGGCTCTTGAGGCTGCTCCGGAGCCACGGCTTCGCTGGTCGACGGGGTCGCAGGAGTGGCGTCGGCCGCACCGGAGGCTCTGCTCTCGGCTCCTTGCCTCCTACCTCCGAGCACCACCCCGCTGAGGTCGAGCTCGGGGAAGAAGGCCCCTACTTTCTCCCGGCACATCCGGAACCCCTTCAGGAAGGAGTCCACGGCAGCCTCCCGGACCTCCGACGTGTACTCGTCGGAAGCCCGGAACTTCGGGATGGCCTCCTGCGCCTCCCGCTTCGCGGCCTCCAGGAGTCCGTTGATGTATGCACTCCGGTCCTTCGCCGCGTTCGCGTCTCGCCGAGCCTCCTCCAGCTGGCGCTCCAGCCACTGGGAGTGGGCCTGAAGACGAGCCCTCTCCGCCGTGTCCTCCTCCGTGCGACGCTGGTGGGAGAGCCTCTCCTCCGACAAAGAAGCCTCCAGCTCCTTGTTCCGCCCCTCGGAGCGCGCCAGGTCGGTCTGGAGGGCTTGGTTGCTGGCTCGCAGCTCGACCCCTTTTTCCATGAGGTCCTTGACGTCGGCTGCGAGCTTGCCGAGCTTTTTCTCCTTCTCGGCGTCCCTCTTCGCGTTCCCTACAAGGAAGTTCCTCAGTAGGAGAACGTCATTTCCAATCTGCACAAATAGAGCGACCGGGTTAGGAGAAAAGGCCATTAAAATCATGAAAGACAGAGAAGAATGAGCTCGGGCTTACCATGAAGAGCTGCGGGAGGATCCCGAGCAAGGCGTCTGCATAGTCCCGGCCGCCCCGAGCTC
This sequence comes from Areca catechu, assembly GCA_021397845.1. Classification (NCBI taxonomy): domain Eukaryota; kingdom Viridiplantae; phylum Streptophyta; class Magnoliopsida; order Arecales; family Arecaceae; genus Areca; species Areca catechu. The sequence continues at coordinate 167,648,791 of CM038042.1, read as the reverse complement.
GGCGGTCCCGGGCTGTGGAGGTGTACTCCATGACCTTCTTCGCGAGCCCCTTGTCGCGGATGACTAAACACCGGTGGCGGAGCTGTCAGGTCGGCTCCGGTGGTGGCTGTCCCTTCAGCTGGGGTTGCAATCGACGGGCCGGCAGAGGCCACGGGCTGCGCCGTCGGAGCCGCGGCGACGATGGGACCGGTGCTGGACGGAGCCTCGGGCAGTGGAGCCCCCTCGACGGCAGCGCCACCAGGTCTGGCAACCGGGGCATCAACGGCCCCGCCCGAGGCAACCTGGGCGGGGGAGCAGTGGCCATTGTGCTGGGCGCGGTCGCCGACGCAATCTCCCGGCCCGCCTCAGTACGAGCCCTCTTGGCCGCGGGCTCGTCTACCTCCGGGATGTCTCTCTGGGCCGTGCCCTCCAGAAGGCTCTCCAGTGAGAACTTCATACCTGCAATGCAAAATAATAGAAGGTCAGCCGTCTCGGTCATGAAGAAAAAGAGTGCAGAAGTCAAAGGAGGACCGAATCTCACCCGACTCACGGATGGGACTAATCCCGGCCTCAAAAAGATTCTGCTCCGAAAGCAGAACCTCGAGCGCCGGGACCACGTCACTCAGGAGTAGGGAGTAGGCCTCCTGGTCCGCCGACTCAACCTGGGAGTTCCGGTTCGGAGACCGGTCCGGTTCACTCCAGGCCCAGTCGATATCTTCGATCGAGGCGAAGAAAATCCGGCTCTTCCAGCCCTTGATAGAAGAAGGGAGGTTGAACCGGAGACACCTGGGCCGGGGCGAAATATGCCACCAGCCGTCATCGGTGGAGTACTTCTTCAGGGTAAACATGGCCCTGAAGAGGGAGAAACGGGCAATAAACCCGTGGAAGTGACAGAAGACTATGAAGGAGAAGATGACCCGGATGGCATTGGGAGCCAACTGGGCCGGAACAAGCCGGAAACGGCTGAGAAAAGAGAGGAAGAAGGGGTGCAGAGGAAATCGAAGACCCCCAAGGAAGAAGTCTTCGTAGAAGGCTATGCGGCCGGGGCCACTCATGGTGACGCGCTCCCCGAGCCGCGGAACAAATAGACGAATTGATCCCGGGATACCGTAGGCCTCCCGGAGCAAAGAAAGATCGCCTTCGGTCATGGTGGAAGCATGACCGGAGGGACCGGTGGGAAGAAGAGGCGGAGCAGGAAGAGAAAGAAGAGGCGCAGCGGGAGCAACCGGAGGAGACCGGACCCCCCTAGGGATGCCGATGGTGACACCCCCGGGTTGCAGACGCCGGCGGATCTCCTCCGGGATCGTTTCCTCCTCTGAGGAGGAAGAAGATGGGGTCCTCGGCCGGGATGGACCGGCCTCGTCCGGATTGGAAGAGACATAGCGACGACGCGCCATGGCAAAGAGGAGGACAAGGATTCAGAGAGGAAAAGAGAGAGGGGAACTAGAGAAGGATGGAGGCACTCACCGAAAATACGCCAAGCGAACGCAGGGCAACGGAAGTTAGCCTGCAGCAAACCGCCCATGGAGCAAGGGGAAAGGTCTCATTCTGGAAAGTCCCCTCCTTTTCAAACTCAGTCGACAGCGGTCGTACCTGTCATTCCGCCCCGAGCCACTGAGCGATCGCCACGTGGACGCACGCCCGACACCGACGCCTCGTTAGCAGGGTAACGGCCTCTGCCTCGAAGCGACGCATTTATTGCGGGCAAGTGGGCGACGCGTGGCGGCTTCCTATAGGGTTTCAGGCGCATCGAGCCGCGGCGACAAGGATCGTGGCAATTATGATGCAAGATCTTCACCTCCCCACGTCATATCTGCATTTAATCCCGACGTTCCATTCTATGACGCCCCAACGGAACGGCGGGCTGGGGGGCAACTGTTACGGCCGTAACGATGACGTGGCCGGGCTTAGATACAGCCAAATATGATCGAGCCACGTGAAGGTTTCTCCGGCCGAGTCAGCGCCACATTGCCAAGGCCGAGCTCGGCAAGGCTACTCCGCCAGACGACTTCCTAAGACAAACTGCTCTCGCCGAAGTCGAGCTCGGTTCGGGGCTCCTCTACCACCTCGCCTGGCGCCCACCCAGGAGGGGTCCGCCTAGGCCGAGGTCGGCCGATCCTTCGCCAGGTGGCCCCCGGAGACGGGCCCACCTCGGTCGAAGCCAGGCGACCTCCTGCCACCTCGCCAGGTGTCCACCCAAGAGGGGTCCACCTAGGCCGAGGTCGGCCGATCCTTCGCTCCTTCGCCAGGTGGCCCCCGGAGATGGGCCCACCTCGGTCGAAGCCAGGCGACCTCCTGCCACCTCGCCAGGTGTCCACCCAGGAGGGGTCCACCTAGGCTGAGGTCGGTCGATCCTTCGCTCATTCGCCAGGTGGCCCCTGGAGACGGGCCCACCTCGGTCGAAGCCAGGCGACCTCCTGCCACCTCGCCAAGTGTCCACCCAGGAGGGGTCCACCTAGATCGAGGTCGGCCGATCCTTCGCTCCTCCGACAGGTGGCCCCCGGGGACGGGTCCGCCTCGGCCGAGATCAGGCCGTCCATACGGAGAAGGTCCCAGGAAAGGAGGCGCAGGCCCCGAGGTCATCCCTCGGGCCGTACGCATCACAGACGGTGCCCCGTACGGATGGCGGCGGCACGCGAAACACCATTTGCATCGTCCCGACAGGTCCCACAGCCGAGAGGCGCGATTCTGACAAAACAGGCCCCATAGACGGATGGCGCCCACACTTGGGAAAGAGAGCGCTCTCACTGGGCCCGAGGTCTGACCAGCTGCCTAACCAGCGCCGCCCCCCCCCCCCCTTTCTGTCTTTTCCTTTTCCCTGTTGGGCTCGGCGGACGAGGTCGGAAAGCCGCCTGGCCCTCCTCACCGAAAAGGGGAAAGAGAAAGGGACAGGGGAGGGGAGCCTCCCAGGAGGAGAAGACAGGCGAACGGCGGGAGGAGATAAAAGGAAGAAAGCTGGGGACGACAAGGTAAGCGGACAAGCTTGGGGACAAGGAAGAAGCAGCGGCAAAAAGCCTCGCTCCGAGAGTGAGATCCGAGGTCTCGAGAGGGGATCGCTTGGCGTGAGCTCGGCAAGGAGGCGCGGCCGAATTCTGGTCCCCAGAGCACCTTTCTTACTAGTAAATTCTCTAAGTCCGGAACCCCTTAGGGGGTCCGTCTTGGAGAATCTGTTCCTTCTCGTCGTCTACTGACTTGACCGTCGGAGCTCCCTCGCCGGGATCCCCGGCCAGGGTCTTCTAACCCCTTCTTGCAGGTTCGCCGCAGCCAGGGAGGCTCCCTCGCCAGGCGATCAGGGAGGATCCACGGATCCGAGGTGCGGGTGCGGCGATGAGAGCGACAACACATGGTATAAAGTATTTTTCTCTGTAATCATTTTTTCAGATAAATGACTTTTAAGAATTGTTAAATTATCTTGTAATCTAATATACTCTAATCAAATAGATCCTAAACATTTTTTTTTATGCATAATGTACGGGTTTATGGTCCAACAGGATTCTTTTACATCTTAGCCTTTTATCATGGTCCTTCTTTTCTTTTCTTTTTTTTTTTTTTTTTTTTTTTTGGTAAAAAGGCTACTTCGAGGCTTTGACTTGAACCTTGGATGGACTTTCTACTTGTAAAGACAGGGCTACGATGATTAAACTATGTAACATACAATAATATCACCTTTTTTATTAAGCAAAAACCTTCACCTCACCCTTCCATTCTTATTCTCAATTTAGAGCACTAGAACGTCAGTGATTGGTTGATTGATAAATGAGGCCTGCCTATTACTCATGTGCCACTGTATTGCACCAATCTCCAATTGCCACATGGACTGGTACTTTCAGCAAGGAGGGGAGTGCTGCTGAGAGGCAACACCCCTTTATTAAAATCCATGAGAGGATGCCCTCTCCACGTCTCTCTTATAAATGTTTTTAGAGCATCATTTTTGTGTAACAATAGCAAATCATATCTAAAACATGCAACAGACGATTGCACAAATTACAATAGACTACAAAACCTTCCTCTTTTGAAATTGGTCATGTTTAATGAAGCCAATATTCACACAAAAACAATGATATTAGGTTGAACCTCCAACATACCGACTATTGATAGGTTGAAATGAAAATATTAAAATATGGAAGTGTTTAATATTAGTTGAATTCTTACACGTATGATGGCCCATTGTTAGCTAGGGTATAAAAATATAGAATTGAAAGCATATGAATTGTTGCCTGCAAATCACTCTTCGCTGGACTCTATTGATGCATGAGGAGGATCTCCTGGTATTTTTCGGTGGAGTGAAGAGTTGCTTCCATTATCTTTTGGATAGAGATCTACAAGAACAGTCCCTTATTTTATGATAACATATGAAGGATCCTCAAATACTCAAGCTAGTGAACGGGAGAGATAGGTTAAACAATCGGAGCTGGGAGCAATGGTGAGATTAGATGAGCATAAAAGTATGTAAGGATGTGTTACTTTCACAGGGAGTCTCCTCTTATCAATTTATAGAATTACGTAGGATAATAAAATGCTGTTAGGATGGTGGCCTCTTATAATATCTACAATAGTTTTTGATAGGATGTTGGGATCATGTCCATTAAAATTTTTTTCGTTGGCATCTTTTTATTGGATTACCTGATTCCGTCAAGATCTTTCTCTCCATGATCTTATTCATCATAATTACTAGATCTTTCTCTCGATGATCTTATTCATCATAATTACTATTAAGGCAGCTGGAACAGTTGGAATTGGCCGTTGTCACTTATTCATGTATTATTGACTCACTTATTCATGTATTATTGACTCCAAGTGCTAGAATAACTGCTCATCACTGAATGAGAGAATCTTGCTGATAAAGAGAGCCCTATCGAGAAAGAGGTCACTACGAAAAAACTGAGCTATACCCACGTAGAAAATACGTAGATAAAAGCTTAAAAAGCATAGATATATGTCTACACCCACATTGGTACATACGTTTGGTTAAACGTAGGTATGTCCGGCATGGCTATAACTTACATCCACATTTTTTTTTCCGTGTGTAGACGTGCTTTACCCATGTAATATTTAACATAGGTAAGATTATATACGTGAGTATAAATCTAGTCTATACCCTCCTTTATAAAATGTGGATAATTAAATACATACAAATTAGAAACATGGGTAATTAAATATATATGAATTAGAAATGTGGGTAGTTAAATACATACGAATTAGAATTCGTTGGAATTAACAAAGTGTAGTTATAAATAAACCTGTACTATCAATAATAAAACGTAGGTATATAATTAAATATAGTCATGCTCAATCCAATTTCAAAATATAGATCACCTGTGATAACAAATAAAAATAGAAATACATAAAATAACTATAAACAATATAATTTTTATCATTATATTAAAAATAGTTTAATATACATAGTGATAGTCTTACAAAAATATTGTCTCAACAATTTTATTAATTTCATTAAAATCCAAAGAACAACAAACAAAACATAGTACTGATTTCAAAAGAAAGTAAATTTTAGAATTCAAAACATATCATAAAACAAGTTCGAACTATTTTGCTACACCATAAAGAGAATAAAGATATATAAAGTAAACTTTGTAAAATCTCCATTTCTTCCTTGACACCTTCTATTATATCACTTGAATCTGCAAAAACAAAGGAATCATATAAATATACATCATTTCAGAGATAGTATAAACCATTATTAAACCAATAATGTACATATATATATACATAATCTTTCCACCAAATAATGTGAGTGCCCATAACATATTTCGTTAAAGATCGACTTTTGTCCTTTACAAGCAATGGAGCATCGGCTCAATTGCATAAAAAATAGAAACCTCACAAAACACATCTTCCAAATTTTTGCCCATCAACATCTTGTCTTTATCATCAGAAATAAATATTCCTTTGCCTACTTCTTTCTGTGAGATATCCAATAAAATTACTTCTTCATCATGCCAGTATTGATTTCATATAATATAATGAATAAGTCCTGATGATCACCACTTAATAACATTGAACCATTCTATTTAAATCTATAAATTCATTAAAATAAATTTCATTTACAATTTTAGATGACTCAAGAATGGATAATAGTTCACTTGAGATGAGTTTAGTTCAACTCTATCATCATTCTAGAAATAATAAAGAGTTAGCCAACTTTCTTAAAAAATATTAAATTACAAGTATTGCATAAAATAATGATATCATATATACCTTTGGATTATGTTTGCTACAAACAGATGATATTTTATTTATTTTTGATGAATGATCATCAGCTTCTTTCATGTTGGTAATAACTATTTGCAACTGAACCTTCTGGTTATGTTTTATTACGCACATATGATTTCAATTTCATCAAGAACCTATCATCATGACCACTAAATTTCACTAGTCTACAATACATAAAAATAAAAAATGCAATAAACTAAAAACACATCAAATTCAAAACATACCTTTCAATTAGATACATCCATCGATAATTAACTGGACCAGCAAATCGAGCTTCATATGGCAAATGAAAAAGCAAGTGAACCATCACATCAAAGAAACTCGGAGGGAACAACATCTCCATATGACATAAGAGAATTGAAATCCTTTGATCAAGTAAATAAAAATCATTTGCTGAAGAAGTCTTTGAGCACAATTACAAGAAAAACTTGCTCAATTCAGTGACTATCCACTTAACTTCCTTGCTTGTTATAGACTGGATTGCTATTGGAAGTAGTTGTTGCATAATTACATGACAGTCATGACTTTTTAGCCCCCATATCTTTCAGTCCGGGGAGATGATCCGCCTGGAGAGGCAGGTTTTGACATTGTATACCTTATGCAAGAATACTAAAAAGAAAAAGTCGCGCAAATGGAATAGGCAGGAAATGAAGGTAACCATGGTACAACACCAATCAAATGAAATGAAGAAAAATCCAGGGTACTAAAAAAACTAGTTTGACAATTAAGCAGCCCTTTTATCAAATGGCCGCTTCCATAGCCCTAGATACAGTAATATGAGCATCTATGCTAGCCAGTTGCCGACATAATTAATGCAATTCTAACATATCTATACTAGCCAGTTGCCAAATGCTATAAACAATTAATCAGGATAACGTTAGAACATGTATGAAAGACTATACCTGCCATTATTCAAAAGTAAACAACAATTCCAAAATACGTGGAAGCATTGAGCACAATCCAGAGCTTCAAAACTAAAAAGCTAACAACTTCAGACAAAATCAAAGTTGCAACACCATCTAACCCACAAACCTTGGAGCCATAATCGCAGACACGCTCTCGTACCAATGGCACACATTCGAAAACTCCCCTCCTAGCTTCTTTGATACTGCTGCAAAGACTTTGATATTATCTCTACTAATTTGATCTCTGAAAAATCATAGAAATCAATGAAAAATGCAACATTTACACCAAGCATCATGTGAATTAGATACATATGAACATCACAGAAACCAAAAAAAAAAAACCATCGACAATCTATGCGAACAAAGACCTAATGGATCCAGATCATCAAAAATATTATATTTTTGCATCTTAAAATCCAAAATTGAAGGCAAAGTAGAGAAACAAAAACAATAACAGAATCCAATTTGAACCTAAATTTAGGAAATAGAGGAAGGAGGATAGTAAGAGGAGTGGGAATTTACCCAGAGGTGTAGGTCTTGCTGGAGAGAAATTCTTCAAGGGTTTTTAGGCCGGTTTCGGTGTGGAGATTAGAGAAGGAGACCGCCATTGGAGCCGACGCTGATCAAGCGAGAGGACGGCGGAAGCAAAAGTAGGAACCTTGGGATGGAAGCTAAAACCCTAGAGATGGGAAGAGGACATACCAAGCCTAATCGTATAAAAAAAATACACCACATATTTGTATTTAAATATATATTATATTATATTTTTAGTCGAGTCTCGGGTTTGGATATTAAATATCCAGATCCGATCTATTTATGTCAGAGTTAGTCGGATCCGAGTTTGGAATAGCTCTAGACCTGAAATCAGTATTAATTTTTTTGGACACTCTTTTCTTGGCATACCAACGTTTATCCATGATATTTGATTTACTCACGTTTAATAGTTAAAACGTAAGTTACAAATTGATTATAGTATTTTCGCATTTGCCAAACGTGAATATATATAACATCTTTTTTAGAATTTGAAATTTTATTCATGTATGTATTTTACGTGTCTAAAAAGTATGGATGTATGTGACTTTTTTTGTAGTCGATCCTTGATCTTATATTCTAGTGTGTCCAACTAAATCTATTTTGAGAGTTAGTCGAGTCTAAGTACTCGGTAGACGCATGTGAAGTGATGCTAATCAGATCTAGCTATTTATAATCTCTTGATGCATGGTATTATAATATATTGCAGTTATCGATTTGATCGTCTTCTACTTAATTGATAACCTGATTATTTTTCGAGATTGAATAAGTAGTTACCCTAACATGAACCATAAAAATCTTGCAATCATGAGATAAACCATTACCCATAAGCGAGAAGATTTGCAAGTCACGGAATCCCCTAATAGAAATAAAGAGATGTCCCTATAAATCATACATGCTTAGCTCATTACACGTGGATAAATAGCTTGAGTAGTTTTGATTAATTTATCACATAAGAACACAAGATAACGAAGACACTTCTAAACTCAAAATTTTCTCATAAACAAATTTACAATATTATCTTCTTTCCGTCTCGTTCCGGTCTCTGTTTTTTTTTTTTTTTTTTTTTTTTTTAAATGCTTCTTTGTGGATTTGGCACTTGGCGGTTGCCATTGGAAGTTAAAATAACTAATTAAAGTTTGCCCAAAAGCAAGTCCCACTTCCCTTATCAAGTGGATCCCCTTTTTTCTTTGAGGGTTCTTCGGGTTACATCTGTCATGCGGAAAAAATAATTGATGCCGTAAATTGTTGAATCACGTTTTTCACAGCTTTTAAAAATACAATATCTATTTTACGATTTATGTTGATGGATTGAAGGGAAATTTAAAGTTAAAGATGCACGGCATAAATAAATAAATAAATATATATATATATATATATAATAAAGTTAAAGATGCACGGCATAAATAAATAATATATATATATATATATTCTTTTGCACGAAAAATGCAATCCACCTTGGAACCTCTCTTTCGGACAAGTCACGGCATGGTCCGTAAAAAATCTATTTTGCATGTCATGCATAAGTGCCCCCTCCCTACACGTTATAATGGCACATTTCCTCACCAAAGTCCACGCATGCCTCAAAGCTCTTTTCTGATTGTCCATTGACATATCGAATCGTACGAAGTCCTACATAATTTAAACCCTGGAATGGGAAAGACCAATTTAAAATATTCCTCTAACAACATGGTGTCTCAAAACTCGGTTACGTTCCTTTTCTAGATTTAGTTGCCTCCGCCGCTCCCTCTCTCTGGGTTATCGGACGGACAGCGGTCGCGCCGTTGCGGAGCGCGAAATGGCGCATGCCGTTGAGATCTCCTAGCAAGGACTGACGTGGCTGTTTGTCAGCCGTTCCTTCTCCTACCCTCTCTGTTTCCGGCTCCCAAAATCAATGCTCCTTATTCCCACCCGCCATCGTTCTCATTCTCTCCTCTTCCTCGCCCCCAAGTGCCGGCTCGTCGGTAGCGCTCGCGGATACGCGCCTCGTAGCGGATGTCCTTATCTTTTCTTATCTCTTTTTTGGTATCGCTTTTCTTTATTTTCTTTTTTTTGGGGCGGGGATTTATACTGTTCGGCAGTGGTATCAGTCTAGGGTTTTAGAGTGAGCTCGGTGGTGGAGTTGGAGCTCGAGAGAAGAAGGGACCTAGTGTTCTTGCGCGGAAATTTGTGGTGCTATCTGATGGCGTCAGAGATCGAGATGGATAAGGGTATCATTTCTTCTGTTTTAGTTATTTTTTCGTTTTTTTTTTGGGCCCGTTTTGCATTGGATCGGTTGGTTCAAAACTCTTCTCTAGCTGATTTTGGATTCTTATCGAAAAAAGGGATTTTTTTCGTTCTTTTTTGTTTTTCTGGATTCGGTAGGTGGTCTGTAGCGGTTTTGGTTTCTAGTTTTCTTCCTGCGAGATTTGGTAAATATCGATGCTGGGATTGTTACTTGTCTTGTTCGATCGAGGTTTCTGATGTGCTGGTTTGAAATATTTATAGGTTTTTGAATAATCTAGATTTAGTGCAGACAAGTTCTGCTGCCTTTAGATGCAAAGATTTGTTCGCCTTTCCATCGATTCTCTCTGGTCAGCGGAGAGCTCATGTGGATTCGATGAAAGGTCTCGTGCTTTATTAGGTTTCATGGTTTCATTTGTTCAACCTTTATGATATTTTAAAGCAAAGTTAGAATTTGCTCTATCTGGTCTACTAGGCTTTGTTAAGAGAACCAAGGGAATTGGCTGATTTTTTTGACATGATGGCATTCTCATGAATTCTGTTATGATGCCAATTTGATGCATAAAGAAACTCTGTACCTTGGATTTATACAAAAATATATTGTAAATACTGTCTTTTACTTTAAAAAAAAAAATTGTTGGGATTATTGACGACTACTTTTTTAATCCAGTCGTGGAGGATGCGATGAAAAATTTGAAAATAGATTCATCTTCTAAAGCCAGCACCAGCAATCTGGTATGTTGAAGCTGTTAGCTTCTTTGCCCTACAATATTTGTTTGATTCTTTGTTTAAATCTTTCACGGTCTCTTATTCTGCTGTGCTTGAGATGGTTGTACTGATTGTTGTTCTTCTGAATAAAATTAATCATATTCTTAGGTTTTGCCAAAGTTTGATTTCTGTACCCCTCTGTTTCTCTCTCTCTAGTCGGGACCAAAAGATGGGAGCACATCTGATGCAACATCATGTATCTCTTCGGGCGATGCAACAAGCAGCATCAAAGAAAGTGAGGTGGACCAAGAGGCTTTGCTGGCTGAGCAGAGCATCTACTATCCTGTTAATGGAATGTATGCATACTATTATCCAGGTGTGCAGCAACTATATGAAGCATTCTGGCATTCATGCTTTGTAAATTTCAAGAAACATTGGATATATCCAATCTGATGGTGGTCTCTTTACAGGTTTTGATGGCTCATTTGGGGAATGGGATGGCAATAGTTATTTAAGAGGGACTGAAGGCTTGGAAATTCAGCATCCTGTCAGTACTCCATTCATTTTTATACTTCTTATAATATGGATTTTAGGTGAAGAACGGTAGTTACTTCAAGATCATACTTCATTTCTTGTTGCCGGTGATATGTGGCATGCTGAAGCATATGAATGTCTACTGAGCTTTCATGATATATTATTTGGATCTCATGCATATTTTGCAACTGATTTTTTCAATCAAATCATCCTTCATTTGTTTCAGAATTGCTTGGGTAGTTGGGTGTCATAGGTTTGTCTGTGCTTATGGTTCAAACATGACCATCTATTATACATGGCAGCTACTTATCTTAAATAATAGGTAGGGACTTGCAATATATGGTCTCAGGGACTTGCAATATGTGGTTAACTTCAGGGTGTTGATGAATTTGTGTTGTTCGCTAAATGGCATTGGGTGAATATTGTGTCAGTCTTGGAAAATTGTGCATGAATCTTTGTATCAAGTGCACAAACTCTGTAAAGATATTTAGGTTTGGTTCATGTTTTCTTTCTTCCATATACAGCTGGTTAAAAAAATACAGTTGAAAGTGACAGTTCATCTGAATTATCATACCCTTTGTCTGGTCACTGAATGTTAATGATCTGTCTTCTTGGTTTTGAAGTTTTCTAGGTCCTTGTACTGGATGACTTGTTTAAAATGGTGATATTGTTTCTAACTTCACTTAACTACCTTTTTTTCTTATATTGATTGCAATGGCATGTACCCAAAAAAAAAAAAAAGGATATATTTTTTAATTTCTTTGAAGCAGTGGAGCATTGTCTGCATTTAGCTGAATTGTCTTATTTGGTGCATAGGTTTTCACTAAGCAACCATGGATCATAAGAAGGAAGTGCACCCTTGAAATATATATATATATATATATATGTATGTATGTATGTATACAAAGGACCTTGCTATTCCAGCCTTGTTTACTTTTCTTCCTTTAGCCAACTAGGATACGTATAATTGTTTGCCTATGTTAGCTTGTTTGATTTGTATGCTCATTCTAGGAAGCATGCAACTAGAAATGTAGGAGATTCGGGGTTGTACTCATTTATGTTCCTGTTTTTTTCAGGCTAGTCAAGCAGATAACAGTTCACTTGTATACTATTTTCCTGGATTTCAACTTGGACATAACCCTTATGGTCCATTTTTACCAGTGCCTATGGTCGGTTTTGATAGGCAGTTTTTGGGCCAACAGCTGTACTACACAAGTCCAATATTTTCCCCATCCTTGGTCTCTCCAGGATTTGTTTCTCAGCCAGATGCCTATGCACCAGAGCAGGTTCATTCATACTCATGGGGTTCATCTCCTTTATCTGCTGATGGGATCTATGGGAATGGATTTGCTGGAGATCCAACATCCCGACCCTTGAGATATAATTTGTCTTCACAAAATCATACACATACCCCTGCAAAACCTTCAGTGCAATCAAAATCTAATTCTGTGGAAAAGAAGAGAACTTCACCAGCATCAAACGTCTCACTAAATCCTGCTATTCATAACCAGTCTTTTAAGCCTGCAAATAAGGTACTATAATTATCTTCATTTATGATAACTTGCGCTTCAGAATCTGACTTTTGGACCCAGGCTTACCATTTTGTATAACTTTTTCAGCTAACATACATATTTAAATATCTATGCATCTTGATGCATGGCTATTATATCATTACTTGGTTTTCAGGCACCTGCTGTTATGCCCAAAGTTTTTCTTCCAGCTGACAATTTTCCTTCATATTCTAACCAAGGAACAAGTGGCCTATTGTATCCGAATAACCCTACTTTCATTAAGGGAAACGGACATAGGTGGGCTGGGACTGAGAAGATGAAAGCAAGAAACAATGCTCAAGGACCTGGTGATCTTGACATGCTAAGTGAACAGAATCGTGGTCCTAGAATGAATGGCAACATGCAGATATCTGAGGTCAATTCTGTTGGATTTCTGTGTGCTAAGGTGAATGATGGTTGCAATACCACGAATGTTGCTGTAAAGAAGGATGAATACAACCTTCCAGATTTTCCAACCAAGTATGATCATGGATTGTTCTTTGTTATAAAATCTTACAGTGAAGATGATATTCACAAGAGTATAAAATATAATGTTTGGTCAAGCACTGCAAATGGAAACAAGAGACTCGACAATGCTTTTCAAGTTGCACAGGAGAAAATGGCAGAAAAGGGCTGCAAGTGTCCTGTATTTCTCTTCTTTTCTGTAAGTATACCTACCTTGAATCAATTTGGTTAGTGACTATATCATCCAACACCTAGCATACTTTAATGTATATCTATTTTGCACCTTCATATTATGGCAGTGCTAGATACATGATTTACTGGAATGTCTATTCTAATCTTTCAAACCCATTGAGTCTATAACAGACCTGGACTTGATTGTATCCTACATATGACATTAGTGCATGATGGTGATAGTAATTATGAAAATATTCTTGTGTGCCCATTTATCTAGTCATTGCTTCTGTGTATAAATTAGCTTGCTGCTTTTTTTAACTTGTAGTTGTTAAATATTATTATCATTTCCTGTATTTTACTAGTGGTTTTATAGCTGTTGGCGACATTACTTCTTGTGCGTAATGCAAGTGCAAGATCAATACTGTTATTCTCTTGCTCGGTGGTTTCTAGCAAATTTGTTCTCTTGTAACTTTCTTTCTTCTCTTTTCTTTTCTTTCCTCAGGTAAATGCAAGTGGTCAGTTCTGCGGGATAGCTGAAATGGTTGGTCGAGTTGATTTCAACAAAAATATGGATTTTTGGCAACAAGACAAGTGGACTGGTTTTTTCCCGGTCAAGTGGCACATGATCAAAGACATCCCAAATGCACAGCTTCGTCATATAATTTTGGAGAACAATGACAATAAGCCTGTAACAAATAGCAGAGATACACAGGAGGTATGCACACTGTTGACTGTATTGCTACAACCAACAGATGATAGTGATATAAGATGCATCAGATTTCCTTGTGGGACTGTTCTTATTGAATTCAGCATTGGATGGTTTCAAAATTTTAATATTTATTACCAATACCTGAACTGTATGATCCATGCTGTTGCAATAGTGAAGGCTAAACACTTCAATTTATTTGTTCTTTCGATAAGCTTTTTTTAACCACTACTTGAACTGGGTTAACCTCATAAACTGTTATGTTGGCATAAATTGTCTTATCCGAAATTGACCAGCTGATTCTTTTGAAAGGCACTTATGAAAAATAAACTGCATTGGCCATGCAGAGTGGATCTGAACTGGGACTTTGGTTGGTACCATCATGATAAGAATCAGAGAATTGGTCAACTAGTGAAAACTGGTCAAACCTGATAGTTTTGTTCAGACTTCAGATTTTCTTTGCCTTGGTTTTGTTCAAAAGTCAAATTTATCTTTTTTTATATTAATGTAAATATTTCAAATTATTCAAATCTCTATAAATTAAACTAGTCATTCTGCCTAATTCTTTTATTATCACAGGAATGCCTTTACTATGAATATTATCCGCATGATCACTTGTTACATGTTTTCTAATATATTTCAGGTCAAATTTCCCCAAGGTACTGAGATGTTGAACATTTTCAAAAGCTACTGTTCGAAAACTTCAATATTGGAGGACTTCGATTTTTATGAAAACCGGCAGAAAGCAATGCAAGACAAGAAGATCAAGGTACCAGCTTCAAAAATGGAACATCTATTGGTAAATTGGCATATGCATTCCTCTACAATCCATTTTGTTAGTCACAAGTCTTATGATGGCAACATGGTTTTCTTTTTCTGTGGATATTACAGATTCAGTAGATAAGTTACTGAGTTTTTATCATTTTTCTGGTCCACATGCAATTTTATAGTTTGTGAATGAATCACAACTTAAAATTCAAAGTAGTTCAGCTTCTTGAACTAATTACTTGGTGCAAATTATTTATTCCATAAAATCTGATAGTGTCTTTTCGATGAACTGTAATTCCAAATTCATATAGCAAGACATATGCCTTCTTGCCGATACTTGGAATATCATAGCTTTATGCTTTGACGATGTTATTCATTCTCTTTTCGAGTATTATTCAACAACGTGAAGTCTGGTCATTGTTGCCTGTGGCAGAAAATTGGAACAAAAAGTTAAGAATATTTAAGAAACAAAGTCCATGCATGCAAATTTGTTAAGATGCTCATGTTTTGAGGATTGGTTAAGAGCCTTATGCTTTTCCTGATTGTATTTTGTTTGGTTTGGTTTCTCCAGCGAAGAGCTAATGAAATATCTGAAGCTGCAAAGCCAAGTGATCTCAAGTACATGGTTTCTGGTCTTCAGTCAATTGGATTAGCAGCTACCAAGACCGAGGAAGATGTCCTGGTTGGTGGCATCTCAAAATAGTCATGATGATTGTTTGAACCAGGATGAAGGGCTTTGAAGGGTCAAATGTGTCTTATTGGCTGTGCTAAAGCGCATTGGTGCCACTGGTTCATGCATGGAATGACTTGGACCTCTTTTGAGCAAGGAAACATGGAGGAAATTCCCTTTTTGCGCCTGATGAGCAGTGTTTACTGCGATGATTGGGTGGATTTTCTAAGGTGGTAGCTGATGATGCATCCATCATCAAAGTCTCCTTTTAGCTGATGATGGTCTGGTGCTTGATGACCATAAAAGTCTCCTTTTTCTTTGCTTTTCTTTTCTGCTTCATGCCTCCTTGATCTAGTTCTTGTGTAGTGGATGTTCTTTTTTTCATACTTTGGTGGCTTTTAGTTTGGTTGGAGGGTTTTTGGTGGGTGGGGATTGGCTGAAGTTGAAGCTTCTCCTTTTAGAGTTGATCAGTTCGGGATGGGGTCGGTGGATTCTGTGCTGGTTTCCAGCTCCTGGCTTTCCAACTCAAAAGCTCAGGAGCTTGTGGATGCAGTGTTGTAAAGTGGACAAGGTGGAAGGCCAAGAAAAGGATTAAAAGGCCAAATTAAATATATGTTTCTTTCTTTTTTCCCCCCCTCCTGCCTCTTTTTTTTTCTTTTTTATTTGGCCATGATGTTCGCTTTCTTTAAGCAGGTGGTGTCATTTTAGTCTTTGTGTGAGTCAGTGCCATGGCACTCATTAGTTGCTTGGCAACAAACTGGAACAAATTCCATATGGTGAGGAATAAGGTTTAGAAGGTTAGGGACAGGAAAAAAGAATGAATTAGAATATTACTGACTAAACTGAAAGCCGGGAAAAGTTGATTTACTTATTAATGCTGATTAAAATGCTTCTGAGAACCCACCCACAAAAGATCCATAGAGACACAGGAAGCAGCAAACAAAAAAAAGAAGCCAGCTTCGGGAGTTCTCTTAATGAACGGGGTATGCCAAAACTACTACTTTTGGTGCAATCGAAGCCAAAGATTTTAGCTCCAGTAGCTTCCGAAGCCGGACCATTGGATGCTCCAAGTAACTCTTGTTCGCATAGCCGGTGTTGGAATTTTTTTTTTTTGTTTCTCCGGGTTGGTTTCTTTTGGTTTATATGCTTGAGGAATGTTGTTGTGCCGTCGGTGAGAGACGTTCCAGAAATTTGGCATTCCGGGTTAGATTTGCTCGCTAAAACCATTCAGTGACTAAGCACCAAGTTGTTCTGGTCCGAAGGCGGTTGCTCAAATCTCTCTACAGGTCTTTTTTTTTTTTTATTGGTAGAGAAATCTCTCTGTGTAGTTTGACACCCAAAAAGAAAAGAATACAAGTGCAGCCACGATCCCTCGGGGACAGGAAATGACCAAGAAAAGCAGAGAAACCGTGAAAGAGACAACCTGAAAGGTTGAAATGATGGAGGGTAAGACAGGTAGGTTATTAACATGCAAATCCTTGCACTATTAATACAAAAGCAGTAACATTACACGTAAGAAAAACAAACCAAAGACCAGCCTTCCAGATATCTTCGTGCAAAAGATTATATTCAATCAAACCAAGCTTTTAAAACTACTACTTCGGGAGTCCACCATGGCCGTTCGTCCTTCCAGAGCAAAGCAATGCCTCCTCGGTCAAGAAGGCTACAGAGCAAGGAAATAATTCATATTGTTTGGTAGTCTCATAAATGTTAATAGGTAAGTGTCGGGCTTCATTTCCTCAAGGAAAAGAAAAAAAAAAAAACCAACCGTATATAAAATCATGGTTTTCCTTCAAAAGAAGAGCTAACTATAAGTTCCAACCAGAGGGATGTGATTACAGCAGGTTGGCAGGTCGCAGGAAACTTTGGAAAATATGTTTCTTTATTGTTTGCTTCTTCTATGCATGGTCTGAAAGTAAGAAATAACCAACGGCCACATTCCAGTTGGATGTCCCGGGTTTAAAACTTTGTAGTCGATCATGTCGATATCCCCCAGTGTTCAGACGTCGGTATTTTATAACAGGTCGGTAGTGATTTTAGTTAAAGAAACCATGTAATGGTGGATAAATTTTAGCATCGAATAAATGGTGCCTCCTCTATCCTGACAAGAAGACCTTGGAGGAGTAAACCTTACGCCTTCCATCCTATATTCTTTGTCACACTCTGTGATTGTTGATTCAGAAGAAGCATGATCAATTTTAGCTTCGTGGTATCTTTGATTAATGTTTCTAGGTTGCTTCAAATCTTCTTCAATGAGACGGGAGATGTTGAGCAAGAGAAGAACGTGCCGATCATCTCCTGTTCCATCAAATCTTCTTCAAATCTCTCACCTCTCAATAAAACTTTCTTTCTAGCAAAGAACCGGTTAGATGGTTTAGTTGGTTCATATCTTTGCCTTGACGACGACGGAAGCTACACAATTGACAATTTAATCTATTGTGTAAACTAAAAAGACAAATGGTGAAGCCGTGAAGGATCGTGCATAAGAAAGGGATACATTGTAATATTATGTTACTTACCTACTGTCTACTAATGTTCAGGAAGCGTTACGCTTTGGTAATGTTGGTATCGATATTATATCTAAAGTCAATGAAAGACTTGCTCAGTTAAAATATATTCATATAAGAAACGAAAGCAAAAGCCTACCTTCGATCTATTGTATGAACTCTTCTTTATGAAGTCATCTGTTGCTTGTCCAACGGTAACATGCTTATGGATAGCTATTAGACTTTTTTCCAGAATTAACTTTGTTTTTTTTAGTACAGACTACAGATAAAGTCAATAGTCTAGTCTGGCATCAAGAAGGGCAAGGCTTCGAAGAGTCATGCACGTTGATTGAGCCGTTGAGCATCTCTTTAATTGCTGTAATTTTTACAGACTCCATGTATGAGGCCCAACCCAAATTTTTTCTGCCAGCTCAACCCATGCAAATTTCGGGCTGAAGCCGGCAACTGGGTTGCCAACTTCAGTTCACGTTAGGTAAAAATTTTTGCCGAACAGGGGATCGAGTCCCTTGCTTGGCCGGGGCACCTGACCGCCGGATTGGTCGGCGGAGGAGTTGGAGGAGGAAGTGGTTGAGGCGTGGAAGGCTCGGGAAGGATGGGTTGAAGGCATGGGGAGCAGGGACTCTTCCCTATACAAAAAAAAAAGAGAGGATTTCTTGCATACCTCGGTTGATTTGGAGCTTCTCTCTTCCGGTGGCCGCAGAAGACCGACGCCGATCTCGCCGGTAAGTCTCCTTTTCTCTGTTTTCTTCTCGAGCATGGGCGTGGGCGAAGGCAACCGGCGAGAGTTCGTCTCGGGTGTTGTATTTGGGATTTCCAGTTAGTGGACGGACGGTCGCCATTGGTAGCGCCGTCCGACTCCCCTCCATCCAGTGATGTCCTACCGGCTCTCTTCCCCGTCCACAACTTTTCGTGGTTTCCGATGGCCATTGCGGGGGGGGGGGGGCTCATTCCGGCCAAATGAAAGAAGAAGCCAGTGAGGAGAAGAAAGAAGAGAAAGAAAGAAAGAAAAAGAAAAGAAAAAAAATGGCCTAAGTTCCGTGGAAAAAAAAGAGAGAGAAACCTACCTGAGAGACCATCTCCCGGGTGGTTTCCGGTGGTTGGAGCTGCCGTCGGTGGCTCACCCGCAAGGTCCCCCACCATCTGGGCGAGGAAGGAGAGAGAGAGGAGAGAGAAGAGAAAGGGAGAAAAGGTAAATTCTGGACCAGGATTAGAACTGGATTGACGAGAGTGCCCATGATAGTATAGTTTTCATTTTAGTTTTACTAAGTAGAAATTAATTATATGTTTAAATTGTTGGTCAGGATCTTCGTTGTCCTTGGAAGATCAAATATAGGTTTGAATTGTACTTGTTGGTGGATCATTTTCGGTAAATTATCTTGACCTCTGATATTATATGTCAAATATATTATGTATTTATGAAATATTAAATGCGTGTAATATATTTTAATTTGCATTGGATTGCATTGGATGCATGATTGTGCTGGTGTGGGGTGCATTGTATTGGTGTGGATGCATTGTGCTGGTGTGGGTATATTGTGCCAGTGTGGGTACTCTCTAGTCCGACTATGATTATGCGAGTTATGATCTAGTCTTCTTGTGAGCCTCCAGTGGGGCGATCACTGGCACATGACCGTTGAGCGGTATGTGAGTCAGGAGCTAGTTTTCCTTATGGGCCTAGCCAGTGGGGCGATCGCTGGTACATGCAGAGGATGCATGTTTTTCGTGTAATTTCAGAACTAGTTTTCCTTGTGGGCCTCCAGTGGGACGATCACTGGCACATGACCGATTTCGATATGTGAGACAGGATATAGTCTCTTGTGGGACGAGCCACAGGTCGATCGCGGCCATAGTCAGAGGGACTAGGAGAGTAAAGTAAATGGTTGGCCATCCATAGTCGTGTCAGTGTCGGTTGAGATTAAGTATGCATATTTACATCATATTGCTGGATATATATTATTATATTGATGGATATCTTGTTGTATGATGTATTTGTGCTTGCTATTTGTTAATGGCATATTTGTGTATGTATACTGGAGGTGTTGATAACTTACTAAGCCTATATAGCACATCCCCTGTTTTCCTGTGTTTTTGTTGCAGATCCGAAAAATCAATCGGGCTTTGGAATAAGTCGGTGAAGAGCTAGAGTATAGGTGTTAATCCCTGAGTACTTGGATATTGAATTGAAGGTTATGCCTGGCATGATCTTTAGGATGATATCTAGAATTGTGCGGTCGATCGTGTAGCCGATCTAAATATTGGATCGGGACGTGACACCATGGGAGCAATAATTTTGTCACCGACACTTGCAATCAGTACCAGCAAACGATAAGCAAAGTTTTACTTGTGAAGGACCCGCATGGCAAAAGCTAGTTTCATAAACTAGAAAATGATTAAAACACAAAAATTTGCAGCAATCCAGATAGTACTTCAAACCAGAACATCATGGCAGTTGCTCGAATCTTGGCAGCAAAGTAGTCCTTCGATCTTTCTTATGATACCATAAAAGCAGAAGACAGGAAACAAGAACATAAAATAAGCAGAACAGAGAATCTATAGTGGATCATTATACATTATCTTTTCCAGGTCAGGCCCTCTAGTTCTAACAATGCATTCTATACATATGTAGGTTCATGGTAACGCTACTGCATTCTATATTTAAGCATAAAATGGGCTTCCTAGCAGCAACTTACCTCAGGTAAAGATCCTATGCAAGCCATTCCATGTTATTGCCCGCTTCTCAATGAGGTTAAAGTAATTTGATTCTGAAAAAGAAGGTGAAAGGCCAAATTTGTATAACAAGGAACTGCGCATCGCAGAATTTGATGCATCGAAATCTTTATATTGCATCTCTTTTGCTCTGATGGTTAATAGACATTTAATCCACGAATTATAATAAGTTGTGATATTATTGACTGAAATGACTTTTTCACTGGAAAACAAGTTGAATAACTGTGACATGCAACGAGACGCATCACCTCTCTTGTTGTACATGATTCATGAAACGCTTCCTTGATCTGTAATTGTATCACGTCCCGAATCCAGCACCAGAATCTACTACGTGACCGGCCGTACAAACTCCAGATTTTACTCTAGAGATCATGCAAGGCCTAGATACACAAGAGTCAAACACATCAAAATTAAAACTAATATTATATAAACAATTGATTAACAATTAAATAATCCATTTATTAAATCAATATCACTAATTGATCTACTGATTCACAACAAGCATCAATAACCGAAACTAGCTCTAACTAACTAACTAATTCAACATTAATGAAGCTCCATCTCACGTCCAGCCCAATCATCGCTATGTATCCTGAGTCTCTGAAAAAAAAAACAGAAAATAGGGAGTAAGCTATACAGCCCAGTAAGGTTCCTTCACAATCACACCAATATTAATATAAAAACCAAAAGCAGCAAGATCATAATCATATAACGGAAAACGATAAATTTTTCGGTCATGCAACCAAAACCAATCACATATCAAGTATATCAAAACCTTTCATAACATTATATTTCCTTTATATGTTTTCATTAACTTTTTCTCTTCTTTAGGGTTCTGGACTAGCCATTGTCATGCGACGCCCATGACTGGCAACCACACTATCAACCATGTATTCTAAGCCCGTGGCCAGGCTAGCTCACGTACAAAGCCCGTGACTCTGGCTGTCCCATGTTTTAAATGCCCATGGCCGGCTATTCTTCGTACGAAACCCATGGCTCCGGCAACTTCAGATCCATGGCTAGTCCAGACACTGTTATCACTTAATCCATCCACATCATCTCATAGCAATCATAACATTCATAGTTTTCCAATAATTGTATCATGGTCCAACCCACACAAATAATACATCATTGATAACACATGGTATATCAAAACATAGCTAGTAACATCAAAAATCTTGCTGTCCAACCCATAAATATCAACGATTCCATGCAAATCTAGTCATGTATGCTGATGCTCATATGCTCGGATCAAATCATGTCGAAATAAACATACATATATATATATATATACTGGTGATCAGGTCCAGAGATCCTTACATCTCAAGAATCTATCTGAACTAGTCCGTACCTGAATTTTGCGCAACGCCTTCCTGCTCAGAAGACTGATTCCCTACGTTAAAAAATAATTTTTATTAAAATTTAAATTCCTAATTTTCATGAATCCTGGAAAAATCCCTTGATTCTCTCTCTTCCTTCTCTCTCCTCTTTCTCTCTCCTCTTTCTCTCTCTTCCTTCTCTCTTCATTTTTCTTATTTTCTTATTTTTTTCTTTTTCCTTTTCTTTTTCCTTTCCACGGAACAGAGACCCTCTTCTTTTTTTCTTTTTTTTCCCTCTTCTTCTTTCTTTCTTTCTTTCTCCCGAACCATTCTCCTTATTGCTCCCTCGACCTCGACCTCAACCGAACCAGTCTACCCCCTATGATTGCTGATGGCAGCCATAGGAAGTGGTTGCCGAGGAGACCTTGATGGACGGTGGTGGCGCAGCCACGGTGATCCACAGCCCCAACCCAAAAAAAACAACCGAACAATCCAAATAAAAAAAACTAAATGAAATCCTTTAAAAAATCTCACCGGACCTCGATAATCTCTCGGATGCTCGTCGGAGAGGAATAACAACCGCGTGGGGAGGGCTTGATGGTCTCGAATCATCGGTGGTGACGGGGTTTTAAAAAAACCAATCGATGGTTCCCTCATTGTTTGGAAAACGAATTCCGCCTAATCGAGTCCCAATCCTTCATGGACTCATCGCCGATCAACTCCCTCTCCCCTCATGACTCATCCCTCGAAGTCTCTGGCAAAAATGCCGGCCGGATAAGGGTGAGGAAACCTCCCCTGTTCTGGTCTCTGTTCTCCCCTTCACTCTTCTTTTCGTTCTTTTTTTTTCAAATTGGGTCGAAGTCAGCTGGGCCTGCCGACTTCGGCCCAAAAACACTGTTCTCATATTCTCCTCCCGTTAAAATAATTTCATCCTCGAAATTAGCTTGATTGAGATCTAAATCAGTGCTCCCATCATAACACTTTAAAAGTTAGAGTTAATATTCTTAAATCACCATGCTTTCACTCGCACTCTGATATAATTTACTAAACCATCTAGGTTCACTAATAAATCCTTCCAGAAATTTTGTCATGTCATACTAATCATCATGTTATTTTTTTTTAATCTCTTATGTCAAAATTTTCAAACAATAATGACCTAATTCAATACCACTCATATCTATCATAGCACTTATACCACAATTCCATGTCACCATAATCTAAGTTCCAACACTATTCTTGTCATATCCTAATAATCATCATGTCATTATAATTCTAATCACTTGTATTACCGTCCCAAATGGTCATAACCTACTCATACCTGTCACTACTAAATTGGATGCGCTGGCATCCTGCTGCATGAGTGCGTACACCCATCCTTGGGTGCTCAGGTTTTGCTGCCCTCCTCCTGGTTGCTGTCTTCCTTGAGGTGGTCGATACAGTGATCCCTTTTGCTTATAGCAGATAATCGCCTTGTGACCCTCCCTTCCGCAGTTATAGCACTTCCCTCTTGGCCAAGTACAGTCTTGCTTAAGATGCGGCCCACCACACCTGTAACACTGGATCTCCTCCTTTTGTTGAGTCTCGTCATCTAAAGCAGCATTATCAGGCTTCCATGTCTTTGCACCGATGTTTTCATTAGGTTGATCCTGAAATCCTCCTGATCTGGATCTTTTCTTTAAAGCTTTTTCTCTTTCAGCTTGAGCCACATCTAATCCCCTTTTTTATAATCAGTGCCTTGTTGACAACCTCCTTATAGATGGGTAGCTCGAAGGCAGTCACCTGATGCTGAATCCGACCTCGAAGTTCATTTTCAAATTTCCTAGCCCGGATCCCTTCATCTGCTAACAGTGATGGAGCATATCTCGACAATTCTTCAAATTTTGCAGCATATTGAGAAACGGTTAAGTTACCCTGCTCTAAGCGATCAAATTCTCGAAATTTTTGTACCCGAATACTTTGAGGAAAGTTCCTCTCATAGAAAACCTTTCTGAAATCTGCCCAGGTAAAAGGTGCATCGTTTCGTCTCTGCTTTCCAAGCTCCAACTCCCACCAAGCAGCTACCTCATCTTGTAACAAGAATGTAACAAAAGTAACCTTCTCCCCTTCCAGACACCGCAAGGCTTGGAATACTTTTTCTACAGCCTTTAACCAACCCTCTGCCTCCATGGGATCAGATGTTCCCTTGAATACCGGTGGCGCATACTTCTTGAAATCTATCAAACTGATTGGTCATTCTTGTGGAATCCTAACTTCTGGCTGTTGCTGCTGTAATAATAGCTGCTGCATGAATTGTTGCTGTTGCTGTTGTGCTTTCATTAATTTCAGTGTATCAGCTCTTGCAGTAGCCTATTGCTGCACTAAATATTACACCACCTGAGGAAGACCCATCTGGTCCCCAGGCTGAACTCCATATCCTCCCGGTGTTCCCGTTTCTACAGTCCCAATTTCTGGAGTGTTGTCCAAAGGATTGGGCGTCGGTTCCTGTGGATGTTCCCCATCATCGGTGTTGTCCATGGAATTGGATATTGGTTCTTGTGGATGCTCCTCATCACCAGGTAAGATCCCAGTATCCTCATGCTGCTCTATAGGATCCCAAGCATTTGATCCATCCACAAATCTTATGGGCCTCCTAGCACGTCTACGTCCACTACCACACGCCATGAAAATCCTACACCAGTCATTATTAGTATACAACTAACACTTAGATGATCAAAAATATGTCACATTATCTACCCCACCTATGAATCAATCCACACTCTCTCGATGAGCTTATACTCTAAGATCCTAGAACCTGGTTTGCTCTGATATCACTTTGTCATGCCCAGAATCTAGCACCGGAATTGGCTACGTGATCGGCCGCACAAACTCTAGGTTTTACTCTAGAGATCATGCAAGGCCTAGGTACACAAGAGTCAAACACATCAAAATTAAAACTAATATTATATAAATAATTGATTAACAATTAAACAATCCATTTATTAAATCAATATCACTAATTGGTCTACTGATTCACAACAAGCATCAGTAACCGAAACTAACTCTAACTAACTAATTAACTCAACATTAATGAAGCTCCATCTCATGCCCAGCCCAATCCTCGCTATGTATCTTGAGTCTCTGAAAAAAAACAGAAAATAGGGAGTGAGCTATACAGCCCAGTAAGGTTCCTTCACAATCATACCAGTATTAATATAAAAACTAAAAGCAGCAAGATCATAATCATATAACGGAAAACGATAAATTTTTCGATCATGCAACCAAAACCAATCACATATCAAGTATATTAAAACCTTTCATAACATTATATTTTCTTTATATGTTTTCATTAACTTTTCCTCTTCTTTAGAGTTCTGGACTAGCCATTGTCATGCGACGCCCATGACTGGCAACCACACTATCAACCATGTATTCTAAGCCCGTGGCCAGGCTAGCTCACGTACAAAGCCCGTGACTCTAGCTGCCCCATGTTTTAAACATCCATGGCCGGCTATTCTTCGTACGAAGCCCGTGGCTTCGGCAACTTCAGATCCATGGCTAGTCCAAACACCGTTATCACTTCATCCATCCACATCATCTCATAGCGATCATAACATTCATAGCTTTTCAATAATTGTATCATGGTCCAACCCATACAAATAATACATCATTGATAACACATGGTATATCAGAACATAACTAGTAACATCAAAAATCTTGCTGTCCAACCCATAAATATCAACTATTCCATGCAAATTTAGTCATGTATGCTGATGCTCATATGCTCGGATCAAATCATGTCGAAATAAACATACATATATATATACTGGTGATCAGGTCCAGAGATCCTTACCTCTCAAAAATCTGCCTGAACTAGTCCATACCCAAATTTTGCGCAATGCCTTCCTGCTTAGAAGACTGATTCCCTACATTAATAAATAATTTTTATTAAAATCTAAATTCCTAATTTTCATGAATCCCGAGAAAATTCCTTGATTCTCTCTCTTCCTTCTCTCTCCTTTTTCTCTCTTCATTCTCTCTCTTCATTTTTCTTATTTTCTTTTCTTATTTTCTTTTTGCTTTCTTTTTCCTTTTTTTCCTTTCCATGGAACAGAGACCCTCTTCTTTCTTTCTTTCTTTCTTTCTCCTGAACCATTCTCTTTATTGCTCCCTCGGCCTCAACCGAACCGGTCTAATCCCCATGGTTGCCGGTAGCAGCCATGGGAGGTGGTTGCCCGGGAGACCTCGATGAATCTCGACGGACGGTGATGGCGCAGCCACAGTGATCCACGGCCCCAACCCAAAAAAAACAACCGAACAATCCAAATAAAAGAAACTAAATGAAATCCTTTAAAAAATCTCACCGGACCTCGACGATCTCTCGAATGCTCGTCGGAGAGGAAAAACAACCGCGTGGGGAGGGCTTGATGGTCTCGAATCATCGGTGGTGACGGGGTTTTAAAGAAACCAATCGACGGTTTCCTCGCCGTTTGAAAAACGAATTCCATCCAATCGAGTCCCAATCCTTCATGGACTCATCGTCGATCAACTCCCTCTCCCCTCACAACTCATCCCCCGAAGTCTCTGACGAAAATACTGGCCGGATAAGGGCGAGGAAACCTCCCCTGTTCCGGTCTCTGTTCTCCCCTTCACTTTTCTTTTCGTTCTTTTTTTTTTCAAATTGGGTCGAAGTCGGCTGGGCCTGCCGACTTCGGCCCAAAATCACTGTTCTCACAAATTGTAAACATCAAAGGACTTGGAAAATCCATTGCTGCAGTCACAAGATAGTTTATTGTTAAAGCTTGAGAATGTATTGTTGTTGTGGACTTTATTCAGAGTTCTGATTCTTTGATGAGCTTTTCTTCGAAACCTGATTAGCTAAATTGCATGATGTTGTGATCGTTGCAGTGATCATGGATTTGGTGTGGTTTTCAATATTGTTTCGTTTCCTTTTCTTTGGCGGTATGCTTGTTTTTGTTTAATCAAAATTATACTAAACCACATGAGTCGAGATGCAGAACTTTTTCAGTAACGTAGTTCCACATATTCTTCATCTACTACAGGTGCCATGACCACTGGATGGCTTAAAGCGATCCCAGTTTTCTGACAATTACCTCTCTAAACTCAGGAAATTGAACAAGAGGAGAAATAATGAAACGGAGAATCCAAATTATTTTTATCAAAATCCAAATCCCTGATGCAGCATACATGGAGTGAAACTTCACAAAACATGCATGTACTTGACAGAGTCAATTCCATTAAGCATGCAAAGTTAATTACTCTTAATTAAAAAAAAAAAAAATTGCAAAGGGAACATGATCGGACTACTGCAAGATGCAAATCAATAGCTTCTTATAGCTAGAATGGAGATCGTGTCAATGTTTTATATTCAAACTTTTAATTATTTTAACTCTTATATTACTCAAAATATGTTTTTGTTACAATAAATAAAGTATTTGTATGGTTCTTTATTTCATTGAGCTTAATCATTCAACAGATATTACCACATACAATATCAGGCAAATCACTAATTCAGAGGAGTTCTTAATTTAGTAAACCAACAACAGCCATATCATCGCAAAATTTAATGAAATGAGATGCATGTTCAAGAAAAGCTTCCATACCACTAAACATAAGACATCTTGGTCATACGATAAAACCCATAACTGGCATTGAGAGAGCAATTGTTAAATTTTCCTTAAAAATACCTATACTAGTATCACCTGGTCTCAACAAAACCTTCAGCTCTCAAAAATCAATCAAAAACAGCTTCTGGTCGTAGTATGCTGGACTTGACTCAAAGTTCAGGGGATAGGTGCTGCCCGCCAGCAGCAGGTTGCACTCGACTGGAAGCTATAGCTGCAATAGAAAGGCCAAATGCCATCCACGCACGGCCGGCCACCAGGTTTTAGTCATGGGGAACCCAAGCCTAACTATAATGGGTGCAGAACTCGCCGCAAGTCAGAACTATATATTACGTATAAACAATTATTTGCAATCTGCTATGGCAGGAGAAAAGCAAGATCAAAACAATCTACCAAATATAAACAAAAAGTTCCTAAGTAATGGTAACAATCAGAAGAATTTATGAAAGTTCGCAGAATCACTAAAAAAAAAAAAAAAGGCGCATTTGCAGAAACCATTTATCCTCGGCAAGGTAACACTCATTGCTCCCATGCCCCCGAAAGAAAATCCGAAGCCAGCTCTCCTTCACATAAAATTCTCTCGCTAATATATTTCCAGACATCAGCAATCCCCTGCCTAGAAATACTCAAAATCAAGGTAAGAAGAATCATTTGGATTGCTCTTGCCTCCACCTGCCCCACCACCAAAACCATTTTCGGTGGTCTTCTTCTCCTGACTGGCAAACTGCCCCAGGTCCACGGGGTCTGGAATATGTGGTGGTGTGTTGCTTCGCACCAGCGCCCAGTTCACCCCCTCGAAGAATGGGTGTTGTTTAATTTCGGTGGCACCCCTCCTGTAAGCAATTCGTTTTTGAGGTTCCTTGACAAGTAGGCCACGGATGAGATCTCGGGCAGCCAGGCTCGCAGCTGGTTCATCCGGGAACCTCAAGGGCTGGCCTACCACGTTGAAAAGAGTGGCGCGATTCCCCGAGCCCTTGAAAGGGGTCGTCCCGTGCAGCATCTCGTATAGAAAGATGCCAAATGTCCACCAGTCCACTGCACTCCCATGTCCCTCCCCTCGAATAATCTCTGGGGCAAGATATTCATGCGTCCCGACAAATGACATCGATCGAGCATTCGTTGGCTCTGCCATGAATTCTGGGAGGGGGGCGTTGCCAATGCTGATCTCTGATTTAGTCTTGCGGTTCCTTTTTGGGAGTATGCGGGGAAGGAACGTTGATGGCTGGATGCAGCCCTGCACGGCATGATCATTGTCGAGCATACCATATGCACCGCCATTGCTGCTGCTTGATTGAGTCGAGGGGGATTTAACAAGTGTTGGGCTGACAGAACACCGAAGCGATAAATCAAAATCGGACAGCATGATATGGCCCTCTTCTCTCACAAGCACATTCTCAGGTTTCAAGTCCCTGTATACAATACCCAGCATGTGCAAGTACTCCAGAGCAAGCAACACCTCAGAAGCATAAAATCTGTTTCACACACAATAAGAAAAATGAATAAGGGAAAAAAAAAAAAAAAAAAGAAGAAGAAGAAGAAGAAGAAGAAGAAGAAGAAGATTTGAAATTGATCAAATAGCACGAATGTTATTATGGTAGAAAATTTTACACAGGGATCATAACTGCTAAGGTCACGGGAAAATACCTTAAAACATACCCCAAAAAAAAAAAAAAAAATCCTCAAGGGAGGGAGGGAGGTCTGAATGCATTTATATTATATGACTCCAGATGAGGAATTTCTTAATACATACAGAAGAAAGTTCCAAGGATTGACATTTGAGTAGTAAACATTCAAACTTTTGCCCTCTAAACTGAACCAAGAATCCAGAACATGTAAGCATCTGTTTGAGCCATTTCTTTGGGAAAAAAAACCCAAATTTTTGTTTCTTCCATAACATGGTTCCAGAAAAGAGAGTAAAAATTATGTGTTGATTATGACTTCATACTCTTCATCAATCATTCTGCTGACAATTCTATTTTTTCCACTCTTAATCCATGTTTTCCTAATTTTTTAATATTTAAAAGCCCATTTATCCAACGCAGAAGATAACACTGACATCTCTCAGCCAAGATATGTGTAGGATGGAAAAACTTTATTTCACCTGTACCATTGGTCTAAAGAATGTAAACATTTTTTTTTTAGCAAAAAAGTACACGAGCATGAAAAGAAAATTTAATACCTACTTCATGCAATATGAAGACTAACTATAGGGCAATATAAAGAACTGGCTACTTTACACCCCATAAAATGATGAGCTGAATTCTTAAAAGTACTACCATAACAATGAAATCAAGATATAAGATTTTCTTCAAATACTCCAATCTTCCATGAGATGCATCTTGTTACTCTTTTCTATAAAGAAGATGTTGATCTACAACCTCATGATTGTCAAAAATAACATCTACAAATGCACCCAAGGGATCGAACATAGTACTATTCTTGGTTATGAAGCTTATCATATATTTGAAATAAATGAAAAGAGTCATTTGATGTCACTTAGACATGTGATATGAGTGCTTTAACTGTGAAAGGTGTCAGAAAAATATAACATGGCATCCTTTGAAAACTTTGACATATATATATATAGTGTGTGTGTGTACACATATTGAACAACATGTTGGTTTAGCTTTCCTCAGAACTCAATAAAATTAATGGGATTCTTGCTTTGTAATGTCAAACTCGATGTTCACCAGAAAGATATCTAAAGCTAATATATGGAAAGATAATTTCATCATAATTTGACAGTCTGAAGGCTGAAGCATCAAGTAATGTTGGGCATTGCCCATATATGCTGTGTCCAAACTTCAATAAACCTAGAATTATAAATATGCAGGTAACACTGTTATTATGTGAATATCTCCAATTAAAATAATATGAACAAAACCTTAGTAGATTAAACACATAATTAGGAAAATGGCGATAACTCTAAGGAACATGACAGAGGTCCGGGCATTTCTGTCATGATATTTCCTGAATTGGCATTAAAAGTCATTTTTTATTTATGTACCCATAAAAAAGCCTTATCTGATTCTGTTCCCAATATTTTAGTTGGGTTGGGAGGATTTCACCTAAAAATTGCCTTCCAATGGGTAATATATCATCAATATTTAGCCAATTTTTTTTTTAATTTATTCCAGAAATATTTTTGCTGTTGCAAGCATAATTGTGTGATATACATACACACTAAACTATCATGCAACTTATTTGGACTTTTGGCTTTGTCTGCACTCTAGTAGGAACAGAATAATTTTCCACAGGGTGTTCCCTATTATGATTTATGAAATGCAACATAACTTTCTCAAGGCACAACAGAAACTCTGTTTTCATTAACTTGATAAAGCAGATTGGAACCCCTCAATATTTTCTTTATGCAAAAAAATAAAAAATCTCAGGGTGAAATCTAAGGTCATACTAACATGCCCTTGTTCCAAGAAGATTTTGCACAGATTATATGTTCCCTAGCAACAAGGCAAAACTTTGGGATTGTATTGTACAGTACGTACATCTAACAAATTTTACTAATGTTATTTACTGAGTTCTGAAAACAACCCTAAACAGATGTGCCATTGTGGCAAATGATCTTCAAATGAGAGTAGGATAACATATATAATTATGCATACATGCTTATATATGTGTGCATGCAAGGCAATAAAATAATTTTTCTCTGCAGCAGTAATAATTAAATTTTAGCATTAAGTTTGTCTGCAGGACAGAAAATATCACTGCTGAATCTTACAAAATTATTAGTTCTCTTTCAGCTGGAGTATTCAGGTATAACTTCAGCAGACAAGGTAAAAATATGTAAACAGAAATACATAAAGAAAGACTACAAACACCAAGAAAGAAATAAGATAAGGCAAAAATGCCTAATGGACAAATGCAAAACATGAAAATCTTTGTTTATGAAAGCATGCAGGCAAAATGAAATCAAGCATCATACATTAGGAGATTACCATATCTCTTTATAAGAATTCATGAAGAAAGTAAACAAAAAAGGAAAAGCTGAAGAAACTTACCGAGCAGCTTGCTCGCTGAAATACTTGTTAGGCTGCTTCTGCCGAAGAGAATGGAGATTGCCACCACTGCAGTACTCCATCACCAAGCAATAAAACTTCTCAGTCTCAAAATGAGAATATAAAGTTGGCAAGAAAGGATGATCAAGAAGGCTGAGAATCTCCCTTTCAGTTTGAGCCCGGAGCACCTTATTTCTACTAATAAGTGAGGCCCTGTCCATCACTTTCATTGCAAAGTAGGCACCAGTTCCCCTAAGTTCAACAAGATACACACTTCCAATGTCACCATAACCCAAGCGCTTGAGGAGCCTAAAATGACCTAGGCCAATAGGGGTTTCTCTAGCATTTGCCAATTGAATTGCTTCCCAACGACAATCACCTCCAGTATGCCGCTTGACTGAGGCAGAAGTACTGCTGTCGATGCTATTACTTCGAATGCTGTTGCAGTGAGCTTGACATGGGTTGGTACAGGAGTCACTCAGCGTTGCATCACTAGTCTTTGTACCCACTGTTGTTGCAGTCACCCCTGTCGAGGATGAGGAACAAGATGATGTTGAATTTGATTCAGAAATGGTTGGCAATTTGGGGCTAGGACAAGGGGTTTGGTAATGGCTCGAGCTTGGAAATGGACTCTTTGTAAAATTTGCACCACATTTGACAACTGGGTCCAAGTTCTTATTGTTATGTGATGTTTTTGCTGATGTAGCTTCTGAAGTTGCAGGGTATCTCGGACTTGGGCATGGATTAGGGTATATGCCTGAGCCAGGGTCAGGTTCTGTTGTTCTTGTTGAATTGATGTTGTTATTGGGAACTGGATCTATACTATTGTCATCAAATGACTCCTTATCCGATGGCATGGTATTAATCTGAAATTTCATATGTATGAGAATGACATTAATGATTTGCGCTTAACACCTTCCTTCTTCTCTAAGAATGGCATTAAAAATGGTTGTGCATATAGAATGTACAATTTATCAAAGCATGCAATTCCTTTAAGGAGAAAATAACTAAATATGAGTTAGATGCCATATACAAAATGAGAAAGAGCTAGCAATTTATAGAGCATGAAAGTGTGCAATCAAAAAAGAACCAGAATAATCCGAAGGAACAGGAAACATCAATTTTACACGTTTTTTCTTTTTTTTTTAATCATCAAAGAAATGGTTGATGGTTTACTTTCTATTAGGTTAACGTTTTTCCAGCTAATTCTTCAAATTGGCAATCATAATTATAAAAATAATATTTACTAAAATACAAATCTATCTCAAGGTCCGGGATAACATTTTGATCGAAAAAGATAAACATCCAAGAACAAAACGACAGAATTTTTAGAGAAACATTTTCAGCTCAAGATGAAACACAATAAAGACTTAAAGAATACCGATCAACAAACATCTGCCTAGTAACCAAATCAACATGCCAAAATGTACAGCATACCAATCATGTGATGATTAAAATTTTCGATGAGATAATAGCTTAATGACATGGATAATTACGACAAAAATAAAACTTGAAATATTGAAATTATCAGTCATGAAGAAAGAAATAAAGAGGAGCATAGAACTAACCAATGTACAAAATATGCTACCAGGATCTGAATCACCTGTGAATTTGTTATCAGAATCTCACAACGGCCTCACAAAGAAACGTCCTAATTCTTTGCCTTCTCCGCAAAAATCACAGGCAGAAACCTCACAAAAAAAACTAATAGGTAAATTCCTCCTGGGTTCGGGCAACAGGGGTTTCCTCCTCCAAACCCATCAATGGAGCTGGGAATTAGGGAGAATTCGTGGGGCGGGGAGAGGAAAGCGCGGGGACGAGGGAGAGGAGAGGAAATGAAATGGGAGGATATAAGCCAGCCAAGAATCGAACCAATGGACGGAGGCATTGCTAAATATAAGAGAGAAGGAAAATAATTTTTAACAGGAGGGGGAGAGACGTGGGAGGGGAACACGAAATATAGAAATGGTCGCCGGGGGAGGGTGGGGTGGGGGTGTGGGGGAATGAAACGAACGGATGGGCGTTTTATTCTGGCGAAGGCGTGGCGGGAGAGAGGCGAATCCCAGCGGATACAGAAGGAAGGAAAATGAAGTACGGTGCCGTGTGAATGTCTGGGCGGGTGGTTCGGCTTAACCGCTTTGCCAGCCGCTAACGAACCCTGTAGACT
This sequence comes from Areca catechu, assembly GCA_021397845.1. Taxonomy (NCBI): domain Eukaryota; kingdom Viridiplantae; phylum Streptophyta; class Magnoliopsida; order Arecales; family Arecaceae; genus Areca; species Areca catechu. The sequence goes on along the minus strand of CM038042.1, from coordinate 167,614,993 downwards.
TGTTTGGTTCGAGGAAAAATTTGCTTTTTTTTTTTTTTTTTTTTTTTTTTTTTTTTTTTTGAGAAGCTGAGGGTTACCGGTTACCAGCAAACGATCACCAATCGACTCAGCCGGGATTTCATACCATGGTAATGTTTGCTCAATCAGCACACACTAGCATTAGAGATATCCAACCAGCTTGGACGTGAAGGGTTTGAAAACACCTATTGGTACAATAAATATGGTAGGATTATGTATTAGCCGTCGGATATTTTTAGAATTTTGAAATTTGAATATTTTCTTCACACAAGACCATGTTACATCTAATCGAGGAATTGCTCGGAAGGGTTTGACCACCATATTACAGAACTAGGGTGTTTTTAATTCGCAACAAGCACATGCCTTACATTATATGTTCTCTCTCGATATCTGTCAAAAAAAAAATTTCTCATGCACCTCCCTCCAGTCAGATCATGGATGGAAAAATTGCAGGCTCTTGCACTTTGAGCTTGGTATTACTACATAACCATCTGTAACACATACTGCAGTTAGTTGTGCTGGCTACGCTTTGAGATATCCACATGAATGGATCTATGAAAGAGGGGTAGAATGCTCATGGTTACTATGGGAATCATGAGTAATATGTAAGGACATGTTTTTAACGATTCTTATATTTCAACATGAAGAATGGTAATGTTGTTCTATTGTGACTACTCCATTCATCGGATTTCTTGACCTTGGAAGGAAACGCGACAGCAAAAGAATGGCACCCATTCGAAGGAAGTTCATATAATTAATTATCTATTTAGAAATTTGATAGGATATTTATAGTGAAACTCCTTTCCAACATGAATATGTAGAGTGAAAGTAAAACAAAATCGAGTAAATTGCTAAATATCACTTCTTACTGTGCGCATGATGCAAGATATCTACCCTACATATCTTTGGCGATAAAAGCTAATTGCATCTATTGATCTTATCATAAACTATTATTGTTTAAGACATCCCGAGGTTACTATAATTAATTAGAATACAAATTCATCAACCAAGTTGCCAGGTAGAATCTACCTTAAGGTTGGATTACAAATTCAATTATGAAAAAACTTTAGGATTTGTGGGTCATCTCTTAGAAATCATGCCGCTGTAGTCAATTCGTCCGTCACCAACCTCCAATGGTGGAGAGAGAACGTGTCAGTTTTCTACGATAAGGACCGAGAGTCTTCAAGAACCGCTTTCGTCCTGATGACTTATAAATGGTTCATGAACCGAGATTATCGGCAGAGATACTTCGACGCTCAAGTCAGTATCAAAAAATATGAGGCTACAGCAACCGGGATTACAAGTCTGTGATGATCTGGTGACTGTGTAGCAACCATGCAGGAATGTACTGGGTGTACCTAGATCAGAGATCTCTCTTATCTATTTATAGGGTTACATGGTGTAACAAAATATTATTGTGGGGGTGCTAATCTTTGACAGATGTAACAAACTTGGCTGAGGCGGCGATCCTATTTCCTGACATATCAATTTAAGAAATCTTTTCAATATGATACTGGGGTTTGTTAGGATCATGTCTACCACGATTTGTGCCAAGCTAGTTGTAGTTGGTTGAATTACCGGCTACCTGAGCGATGCAATCGCAAGACAGGAAGGGGGACTTGTCCACATATCCAGGCTCGTTGAGTTGATACGACCAACTAGTTTGCATAGTTGGAAAGGAGTCGGTCGGATGATAGCCGTCATTTCTCACTACTTTGCTTGGGGTCAACCAGTTGGCAGAGACGAAATTAGCCCGTCGATGGACTCTGCTTCTAGTCAGCAAGGGAAGGTGGGCTAGTCGGCCTTAACGTCCTAAACACAATTGCTAGTCTCAACGTGTAAGGCCAGGTGTTGTAACTTGCCATGGATGGTGGTGCATCCAGTGGCCCGAGAGATCTCCAGGTCTATGTCAGTGGCCTCTACATCAAATGCCCCCCACTTCTAAGTTTGGAAAGCTCTGCTTCTTGGTTCTCTTCTAAACAACAGGAGTAGTCAAACTCTGGATTGACATGGGCCTTATCTAAATATTAGCATACCCATGGGGTGAGACATTGCTAGTTGTTTGGACGCCTCTGATTGTGGGAAAGGAAAATGATGTGGTGTACTCAAAGGGTTTGCCTTTAATTTCCCTTAGAGGGCGGCTCGCACGTCTTTCCTTAAGTAATGATAAGTTGCCATGTGTCACAGAGGCGACGATTCGAAATGATTTATTTGCACTTCCCGGGACCAGACATTAAAAGAAGTTGGGATGATCCAAAATATCGTGACATTCATGATTGGACGTGTGCCACGTGTTGAAATCTAGGACATATCGAAGCAAGTAAAATCTGGACCATTGGAGCCTTTGTTTTTAAATGGATACCTGGTTCTTCTTCAAGGGTTTTTTCTCCACGGACTTGCAGAGGGGTGTTTAGGAAAGAGAGCTCCAAACCCTAACCCATTCTTGGAAATCCTCTCCCATGACAGGTTAGTCTTCCTCCCTTTATACTATTTACTCCTCATTCTTGTCCTTCTCAGGCCTTCCTTAGAGCTCCCTGGGCCAGGCCATACATAGCGATCTTTGCCCTCACTTAGGTCTCTTCTTTCCCTAACACCATGAGTTCGTCTGAGGGTGATGAACACTTAGCGAGTAATGTCTCCGGTCTCCTAGGTTTGGAAAATCCATATTTGTATAGGCCTGACCCCTCATATCAAGAAGAGGAGAAATCCCCCTTTAGGATAGTATGGCAGACTAGTAGGTTCGCCTCGATTTTGGCTCCTGCTCCAATTCTAGCTCCTGCTCTAATTTTGGCTCCAGCCTTGGTTTTGGCCCCTATTGGTCTGACAATCGTAATGACAACAGTGTCCATACCGACCATCCTCTGCCTTTGTAGGATGTATGGGATTTCGGACCATATACAAATGCGTGCTTCCAGTCTGGAGGATAGAATGAACTCTAGACTAGAGAGGGAATTGCCATATATGAAGCATTCCTCCAAGCAGGTCTTCATCTGCCCCTCCATCCTTTCATCATTACACTATTCAATCAATACTATCTCATCCCAGCTCAGTTGGTCCCCAACTCTTTCTGGACTATTTATTCTTTTTTTGGTTCTTTGCTATTTTCATGGGATCGTTCTCAAGTTCTCCTTATTTAGATCCGTCTTTATCTTGAAGAATTATTTGACTGAGAGAGGGTGGTGGTTTATAGCCCCTCGTCAAGGGACTATTAGCTTTGATTTGCCATCTTCTATCAAGGGATGGAAGAGTAGATTCTTTTTTATTTTTCTTGAGGGGGTGAATTGGGTTTGGAGTGATATAGACGAGTCCCCCAACTAGAGTTATAAGGTGGAGACTCTTGACTAGGAGGTATACGAGCAGTTCCTTAATTCAAAAGTCCCGAAAGAGGAGTAGTTGCTATCAAAGCAAAATCTATTTGAGGCCAAAATCAGCTTAGTACAAGCCGTAGGTGAGGGTTTCAGTGTCCTTTCCTGATTAGGTTGCTTGTGACTAATAGGAGGTTGTATTACAGATATGAGTTCTCAATGGAGGACATCAAGAGCACTAGCTAGAAGACGAGTGCCAGTCGGAAGCCTAGAAGGATAGCCGAGAAGAGGCCATGCATGGATGGATCCACCAGTCGACTTCCCTGCTGTCATGCCATTGCTCGAGGGGACTTTTGCACCTTGTCCAGAAGGGGTCCTCGCTACCACCAATGTGGAGGTAGTAGAGATCTCTTCACCGTCGCTGCCTGTTTTGACCCCCGCACTCCTAGTATCCCTAATTAGACGACAGAGCCTGCTTGCTCCGTCAGTACCATCCTCTGTAGTAGATTCGAGCCTACCACATTCTCCCCAATTGGCTGGACCGTCATTGCTCGAAGGGACTTACCTGGGAGATGATGGTGCCCTTGATCTAAGGGCGGATGTGCACTCGGATGCTTCCATTTTCCATGAGAAGTTGGCCGAGGACCTGCTTAACCATACTCTTCTCCTTGGGATCAGAGGAAGTGGCAATTTCAGTCTACCAACAAGATCATCTTTGACTCCATATGTCAAATACATGGGGTAAGTGTTTTTTCAACCCTCGCTCCAATAATCTTTTGTACATTGGATAGCTGATCGGTTTCCCTTCTCTTTAATAGCTTATCCATAATATTCTGGCTATGAAGGAGCGATTCAACAATTCTATTGAGTCGATGAACACCTTGAAGGAGAGGGTGGAGCTCATCGAGAGATAGACAAAGCTCTCAGAGGGCTTACTAATTGCAAGCGAGGCCCGTGAGGCTAAGCTTAAGAGTGAATTACAAGCTTTCCGAGACATCGAGCAGGGGTTTAAGGCCCGACTGAAGACAAAGGAAGAGGAGCTCAGGAAGAAGGAAAAAAAAAATTTTGAGTTGAAGGTCTGGTTCATTGAAGTGACTACCAAGGGCATAGGAGCTCGGGCAGAAGGAAAAAGAAATTTCTGAGTTGAAGGTCTGGTTCATTGAAGTGACTACCAAGGGCATATATTGGGAGTTCTTAGTTATAGCAGCCAACCAGAGGCTTGATGCTGCGCATGCCATTGCCAAAGATACAGATCAGAGGGCCAAGGAGGCGGAGGCTAAGGCTCAAGCTACGGAGAAGAAAGTGGCCTCAACAACCTCTTGTGCTGTCGAGGACTTTAAGAACTCCAAAGACTTTAAGGATGATGTGGGAGAAGCCATCCTCAATGCTTATTTGAAGGGGTTCACCAAGTGCAAGGTGAAGGTCTTAGCCTCTCACTCTGGTTTGGGTTTGAAGGATATCATTGTCGATGCCAAGGAGTAGAAAGAAGAGAAAGAAGAGGGAGGAGGAGAGGCAAAGATCTCAGTCGTGAAGACTGTAGCAGTCGAGGTAAAAGGGATGGAACCTACCATTACAGCCATTGAAAAGGTTGACGAGGTCACGGGCATGTTGCGTAAACAGGCTAGCACCAGAGAAGTCACCAAGGATGATGTCTACAAAATTGATAGCATCTGGGAGACTCTAGCTATTGTGATGGTAAAACTCCTCATGGTCATGGAGATTGATAAGGCAGGTTCGAGGCCAGCGATCGACCTAGAGAAGTGACCTACATCTTCCCTTTCCTTTTTCCTTTTGTCTTGTATAGGGGCATAGTCCCATTTTGTGAAGACTCCCCGATTTGTGGAGTCTTCATACTCTTGTAAAAACTTTTATCAAGTAATAGAAAGATCTATTTTTAATCCAATCTTGTGTTTGACTTCACATCACTTGAGCATGTTTCAGATTTTTCTTAAAGTAAGCATATTTTACTATTTTCTATTGTCGACCAGTAGCTTGGTCATTGTAAATTTAGCCTTATGAGTAGTTCCTTAGAAAATTTTGCTTGCGGTCCCTAGTTGGTTGGGTGTTGGCTTTAGAAAATCAAGTTTCAGTCGAGAGGATCTAGCTTACCAAAAACTGACTGTGGATAGAATTACCATCATCAACAACTGCCAAAATTGATGGAGGGTCAGGGAACTATTGAGCCATAACTCCTAGTTAATTGGTCACGTGATCTTGGTAAGCAACCATATTTGGACTTATTTTATGGCTAGTTGGCCACATGATGCGATGTTGGTAAGCCATCCATCTTTGAAGTTAACTAAGACTAGTGGCCATAGGGTGCGATGATAGTAAGCAACCTATTTTGGAAGTTGACTTATGGCTAGTCGATCATAGGGTATAGTGCTGGTAAGCGACCCATCTTAAAAGTTAATTTATGACTAGTCGGCCATAGCATGCAATGCTGGTAAGCAACCCATCTTGGAAGTTAATTTATAGTTAGTTGGCCATAGGGTGTAGTGCTGATAAGCGATTCGTCTTGGAGGTTACCTTATGGCGAGTTGGTCATAGGGTGCGGTGCTGATAAGCGACCCATCTTGAAGGTTATCCTACGGCTAGTTAGCTATAGGATGTAATACTGAAGTTAACCTATGGCTAGTCGGCCATAAGATGTGGTGTTGATAACTCATCTTAGAAGTTAATCTATGGCTATTCAACCATAGGGTGAGGTGCTAGTAAGCAACTCATCTTGGAAGTTAACCTATGGCTAGTTGGTCATAAGGTGTGATGCTGGCAAGCGACTTATCTTTAATATTAACCTATGGCTAGTCGACCATAGGGTGAAATGCTGGTAAAGACTTATCTTGAAAGTTAACCTATGGCTAGTCGGCGATAAGGTACGGTGCTGATAAGTGACCCATCTTGGAAGTTAGCAGCCATGAGCCATAGGGTATAGTGTGATAAGTGATCCTTCTTTAAAGTTAACCTATGGCTAGTTAATCGTAGGGTTCTGTGCATTGGAGGAAGGCTAGGGGCCCCTTTGAATAGAACTCCTTCCATTCTCAGATGAAGCAAATACATTATTAATAGTATATTTGAAGGTTCTTTTCATTCCACATCTAAGAAACCAAGGTCCAGTCAAGCTCTTTGATTCTTTATGCCTCTTGGTTTTCGTAACCTAGTAGGGTCCTTCCCAATTGAAAGATAGCTTGCCTTACTCAGTTGACCTAGAGACTTTAGCATGACGTAGTACAAGATCCCTAGGGTGGAAGGTTTTCGGTCTCATGTGGCAATCATGGTTTTGGGCAATCTTTACTGGTATGCCGCCTTGCAGAGGCAGGCTTTATCCCTAGTCTCACAAGCAAGTCAAGGTTGGCTCTCAACTGGATCGAGTTACTTAGTTCATCATAGTATTCGATTCTCATGGTTAGGAGGCCTATTTTGACAAGTATTATTGCTTCAGCACCAAAGACTAGACTAAAAGGGATTTCATTTATCAAAGTTCACGGAGTGGTGTGGTATGCCCATAGCACATTATGGAGCTCTTTAGCCTATCTGCCTTTGTCTTCATCCAATCTGATCTTGAGACCATAGAAAATGGTTTGATTCATGACTTTTACTTCCCTGTTTGTCTGAGAGTGGCCAACAAAGGTGAAGCAGTGTTGGATGTGCAAGTCAGCACAGAATTTTTTAAAGGTTCAGTTGTTGAACTGCTTGCCATTATTGATAATAATAGTGTGGAGGAGTTCGAACCGATAGATAATCGACTTCTAGAAGAAGGCATTCACTTTGCTCTCTGGGATATGAGCCAGAGGTTCTGCTTCTACCTACTTAGTGAAGTAGTTAATGGCAATGAGTAGATATTTTCGCTAATCGGATGCCGGGGAGAATGGACCTAGGATATCCATCCACCATTGAACGAATGGCCAAGGTGATTAGAGCTGGGAGAGTTGGGTTGCCGAATGTTGCTGAAATTAGGGTGATGCTAGCACCAATCACACCTCTGGACTAGCTCTACGGCATCCTCTCCATGGTAAGCCAATAATATCCTTGCCGAGCACCTTATTGGTCAAAGACATGCCTCTTAGGTGATTTTCATAGATGTCTTCATGAATTTTCCTAAAAACATTATCGGTCTTGAAGGGCTTCAGGCACTTCAATAGTGGGTATGAAAAGGATTTTCTGTAGAGCTATCCATCCAGTTATATTACCAAGAAACTCTCTATTTTAGGAGTTCCCCTCTTGGCGGTCCATAGGCAAAACTCCCTTAGTGATGTATTTGATGAACAGATCCATCCAATTGGGTTCATAGGTGACTTGTTATACCTCTTCCACTCTGTCAATGGTGGGAGCTTCCAAGTACTCGATATATGTGCATCCGAGAACATCATCCACTAAGGTCATGAGTCAGGAGGGAGCATCTGTCCGGGCATTCTCTCACCTTAGGAAACGGGAGATGCTTACTGAAACACCAATATGAAGACTAATACTTTATCAAGATACTTGGCCATTACCAGATCTCGGACCTCAAATTTGCTAGTAACCTATTCAGCCACGAGCTATAAGTCGATGAAGATCTTTGAGCACTACACTCTGAGTTTGTTTACCAGTTTTAATCTGGCCAATAGGGCTTCATATTCAGACTAGTTATTAGTCACCTTAAATAGGAAGCGTAATGCATACTTAACTACTGCTCCCTCTAAGTTCATCAAGATAAGTCTTGCTTGGCTCCCTTGCGAGTTAGAGGCACCATCCACGTGAAAGATCCAAGTCAACCCCGCATCAGACGGCCTGGTGGGTGGCTCAGCTGGCATCTCCTTGGGTTCGTCAGCTGACACGTGCATTTCACTAAGAAGTCGCCAAAACTTAAGCTTTTATGAACGACCTTGGATGGTAGGAGATGTCAAATTCATTAAGTTTGACAATCCACTTTGCTAGTTATCCAGAGGTATCAGGATAATGCAAGATGGCCTTGAGAGGCTGGTCGGTGAGAACGATAATGAGATGTATTTGGAAGTAGGGCCTGAGATACTGTTCAGAGATGATTAATGCAAAAATATTTTTTTAGGTTTAGAGTATCTAGTCTCTACATCATGGAGCATCTCGTTGGTGTAATAGATGGTCTTCTAGACCTTCTGGTTATTTACCCAGATAAGCACGGAGTAGACTGCTTTTATTATGGCAGCAAGGTATAAGAAAAGCTATTCTCTAATTTTTAGCTTGGAGAGTAGAGGTGGTGAGGTAAGGAATTTCTTTAGCTCTTCGAAAGCTAATTGACATTCCTCTATCCATATGAAATCATAGATTTTTCATAGAAATTTAAAGAAAGGTAGGTAGCACTCGATTGATCTAGATATGAATCGACTAAGGGTTGCTATTCAGTGGGTTAGTTGCTATACCTCCTTCTTAGAGGTCAGATGTTGCATCCCTAGGATCGCCTGAATCTTCTTTGGGTTTGTCTCAATGCTGTGTTTAATGACCATGAAGCCAAGAAATTCACCAACCGTGACACCAAATGCACATTTAGTTGGATTCAATTTCATTCAATGGCAATGAAGGTTGTAAAAAGCTTCATTTAGGTCGATGATGTGATCGCCCTCATTGGTGTTCTTGACAAGCATGTCATTGACATAAACTTCCATGTTACAGTCATTTGGTTTTTAAAGACCTTGTTAACTAATCGCTAATAGGTGGCCCTTGCATTTTTTAGACCAAAAGGCATTACCTTATAACAATAAATTTCTTTATCGATAATGAAGGCGGTGTTCTCCTCATCTTTTAGGACCATTTTGATATGGTTATTGCCTGAGAAGGCATCCATGAAACTTGTAGTTTATATCTAGAGGTTGCGTCAACTAGCTGATCTATCCTTGGAAGTAAAAAACTATCCTTCGGACATGTTTTGTTGAGGTCTGTGTAGTCGATGCAAATTCTTCATTTTTCATTGGCTTTCTTAACTATAACAATATTGGAAAGCCAGTTTGAATATTGCATTCTCGTATGAACCTGGCGATGAATAGCTTGTGGACTTCCTCGTGATTGCTTTTTGCCTTTCTAGGATGAAATATCTCTTCTTCTACCGAATTGGTCTGAATCCAGGGTTGATGTTCAGCTTATAGGCGATCACCTCTAAAGGGATTCCTGGTATGTTCGATGCCAACCAGGCAAAAATATCTAAATTATCTTATAAGAAGTCGAGTAGCCAATTCCTTTCTTTTTGGCAATAAGGCACCAACTTAGATCAACTTTGCTAGGTCCTCCTTTAGTGAAAAAGAGAATACTTGTTTGGCTGGGTCTCCTTTCTTTTTGGGCTCCCTTTGGTCTAGCTATTTCATGGATGGCATCTCGTCGGCCCTCCATATCTTCGGTGCCATCTAGTAGCACTATTTGGCCAACAATTGGTCCCCGTGCATCTTATCGACTCCATTTTTAGTTAAGAAGCAAACAAGGAGGTGTTTGGTAGAGATAATGGCATCTAAAAGATTTAATACAAGTTGCCTGAGAATAGCATTATATGCCAAGGATAAATGGATGCTATAAAGGTTATAGAAATGTACTCTATTTGAGAGGGGTACCTGTAGTGACTAGCAATATGATCTCCCCTTCGACTTTGACCAAATCTCCTATGAAGCCAACTAGGGGCATGGAGACTAGTTTGAGATGATTCATAAACAGACTCATACAAATATAAGCATCATAAAAAGGATATCTGTGGAGCTTCGACTATCAACCATAATTTTTTTAGGATATTTTGCTATCATCATTTCTATGATGATAGCATCATTATTGAGATTATGAACTCCGACAAGATTCGTATTAGAAAAAAGGATTATAGTCTCAACTCTCTCCTAACCCATTAGCCTTTTTGACACTGGCCCTGCCCCTAGGAGATCATGCTGAGTGGTCTTTCGGTCAGGGCATTGTCAACCTCAGCTTGAGCTTGCTATTAGCCAAAACTCTGGAGGTTGGTTTGGGCTCCTTTATGCACATACTTTCCGAGATATCCATGCCAAATGAGATCCTCAATCTCATTCTTCAGATGGCAACAATGCTTAGTGTCATGGCCATAATCGCCATGGAATTGGCAATACTTGCTTTTGTCCCGATTGGCCAATGATGACTTTAGGTCAAGGGGCTTGCAAAAGTATTGCTTGCCCTCTATCTCCATCAAAATATTGACTCGAGGGGCAAGGAGTGTACTTGTCATTCTTGCCAACGAAAATCTTTGGCTTGGTATCTTGTTAACTAGGTGAGTCTGACTTCCCTGCCTAGGCTCTACTAGACTCTCCATGGGCCTGCTTCTTCCAGGGCTTCCTGTCCAACTTCCTCCAGGTTCAGTCTCCTTTCACATGAATATGCTTTTGTGCACAGGTCAACAATTTTGAGTAAGACTAGGGTGCTTATTGTCGAGGGACTGGTGAAGCGAGAGGTGCAAAGCCCCTTTTTCATGGCCAGCATGCTATCGATTCATCCAAATGGTAGATTTTTAGTATGGTCGACTTGAATTGGACCACATAGTCTCCAAATAACTCTTCATCCTACTATCAGATAGAAAAAAAGGTTGTCTGCCTCTCATGGCATTTTTCGGTAAGCATAGAAATGCACAATAAACTTCTTCTCCAATTATTTGAAGGAGTCGATGCTCCTAGGCTCAAGTTAGAAGTACCAAGCTCAGGTTGCTTTCTGAACATGGCTCGAAAGTGATACAAAGGAGTGCATCGGAGGTGCCCTGAATTTGTATGAGAACCTTGTAGCTCTTGAGGTAGTCCAGTAGATCCATGGTGCCATCATATGGATATAACTAGGATATTCTGAATCGAATAGAGATCATCTCATCCAAGATTTGGTAAGAAAGAGGTGGACAGGCTTCATAATCCATTAACTAGTAGTCCCCATCTTGGAAGTTGGCAAACTAGTGACTTAGGTTAGCCAGCTTGCGATCATATTTATCGAGGTGCTAATCGGCCAAATGCCGAATTGCCTCTTTGGTTAACCCTTCTTCAAAAGAATCTGAGATCGAGGTAGATGAAGACGGGGATGCCCACGTTTGGGCTCCTTCCTCGATCACTGTTCTTGGCGAGAGGGGCCGTCTCGGTGTGGCATAGGGGACCACATCTTATGGGTGGTTTGATGGGGCTAGATATTCCATGGGAGATCTATTGTCCGGCCCAACATGGTGAGGGAGATTGTCGATAAAAAGGGCTCTATCGACGGGGTGAAAGGGATCGTCGGCGAAGGGAGGCTTGTCAATGAAAGGGCCTTCCCTCAGAGGATCGTTTGTTGGCATGAGCAATGGTGACAAGAATGGCTAGGGTCTTGGCTATTGCTGTGTGGCTACTGATCATTGTAGATGTTGCAACTCCTGGACTACTATTACCAGCTTTTGGCCTATTGGGTAAGGATGGCGAGCTGATTTTGCTAGGTCAATGATGGTGGAGGTGGTGGAGGTAGTGGCTCTGCCTTTTGACTGCACTGATTGTTATGGCATAAGGGATTTCCCACATGGCTAGTGGAGGCGTCTTGAGCCCACGTTACCATCATGGCTTCATGTTCGGGTGAGTGGGTATTTGCCATGTCATTATCGCCTGCCTGTGATTGCGGGCAATCTTTGTTGATATATCGAGCTCTTTCTAACTGGTGTGCTGATCTGCTACCGTCAGTTCATTTGTCATCGACCTCTGGCGATGGAGAGAAAACGTGCCAGTCTTCTCTAGCAAGGATCAAGAGTTTTCAGGAACCGCTTTCGCTTCGATGACTTACAAAAGGTCCCTAGATCGAAATTACTGGTGGGGACACTCTGACGCTTAAGTCAGTGATCAGAAAAACGTGAGGCTATATTCATCAGGGTGGAGAGCCTATGGTGGTTGGATGACTATATGAGCAACAATGCGGGAATGTACTGGACCTACTTGGGCTGGAGGTCCCTCTTACTTATTTATAGGGTTACATGGCATAATAGAATGTTATCATGGGATGTCAATCTCTGATAGATGTAACAAACTTGGTTGAGGTGTCGAGATCCTGCTCCTTAGCATATCATTCAAGGAATCTTTTCCGTTATGATATCGTGAATTGTTAGGATCATGTCTACCATGATTTGTGCCAAGCTGGTTGTAGTCGACCGAACTGTCGGCTACCTGAGAATGCAACCACAAGGCGGGAAGGGAGACTTGTCCGAGCATCTGGGTCGATTGAGTTGATACGACCGACTAGTTTGTAGAGTTGGAAAAGAGTCAGCCAGATGATAGCTATCATTTCCTACTACTTTGCTTGGGGTCAACCTGTCGGCCTAGATGAAATTAGCTCGTCAATGAACTCTGCTTCTGGTCAACAAGGAAAGATGGGCTAGTCGATTTAATGTTCCAGACATAACTGCTAGTCTCGTTACGTCGGGCTAGATGTCATAACCTGCCATGGATGGTAGTTTATCCGATGGCCCAAGAGATCTCCGGGTCCATGTCAGTGGCCTCCACATCAATGCCTATGCAGAAACTAAATTACTTGATTTGCTGATTTGCTTTGTAGCAGTACATATTCCTAATTCAAAATTTTCTTGTTTGATAATGAATCCAGTTCATCAAGAGTAGGATTAGGAGATAATTTTCTAAAAATTCAAATGATAATTTTCTAAAAATGAAAACTAACTACTCTAATTTTTATTGGATTCATTATGGTGGATGTTTGGGTGCTCGTTAGAATCCAACGTCAATACCGTATAAATGTGTGTGATAAGAGTTGAGATATATATATGTACCACTCTTTACCATCTAAGATGCAACATTCCACCGCTTCTACCATAGCATGACGCTTGTATTGCTTCCCTGCAACCCTTTTTTCATTATATAGGCTGCTCTCATTTTGCTCATTACTACTATGAGAATTACTTTTGCTTTTTTTTTTTCCCCTGGCTATCAAGATATTTCAGTTCACCAAGTTATTTCTTGCCTTTCCATAGATTCGATAACAATTTTTTTGTTACTATGGAGAAACTTCACGAAACCTCTACAATTTTCTTTTTTTCTTTTTCTAAGAGAACAAAAATATTCCTTCGTGCTTTGTTTCCTAACATCCCAAAGCCCCAGAATCTCAATCTCACTATAAATATGAAAGCCCGTCCCCTACGCTTCCTGACCAAGTGGTTCAAGTATCACATAGATCTCCATCAGTTTTAAATTCTATCTTGTGTACTAAAAAGTATAGTGTCTGTTGGAGTCTCCCTCTTAACTATAATCCACCAAAAAAACACACATTACATGGCATTTAAAAAAAAAAAAAAAAAAAAAAATCACCTTATTTTATGAACTACGATAAATTATATGACAAATTAGTACTAAAAAGTGGATTAAATAATATCTTTTCATATCCATTTTCATATTTGATTTTATCCCGATATTTATAGATAACTATTCAATTCGTATTAGAATATCCAATTTTATTTCTAGTTATCTTTAATTTATGCAGTACTCATAAATTTTTAAGAAAAATAAAATATCATATTAATTTATATCCATAAATATATTCATACTTTCAGCATTCGATGTATATCTAAATTTATTTGAAATAAATATAGATAGAAATTTATATATTTAATTAGTCTTTATATTTATATCTATATTTATAAAATATAAATAAATATGAATATAAATATACCTGGTTTTAGTCTTAGTACATTCTATACTAATTATAGAAAAGAGACAACGATATGGATTAAAATAGGAATGAAGAACCATTGTGATGGAGTAGATGAAACTCTCTGCATGTAGGTATATATCAAGCAGCTATGTCCTAGTTTTGTTAGTCAAGATCTGATCCTTTGGCTGCTTTTTCATTGTTCAAACTCATTTTAATTTTTTAAACTTTTCCATATTCAACATGAACTTACTTTCTTTGTCTCCATTGTGCAACAAGTGCTCGATATAGTAACAGTTACAAGTTTGTCTGTTTCATGGAAATCCAAAATTTTTTTCAGATCGAATTTGGGTAGGGATGTAGTCCGGTCTGGTCCAGCCCACTTCCAATTTTTATATATATATATATATATATATAAAATGGGGATATCCAATGACTTCTTTACAGTGTAGGTCAAGATCAAGCTACCTTTCATAAGATGCTATCTTTTCAAATAAAAGCCAAACTCTCTTCCTTCCCACCATGGGCCCTCCATCCAACGGTCCCCACCCTACCCTCCCAATCTTCCGCCTCTTTCTTTTCGTTCTCTTCCCAGCTACAAAAACATAGCTTTCCGAGCTCCTTTCCCAGTTCGAATTTAAAAGATGCGTGATCCACTCACCACCCTCGAGCCCTGCTCGCGCACCGCTTACGTACGCTCGGTATGGAAAAGACGTCCTCACTTCCCCACCAACGGTGATCGCAACCAGACGCGATTCAAATTGACAGATCCACGTGGGCGAGCGCAACCCCGCTCCCCCGCTAAGATCGTCGCCTCAGACGGACGGCCGTGATCTTCTGAGAATTCAAATCCAACCCCTTCCCTCCATTAAAAATAATAAAAAAAAGAAAATGAGTAATCCCCGTCCATTTATCCTTCTCCTCCACCTTCCTCTTGTTCCGCCCCCCTTGTCCGAGAGAGAACAAAAACCCTTCCCCAGTTCCCGGATCCCCCTTCGTCCCCCATGCGGAGGACCCCCCCACCCCCGTCCAAACCCTCTTCTTCTTAGAAATATAGGGCACGGATAGGATTTCTTTGTTCCCTTCTTGGTTTCCTCGGCCTTCTTGCTCGATCTCGTAGCCAGAGCGGTCGTAGAGGAGCGAGGTCAGGATCGGGCCCCTTTAGGACTTGGATCTTAGGGTTAGGGTTTCGGAGATGTCGAGCATGAACCGCCGCTCATCGCTACCTTCCTCCTCGTCCGCCCCCGCTTCCTCGGCGCCGGCAAAGAGGCCGGCGGTGGAGAATGCCGCCAAGCAATCGGCAGCTGCCACCGATCAGGCAAAGAAGAGGGTCGCGCTCGGGAACATCACAAATCAGAGCAATGCTGGAAGGAGCGCTGCTCGGCTGCCGGGGACGAGGGGAGTCCATGTGGGTATAACTGCAGTTCTTTCTTTGATCGCATCGTGGGTTGGAAAGATCGCTGTTTTGTATAGAATCTGGATACTTTACTACATCCTTTTTGAGTTCTTTTATTTATTTTTTTTCTTGGATACTTGCTTTAAGGTTTGACGTGATTTCTTTTGAGTTATGTTAGCTTCCTGATATATATGGATGTTCAGAAAGTTACTGCATTGTCTTTATTTAGAATTTCTTTGAATTGATGGCTGAAACTTGGAATTTATCCTCACTCTCATGTTCATTCTCTAAAGAAAAAATTAACATATTAATAGCTAGAGATCTTTGTAGCTTTGTATTTATAGCCTTTTTCAGGGGATTATGATATTATATAGAGTTCCAGAAGGTTTGAAGGACTTGTGCTTGATGTTTTAGAAATATCGGCTATTCTTGTATGTGGAAATTATTATTGCTATTCTTTATCATTCTATAACTGAACCACACGATGCTTATGAGAAGTAGTTCTGGGTAGATGGTGCATTCTACAAGTAATTGCGACAAATGCTTGAATTTTCATGTTCTTTGAAACATGTTCTTGAAACCAAATTTGCAACATAAATGAAAATGGTACCTTTTTCAATAGAGAATAAGTTATTGTTTTAACAAAAACTATTTTGCTAATGTTTGGGACTTTTCTTTTGTGGATCTTCGTCATCCCTCTGCTTTTATTATGTTCAGCTTTTTGTTTCCTTGTTACCATTGCTCCTACTTCCCTTGTCAATCTTTCTGATCCTTTTAAGAGTATTCTCCTTCCTTCCTCATGCCTATTTAGTACTTACGTTTTCTTGAAGTATTCCCATCATGCTTATTGGTTGAAGGATCTTTGATGGACATATTTTTGATGTTATATCAAGGCCCTAGCCTAATCAAATTATTTATCTGGTTAGCATTTTTCAAAAGGATCCAATACATTATCATAATCTTCCAACAGTTAATCCTGAAGAAATAATTGAACTGCGATGGGTTCAAATTATTCTCTGGGTATTCGTAAAATCTCACATTACCATGACACTAGCCTATAGGATCATCTGTGCCATAGTAAGAACTTTAGCTTTAAAGATGGAAGAAACACCGGGAAAGAATATACCCTTGATTGTTCAATTTGCCAAATCTTCAGAAAAATAGTTATCTAAAATTGTACGGTGATATGCATTACAAAATTAAACATGATAAGTTCATATGAAGAATAATACAAGTTGCGAATAATCATTTAGAAAATTTGCTGAGGCTGAGACTGAAAACTCCAAATATAAGAACATGCTCAAGAGGAAATGGTAGTAGGTACATGATGGGCTACATCTGGATATGCACATGTTAATGCACCATGCACACAGATACTGAATGACTTCAGTAATGTTTTATTAAAAACCTTGTGACAAAGTTCTTTTGATGCATCTAAAAATGTTACCTCTTTTTAATGCATTCTCAAGAAATTGGATTGGATATAAAATTGAGTTGCAACTACTGAATGCTATGTAGCAGCAGTAAATCAAACCCAAAATTTATATCTAAATCCAAATCTGTTGTTATATTGCCTCTTCTTCAGCCTTAACAAGTCTTTTTGAGTCATTTTGCTTGCTATCAGAAATTTCTGTTTATTTTTTTTAATTTTCTCAAATCTCTAACTCATACAATTGCATATTTTTAACTCTTATTAGTTCAAAATTTTGTTTCATATAAGTCTTTCTGTTAATATTATCAAAGTAGCCAGATTATTCA
The DNA here is from genome assembly GCA_021397845.1 of Areca catechu. NCBI lineage: Eukaryota > Viridiplantae > Streptophyta > Magnoliopsida > Arecales > Arecaceae > Areca > Areca catechu. Next base: position 167,597,908 of record CM038042.1, on the reverse strand, counting down.
TTCATGTATTTACTTTCTTGGAGGTTCTTGATGCCGAATCTATTGTGTTTATCCTGATCTCATGGCTTGGCTGTTCTGTTTTAGTTTCTTCAATTTTTGATAACTTCTAAACATGCCTGTGCTTTGACCAATTACACACCTGTCTGACCACAACATATACCTTCAGTGCCCATATTTACATTAAACCTTAGTGTTACTGCTACATTGCATGGAAACAGATGCTGAAGAATCTTCTTTTTAGAACCATTCAGATTTGAACCTGAAACATGAACTTGCTGTCCTTTTACTGGGACTAATTGGGACTTCATTTAGAACTGTCTCCTATAGCTTATAAAGTTTCTATGAATTACAAAAATGTACAATGATTTTTATGTTTAAATTTTTGTCACATATATTATGTCTATTGAAATTTGAATTATATTTTGAATTATATATTATCTTTGTGCTTTAGAAATGGCTTGCTAGTTTTAGATTTGAGCTTTGAACTCCATGTGTTGAATCATTTTCCTATTATGCCTTTTTTCTTATAACCATGGTGGGCATGGCCAGACAACTTAGGCTGTTTCTTTTCCTTGTTTGTTGAAAATATTTCTTGTTAAATATTTAATCTGATTTTTTTTAAAAAAATTCTAATTAGAAGGGAAGCGCAACAAGTTCCACATTGAATGTGAAGAAGGGATCCATGACATGTGTTCATGATACAAACGCTCCTAGAAGCTCTGCGGCTGCAGCAGCCATTGTGAAGCCAGCTGCGACCATATCTGCATCAGCTGTAGTGAAGCCAGTTGCTACCGTTTCTGCATCAGCTGTTGTGAAGCCAGGTGCTACCATATCTGCATCAGCTGATGTGAAGCCAGGTGCTACCATATCTGCCAAGGACATTTCAGTTCCAGTACATGATGGGCCAACATCCATTGTTGGTACTTGTCTTGCACCTTGCAGTACTGTCATATCTCCCAATCCCTCAGGAGATTCTGTTTCATTGGCTGAAACTATGTCTACATGTGACTCCATGAAAAGTCCAGATTTTGAGTATATAGACAATGGTGATTCTTCAGCAGTAGCTTCTCTGGAGAGGAGGGCAAGTGACGATTTTCATATCTCTGATCATGCAAAAGCAGCAGGTTTATCTTTCTGACCAATGCACCCCTTCCATTAATTAAATTCGTGATTTGTATTAACTTCATCATATGTTATTTGGTAAAGCTCATCTTTTTCTCACTTATGTTCTATGAAGCTAATAACTTTTAGAGCATCTATGTTCTTGAATCTTGTAGACATCTGTTTGTTCAATTGTTATACGTTCTTAATATCAAATAAGTTAGCTATATTTTACTAGGATCTACATGGAAGAGGGATGTTCCTCTGGCAATGGAAACAGATGATGTTTTTGACGTTGACAACAATCACAAGGATCCACAGTTTTGTGCAACACTTGCTTCTGATATATACAAGCATCTACGCATAGCTGAGGTGACATTTTCCTCCTCAGTGTATGTTTTCTATTATTTTCGTTTATTGGTTGTAGAGACTTTATCCTTGCCATTTGAGTTAGTGGAATGCAGATTTGCTGTATGTTTTAATATATTTGGTTGCCGAGGAAAGTTTGTCGGGAAAAAAATCTTATTGTTCCTTACAAGTTCTAGACGTGCACTACTAATTACTACATATTCAAACTTCCGTCGGGAATTGCATTTTTTCAGTTTTACAGTTTCTTATAGAACTTAATTTTATGTAAAATCTGACCAAATTCTTGAATATTCTCATTCCACTTGTGCATATTTGTGCAGTCATCATGTGTTCCACAAATTACTATGTCAGTCTTGTGTGAGATATCCACTGGTGTTCATTACTAAAATAATGAAGGGACTTCAAATGTATCTCTTTCACATTCTTCAGTTCTATTTATAGATCAGATGGCAGTCAGATTCTTGGCAATAATTTCATACACATGCAATATTTACTGCTTCTTTATTATGTATTGATTTGGAAATATTTTATATTTTTCTGGGTCTGGAAGATTCCGTGTGCTGTGAGCACACATGCTTGGGGAAGTGGGGTCCAAAACATGACATGGGGGTTGAGTTCCTCATGATGGTGGTCCTTTAAAGACATCTGGCAGAGAAATCCAGTTTTTCTCTATGCATGGAAGAGTCATGCACGCATAGATGATATCCTGAAGTAAAAATCTCCTGAAGAGTACATCAACAATTATTAGCTGAAAAACACCAAATCTTCTGGTTGATATGTTTACATGTTGAAGGCCCTCTAAGTTATTGAATTTACAAGTCATCCTTGTAGCTTGGAATAATTTCACTGATCAAATTTATCTGGCTGTTTTTCGTTATAGATTTTTTTTTTTTTTGCCTTGGAATATACATGTGAAGTTGTCTGGCTGAGTCCCTACTTGTTTATTGCTGTCTAAACCTCTGTATTTTAGATTGTTTTTCTAGTTTTAAATTTTTTGAAAGCAGGTCTTTCAAACTAACATGTGACGTTCTGGATGAACACCTGCTTAGTTGTGCTTTTGTCTAAACCTTTAAATTTGTTTTTAGTCCAGATATCTCACTTGATCTTTTAGAAATTAGTAACCTTTTGAGCTCTTGGTTGGATTTTATAATTAATTGTTGTATGTTACTTTTTTTTGGGACTCTGACAGACTAAGAAAAGGCCTTCAACAGACTACATGGAAAAAGTTCAGAAGGACATAAATGCAAGCATGCGTGCCATCCTAATAGATTGGCTTGTAGAAGTAAATCCGTTTTCAATTACTAATTTTGAATCCCTTCATTCTTTCAGTGATTAAATCACCTGTCTTCACTCAATTGCAGGTCGCAGAAGAATATCGTCTTGTACCTGATACATTATACTTGACTGTTAATTACATTGATCGGTATCTTTCTGGCAATGAGATGAATCGCCAACGACTGCAACTGCTTGGCGTTGCTTGCATGCTTATTGCTGCGTACGACCCACGTCTCTATGCAGTCATGGATATATTCTTTTGTATGCATTATTTTTAACCATCGACATGGGGAATTTGATATTTGCAGAAAATACGAAGAGATATGTGCTCCACAAGTGGAAGAATTTTGCTACATAACTGACAACACATACTTTAAGGATGAGGTCTGGCAGTCTTTCAAATCCAACTAATATTTTGGTAATTCTGCTTGTGCTGTTTGCTTAATGTTTATCTGTGCAGGTTTTAGAGATGGAAGCTGGTGTCTTGAAGTACTTGAAATTTGAAATGACAGCTCCGACAGGGAAGTGTTTTTTGAGGTACTGTAAGTAGGCTTTATTCATTCTAAGATGTATATGTATGTCTTGAAAAGTCATGTATTGAACTTATGATCTTCTTCTTGTTCACAAAAGGAGATTTGTCCGTGCTGCACAAGGATGTGATGAGGTATCTTCATCTTCAGTTTTTTCATTAGAGTTTCTCTTTGTTCTTTGTTGTGCAGGCTTTTTCATCCTCTTTGCTTTTCTCTTTCATTTTACTTTTCCAGGTTCCACTGTTGCAGCTTGAGTTCCTTGCCAACTATGTTGCAGAGCTGTCACTTCTTGAGTATAACATGCTTTGTTATTCCCCATCACTAATTGCTGCTTCTGCTATATTCCTAGCAAAGTTCATACTGCAACCAACGAAAAGACCTTGGGTACATATCATTGAAATTAGATCGCAAATATTATGTTTAGGAAAAGTTCATGGATATCATATGTTTCAACTGGTCAAAGTACAAATTGTTCTACATGATCAATGTAGATTTAGAACCAACTTCCATTTCAGCATGTTCAGATTCCATATCATGGATCTAATATATTTTTTATCTTTCCACCTGTTGATGTTGCAGAATGCCACACTTGTTCATTATACTTTATATAAGCCATCTGAACTGTATGATTGTGCAAAAGCGTTGCATCGTCTTTTCCTTAATAGCTCTGGAAGCAGCCTACCTGCAATCAGAGAGAAGTACTGTCAGCACAAGGTAATTCCACTTTTTCAGCTGCTATCTTTTGTGCAAACTATTTATCCAGACTCATCATAATTACATCTTTTGATTTTCACAGTTCAAGTTTGTGGCCAAGAAAAACTGCCCTCCTTCAATACCATCAGAGTTCTTCCGAGATCCGATCAACTAGAACTCATTTATGCAGCATCAGATCCAACTCTTTGTTGGAAGTATTCTGCCACGAGTTAACCACTGATTGAGACCACTTAACTGCGAGAGGGTGCAGTATATCTGCAGCTCGAGCATTGCTTATGCTTCAGTTATGTGTTAATTGATCAATGGGCATTCTGATTGTAGATTTCATCATGCAGAGAAACCTTTTCTTTTGTTAATTTTATATTGTGGCTTTGGTGCAATGTCGGCTCTAGATGTGTTGGTGCATTTTGCCCAATAGTATCCGTTGTGATCTCTTCATGTAGATGGAAATCTTGTGCCAGATTCTAAGCCAGAAAGCATTCTAAAACCAAGTTACCTTATTCAGGGAGAGCATAAACTACTGGGCAAGACCTGCCCCGAGTGATGGCATATACTTTCTTATGCAGGTGCTCTCTTCTTTGTTTACTAGATTATCATGGTCTGTATTGTGACAAGCAACTGCCTCCCTGACGCCAGATTCAAGCAGAGATATTGTCACAGGCTGCAAGGCTGCGATAAAGGTTGGCATGACTGAGTTTTTATAACTTGTGTTTCTCATGGTGCTGATAAAATGTTTGCTGTTGAAGTCCTGTTCGTGGAACAAGACAGTGGTATCTTGTATCTTTTAATCAATCTACTTGGATAACCATAACTGTTAGAGTCCTTTATAAAACTAGAATTTGTGTAGACTATTTGAATGCCAAATATCTGGTGAATGGTTCCTCCGATGGCCACCTTGGAGTTGTACTTTTAATCTACTTGGATAACTATACCAACATTTCTGTAATTTGATCATTCTGCATCTTAATATCACGGAGAAGAGCGCCAGCTGGTTTTAATGCTAAGGTCAGTAGGTGTTGATGCCATCGCCATTGGAATTGAAGCCCTGGCATGTGCGGTCGCCCGGACGGCCACATTGGACGGTCGTGGGTACAGGATGCTCGCCGACAAGGGCAGAGTGCCCAACTGGAGGGATTACTTCAACTACCTTAGACTCCCAAGTCCCGTCGTCACGGGAATGGATCCATAAGGATACTGCAGTGTTAATATACTCTATTTTTCCGTGGATCCTCCATACATTTTCGGAAATGAGGGGAATGCAAGACTGCTCAGCACCGATCTGTTGTCAATGCCCCCAACAAGCCCGGACAACAGTTGAGCCCGATCCATATAAGACTGGGAAAAATATTTCCTTGGCAAGCATTAGGAATTATAGTTATGATGCGTCTGCACTCATTCGTAATCGAAATACTGAGCCAGAACCCGCTATAAATATACTTCTCTTCAAACTTTCTTCTTATAAATCTGTACAGATTTTTTAAAGAAGGAAAGCACGCTGGGAGCCTTCCTCCTCCTGTTACAAACCCGCAAACCAATCTCTCTTGCTTGCTTTTGAACTATAACTTCACCCCACTAAGTACCGATCTCTTTGATTTGGCTAAATCAAGTAGCATCAACTTTTTTTTTTCGTTGATCTCTATATCTCTCTATTTCCAAGACGACATGAGTTCAAAAGAAGATCTTAAAGTGAAGAACTGCCCCTAGGATCCCAGCCTGCCGTCGAAGAAAGAGGAAGATATTTCAAGAATTGAAAATTAAACAGTGGAGAAAGAGTCGAGAAAGACGACAACAGCAATGAGTAGCGGCAATTAAGTGAAGAATTGCTCTCAAGATCGTGATCTATCCTTGAAGAAGAGGAAGAATATTTTCAAGAATTGAGAAGCAAACCCAACCGGTGGAGGGGATGAGAAAGACAACGGCAGCAATGTGCAGGGGCAACTGCAGCCATCACATTCGTTCGATGGAAGATCTTGAAAGTGAGAAATGGACCTTTATGATATTGAAAGGAAAAGTTATATTAAAATTAGGACTATACGGATCTTTAAACAAAGTATACGGTCATGATATGGTTTTAATAGAATTGAAGTAACACTTGTAATAAGGTTAAGATGGTATATTATTTTAAAAAATAATATAAGTTAAGTTTTTTTTTAAAAAAAAACTTAATTTAACACTCTTTTCCAAGTTGAAAAAAAAAACTTAATTTAACACTCTTTTCCGAGTTGAAGGGTATGCACTAAGTCTAGCTTTGAATATATAATAGAAAATCAAATGAAGTTAAAAGCTTTGATAATGATACCTACTAGCTAATATGTTAAACTGGAAAATGATATCTTAATCTTTTCACTTAAAATAGCTTCTTATATAAAATAATAGTCTACATCTATATGCTTGATTCTCTTATGAAAGACTGGATTACTGGTGATATAAATTACTGCTTGATTATCCCAATATATGTCCATCGGCTTTGTACGGGTGAACCTCAAATTTTTCATAAAAAACTTAAACCACATTATTTCATTAATAGTATGGGCCATTGCTTTGTAATATGTCTTTGCATTTGGTTAGGCCATAATATTTTATTTCTTGTTTCTCCATGTGATCAAGTTTCTTCCAATATAAGTATAATAGCCAGAAGTAGAGCGCCGATCCTTTATAGATCCTGCATAATATGTATCAAGTATGCCTTGATATCAAGATGTCTAGATTTTTTGAAAAGTAATTCTTTTTTTAGAGAGCATTTTATATAATGAAGAATTTTGATCGCTACTTCCCAATATCATTTCTTTAGCTTATGCATATACTAGCTGACTAATTCAACTGCAAAAGAAATATCTTATTATATAATAGTGAGGTATATTAGTCTTCCAACCAATTAACGGTATTGAGCTGGATCTGAAAAATCATCATCATTCTTTTTAAATGGATTGTTGTGATTGGCAGCCATTGGAGTGCTAATAGGCTTACGTCCAAGAAGTCTGGTCTCTACTAGCAGGTCAAGTATATATTTTGCTAAGAAAGACTAATCCCACCGAACAGTAAGAAATCTCAAGATTTAAGAAGTACTGTGGTCTGTCAAGATCTTTGATAATAAAGTGAGATTGTATAATACCCGACCAATTAAAAAAAAATAAAAGAAACAAGGAAGAAGAGGACTCCGGATAGGAGTCTTCTTCCTCCTGATTTCTAGAAGCAAATCAACTTTAGGGAGGAGTTGAACTCCTCCCCCTTAATCTCTAATAAAGGGAAGAAGTTCGCCCTTGTCATCCCATCAAAAATCAATGACCAAATAGAGAAAAGATCGTTGTTTTTCCCTTCATTGTGGCCACTAGAATCAAAGCAATCAGCATCACCAAAGGCCAAGTCAAGACCCCGGCTTTTCTTTCTCTTCCTATTCCTCTCTTTCCTGTGGCCTTATACCTCGTTTCCAATTGGTAATCACCATATTATTTCATTAAAAAAAAAAGAACCCTATTTTTCTCTTTTCTTTCCTTGATTCTGGTGCCGTTAAATGCTAGACCGGGACCGGTGGCCATGCCACCATGGACTGCACCCTCGGCCATGGTCTCATGGTGAGATGCCCCTAGGATCTTGGCAGAAGTGGAAACGAGGAAAAAAAATTATACCTTGTGCTGACAGTACTTCTCTTCTCTTCTACCGAAAGATGCCCCTAGGATCTTGGCAGAAGTGGAAACGAGGAAAAAAAATTATACCTTGTGCTGACAGTACTTCTCTTCTCTTCTACCGAACAGAGGAAGAAGAAAGAAGAGAAGAAAAAAAAAATAAAAGAAAAAAAAAAGAGAAGAAAAAGAAAAGAGGAAAAAGAAAAAGAAAAGAGGAAAAAGAAAAAGAAAAGAAAAAAATAAAAAAATTCTCTCCTTTCCCTTCTCTCTCTAATTTCTCTTTATATAATTTTGTCCCTCTAAAAATTTCTCTCTTAGGGATTGGAAAAACTATGAAATTGGGATCAGGGATCGGTGGGTGGATCTTGATGAATCTTAATAGAGAATTCTAGTTGATAATCGTTATACTATAAAATTTATTAATTAATATTAATATTAATTTTGTAAAAAAATAATTTTTTGGATAGGAAGATGTTGGGCGAGTTTCTTAGCACCTAAATTGAGAATCTAGGTATGAATTAGTATCTGATATGTTAAATCTATCTCCAGTAAAAATAAGGATTTCTGAACATGATCATCAATTTATAAATATATTTTATATAGTATGATTTTGATCCTTGGACATGAGCATTAGCATGTGTGATTGTTTATGCATTATATAATTTAATTTCTCATGATAGATATTTGTGATTACTTATATTACTATTTATATTTTTTGTATAATATGTTCCTATCAAATATGATTATATTTGAATGATTTTGTTTGTGATACTGGCTATTAGAAATATTAAAAATATATGATTTGATAATATGTTTGAGATTTGATAAAATGATAATCAAGAAAAAGAATGTTTGGACAGCCACGCCATAGACAGGACCATGGTTACTGAGATTTCCAGTCATGGGCTGAAACATGGTACCAAGAATAGCCCCACCATGGGCAGGAACGTGGTATTTGAAATTGCTAGTCATGGACTAAAGCATGATCATGATTAGTTCAAAATCCTAAAGAAGACTGATGATTAAACTATAATATAAAAATGAGATATGATTTTGTCATACATGGTGGTTGAGTTATTTTGGTCGCATAACATGATATTTTATAATTTCTTATTCTATTATTATTTTCTTATTATTTTCAAATCATATGATTATTGGTGTGAGTATATGAAAACCTTATTAGGCTATAAAGCTCAAACTCCCTACCTTCCTTCTCAGAGTTATATAGGATATTCAAGCTTAGTGATGAATTGGATTCGTTGTGAAATAATAAATAGATGGAGAGTCATTAATATAAATCAGATGATCGAAGGATAACTGAATTTATAAATACATAAGTTATATTATTTTATTTATACTAGATATTCTCTTATGAATTGTGATCAATAGTATTCGTGAAAATTGAAGATGCAATAATTTTTTTTAAGACCTTGCATGATCTCTAAAGTATATTCTAGGATTCATGCTTACAGCCACGTGGCTGATCCAGGTGCTAGGTTCGGGACATGATAGAATGGTATCAGAGCTTAGGTTATGATTATTTGAAATTGTGATATAAGTGATTAGGACATGACATGAGTGATATCGAGACTTAAGTTATAATTACTTGGAATTGTGACAAGTAATCAGGGCATGATTTGATTGATGTCAAAACTTAAGTTTTGATCACTAAGGACTATGACTAAGTCATATTTAAACTTAATGTTATGATATCTAAAGACATGATAAAAGTAATAGAAATAAATTCAGAGTTTGAATTTCAGATCACTGAATGTTATGATATAATTTGTGCTTAAGATTTAGTATTTAATAAGTGAAAAAGTGTCATAGGATTTTTGTCTCTAATCTCAATGGTGAGTTTAACTTACGATGAGTACAAAAATGATTGAATGATTTATATCTCCTAATTATGATAAGTGGGGTTTGACTTAAGCATGAAGGGTGTGACCCTAGAATAGAATATATTATATTAATGAGTTATGTTGTACTGTATATATATATTTAATTATTAATTGGATGATTTTGAAATCCTAAACTTGATGTAGGTGCAAATCACTCTGGTCTTCTAGTTTTGGGATTAATGGTTGATTTCAAGTTTTGAATTTATCAGAACATTGTTTATAGGATAACCTGAGTTTCATGATTTTAGAGTAGAATACTTCTTCAAGGGTTGAACTTATATGTAAATCATAAATGAAATTATATTGTAGAGAAAAATATATTTATAATACTGCATATATGTGTAACTTTTTATTGATGGATTAGATTGTATTATATGGACATGGCATACATATCTTATTGGAATTTTTGATAATTTATATTAGCAATTTTGGATCGAATTACTTGATCTTCCTTATATTTATTGGAGACTCTCGGGTCAAGAACAACCACTTTTCCTTCTTTCAGAACAGGAGAAAAAGAGCCATCAGCAATGCATATAGGAAGAAAAGTGGAGGAAAGGGATAAAGTGGAGAATAAAGACTGTCTACCTATTATATGGATGGAGGTACCAGAGTCTAAAAGTCTGGACTTACCTTGGGCAGCAACTGAAGCAAATCCAGAAGGAGAAGGGAATAAGGGGTGTCGACTTGGGTTGATGTGTGTAATATTTGTAAGAAGAGAGAGGGTGTTTGCTGTTTGGGATGGTAGCAAGGAGAAATGATTGAGGATGGTGCAGTAGCAAGAGGAAGAGAAAAAAAGAAAAGAAAGAAGGAAAACAAGGATGTTGATTCCAGGAATGATTTTGATGATTATAAAATATTAAAGTATAAAAAGTATAATAACATTTTAAAATTTGTCTAAGCATAATTTTGTATAGATCAATTAACTCTAAAGATAGTCTTATACTCATTGAAATTCTTTTGAGCCCAAAAGAATATAATTTAAAGAGAAAAAGATGATAAAATTCAAGTTTGAAAAGGAAAAGTTGACTTAGCAAGTGAGAGTTGACTTTGGCACATTCTAAAAATAATATATTATTTGAGTATGTAGACAAGTCGACTCTTTCAGAGCAAATAGAAGAAGTGATTTTCTATCACATGCTGGTGAGCCAACTTCTGGACAAAAGAGTCGACTTTCTTAGTGAATACAGAAAGTTAATTTTTTTAGACAGGTAGACGAGTTGACTCTCTCAAAATATATAAAGGATTGGATTTTTAGATCAAATGGGTTAGCTAACTCCTTACCTGGACGAGTTGACTCATGACCCTCTAATAGGCCTTAATGGCTAGTTCTGTAAACTTCCATAATTCATCAAAAAAGGTGTTATTACGATTATTTTTTGAATTCTAACAACTAGAAATGGTCAAAAGGACTTCTAAATTGATGAAAATTCAAGAGAAAATATATAAATAAATGGGATAAATTCAGATGAAGTAAGAGACCATTGAAAAACCTTGAAAAAAAATTCAATATTCATTTACTTTTAAGAGAACTTAATTATTTTCCACCTACTTTTCTTAAAGTATTGAGTAATTAAGAGAGCAATCAAGTGCATTCACTATAGCTTTCAAGTGATCAGTTGTAAAGCTTCAATAGTAACAATATACTCTTGCAGAGTTATTTCTTTGTCGCATTTATTGGGTTGCTATTTTGTTACAAGTTTCGGTGGGGATTGAAACTTGAAATTTGAGCTTGTAATCTTTTAAAGATTGTAAAGTTTTGATTAGTTGCATTGTGAAAGCTAATTGGGCTGTAGATTATGAGCCCCAAAAATAATCCAGTTATATTCTTAAAAAAATATAGTGAAAAATTTTTAAGTGTAGCTTAAAGAGTAGATATAGGTACTGGAAGTACACCAAACCACTATTAACCTTGTTGTTTGTGTATGTGCTTTTGTCCTCTCTATCTATTGCATTTAATTTAGCTCACACAACACTTGATTCACTCATCTTAAGTTTTCAAAAGTGCACATATTTGTTTAAATTTTTAAAAATCCAATTGAGCATCTTTTGGATTGTCTAATTAGATAACAAGTGATATCAGAGCTACGTTCTTAGCAAAATTAATCTCACAATCAATACAATGATCATGACAACTTACATGGATAGTATACTTGCTAAAGGGCAATCAAGTAATAGGCCACATCTCTTTAGTGGCATAATTATATATGCTGGAAAGCATGCATGTGCATATATATTCAAGCTCTTGATTATTAACTATAGAAAGTGATAATCAAAGGACCACACACACCAATTGTTAAAGTTAATGATTTTAATGTTTCCAAATTAAAGGATGATTGAGATGTGCATGATATGAGACTTATGTAATTAAATGCTAAAGTTATGAATGTATTGCATTGTTCTTTAGACTCAAATGAGTTTAATCGAATTCTCACTTACAACTCTACAAAGAAAATTTAGGATAGACTTTAAGTAACTAATGAAGGCACTAATCAAGTTAAAGAATCCAAAATTAACATGCTTGTACATAACTATGAGTTATTTAAGATAGAACCTACTAAACAATAACTAAAATGTTTACTCACTTCACTAACATAATCAATAATCTTAAGAGTCTTGGTAGGTCTTACTGTAATAGTAACTTGGTTAGGAAGATTCACTACAAAAAAATTGACTTTTAGCTATAGTTAGTTACTATTGCTGATAGTAGAATTACTATCACTAATAATCCAACACATAAAACCTCGTCGCTAATTACCGTTATTAGAGATGACCTTTCATCCATTGTTAATAATAGTTAATAGAGACAACTATTATTTTTAGTTAAAAAAATAATTAAATAAAAAAAATATTAGCAACCAAAAAATATCATTGCTAAAAAAGTAGCCATCGATAATAAAGCTTTAGGTCGGTAATCGCCATTGCCAAATCTATCGCTAATATTTTTTAAAAAAGTAGCAAATAATTTTTAAAAAATATTTTAATTTTAATAACAAATAATTACAGTTCTTAAATCCTATTAGAACTAAATTAATAATTAACAACCATAATTATGAATAAAAAAGTTAATTATATTATATTAAAAGTATAACTTATACATTTTTATAAATTTACACTACTTTACAAGAAAAAAATAAATACATAATATTAAAATAAAAAAATCATCTAAGATCTTCTACATCATGTCCTCCTCTTCCTACTCCTGCTCCAACTCATGTGCATCCTCTCTAGTAGCTGGTGAATGATAGTGGATGTCTAGCATTCTGTAACGAAAAAAATAAAATATTATTAATAAATTTCTAAGTATAAAAATTTAAAATAAGTATATCAAGAAATTTATTAATAGACTTATCTACTGTGATGGCTATGACAATGAGGCTAATTGATTGCGCAGATATGGGTTCCGAAGAATGTCGATGACCATATCGTGAATAGCATCCTAAATGCTTTGAGGTCACTAAGCAAGTACATGGATCACGATGTCTTTGACGTGTGCATCACTCCATATCTAGATCATCGGAGCTTAAGATAAAAATGTCGAAAAGTACTAAGTTACTGAAGACTCGAAGCTATGGTCAAATCCTATGATCCGATTCCTATTCACCCCTTTGATGGTCCTAAGTCATCCCTCGAGATCAAGGGGGCTAAGAGAATGGGTCCTAACCATGCCATGCTATAATGTACTCCGCATAATCTATCTATACAGTTTACAAATTGATTAGTTTAATTATATATATCAGTATATATAAAAATTAATACTTAAAATTTTAAATTTTTACTATGATGCATCGAGATCTTGGATCTAAGAAATCACCAATTCTCCTGGACTGGTGTGTGGCCTCCCATAACTATAGCTGACCTAGTGCATGACCCAATTATCATATCTACAATAAATAAATAATAAAATAAATTAATTAAAAAATATATGTCATCAATTTAATATGAAATTAATATATAGAAGCATAGAATTCTTATCAATCTATCAATTACCACATGCACGCTGACAGAAATGCCAGTATGCTTGATCAGATCCTGTCGAAAGGTATAATTCTACCGTGCTCTCTGCTGTCTATCGGAGTACTCAACAGTTCTCTACAGGTTACAAAGGGCCTTCTATACATCCGCCAGTATCTAAGGATCCTTAAATATCCTCAAGTTCGATGGTGACTGAGAATTAGAGTACTCTATGGTGGTTTTCCTAAGCAACCCACCTTGGAGCCTACATATGGCCACCTCCATGAAGATCGGACCACCAACCTCCTCAATCTGAGAAGTCTTGAATCGATAGTCCTCCTGTAGTTAGAAGCAAACTTATATTTAATAAATAAAATATAAATATTTTATGAATTTAAAAATTAATCGCATTTGACTTATCAAGAATATTTGCTCAACTACATCATAAGCCCCCAACAGTTAACTGGAGATCTCGTTCAATGGTCCTTGCATCAATTGATGAATGATCCTAGTAACTATCCAAGAAACTCCAGGCTCTTTGAATGTATTGTAAAATTAAAATTTAATAATAAATGTTAACTTTATAAGAATTATTTTTAAATATATTAATATGAAAATATAGCTCTTAGCAGCTTTGAATGTGGTTGAGCTCTTTATCCTCCAGTCGAGTCGAAGGGGCCGTGAGCCAGGCAGGTGCTCGACCACAACACCGAGTCTAAGATGAGCCAGTCGCTATCCTTCGAACTTGATCAGAGACCATTGAATATAAAAAATATTATATTAAATAATAAAGTATAAAATAATATAAAAAGTATCTAAAGTTTTAGAGTTTAATGCACGATGTGAGTGGTGCAGAAATATGTGAGCTGGCAGCATGATTGCTCTCATCAAGAGCTCTGTCCTTGGCTGGCACGGCTCCGATCTCTAGGAGACATGATGTATAATCTTTGAAAATAAAAATAAATAGATTTATTAAATTAATTACACAATTATGAGTGGCAATGCAAGATTTAAAATGATTACAAAGGGAATAGGTAAAAAAAGTTAGAAGCTACATATACCGAATTGGTCAATGAAAAGATATCTTCAATTATACTTAAGATACTGCAGTTCTCTCTAACTCCATTATTTGGCTGGTGACAATCGCAGCAATGTAGCTATTGCATCGATTATTTCCAATATCTCATATTTCAAGATGAGCATCTATCATCACATCTTCACACCTAAACAGCTTAGGATTGAGTGGCAACTAGCTTACTATTGACTTCATTCAGTATCGAGATTCTAACTCTTTTTTCACCTTTAGTCACATTATTTGTACGATCATGAGCTGGTTTAATATTACCAAGGATAATTTCTAATCATGAATTAATATTTTAATGCATATAAACTAAACAAAATCAACAATTTATATGCATATTAAAACATGAATTAATCCACGATTAGAGATTATACTTGGTGATATTAGACTAGTCCAAAATGCAAATAATGTAAATAAAGATGAAGAAAGAGTTAAAATGTTGATTGTGAATAAAGTCAACAGCGAGCTAATTACCACTCAGTCCTAAGCTACTTTGATGCCAAGGCATGATGATGAGTACTAATCTTAGAATGGAAGGTAGCCGGTGCGATAGTTATGTTGCTGCTACTATCGTTGACTGAATGATAGAGAGGACTGTAGTATCTTATATATAATTGAATATACATTTTTGTTGACTAATTCGATATATCTAGCTTCTATTTTTTTATCTATTCTATTTATAATTATTTTAAATCTTGTAATGTCATCCATAATTATATAATTAATTTAATAAAATTATTTATTTTTATTTTCAGAGGCCAAAGCTATTCCCGTGATAGTTCTTGACTAGCTGGGATGAGTATACTGCATTAACTTTTTTGTTTGTTTAGAGAGCCACCTAAACAAATCTATTAAGAGATAGCCAAAGGAGTCGCAGTGGATTAGAAAAGTGAACAGGCATTGAAAGACAAAAAGTAGCTGAACGGGTGTGAGAAAAACATGACAAAAAATCAGAGAAGATGATACATTGGGCATGGAGTGTTGGCGTAGAATCCCCTTTGACCGGACGGAGATGCTGGATCACAGGTTTGCTCCCCTGGTTCACCTACAAAACAGGTCCCTGGCCAGATTTTCTCCGGCGGGGGATACTCCGATGCCTAAGTCAGAGGTGGGTTCCAGCAATAGAATGGAGAGTATTCTGACGAGGAGGGAGCTGGCGAGGAAATGAACTTTTATTTTTCCAGGATCTCGCTGTGCTTATATTGAGTGTCCCCTCTTACCAGTATTTATAATGGCTGGTCTCTCGCGTGGTTTTGTCTTCCATCCAACGGTTAAGACGGGAACTGATCGACTTCCCTCCGCCCGTAATCGTAGGCGGTTGTCGAGAGGTACTGACCAGACTAGAGGCATTACGGTTAGGGTTAATGGCCACGTGACCACTTTGATGTAGTTATGTTTCGGAGGTGGTAGCCAGGCAGTTGATCATAACCGTCGCGCCCACGTTCGCGTGGGTTTGAGATTGGTCGGAGATTTGCCTTCAGGCCTCTTCTTCAGGAGGGGCAATTGCTGGACTGGAGAGGTATCTTCATCTTATTTTTTCGGGGATAGTCCGAAGATACCTCTGCTGTTCATGGCAGAGCTGTTCTTTTCAGGATGAATCATAGGGTGGAGTCGGCATCATCTTCGGACCGTTCTCCTTCAGGTCGGTGTCTTCGGCTAAGGCTGAAGATCGGGTCTATGATGTGGTTAAACCATGTCGTCACTTTGCCCATTCACTCAGCTTCCTCTGGGTGCTTCAGTTCGAAGTGTCTGGTTCGGGAGGGATTGCGTGAGCGGTCGAACCGGTAATTAATCCATGCTTGAACCGACATATCCTAATAGTTGCCTCCCATTTTCAGTTTTTGAAGCATTGATTTGTCTCGAAGAGTGAGACTATTGTTGGATTATCATTTTCGTCTATGGGGAGGTGCAGCCAATGATGGCAAAATCTCTGGTTTGGCTGCTTGCCATAACTAACGGCTAATTCGAAGATCAAGTTGAGGATAACTGTTGTTCCCTAACTGGAGTATAAAAAGGAAAGGGTCAGTCGAGAGGTCGCTTTTCTTTTCCTCCATTGCAGTGGTTCAGCCGATCTTTTCATTGGAATTTAGGTGAAGGACGTGGCCTCTTCCCGTCCCTTGGAAAAGACGTGGGCTTCATCTCTGCCATCGATTGGGGTCACGCGGATCATGACTTTTGGTTCGCCCCGCATCAAATCAGCTTGGGGCCGTTTGGAGTTTTGTATCCGTCTCCGGCATCTATCGTTGATAAGGTGAGTGATTGGGACTTACTCCGGCACGTCTTCGGATTTCCCGTATGGTAGGATATTTAGACTATCACCGTGCCTTCTTTTGAAGTTATGGCAGGCTGATAAGGCCCACCTCGGCGTGTCTTCGAATTTACCATAGGGTAAGTTACATGAACCATCCCTACGCCTCTAATTGGAGTCAAGGTAGGCTGATTAGGCCCATCCCAGCGCGTCTTCGGATTCACCGTATGGTAGGTTATGTGAACCATTCCTGCGCCTTCTTTTAAAGTTAAGGCAGGCTGATCAGGCCCATCTTGGCGTGTCTTCAGATTTACTATAGGGTAGCTTACGTGAACCATTCCTACACCTTTAATTGGAGTCAAGGTAGGCTAATTAGGCCCACCTCGGTGCATCTTCGAATTTATCATAGGATAGGTTACGTGAACCATCCCTGTGCCTTTAATTGGAGTCAAGGTAGGCTGATTAGGCTTGCCCCGACACGTCTGCAAATTCATCATAGGGTAGATTATGTGAACCATCCCTGCACTTTTGGTTGATCATAAAGTAGCCTGGTTGGGCTTTCCTTAGCACTCCTCGGGCATATCGATATGGTGAGTGGATCAAATCCACCTTTGTGCTTCTGATCGTAAGGTTGCCTGGATAGGCTCCCTTTTGCGCTCGTTGGGTATACCAATAAGGTGAGTGGATCAGACCCACCTTTGCACTTTTCGTCGAATGAGCCACTGAGTATCCTTTTGTGTCATTGATTGATGACAAGGTGGGTTGTTCAGACTCGTATTTAAGTGAACTTTTGTGAAAGCCTCCCTCAATGGGAAAGTTCATTGATAGTATCTGCGAAAGTTTTGCACATTCCAAGGTCGAGGTAACACGACGCCGCCCAAAGTCTCGAGTCGATATATCCCTGGGCGTATGACTTCCTTGATTCGGTAGGGTCCTTCCTAGTTGGGAGAGTGTTTGCCTTGCTCCATCGGTCTGGACACTTCGGTTCTCCGCAGCACCAAGTCTCCAGTGCGAAAGACCCGCTCTTTCACCCTAGAGTTGTAATACTTAGTAACTTTTTGTTGGTATGCTGCCATTTTCATTTGAGCCTGAAGTCTGGTGCCCTGTAGTAGATCTAAGTCCGCTCTTCTGCGTTCAGAATTTTTGGGTTCCTCGTACTTGTCAATCTTTAAAGATTGCAAGGTAACTTCGATGGAAAGGACTGCCTCGGTACCGTATGCCAGATTGAATGGGGACTCGCCAGTAGCCATTATGGGGGTCGTCCGATATGTCCAAAGGATGGAGTTCAGTTTTTCGGTCCAAAGTCCCTTGGCATCGTTCAGTCGGGTCTTTAGACCATGGAGAATGGTCCGATTTCACTTCGGCTTTCCATTAGATTGCGGGTGGCCTACAAACGTCAGCTTGTGGAGCACATGATACCGAGCACAGAAGTCTTTGAATTTGGGATTGTCAAATTGCCTCCCATTGACGGTGATTATGGTATGTGGGTTCCGAACCGGAATATGATGAAGTTCTTGACGAAACTTTCGACTTTCCCTTCTGTGATGTGAGCCAATAGTTCAACCTCGTCCCACTTAGTGAAGTAGTCGATGGCAATGATAAAAAATTTTATTTGTCCAGATGCTGGTGGGAATGGACCAAGAATATCCATGCCCCACTGAGCGAAGGGCAAGGGAGCCGTCAGCTGGCTTGCTGGCTGTCTTTGGATATTGGCATACCTCTGGCACTGGTCTCATCTTGAAAAAAGTCGACTGAATCCTTTTGAATAGTGGGCTAATAGTAACACTGGCGTATTATTTTATACGCCAGAGATTTGTCCCCTGATGGTCTTCACATATGCCTTCATGGACTTCTCTCAGGGCATAGTCAGCGTCCGATGGCCCTAAACATTTCAGCAGAGGTTGAGTGAATGATCTCTTATACAGGATCCCGTCCAAGGTAACGTACTGAGACGCCATCCAATAGGTCTTCTTGGCATCTGTCTTATCCTCCGGTAACGTGCCCTTATTCAGAAATTTGAGGATGGGATCCATCCAACTGGGCTCGGTCTCAATTTGGTGCACCTTTGAGGCTTCTTCGACTATACTTGAAACTTCAAAATGTTCAACGAAGGTACAACCAAGAGATTCCGGAGTGGTGGTGGCGAGCCTAGACAGTGCATCCGCCTGGGAGTTCTCCGATCGAGGCACATGGGTGATTTCAAAGAACTCCAACTGAGAGGATAAAACTCTGACCTTCTCTAAATACTGGATCATTGTAGTATCTCTAGCTTCGAATTCATCTTTGACTTGGTTCACCATCAGTTGGGAGTCCGAGAAGATCTGGATTCTTTGGATTCTCAAGTTTTCGGTGATTCGGAGCCCTGCAAGTAGGGCTTCATACTCGACCTGATTATTTGAGGTGTGGAAGGAGAATCGGAGTGCGTACTCTACTGTGTGTCTATTCAGTTCAGCTAGTATGAGGCCTGCTCCACATCCAGTGAAGTTAGAGGCTCCATCTACATGGAGTACCCAGACGGACTTCACATCTTTTGGAGTGGATCACTCCTCTCCGGCCAGTCATGCTCCATCTTCGGGCTTCCAAGTGCACTCAGCTAAGAAGTCAGACAGCACCTGTGCTTTCACAGTTGATCGGGGTTGGAAGTTGATGTCAAACTGACTCAACTTAACAGCCCATTTGGCTATCCTCCCCGAAGTGTCAGGACAGCAAAAAATGGCTTTAAGGGACTGGTCAGTCAGAACTACGATGGCGTGGGCATGAAAATAAGGCCGCGGTCGCTTTACCGCAATTACCAATGAGTAAATCAGCTTCTATATTCTTGAATATCTTATCTCAGCATCGTGCAAGACTTTGCCGATATAGTAGATCGGCTTATGGAGACCATCTGCCCCTCTTCGGACGAGAACCGAACTGACTACTTCATCTGCAGCAGAGAGGTAGAGATAGTGTGTCTCTCCTTCTTGAGGTTTGGAGAGCAAGGATGGGGTCTCCAAATATTTCTTCAATTCCTCAAAGGCAAGGCGGCAATCTTCGGTCCATTCGAAGCCTCGGGGCTATCGGAGTACTTTGAAGAAGGGGAGACACTTCTCAGCCAACCGAAAAATGAATCTGCTTAAGGATGCGATCCATCCCGTCAATTGATGCACTTCCTTCTTGCAAGAAGAGTGTCTCATATTCCGAAGGGCCTGAATCTTTTTAGGGTTTGCCTCGATTCCTCGTTTAGTAACGAAGAACCCCAAGAACTTGCATGAGGTTACTCCGAAGGCACATTTTGTTGGGTTCAATTTCATGTTGTGGCGTTGTAGGGTGCCAAATGACTCTTCCAGATCTTTGATGTGGTCTTCTTTGAGGAGGCTTTTGACGATCATATCATCGACATAGGCCTCCATGTTCCTTCCTAGCTGTTTCTTGAATACCTTATTGATCAGCTTCTAGAACGTCGCCCCAGCATTATTCAGTCCAAACAGCATCATTTTATAGCAATAGAGGCCTTTTTCGATGATGAAGGCCATCTTTTCTTCATCCCGAGGGTCCATTCGGATCTGGTTGTATCCGGAGAAGGCATCCATGAAGCTTAATAACTGATGATCCACGTTGGTGTCAACTAGTTGGTCGATCTTCGGTAGGGAAAAGCTGTCTTTCAGGCAAGCTTTGTTGAGGTCTGTGTAATCAATGCAGATCCTCCACTTACCACTAACCTTCTTTACCATCACTACGTTGGCCAGACATTCAGGATAGTATGCCTCCTCAATGAATCCCGCCTTGATAAGCTTGTTCACTTTTTCATCTATTGCTTTCTACCTCTCTCGGACGAAGTTCCTTTTCTTTTGCCGAATCGGCTTGTGTTCAGGGGCAACCTCCAACCGATGAGTAATCACTTTGGCTGGAATCCCAGGCATATCCGAAGTTGACCAGGCGAAGACATCAGCATTGTTCCTGAGAAAATAGATCAGCCTTGCCTTTGTTTCCTCTCAAGCAGGCTTCCGATTTGCACGATCATGGTGGGGTCCTTAGTTAACTACACCGGAATGGTCTTTTCCATGGGTTCACCACAGTTCGTGGTTGGGTCCCTCGGGTCCAATTGATCCAAAGTCATGAGATCATTGGATTGCTTATCCTGTATCATCAGGCATTGTCGTGCAATTCTCTGGTCTCCCTTTGCTTCCCCAACTTCATTCCTGGTGGGAAAACGTACCAAGAGGTGATAAGTTAACACCATGGCTCGAAATTTATTCAGAACAGGCCATCCTAGAATCACGTTATAAGCCAAGGAAGTTTAGACCACCATGAAGTTAATTGGTAGTGTCTTCTGCTGGGGTTCGGTGCCGAGGGTTATGGACAGTATCATTTTACCCTCAACATCGACTTGGTTGCCTCCGAAGCCGGTGAGTGGCACAGGGGACCTTTGTAGCTTATTTTTAGGCAGGCACATCCGAGAGAACGCGTCGTAGAGTAAGACGTCTGTGGAGCTTTCATTATTGATTAAAATAAACCTTACATCATAATTGGCCATGACGGCCGATATTACAACTGGATCATCATATGAAAGTTGAACCCCCGCAAGGTCATCGTCGGAGAAGAGTATGGCGTTGTTGTCCTTGAGCCGTTTCGGGGCATCGTCTTCGGCTCTTTTCCAATTAGTTGGCCGATGTAGCATTCCCACATTCCCACTGGTGGGCCCTGGTTTGGTAGCTCAGCTTCTTTAGGGGCCCTCCGAGGGACTGTAGCCTCCGGTCAAGCTCCTTGGCGACTGATGTATCATCCCAAGTAACTTCTCTTGATAAGATCTTCAATGGCATCCCTGAGTTGGATGCACTTTTCGGTATCGTGGCTGTGGTCTCGATGGAATCGGTAGTATTTGTTCCTGTTTCTCACAGAAAATGATGCCTTCATGGGACGAGGCCATTGAAGATAGCTTTCTTTTTCGATCTCCATCAGGATCTTTTCTCTAGAGAGATTGAGCGGGGTGTAGGAGTCGAATCTTCCACCCGATGCTTTGGGCTTGGAACTTTGTCACCGATTAGAATTATTGTTGTTGTTGTTGTTGCTGTTGGGGGGTGCAGGGGGCCCAGCTCCCTGATGTTCTTCTTTTTTGGAAGGGGTTTCCCTTCAGCTAGCCGTCGATTCGCCGCTTGCTCCTCAACGTCAACATATTTCTGAGCCCTTGATAGGAGCTCAGTGTAGCTTGTGAAAAATTTCTTATTCAAGGAGAAAGTAAGCCTGAACGATTGGAGCCCCTTCTTCAGCGTGGACATGGCCATGTGCTCGTTGAGATCAGGGATCTCGAGCGTAGCTGAGTTGAACTTGGAGTATAGCCTCACAGGCTTTCTTCCTCGTTCTGGTGAAGGAGAAACAGGGTATTCATGTTTCGGGATGTCTTGCGGCAGGTCCTGAAATGCAAGACAAATAATTTTTCTAGTTCAGAGAAAGAATCAATGGTACCTGGAAGTATGCTCGAATACCACATCCGAGTTGCCTTCTTCAAAGTAGCGGGGAAGGCGAGGCAATATAATGCATCTGAGGTTCCTTGAATCATCATGTGGGCTTTGAAACTGTCCAGATGATCGAGCAGGTCAGTGGTGCCATCGTAGGGCTCAATCTGAGAAACCCTGAAGTACCGGGGGACGATTTTGGCCATGATGCAAGAGGTGAACGGGGGGCGTAGCTCGTAAGCCACGAGGTCGCCGTGATTCCTCTGGCCCTGAAGCTTCACAACCTTTGATTCAAGGACCTTGAGCTTTCTCTCGTAATCGGGACGGGTTTCCCTCGACAGGTCCCTTTCGGGAGTGGAGTCCTCGGAGGAAGCAGAGAGAGACCATCTGGGTCTCTTTCCTCTCCACAGCGAATCAGTTGGCTTTGGATTTCAAGAGCTTCGACTTTTAGGAGAGGGCCGATCATGGAGGGAAAGACGGGTGGACCCATGTTGATGGTTTCCCTTCCTCCTGGATTGATGGCTATGTCTGGAGGTGGCTAGCGGATGCCCTACCTGAAGGGCCCTATCTTTGAAATTTTGAACCATAGTCGTGAGAGCATTAACTTGGTTCAGAAGAGCCTTGAATTGCGTTGTCCCACGATAAGCATGGGAGGTAGAATGTCGCTCCCCGCCGAGAGGTCGCCCCTCTAAAAGAGAGTGCAACCTCTGCTTGTTGAAGCATTCTGAGTTTTTCCCTTCGCCATTAGAACCTCCTTACAATCTCCTTTTTCTAATGAGGGGAGCTAGCAATAGATGCTTAGGCCTCCCCCTACCTGGTGTGACAATCTATTGGCATAGAATCCCCTTTGATCGGGCGGAGATGCTGGATCACAGGTTCGCTCCCCTAGTTCACCTGCAAAATAGGTCCATGGCCAGATTTTCTCCGGCGGGGAACACTCCGATGCCTAAGTCGCAACAGAATGGAGAATATTCTGAAGATGAGGAAGATGGCGAGGAAATGAACATTTATTTTTCGAGGATCTCGGTGTGCTTACCTTGAATGTCCCCTCTTACTACTATTTATAATGGTTGGTCTCTCGCGTGGTTTTGTCTTCCATCCTATGGTTAAGATGGGGACTGATCGACTCCCCTCCACCCGTAATCGTAGGCGGTTTCGAGAGGTACCAGCCAGATTGGAGGTGTTACGGTTGGGGTTAATGGCCACGTGGCCACTTCAATGTAGTTATGATTCGGAGATGGTATCCAGGCAGTTGATCGTAACCGTCGCACCCACGTTTGCATGGATTTGAGGTTGGTCGGAGATTTCCCTTCGGGCCTCTTCTTCAGGAGGGGCTGTTGCTGGACTGGAGAGGTGTCTTCGTCCTATTTTTTCTGGGATATTTCGAAGACACCTCTGCTGTTCGTGATGCTGTTCTTTTTAGGGTGAATATAGGGTGGAGTCGGCGTCGTCTTCGGACCGTTCTCCTTTGGACTGGTATCTTCGGCTAAGGCTAAAGATCGGGTCTATGATGTGGTTACACCATGTCGTCGCTTTGTCCATTCACTAAGCTTCCTCTGGACGCTCCAGTTCGAAATGTCTGGTTCGGAAGAAATTGTATGAATGATCAAACCGGTAGCTAATCCATACTTGAACTGACATATCCTAACAGCAGGTAATGGGAAATGAAGGGAAATCAAAATCCTAGATGGCCGAAAATTCAGCTGGTAGAGACGGTTGATACAGAAGAATCAGATGCAGAGACGATAGATTGAAAATTAGCCCTCTTAACAAGGCACCAGAAAGATGCATATTCTCCCAAACCCTCCGTTTCGTTGAGGGTGGACCGATCACAAAAGGCCTACAATCCTTTAGAAGCAATGGATGCAATTGATTTGCTCTTGTTGCGAAAGACTTGCCATTTTTATCATTCTAGCAGGACCAAGCGATGGAAACGATCCAGGAGCATCAAAACGATCTGACTATTCCTCTCGGAGAAGTTTCGGAGTAGCCGGTGAGTCCAAAGGAAGTCAAAGTTTGCCCGAGGGTAGTGAAGAATCCCAAGAGCCAAGCAAATGGGAAACCAGACGGCATAGAACAGGTCAACAGTGTCAGGTGCAAGCCCACGGTTCCCGCAGGGCCCAAGATGCTTGCCGAGCTTTTTACCAATCAAATCCCTAGTGTGGAGCTTCTTTTTCCAGGCGAGCCATAAAAAACATTTTGAGGGATGCTAAGACTCCAAAGAGTAGAAGCAAAGAGCTAGAGGCAATACCTCTAAAGCAAAGGGGAAGTTATACATCGATGAGGTAGAGAATATTCCAAGCTTCCAAATAAATCAGCCGCTCTTCAAAATTAGAGAAGTATGTCCGGGACAGAGAGAGAGAGAGAGAGAGAGGATAGGGACTCAAATTGTGATTTGATATGAAGAGAGAAGGTATGGGGAAGGTGAAATGACAAGGAACGGCGGTTGTACTTATTTTTAAACGAAGGAAGACCGCAAAAATTAAGTATTTTGCATTCAACATTTTCCCGGCAGAACGAAAGTCCATGGGTAATTATGTCCAATTTATCTCTCCTATTTTTTTAAAAATAATAATAAAAAAATGACGGTTGTACATTTGAGCATTTCCATTTTTTTTTTACATCATTCTGGAAGGATAGCTGGTCATGTGATGGTCCTCTTGAAACAATCTTTTCCCTCTTTATGCCCTCTCTCTAAAGCATTGAGTACCGGGCGAGGTGGGGGCTTGCCAGGATAGCCGCAACGGGTTTAACCCTCTATCTCTTTGCTTATTAAATATATATATATATATATATATATATATTTATACACACGATCCTTTTAAACATGGAACCTCTTCTCGGCGATTCAGACATCTAATTTTAGGAGGCATGGAGATCCGGTAAGAATTTTGACTTTTGATGGCCTTGCTTGCACGGGTAACGCTTACGGCGGAGAAGGACAAGATCAACTGGAAAGAATGGAATTTTTTCACCGTTTCCATTTTATAAGTTCATCAACTCTCGTGGGGTGAAGTGTATGTTTGCTTCCTCCTTTTGGACCTTTCGTTCACCATTGAAAATCAAATATTTTCTTTGGCTATATTGGAAGAAGCGACTTAAACACTTGTCAAGGGAAAAAGCTTGGGAAGCAACCGGGCAGCTGTGTTCTATGCTGCTACAGCGTGGAATCCGTCGACCATCTATTCCCATATTGTAATTTCTTCCTCACCATTTGGAGACAGCTCTGCTTAGCCACCGGTTCGCATGAGACCTTTGAAGGATTGTGCATGGAACAGAGGAAAAGGAAGTTTCCAGAGGCTGCACGGATGGTTATTTTAATGCTAATCGGAGGGGCCGTCACTGGGTCGCGCTGGAGGGAGTGGAATAACCGCATTTTCTTAAACAAGAGATCCTCCGTGAGCTCGGTAGTAGCTGAAGGCATCCTCCATTTCTTCTCGTTCTGGTCCCTTGTGTCATGTTGCCGCCTAGATTGCCGTAACCCGTATCTCTTATATGACATAGTTGATGACTCTTCGATTTAGCAACTTATGCACATGCCCGGTCCTGCAAAAAAAATAGAGACCCGGACTAAAAATTTGGTATGGACATTCCGACGATCAAATCAGTAGACGATCAAAAGAAATAGATCTTTCTCGATGGATCCCGAAATGATCTCCACTCTCAGAGAATTTAAGAGATGGTAGAAGAAGAGTTAGGATCGAGAAGGAGAGCTTGAGCAGTGATGGCTACGAGAACTCTCTTGGAAAGTCCTGGTATATTCTTCTTGCCCTCAGAGCTTGTTGGTTGCCTGTCCCTCCTCGCTTACCTTTACCGAAGGATTCTTTTATCTATTTATGAAATTACTCTACGTGACCCCCTTGTCATTTGGGGAGGTGTCCTCTTGACACCTTGCGACCAATTCTAATAGAGTGTCAGGATCCAGTCTCCCATATCTCTTATTGAGATATTGTATGCCATGAGCCACAAAGAAAGCACTGCTAGGCCTGTGAGGCTCCGATAGACCTGTAAGGCTCCCAATAGCCTGGGAGGTTCTAGTAGATCTGTAAAGCGCTCATAGACCTGTGAGGTTCTAGTAGATCTGTAAGGCTCTCATAGGCCTGGGAGGTTCTAGTATAACACTCTTCTGTAGGGGGTGTAGACAGCGTGCTATAGGACTGGAGTCCTGGTATAGCACATCACTTACAGAAGATACCCTTTTCGAGGAGCTGTAACAAATCCGGTGGAGATGGTGACGCTGTGTGCCAGGGTCACCATCCGAGCCTCCTTCGCATCTGCCCTCCGAGAGGCGTGCCTCGCCTTCCTTGGTCCTTCTGTTGTGATCGGGGAGAGGTCTCCTCGTTTTTCGGGGCCTGATTCGGTCGGGAGCTCGATCTTGGATGGGTGATCTACTCGGCGGGGAGCTTAACCTCGAACAGGAGCTCTACTCGACGGGGAGCTCAACCTCGGACGGGAGCTCCACCCAGCAGGAGCTCAACCTCGGACAAGAGCTCTACTCAGTGGGGAGCTCAACCTCGAACGGGAGCTCCATCTGGTAGGAGCTCGACCTCGGACGAGAACTCTACTTGGCGGGGGGCTCGACCTCAGGCAAGAGCTCCACTCGGCAGGAGCTCGACCTCGGACGGGACCTCCACCGACAAGAGCTCGATCTCGAACGGGAGTTCTACTCGACGGGGAGCTCGACCTCGGACGGGAGCTCCATCCGGTAGGAGCTCGACCTCGAACGGGAGCTCTACTTGGCAAGGAGCTCGACCCCGGACGGGAGCTCCATTCGGTAGGAGCTTGACCTCGACAGGAGCTCCATTCGACAGGACCTTGACCTCGGACGGGAGCTCCATTCGGCAGGACCTTGACCTCGGATGGGAGCTCTACTGAGCCTGAGAGGTGCCATCTAACCTTTGTGTTACAGTAATGAAAAATCCATTCAGCGCTGATATAGCAAGGTCCCTGTTTGGTCGATGTGGTCAACAGTTTTGTGTGACATCCCCAAGCCTCCCATCCTAAATGACGAGACAGAGCCTCTTCCACCTAATGGCAGGGAGCCCATTCTTGCTCCTCTCATTCAACCCAGGTGACATAATGCAGCACTAGTCATGACCGGCTCATCTGCCCAGCTACCTTGGGCGCGCCCGGAGCGACTCGCACGATAGCATCGCTGAGAGCGATGGACAAGCATCTCCGGTAGTAGAATAGCTCCGTGCACAAGGCACGTGAACATTGGACCGCTCCTGAGGGCACGTGTTACAGGTAATTGCGCGAGTGCCCTTCCGGCACCTCTCGTGGCTGGGCCCGGCATGCCCATCTCGACCGTCGGGAGTGCTTCGGCGTCATCGAAGCAGTCCAGCACCTCAACCAATTCGACTCGCCCACGACTCTGCTCACCTCAGTCCGGCATGTCGGGAGCACGCCGGCTCGAAAGACGACATGCTGGGAGCGGCGCGGCTCTGCTCTCTCCAGTCCGACACGACGGGAGCTCGTCGGCTCGCAAGGCAGCCGCACGGGTCCGGCTCCGCCCGCGTGGAGTCCGGCCCAGCATCTCAGTCCTGCCTCGGCACGCCCGCATGGGTCCGCCCGCGCGGTACGGCTTCGCCTACCTCGATTACGGCCAGCTCTATGGCCGCCTTGGTCCGAGCCCCTACAATTGCCACCTCCCAAGCTTCTCAGCCGCAGAGCTCCGCTGAGGAGCAACATCCCGGGCATGCCCGCTCCCGTCTAGCTCGGCCTACTGGGGGCATCTCGATGTTGTTGGGAGGCAGCGCACGAGCCAGCTTAGCCCACTTCGGCCGCGCCTGGCTCCGCCCACGTCGGCCATGTCCACTACGGTAGCATGGAGTCCAACCCTAAGACAGACCTTTCCGGCTTCGTCCGCCTCAGTCCAGTAAGTCCCGTGGCCAGGCTCGATGCTTCGGGCACGACTACCTCAGTTCGCTCGGACGACCCTCCTCGATCCGTGCCGGACCAGTCCGGCATGCCAGGGAGCAGCGTCGCACTTCCTAGCTCCGTCCGCTCCAACTCTACTCCGCCTGCGGCATGCTCGCCCCGGTCCGGCTCCCACTCCGGTCCGGCTACACCCGCAAAGGCATGGCGCGGGTCAGCTTTGGCTCCACATGCCTTCGTGCAGCACATCTGGCTTCGCCCATGTCACCCACATCCTCACGCATGAAAAGCTCTCCGGTCCACCCACTTCATTGCTGGGGAGCTCCGCCCTCGGGCATGCCCGCATGGATCCGGCTCCACCTATTTCTATCCCAGCACCTTCAGTGGCCAAACTCAGCACCTCAGGCACGTCCATCCCGGCTCAACCGCTGGGAGCAGCGCACAGTTCAGCTCCATCCGTCTCCGCCCAACACACTTCCCAAGGGGCAAACACAGAGGAGACTTGGATGGCAATCCCGACACGTAAAGTCTAGCGCACCGACTGCACCTCCTATAAAGGAGGGCTACGTTGGAGCCTCACAGGCTTACCATGGCCTCGCAGACCTATCCCAATCTCTCAGGCCACTATTAACACCATTTGGGAAAAGACACTTCACTCGAGGTGCTGTGCTCCTTCACCAACCTTCCGAACCACCTGGAAGAAGATTCACCAACAAATCCTTGCCTCTCAGGCCTATAGGAGCCTCACAGGCCTATGTCAAGAAGAGCACGTCTCCCCAAATGACAGGAGCAATCTCATAAATAGGTAAGAGGGACCTCCAGCCAAGGTAAGAAAAACGATCCCACACTCATTGACCGGCTCCCGGGCCATTATTTTTCTAAACAGCTCCGGTTATTTCCCCAACTGACTTGAGCGTCGGAGTGTCCCTGCCGGTACCCCCGGTCGGGACTTTTTGCATATCTCCGTTCGTGAGGAGCAACCGGGGAAAGGATTTCACCCCACCGAAGAGGCCTACAGAACGACCAACAGTTCCAAGTCCTCAAGGGTCGATGATCCTGAAGCAAACCAGAAGGAGTTAGGACAAGGGCAAGGGAACATATGAGGACTCTTCCAAAAGAATCCTACCGCTCTCATTCCCATAACATCCCCTCCGAACACAGTGACTCCACCAAGTCCCGTAAAGGAGGGCCTGTTTTCCTTGATCGCCTCCGATCGGTGAACTCGATGATGCTGGCAGGGAGTCCACTCACCCAGGCCATGTAAGAGCTGCAGGCCACGGCGTTCTAGGCGGCAACAGATTGGCGCGCCAGGTAAGGGCAAATCAAAGCTTCTCAACTGGTGGACAACAGTAGCCACCTTTGTCCTTTGCCCCCAGGGGGCAGACTAGGGGCACGAGAATGGGGGCACGGGAGCTCCCCCCTCTCTTGGAGCTCCAAGGAGTAGTCTCGAGAAGGGGTCCTAAGTTATGAAGGGGCATCGTCATCTCCGGCAAGATTAGGCAGGGGATGTCGACGGCACCTCCGTTGGCAAAAAAAAAAAAAAAAGAAAAAAGAAAAGAAGAAGAGAAGAGAAGAAGGAAAAAGGGTCTAACCATAGTGGAGGAAGAAATTCATGCTCGTGGTCTTTTCAGGCACCTATCCCTTCCCATGCAACGGACTCCTACTCTCCCATGCAATGGAGTTTTTTTCTCCCATGCAACAGACTCCTCTCCCATGCAACGGAGTTCTTTTCTCCCATGCAATGGACTCCTACTCTCCCATGCAATGGAGTTCCATCCTCCCATACAATGGAGTTTCATCCTCCCATGCAATTGAGTTCTTTTCTCCCATGCAACGAAGTTCCATCCTCCCATGCAACTGAGTTCTATTCTCCTATGCAACGGAGTCCCATCCTCCTATACAACTGAGTTCCATCCTTCCATGCAATGGAGTCCTATTCTCCCGTGCAATAGAGTCTTGTTCTCTCTTAAGATGGTAGTCAGCAAATTTAATTTTGGCCTTCTCAAGGAAGTAATATATTTTTATTTATTCATATGACCGGAGCTCAACAGGTAACTCCTTTCTCCACTATATTTGCAATATAAAAAACTGTGTTTCAGTTCTACAGGAAAAGTTCCTGTCTATCATTAAGGGCAAGCACTACAGCTCGCCAGAGCCCGTCACTACTTGCAAGATTTCTTGACAAGCACCAAAGCCGGGAAACTTCCGAAGCCCCGCACTCAAGCCATGAGCCTCAGCATCTCGCACCGAAGCCGGGAAACTTCCGAAGCCCCGCACTCAAGCTGGGAGCTTCAGCGTCCCGCACCGAAGCCGGGAAACTCCTGAAGCCCCGCACTCAAGCTAGGAAACTTTCGAAGACCCACACTCAAGTCAAGAAGCTTCCAAAGCCCTGCATTCAAGCCAAGCTCTTTACTGAAATCAAGCTCCTTAATAAAGCCAAGCTCTTTACTGAAGTCAAGCTCCTTAATGAAGCTGAACTCTTCACTGAAGTCAAGTTCCTATCCAAGACTAAGCTCCCTGCTGAGATCAAAATTCCATTTGAAGTGAAGAATACCAACCCCCACCATGGCTGGGAAAGGCAGCGAACGAGCTACGATTCCCAAAAGATGGAAGCAGGGAAGACCCCGGCAAGACTATAGAGTGGAACCTCGACCCGATCAAGGATCCTGTTCCTCGTACAAAGCTCATAAATGCATGCACTGTCCTGCTCCCCTCTTAAGGACTTCCGCAACACCATTGTCACCAACTTCGTTAAACATCTGGAATGCACGAGACCGACAATCATGAAAGCTTGTAATGGCCGCACCTTCACCAACTGGGATTTGCGATGGCCACGTATATGCTAGTGACTCATAATAAAGAAATATTATAGTGAGCATGAAGAAGGCCTCCACCGTTAAAGGACCCCCAGCAATTCAATTTGGAGGGACACGCGCGCACACAGGTTGGCTGGTTTCTGTTTTTGGGTTTCTCGTTTCTTTGTTCGCTATTGCTCCGATCTGGTGACATCTAACAGTAATTCTTTCCCCAGCTCACTGTAAATACCAATGTTTAGGTGGCTGGTTTATCAGCCTCCAAAACTTACAAAATATATATATATATATATATATATATATATATATATATATATATATATATATATATATATATATATATATATATATATATATATATATATATATATATATATATATATATATATATATATATATATACATATATATATATATATATATATATACATATATATATATATATATATATATATATACACATATATATATATATATATACACACATATATATATATATGTATGTATGTATATGTATGTATGTATATGTATGTGTATATGTATGTATGTACATGTATGTATATATGTATGTATGTATATGTATGTATGTATATGCATGTGTATATATGTATGCATGTATATATGTATGCATGTATATATATATATATATTATAATGTATTAGCATTAAAAAATCCTAACTATATATATATATATATATATATAGTTAGGGTTTTGCTAGAATGCTAATACATTATACGGTCTGCAATATATATATATATATAGTTAGGATTTTGCTAGAATGCTAATACATTATTTTTACGGTCGGGGTTTTGCAAGGGTGCCATTCCCTTTCTCCTTGCACATCTCCCGTGAAGACTAATTTCAGCGACATCATCAGCCCAATAATCTCCCTTGAAGACTAATTTCAGCGACATCATCAGCCCAATATGCAGAAGTAACCCAGAAACATATGTGGCAAAGAAAGCATAACATCATGAATAAATCACTGACCCCCGTTACTCCTCCCGTGCCACAAAGCTACCCCAAACCCAAGCGCAAGCACATTTTGTCAATATTTTATTACAAAAAATATATTTCTATGTATATATTTATATAATTTTAAAAATATTTAAAATTTATTTTTTATGGTATGTATGATAAAACAAAATGTGTAACAAATTAATTATAAATACAATAAAATATAGTTAAGAAGTCTGGACTGAGAGACGGATAAATCCACTGCTCTAAAGGAGATTTGGTTTTCTTCTCGTGTGAAGATTGATGGACCATATGCTTTCCTCCAAGATACAACCTGGAAGCCAAAACTTCAACACCCATCTTTGGTACAATCTCGAACGAACGCCAATCAGCTCATCTTCAGTCCAAAAATTTAAAATAAAAAAATACAAGAAATTGAAACATATGAATATAGAGAGAAAATACTTAAATTTTTTTTTTTGGATGCTATATAGGGCTGAGATAAAGGCCTATTTATAGGCTCATAACCCCAAAGAAAATTTCCAAATTATCCTCAAACTGGTCATTATGGCGGTTACAAAAATTAATTCGAAATTAATTAGAAATTAGCTATTAACTTATTAAATAAGAAATGAATAAAATGATCGTTATGACCGTTATAAAATTAAATAAAATTAATTAAAATGAAAATGATTAAAACTTTCAGGGGTTATTTTTATTTTATTTTTAATATACAGTAACGTCAACAATCCCCCTCAAAAATAAAATAAAAAAAGATAAAAGTTTTAAACTCAGTAAATAATATAAAATTTTTGGACTTTTACTGTGCTTGGTACAAGTACATTTTATATTTGAACTTGCATTTAGTATAAAATACATACAGTATGAAGATGAGCTGATCATAATGCGGGATAGCATTATTTAGGCCATGTGCATGCCTTGATTTTCATGAGAGTTACTAGGAATTCGGCCGGGTTTCATAGTCGTAACCTCACGACTACTCTCACTAAGGTAGATCCTCCAAGGATACATGTAATGGAATCGTACCACGCTGAATTTACAGCCTTGGATCTATTAAGAGCTCAACCTAACCATCATAATAGAGCACCACACCATAAGGAAGGGGTGGAGATAGACTTCTAAAAATGATACTCCCAATCATTACCTCAGATTTCGTTTTTCTTTGAACCTTAAACATGTGGTTGCCATGACGGAAGGGATCCACTCTGGTGACTAATATATGAGCTTAAGCATCCCTCTCGATGTCTCAGATACTGTAGCCAGGTCTTATGTAATTTACTTACTATACAATCATAAATGGGAAGCTTCTCAAATGCTTAAAGAAATGGTAATAAGAAGTAAGTGATGACACACAAAAGTACCAAAGAGTTTTCTTCCAATATATTTGTGGCATCAATGTTGAATATAGTATGCTATTATACCCTCATGGCCTCATATTTGAGTAGTCATGTAACAGTATATGTTGCATTAGAGTAGCATATATTCATATGTATCAGTTCACCTATTAGGCCAACAAGTCACAAATCCACAATCAAGCAAACTAAAAACAAGTATGAGTTCCTTTTATTTACATCAATTTGAGTAAAGAATGATGGGACAACCATAAATTTCTGCAAATAATAAGTTTTATAAACTCAACAAAAATGATAAAATCTTTTTAGTATTTTCTAATTTAAAATGTCAATATAGAGGGTAAAATGAAAAATAGAGAGAGAGTGTGCCCCCAAATGCTGAAAAGGACTACAAAGAATTTCAGTATCTCAAAGAGGAGGGCAGACATTTACTTGATTGAAGAAACCAGTGAAGTGGAAGCTTCTAAAATTAATTACTTTAAATGAAACTAAAATATCCCCACCAAATTATAGGCAAATATTAAGCCAGGTAGTACACAAGTACAAAACTTGTGCAATATCTATGTCCCTACTAAAGGCTGCAAGAATATCAGTAGTACCCAGAAGAATGAAAACCAACTATTTCCTAAAGACATTACATTTCTTAATGAAGTTAGCAGATGGTTTTCTGCAAATAGGTGCATAAACATCAAATAAGCACAACCAATTTAAACTTATAACCGTGCAAAAAGATGACTAGTGAAAATGGATGAAGTGTAGGATACATGGGCTCACCCACTGAGAGATAATTGATCTGGAGCAATCAATGACAGAAATTGATCAAAAGCAAATACAAATGTAGATATTACCAATTATAACAATTTTAAGATTGTTGTTTCAGCATACCAAGCACAAACATAGCACATGCAAAACAAGAAAGTGGAAACAGCTTAGCAAAGACTTAAAGACATATTTGTTCTTATGATACAAGAAGATTAGTAGACAAGTTCACAGAAGAAACAGTTATGATATATATATATATAAAAGACGAGCATAATACAGGCAATACATACCAAATGAGTTATCAGCTGTGCCCATGAAATCAACTAATTTTCCAACTCAATATCTTGTAGTTTCCTCCAGCACACGCACACACTCAACTTGTGGTGCATTAACCTAGTCTCCAACACATTCAGCCAGTTGACAATAAGAACATACATATCAAAGGGTATATTTGCAGAAACTGATGTCCTTGCAAGTATAGACATATGACATTTTATTGTAATTAGCACCCGCTAGCAAGCAAGGCCTTTGCAATTGCAAGCACGATTCCAGTTTGGTTACCAGAGCAACTGGAATGACAACTCATGCATCTGAACTGCAGGTGGTTTTATATGCTATATATAGTAGTTACTGTGATCACAAGGCAAGTGATCGAAATTCTGACAACCAAGGCTCATGATTAACTTGTGCCCAATAGCAATGCAGACAGCCAAATCCAATATGCAAGAATTATAGAACTGATTCACATTGTATTTAGCAAGAATAGACAAATTTATTCTCATCCTAACAGTGATGACATCGTATAGGATTTCACCCTTGAAAACGTACACTACAAGATAACCAAAAAAAAAAAAAGAAATTATATAAACATCTATAAGATAGTTCAATTATTTCAAGTATCTTTACATAGATCTTCGGGATCATATAGCTAAGTAGGAAGACATATCGATCTTATTACTTGTTTAATGATTAACCTATATTATATAATTTTGCAATACTGTATCACGTCAGTTTCAACCTACCACAGCAGTTCCATAGCCTGCAAATTTGATTAAAATTTTCAGCCTGATTAATACATAAGTGTATGGTATATGTTGCTGCAACTTCTCTTGGGCCGAGCTCAGACGGCTGTGCTAGAGCGCTCTTCCCCGATCAACCTGCAACAAAGTCTCCAAGGATCAGTGGTGTTCCGGCGGGGGACACTCCGATGCTTAAGTTAGCAGGAGCTTGAGGACAACAGAATGGAGGAATCAGAGAGGCGGCATATGGAGAGGGAAGAGTGTACTTAGCTTAAAACGAGATCTCCCGGTCACCTTATATAGATGTGGAATAGTCCAAAATCTGTTAGGGGAGGGGCCGGAAAAGACCGATCTGCCCCCAGGAGAATCTAGAGAGTGGCCACGTGGCACCCGGATAGAGCAACTTCGTAGGAGTAGTGGAGTAGTGGTGCTAACATGGCAAGATTCTGTTACAACAGAAAGACGTTTCTGGAGTTCTCTGGGCTCCTGAAGCGAAACGGTCGAAAGCCGGCTGGGAGGGCGGTGGCCGGCCCCAGCAGGAATGGGTTACTCGGACCTCAGCTTCAGTGGGTTGGACTTCTGAAGGAGGGGGGCGTCGGACCTCTGGAAGAGAGTAGCCGCTGGACCCCTGAAGGAGAGAGCCGCCGGACCTTCGGAGGAGAGCGGCCGCCGGACACCTGAAGGGGAGCTCAGCGGAAATGGTTCGGGCGGGCTTCCGAAGAAGACCGCCTGTCGGACTTCGGAAGCATGGCCCGGTCGGACCCCCACAAGATTGACGGCCCAGTTCGATGGTGAGCCGTTCGGGTATAACAGTTGCCCCCTTGCTCTTGGCCTTTGAGCTGTCCAGCAGCTTCGAAGGACGAGACATTACTTGGCATTTAATGCGCCAGTCTTTGAGATGATTGCGAATTTGACCCGGCGTGTTGCGATCGGCCGTCTTCCGTCCCGAAATTCTGTCCCTGGACAGGTGTCGGCGCCGCATTGGCAGTGACAGGGGGAGCAATTAATGCCGGTACGGTGCAATGATGACCTGCCAGCCTAAAACGCACGCCCGTCGAGCTCCTGGCGCGACGTGGGCGACGTGGCAAGATCCGAGCGGTCGGTGCGATATCCGGAGCGGTCCATCCATCGTTGATTGGACGGTCACGCGGATTGTGATTAAACATGATTCGATGCATCCCCTCGACTCCCACGTCGAATCGAAGAGTTGCGTCGGCAGCCGCAGGATCGCGGTGCTCGAGGGGTGCTGGGAAGCGGCCCCTCAGCGCCTATAAAAGGAGGAGGCAATGCCCGGAGGGGTTTTTCGCTGTGCCTGGGTTTGGAGAAAGAGCTTTCTTCTTCCAGTGCTCTTGCCTTAGGGATTTCGCCCAGCAGGTTAGTTTCGCCTCCACCCTCTTCTCCTTTTGTAGCCTCCATTAGAATGGCTTCTGCTAGTCGGAGTTTCGCTCGTGGGAATAGGGAACCAGGTCCCTATGACATCCCCACGACCATGACCAGAGATAGGGTAGAGAGCCTTAGGGTCATTTACAGCATACCGACCACATTGCACCTTACCGTTCCCAGTAAAGAGGGAAGGGTGAGGGGTCCGTTGAACTTAGGAGCCCTCCCCCTATACGAAGACCATCTCAAGGCCGGCCTTCGGTTCCCACTCCATAGCTTTTTCATTCAAGTCTTCAATTCTTATAGGATTACCCCCTCACAGCTGACCCCGAATAGCATTCGGGTCATCTATGGCTTCTTGGTCCTTTGTCGGGAGGTCGAAATCGAGCCGAGGCTATCCTTGTTCTCCACTTTTTTCCTTCTGAAGTAGAACTTCCGAAGCCAAGAATGGTGAATGTTTAGTCTCCGTCCTGGTCGGAAGATACTAAGGGGACTTTCGTCGACTATCCATGGATAGAAGTCTCGATTCTTCTTTGTAGATAGTTTAGAGCCCTGGGGGTTCGAGTCTGCATGGGGGGAACCCAGGCCGAAGGCCGTCGATGGGAAGAAGATATTGAGGGCGGACGAGGCCAACTTCAATAAGCTGAGTGATAATGATCCGGCTTTCGTACCTTTCCTGCTCCGAGAGGATTGCCTCCACAGTGTCACGGGGTTAGTCTTTACTTAGGCCAAACCTGTGCGGCGTTCCAAAATGCCCTGCAAAATGGAACCAGCCAATGCGTGCCAGCGACAGAAATATGATGCTGCAACCAAGGAAAACACACAAGAGACAAAGGAAAATGGCAAGGAAACACACTCAAATGCACAAAGGCAAAACCAGTGTTTTCATTAATGTAAATGGAGAGATTACAAGCAAAATGCAACTACCACTGACCTATCCTAAGGGCTCAGAAGGCAGAGGAGGCAACGATGAACCGCAAGAATCCACCAGGAAACTGGCCCACAATTGTTCTCGCTCACCCTCCCGATACTATACATGCGGGGCATCCCGCCAAATCCCACCTCGGGGGTTCCAAGGTATCGAGGAGACTTGCATTTTTCTGGTTCCTCGCAAGAAGCCCCGACACAAGGAAAATCCCGCAAAACTAGGCAAAACAAAGAAAAAATGCCCTAGCGGCAGTTGCTCAAGACATCTTATTATAAGATATGTACAATACCGTGTCAGAGGCTATGGCCAAGCAAAGTGCTTTGCAAATGGCCCTGACAGACTCCCCCACTTGATCAGGTCGACGTCCTCATCAACATGCTTTGTTTGTATGCTTCGACCCGATCTTCATGCCGCAACGAGTCCTCTGGCTCCCAACTTGCTTTTGACTTGGGAAGTCCTTTCCACTGCACCAAGTACTCGATCACTTGTGCACCATTAGGTAACACATGGACTCTATCTATCAAAATGTTATCAACCCGTCGCTCTAAGGAGGCCGTTGTAGGGGTTGGACGATTTGACATGTTCCTCATAGGATCCTCCAAATCGGCATGATATGGTTTGATGCAACTTCCATGAAGCACTGGATGTATCTTGAGCCATCAGGAAGTTGCACCCGGTAGGAGACATTTCCTACTCTTTCAATGATAGGGAAGGGACCCTCATACTTGCGAACCAGTCCTTTATGCACCTTGCGAAAGAACCGGAGTTGGGCTGGTTGGAGTTTAACCAGTACCATGTCGCCTCTCTTGAAGTCTAGAGGTCTCCTTCCTTTACCAGCCCACTTCTTCATCTTCTTGGAAGCCTTCTCCAGATATGCCTGTGCAATCTCAGTATTGCGGTGCCACTCCTTGGCCAGATGATAAGCTGACAGACTATTTCCAGTATACCCCATAACCATAGTGTGCGGAGT
Source organism: Areca catechu (assembly GCA_021397845.1). Classification (NCBI taxonomy): domain Eukaryota; kingdom Viridiplantae; phylum Streptophyta; class Magnoliopsida; order Arecales; family Arecaceae; genus Areca; species Areca catechu. The sequence continues at coordinate 167,559,600 of CM038042.1, read as the reverse complement.
GGAGGGTTGCTGTCCAGTGATGATTTCAAAGGGGCTCTTGCCTAATGCAGAGCTCCGCTGCAAGTTATAGGAGAATTGGGCTATGTCCATCAACTTTACCCAATCCCTTTAGTTGGCACTTACAAAGTGCCTCAGATACTGCTCCAGAAGAGCATTTATTCTTTCTGTCTGGCCGTCAGTTTGAGGATGGAGACTATTAGAGAAGTACAATTTGGACCCCAACAACTTAAAAAGCCCAGTCCAAAGTCTCCTTAAGAACCTGGAATCTCTGTCACTGACAATGTTCTGAGGGATACCCCAATACTTCACCACATGCTTCAAGAATAGTTGAGTTGCATCCTCCGCGAAACAATGCAAGGGTGCTGGGATGAAGATACTATACTTCGAGAATCGATCCACCACCACTAGGATCGACCCATACTCCCCCACCTTTGGCAAGCTCGAGATGAAGTCCATCGAGACGCTCTCTCATGGCCGCTCCGGTACAGGCAAAGGTTCAAGGAGCCCACCAGGCTTGCTTCGCTCCACCTTGTCCTGTTGGCAAATGAGACACGTCCGGACATAATCTTCCACATCCTCTCCCATCCTTGGCCAGTAGTATGCCCTCTCCAAGAGGGCAAGAGTTCGGTGCATTCCTGGGTGACCAGCCCAAAGAGTGTCATGGCATTCTCGCAATAGTTCTCTTCTAAGGTTGTCCACCCGAGGCACATACACCCGACGCCCTTTTATCAAAATGAGCCCATCTTAGGACCAGAATCGTCGTGCCTTCCCTTCATCAATGAGCTGCTTTAAAGTGATAGCTGTGGGATCCTTTAGCAGTCCATCTCGAATTTTTGGCAGCAAAGTTGCCTGCACTTGGCTGACTTGCCCTTGCTCCATCACCTTTAGAGCGGCAAGCTCCGCCTTCCAGCTCAGGGCATCGGCCACCTGGTTCATACGCCCTGGTTTATATTCCATGGTCATACCGAACTCCGCTAAGAAGTTCTGCCTGCGGGCCTGTTTTGGAGACAGCTTCTTTTGTGTTTGGAAGTAGCTGAGGGCCACATTATCGGTCCGCACCACGAATCGTGACCCAAGGAGATAGTGCCTCCACACCCTTAGACAGTGAACCATCGCTGTCATCCCCTTCTCATGAACAGTATATCGCCTCTCTGTGTCATTCAGCTTTCGACTTTCAAATGCCACTGGATGACCCTCCTGGACAAGGACTCCTCCAATAGCAAAGTCTGAGGCATCTGTATGGACTTCGAAGGATAAGTTATGATCTGGAAGTCATAGCACGGGCTCCTCCATTACAGCAGCTTTCAACTCCTTGAAAGCTTCTTGGCACTTCGAAGACCAATCCCACGATTGATCCTTTTTCAATAATTCTGTTAGTGGCGCAGCTCGATGAGAGTAACCTGCGATAATCCGCCTATAGTAGTTAATAAGTCCCAGAAAAGATCGCAACTCTATACTTTAGTAGGGCTGCCACTCTTGTATAGCCTGGACCTTCTCCTGGTCCAAACGGATCATGCCACCACCAACACGATGTCCTAAGAACAAAATCTCTTCCTGGGCAAAGCAGCACTTCTCCTTCTTTACATAAAGGGAGTTCTCTAGCAGAACTTAAAGGATGATCTGCAAGTGCTTCTCATGGTCCTCCAGTGTCTGACTATACACGACAATATCATTAAGGTACACCACCACGAATTTGTCAAGATAGTCATGGAACAACTGGTTCATTAGTGTGCAAAAGGTAGATGGGGCATTAGTCAATCCGAAGGGCATCACCAAGAATTCAAATGCCCCATACCTTGTCACACATGTAGTCTTGCCTTCATCTCCCTCTGCGATCCGGACTTGCCAATACCCAGATCTCAAATCCAGCTTGGAAAAATACCGAGCTCCACCCAGCTGATCAAACAAGCCTGCAATTAAAGGAATTGGATACTTGTTTTTCACAATCACCTTGTTCAGGGCCCGATAATCCACACACAGTCGGAGACTCCCATCATGTTTCTTCTGAAAGAAAATTGGAGCTCCAAAGGGGGCCTTTGAGCTGCGAATGAGTCCTCCCTTTAGCAGCTCATCAAGCTATTTCCTGAGTTCTGCAAGCTCCGGTGGGGCCATACGATAAGGCGGACGAGCAGGAGGCTTTGTGCCCACCTCCAGCTCAATTTTGTGGTCCACCGCTCGCTGCGGTGGCAAAGTCTTCGGCAACTCGGGAGGCATTACATCTTCAAAATCCTGGAGGATTTTAGCCATCCTAGGAGGCAAAGGACCCATGTCTTTGGCTTCTAACTCTAGCTTCACAGCAGCCACATAGGTTAACTCTCCTATCTTCATTCCCCTCTTTAGCTGAAGCGAAGATATATGCTGCATCCCTTCTTGAGTCCGCCGAGCAACAGGGACAACACAAGGGCACTCATCCCCCATCATGCATAGTGCATCAAGAAATGGCATTGGGACCACCCTAGCTGCTTGAAGGAACTCCATGCCCAAAATCACCTGGAAATCATCCAGTGGTACAGCCATGAAATTGGCTTTTCCATACCAAGTTCCGACTCGCATTGGCACCTCCCTTGCAAGTCCAACAATGGGCTGAGCTTTCGAGTTCACTGCCTTCATTCTACTATAATCCCCTTCCAGCTTTAATCCAAGGCAAGTGGCCTCCCGATCAGCAACAAAGTTGTGGGTTGCCCTAGTGTCCACCATTGCTTGGATTACACAACCATTGAGCTCCACTGGCACATACATGAGTTCATTGGTTCGTTGACTAGCATGCTGGTGAGTTTGGTGTGGTTTCGACTGCTGCTGCTGCTTTGGCTGTTGCAGCTTGGAAGCTTGGATGGCTTGAGCTGCTCCCCCACTTGACCCTTGATAGCATTGAGTAGCCTAAGGGCACCCATCCTAGTACCCTCAACCTGTTCCTCCTCACTATCGCTGCTAAAGTCTTCCGGTTTAACTTGGCTCCGCTACACATTGGCTTGCAAGGCATTGAGAGCTTGTTTCTGGGGATAGTTCTTCACCATGTGTGGCCCTCCACATAGAAAGCACCCAGACTTTGGGGTCTTTGCTGGCTCTGGCCCCTTAGTTTTAAAGTATTTCTTCTTCTCATTCCCCACACCCTTTCCTTTTGACAGCTTTGGATTCTTGGAGGTATTTGTCATAGCCTTCTTCTCTGGTGGTCAGAGAGGAGGAAATCTGTCAAGCGCTCAGCTGTAGCTTGAGCAGATGCCAAGTCGGTGACACCCCTCCGTTGCAACTCCTGTTGGGCCCATGGCTTCAAACCTTCCAAGAAGTGGAATAGCTTGTCTTTCTTGGACATATCCCTAATGTCCAACATCATGCAGAGAACTGCTTCACATATTCTCGCACAGTTCCTGTATGATGGAGATGCCTCAAGTTCCGCCGAGCAATAAAGTCCACATTTTCTGGCAAAAACGGAGCCTTGATCTCCCTCTTTAGGTCCTCCTAGTTGGCAATGATGCATCGGCCCGCCTGCATATCCTCGTACTGAGTTCGCCACCATAGTTTGGCATCGCCGGTCAGGTACATGGTAGCCAAGATGACCTTTGTCTCCTCGGAGTCAGGTCGCACCACCCGGAAGTACTGCTCGACATCAAACAAGAAGTTCTCCAACTCCTTTGCATCACGAGCTCCATTGTAACTTCTAGGTTCTGGTGCTCTCATCCGACTTGTCCTGCCTTCCACAACACCTGGAGCTGGCATGTTACCCACTACCCGAGTTAGCACTGCAACCCTAGTGGTCAGATCGTTCAGTTGCTCCTGTAAGAGCGTGACAGACTCTTTAGTATTGTCACTGAGATTATCCACAGTCTCCACATGCTGCTCCTGACTCAACTCCAAGTTTGCAACACGGTCCACCATTGAGAACAGAAGAGCCATGCTCTCATCCATTTGGGCCAACTGCACCTCCAACGCGGACATCCGCTCCTTGTGGCTTCGCGGCTTTGCATTATCAGCTTGTACATCTATCAGGACTGGTGAGGCAACCGTCGCCTCATCATGCACTATCCCGCTCGTCTCTCCCTCGTTCCTGCGACCCATGTGCGTTGCGCTAATGTCCACAGTCGAACTAGCTCTGATACCACTTATCACGGGGTTAGTCTTTACTTAGGCCAAACCTGTGCGCGTTCCAAAATGCCCTGCAAAATGGAACCAGCCAATGCGTGCTAGCGACAGAAATATGATGCTGCAACCAAGGCAAACACACAAGAGGCAAAAGAAAATGGCAAGGAAACACACTCAAATGCACAAAGGCAAAACCAGTGTTTTCATTAATGTAAATGGAGAGATTACAAGCAAAATGCAACTACCACTAGACCTATCCTAAGGGCTCAGAAAGCAGAGGAGGCAACGATGAACCGCAAGAATCCACCAGGAAACCGGCCCATAATTGTTCTCGCTCACCCTCCCGATACTATACATGCAGGGCATCCCGCCAAATCCCACCCCGGGGGTTCCAAGGTATCGAGGAGACTTGCATTTTTCTGGTTTCTCGCAAGAAGCCCCGACACAAGGAAAATCCTCCAAAACTAGGCAAAACAAGGAAAAAATGCCCTAACGGCAATTGCTCAAGACATCTTATTGTAAGATATGTACAATACCGTGTCAGAGGCCATGGCGAAGCAAAGTGCTTTGCAAATGGCCCTGACAACAGGGCGGGGATCAGCAAGCACCAACAACCGAGTAGGATAGATAACTATATTGAAGTTCCTTTATCGACTTTATTTTTGCTAACTCTACCTTTACTTTTGGGCAGGTTGCAAAATAAAGCCGGACCGGTCGGTCGTTTTAGCACTGGCGGCCCAGAGGAGGGCCGTTAAGACTATGGAACCGTGACCCAGAAAGCTAAGAGACAGCGGACGAAGGAGCCGATGTCCGAGAAGCCGACAAAAAGGCGGGCGAAGGAACAAGTCGTCGACGTTGTCTCCGTTGAGTCCGGAGATGGCGAGGTGCCGCTGTCGAAGAGATTGGCGGCGAAGCTGGCGGAGCGCTCGTCCTCAATCGGGTAGTCGGCTGCCCGGGCAGGAGAAGAGCAACCGCAACCATCCTTCGAGGGAATAGCTCCGATCTCTTCGCCTATCGAGCTGACGGAGGAGGCTCCCCTGATGGCCGAAGGGGAGGTCGCAGTCGAAGAGAAGACGGCCGACCAGAGGGAAGCCGTCGATGTCAGCGACGATGCGCGCCAGATGGAGCTTGCCATTAATGACGCCGAGCGGGTCAGGGGCCAAGTCATGAGGGTCGTCGAGGGCATCAACTGGAAGAAGTCGGGTCAGCGGTCGGTGAACGAGACAGCGAGGAGCTCCTTTCACCATATGATGGGGGTAAGTCGTCCGCATATGATCTCTTAGCTTTGGTTCACGAGACTAACATTGTGTTATTATTTGCAGCTTCTTCAGGATAATTTGCTGATGGACGACGGCCTGGGTGCACTACTGGATCTGAAGGAGCACTCAGCCAAAAAGGTCGAGATAGCCAAAGTGGCGAGAGATGCCGCAGAAGTTGCCCTGACGGCCGCCAGGGTGGAGTTGTCCGTCCTTCATATGGCCGAAGAAGAGCACTCTGCCCAGTGGGCTGAGGCAAAGGCTCAGAAGAATCGGCTAACAGAGTTGTTGTCACAGTGGGACATCCTGGCCACCAAGCTGATTAACAAAAGGCGAAGGGTAAAGTCCCTGGCCCGTCGGGTAGCCGAAGGGAACGCACGCCTGTGTGAGTCTGAGAGGTGCTCCAGGCCAAAGCCAAGAGATACAAGGGGCTGCTGAAGAAGACCCAAGAGGTCATGAACACGGCAGCCGAAATGGCCGTTAAGGAGTACAAGAAATCCGATGACTTCAAAGCTGAGATGAACGAGGCCGGTTCATATAGCTTTGACTTCAGATATGAGGATTGCCTGGAGAAGGTCGGTGCTGCCTTCCCGGAGCTTGATCTTTCCTCTTTACAACTGCCGGAGCGGGCAGAAGAGGAAGGGTCCGAAGAAGAGGCGGTCCCATCTCAAGGAGGGACCGAACTTCACACTGAAGCTGGTACAGAGGAGATTGGATCGGATGCCCAAGCCGAAGCTGAAGAGGGTGCGGCGAATGTTCCAGCGGTTGCTCCGGCCGTGCTAGAAGGAACTGAAGTAGAAGCCGAAGCCCTGACTGCGCTGGATGGAGCCGAAGCGGTAGTAACTGATGTAACTTCGGCAGGTCAGACCTAGATTTGTTGTAAAGGTCTGACCTCCTCCTTTTGTAATGACCTTTATATATAATAGAATCCCTTTGTCACATCTGCATCTGAATGTGCATGTGGGCGGTCGGATCGATCGTAGCTCTTTTCTTTTAAAAACATTTCCAAGTATCGCCGGTCGGCTCGGTAGGAATGCAAGAAGTAGTCGCCTAGTAGTAGCCTGATGCGAGACCAATAGCTTAGAAATTTCTAAGTGTTTGTCCGTCAGCTCGTCTGAAGTTTCCGAACAGTAGCTCAATCCGAACTAAGACACTTAAGGAACTTTCCTAAGTGTTGGTTCGTCAGCTCGAAGATTGCTAAGGTAGTTGCCGGACAGTAGCTCAGGCCGAACCAGGATACTTTGGAGTTTTTTCCAAGTGTTGGTTCGTTGGCTTGTCCGGATTCGAAGATATTGCCGACCGAAGTCGAACTTTCGATTTGGGCTACCTTAGAGCCTTTGCCAACTGAGGTCGGACTTTCGAAGTTGGGCTGTCCTAGAGCCTTTGCTAACCACAATCGGACTTTCGAAGTTGGGCTGCCCTAAAGCCTTTGCCGATCGCAATCAGATTTTCGGAGTTGGGCTGCCCTAGAGCCTTTGCCGACCGGAATCGGACTTTCGGAGTTGGCCTGCCCTAGAGCCTCTGCTGACCGGAGTCAGACTTTCGGAGTTGGGCTGCCCTAGAGCTTTTGCTGACCGGAATCGGACTTTCGGAGTTGGTTCATAGAAGTTGTAGACTTTATTGAAAATATTTGCGGAGATTGTCTACATTCCACGGACAAGCCACTTGCCGTCCGTCCAAATGTTCGAGTCGGTAGGTTCCGGCTCGAATTACTTCAGCGACTCGATAAGGGCCTTCCCAATTTGGGAAGAGTTTTCCTTGCTCGGTTGGTCTTGAAATCTCAGCCCTCCGCAAGACCAGATCTCCGACCTGGAGAGTTCGCACTTTGACCCGTGAGTTGTAATATTTTGCCATCTTCTGACGGTAGGTCGCCATCTTTAAGCTTGTTCAGAGCCTGGTTTATTCAAGTAAATCTAGATCAGCCCTCCGCTGCTCTGAGTTGGTCGGCTCGGTGAAGTGATCGATCCTCAGGGATTGCAAAGAGACCTCGATAGGGATGACTGCTTCACTTCCATAGGTCAGGTTGAATGGAGTCTCCTCGGTTGCCGCTCTGGCGGTTGTCCGATAGGCCCAGAGCATCGAATGGAGTTCTTCCAGCCAAAGACCTTTGGCTTCATTCAACCGGATTTTCAGTCCATGCAGGATTGTCCGATTGGTGACTCCGGCCTTTTCGTTGGACTGAGGATGGCTGACTGATGTGAGCCTATGAGAGATATGATATTGCTAGCAGAAGTTCCGGAATTTGGGATTGTCGAACTGCCTTCCGTTGTCGATAATAATTATGTGTAGAATACCGAATCGGAAGATGATGCAGTTCTAGACGAAGTTTTCTGCCTTGGCCTCCGTGATTTGTGCCAGCGGTTCGGCCTCCACCCACTTGGTGAAGTAATCAATGGCCACAATGAAGAACTTACGCTTACCTGATGCCGAGGGAAAGGGTCCCAGAATGTCCATCCCCCATTGCATGAATGGCTAGGATGCAGTGAGCGGAGTTAGCTGGCTGGCAAGCATTCTTTGAACATTGGAGTACCTTTGACACACGTCGTACCTTCAGACAAGTCCGACGCGTCCTTCTGAATTGTAGGCCAATAGTATCCCTGTCAGATTATCTTGTAGGCTAAGGATCTCCCTCCGAGATGGTCGCCGTAGATGCCTTAATGGACTTCTCTAAAGGCATAGTCTGCATCAAACGGCCCCAAGCACTTCAGCAGCGGTTGCGAGAATGACCGCTTGTAGAGGATGCCGTCAAGGACTACGTACTTCGAAGTCATCCAGCGTATCTGCTTCGCTGCAGCCAGGTCTTTCGATAGTGTCCCTCCGACAATGAAAGCGAGGATTGGATCCATCCAAGAAGCTTTCTATTCAACTTGATGGACCTCAGTCGGCTCTTCATTAATATTTGGGCGCTGCAGGTACTCCATGAAAGTTCGGTCGGAGGTTGGTGACGGCAGTAGCCAATCACGATAAAGCATCGGCCCGGGAGTTCTGCAATCGAGATATATGGAGAATTTCGAAGAATTTAAGTCGAGAGACGAGGCTTTGTACCTTGTTTAAGTACTTGGCCAGGGTCGGATCCCTTGCTTCGAATTCGCCTTTCACCTGATTGACCACCAGTTGGGAGTCAGAGAAGGCCCTGATTCGGCTGATGCCCAGTTCATTGTCAATCCGCAATCCTGTGAGAAGGGCTTCGTACTCCGTTTGATTGTTTGACACCTGAAATGAAAAGTGGAGAGCATACTCTAAGCTTTCCCCATCGAGGTTGGGTAGGATCAGGCTGGCCCCATAGCCAGCGAGGTTGGATGCCCCGTCCACATGAAGCATCCAAGCGGGCTTAGCTTTGTAGATAGCATTGGCTTCAGGTACCTTGGCCGCCTGAAAGGATGATCCCTGGTTCCAGGTACACTCGACAATGAAATCAGCAATAACCTGTGCCTTCAAAGCCGATCGGGATTGGAAAGAGATGTCGAACTCGCCAAGTTTGATGGCCCACTTGGCGAGCCGACCAGATGTGTCCGGACTCTGGAGGATCGCCTTGAGGGGTTGGTCAGTCAGCAAGACAATCAGATATGCTTGGAAGTAGGGTCGGAGTCGTTTGGCAGCTATTACCAAGGAATATACCAGCTTCTGCATTTTGGGGTACCTTGTCTCGGCATCATGGAGAACTTTACTAATGTAGTAAATGGATTTCTGTTGATCGTCTTCTCCCACTCGCACTAGTACGGAGCTGATCGCCTTGTCCGATGCCGACAGGTAGAGATACAAAGTCTCCCCGTCCGTCGGTTTGGCCAACAACGAAGGGTTCTTCAAGTACTCTTTCAAGGCTTCAAAAGCCGACCGACACTCATCAGTCCAACTGAAATGATCCGACCGGCGCAATGTCTTGAAAAATGAAAGGAACTTCTCAGCCGACCGGGAGATGAAACGACTGAGAGAAGCTATCCGGCCGGTTAACTCTTGCACTTGCTTCTTGTTGGTCAGATGTTCCATCTCGATAACAGCTCTGATCTTGTCAGGGTTAACTTCAATCCCTCTCTGGGTGATCAGGAAGCCGAGGAACTTTCCTGAAATCACCCCAAAGACGCATTTAGCAGGGTTCAACTTCATCCGATGGCGTCTCAATGCATCAAAGGACTCCTGCAAGTCTTCGATGTGGTCGGCTTTGTGGAGGCTCTTGACTATCATATCATCCATATACGCCTCCATGTTTCTTCCGAGCGGTCCCTCGAAAATCTAGTTGATCAATCTTTGAAAAATGGCGCTGGCATTCTTCAGACTGAAAGGTATCATCTTGTAACAGTACAAGCCTTTGTCGGTGACAAAGACGGTCTTCTCCTCATCCTCCGGGTGCATCCTGATTTGGTTGTAGCCAGAGAAGGCATCCATGAAAATCAAAAGCTGATGGCCGGTCATGGCATCCACCAGCTGATCAATCTTAGGCAAGGGAAAATTGTCCTTCGGACAGGTCTTGTTGAGGTCGGTGTAGTCCACACAGATCCTCCACTTTCTATTTGCCTTCTTCACCATCACCACATTTGCTAGCCATTCAGGGTAATGGGCTTCCCTAATGAAGTCCGCATCAGAGCTTCTTTACTTCTTCATCAATAGCCTTTTGTCTTTCGGCAATGAAGTTCCTCTTTTTCTGTCGGACAGGCCTGTAGGTCGAATCCACTTTAAGTTAATAAGTGATGACTTCCGAAGGGATTCCCGGCATGTTCGACGCCGACCAAGCAAAAATGTCAGCATTACTCCTCAGGAAATCGATCAGCTCCAACTTAGCGCCTTCACTGAGGGTGCTTCCAATTTGTAGGACTTTGGTGGGATCGTCCTCTCGAAGGGGAACAAATAGAATTCTTTCGTCTGGCTGACCATGGCCATCGGCCTTAGTCCTTGGATCAAGCTATTCCAGAGTAGGACGGCCATGTGACTGTCGGTCTAGAATAGTTAGGCATTGTCTGGCTATCCTACGATCTTCCCTCATAACTCCAACCCCGCTCCTGGTCGGAACTTTGCCAACAGATGGTAAGTGGATACAATGGCCCAAAACTTGTTGAGGGCCGGTTGGCATAGAATGGCATTGTAAACCGAGGTCGTACGTACGACCACGAAGTTAATGGGGAGTCTTTTGAAAGGGCTCCATCCCGATCGTCACAGGTAGGGTTATTTCCCCTTCAACTCTAATGGAGTTTCCCCCGAAGCCCGTCAGCGGTACGGGAGATTCTCGCAGGCCTGACCGGGACAGGTTTATTCTTAGAAAAGCATCATACAATAATACCTCCGTCGAGCTTCCATTATCTATAAGAATCCTTTTTACATCGTAGTTGGTAATTACTGCCGACACAACTACAGGATCATTTTCGGAAACATGAGATTCCAGGAGATCTTCGTCAGAGAAGGTGATTGCATTGAAGCCCCTTGACCGATTGACTATGTCCAGGTACTCTTCATACCTCCAGTCGAATCGTCGATGCAGCATACCGACATCCCCATCGGTCGGGAGTTGGTTGGGAAGCTTTGCCTCCTCCGGAGGATCTCTGACGGTTGAGGCCTCAATCCGATCCCTGCGGGGTCAGACGTACTTGTGCAGGTACCTCCTCCGGATGAGGTCTTCGATGGTGTCCTTCAGTTGGAGGCACTCCTCTGTATTGTGCCCGTGGTCCCTATGGAACCGGCAGTACTTGTCTTTGTTTCTAGATGCAGAGAGGCCCCTCATCGGACGAGGCCTTTGCAGGAAGGTCTCGTTCTCAATCTCCAGGAGAATCTTCTTCCTTGGAAGGGAGAGGGGCGCATAGGTTTCGAACCTCCTGGGAAAGTCCTTCGGCTTTGAACTTCGGCGCTGGGCGGACCGATTGCCATTTCTGGGAGGTCGGACTTCGGGAGCCTTGTCGCTCCGCTTCTTGGGAACCGATCTCCCTTCAGCCTAGCATCGGCTCGCCGCTTGATCTTCCGCTAGGGCATATTTCTGCAACTTCTCCTGGACCGGGCTCGGACAGTTGTGCTAGAACATTCTTCCCCCAGTCGACCTGCAACAAAGTCCCCAAGGGTCGGTGGTATTCCGGCGGAGAACACTCCGATGCTTAAGTTAGCAGGAGCTTGAGGGCAACAGAATGGAGGAATCAGAGAGGTGGCGTATGGAGAGGGAAGAGTATACTTAGCTTAAAACGAGATCCCCGATCACCTTATATAGGCATGGAATAGTCCAAAATTTGTTAGGGAAGGGGCCGGGAAAGATCGATCTGGCCCCATGAGAATCCGGAGAGTGGCCATGTGGCACCTGGATAGGACAACTTCGTAGAAATAGTGGAACAGTGGTGCTGACGTGGCATGATTCTGTTACAATAGAAAGAGACTTCTATAATTCTCTGGGCTTCTGAAGCGAAATGGTCGGAAGACGGCTAGGAGGGTCGTGGCCGAACCCAGCAGGAATGGATTACTCGGATCTCAGTTTCAGTGGGTCGGACTTCTGAAGGAGGGGGGGCTGTCGGACCTCTGGAAGAAAGTGGCCGCCGGATCCCTGAAGGAGAGAGCCGCCGAACCTCCGGAGGAGAGTGGCTGCCGGACCCCTGAAGGGGAGCTCAGCAGAAATGGTTCGGGCGGGTTTCCGAAGAAGATCGCCCGTCGGACTTCGGAAGCATGGCCCGGTCGAACCCCCGCAAGATTGACGGCCCGGTTCGATGTGAGCCGTTCGAGTATAACAGTATACTTATCTATATTTTGTACATGCTTGAATATCACCACTATACGCTTATATTTGGCACTCTCAAAATATTGTAGTTAGATAGATAGGTAAGAACATTGATAGATTACTCGAGAAAACGTAAAGCCGGGGAATAGGGATGACAGCATTACCAGATTCCTCGCTACCCTCGGATGGTAACCTATCACACCACATTGCCTTACCCCATTGCAACCGATAGCAGGTGTTATGCTCGATGACTGGCCTTCGTACTCGACTCCAATTCGCCTTCAGCCTCATGTTCAAATGCAAGATCTTGGGCGGGCCTTCACTCTCCACTGCCTTGAGCCCCTACAATTCTGCCATGACCTGCGACACCATCACCCTACCATCCCCCTGCCGGAGCCTCGCAAGTTGGGGTAGAAGCTCCTCGTGCGCAGGATGCGGCGTCCCAATCACAGTGATCGACGAGCCAACCGTGAGCCCGCACGGAAGGAACATCAACCGCTCTGCGTCTGCACCCACTTTGGCCCCCTCATCAACACCGAGAACTCGGCACGAGTCGAGCTTTCCCTCAAGCACCGTGGTCGAGTTCAACTCCGCCCCGGCCTTGTGGTTCTCCACCTCCTCCCAATGAGGCCAAGGGCCCAGGCCTCGTGTGCTGTCTTCTTCAGCTCGGAGAAGTTGCCGCTCCGCGTCCAGTTCCATTTTCGCCTGTACTGCCGCAACATCTCACTCGTGATCTGGCCGTAATGCCGGCGGAGCTCCGGAGTGGTCCCGCGCGGACCACCAGCGGGTCCTTGTGAGGCATCTGTGGCGGATCGCGGCCCTGGTCGTCCTTTTGGATTCCGGTGGAAAGCATCCCCAGATTCTCCATCATCTCCATCTCCGCGCGTTGGCGTTCGGGTCCGCGTCCGTGGGCACCGTGGCGGACGTTCCGCGTCCGTGGGCACCCGTCCCCCTCCGCCGGAGCACCGACGTCGGGGGCAGCGACACGGTCGCCCTACTTCTTGAACTCCTTGGTGGCGCCGTCCGCGGTCTCAAAGGGGGCGGACAAGCGGTAGCGATCCCGTTCATCGTCGCTACCCTCGCAGCGATGCTTTCGGCGCCGGTCGTCAGGAGAGGGGGAGCGGCGATGGTGGCTGTGGCGGCGGTGGGAGTAGTCGGGAGGGTGGGAGCGAGATCGGGAGACGCGACGGGTCTCGGGTGAGCGGGCGCGGGAGCGACCGTGGCGGCGGTGGTTCGGCGAGCGGGATCGCTTCCGGTGTTCGCGATCTCTGGTGCGCTCCCGATTCCGATCTCGGTCGCGATCACGGTCTCCACCCCGATCTCGGTCACGGTCGCGGTGGCCGTAGAGGTCTCGATCTCGAAAAGCTCTCTGTTCTGTTGAAGCTTCCTAATTCCCCGGGCCTTGAAAAGTATGCCATAACATTCCAGGCAGGGGAGGTTGACATGACAGCTCTTATGCACATGGCCGATGATGATCACAAGGCTCTAGGAATTCCAATGGCTCAAGAGCAATGTGTGACAGCAATCAACGGAATGAAGAGAGAGACCACTAGCCTCTGAATTCCCAGAAGATTGCACCATCTCATGTCCCTCGAGCCTTTCTAATGGGAAGAATAACAAGAAATGGTTTTAAAGAGGAATTAAGCCATCCAAATCTTTTTCAAACTATTAATATTTTATAAAAAAAATATAATTATATATATATTTATTTATTTATATAATGTTAAATATATTTGAAAATAATTTTTATGATCTATGCAATAAAATAAAATTTATATAATAAATTAATTATAATTATAATAAAATAGAGTTAGGAAATCTGGTCCAGAAGTTATATAAATTTACTATTCTAAAAAAAAATTGGTCCACTTCACATGAAATGATTGATGGACCACACGCTCTTCTTAAATATTTTTAAAATTATATAAATATATACATAGAAATATATTTTTTTATAATAAAGAAATTTGGTCCCCTTTTGGTACCAAGACTGATGGAAAGTCAAAATTTCAACTCGAAAGTTAAAATTTTTTAGAATAGTACAAAAATTTAAAATTTCAATACTCGTCGGTGGCACGATCTCGAACGGACGCCAATCAACTCATCTTCACTACAAAAATTTAAAATGAAACAATACAAAAAATTGAAATAGATCAATATAGAAAGAAAATGCTTAGAATTTAATTTTTTTTTGGATGCTATATAGGACTGGGATAGAGATCTATTTATAGGCTCAAAATCCTAGAAAAAATCTCTTAAATATTTTCAAACTAACCGTTCTGACGGTTATAAAAATTAATTCAAAATTAATTAAAAAACATTCGTTAACTTATTAAATAAGAAATAAATAAAATGGTCGTCATTATAATCGTTATAAAATTAAATATGGAATTAACTAAAATAAAAATAGTTAAAATTTTTGAAAAGTTATTTATATTTTATTTTTAATATACAGCAACATCAACAGATTTGTATAACATATCCGAGAACAGATGACAGCACTAAAACCCGGCTTATGATTTGCTGTATGTACTTCTGGTGGGACAAATTCGACAAGGAAGAAATCATCGACTTCGAAAAACTTAGAATTCACTGTCATGAAATGAAAGAACAGCATGCCACAGAAAATTAATTGCAGAGCCCTCATTATGATTTGACACCTCCCCTCTCCCAGGGTGCTAAACAGACCCAAGTAAGAAAAGGTAATACAGACAATTATAAATGCAGACCAGCCAAAGAGAAAGAGTAGATAAGATAACCTTCCTTTTGCTGTTATTATACATGCTGGACGAGCATCACTGCAATAAGCACACTCCACAAACATATTATCAAGACTGATAATAATGAAATTTACTTGGAATACCTTCAATTCAGATGTTGATGTCTCTAGTACATTTTTATAGTAGTTACTGATGATTTTTTTTTTCTCATTTCATAAATTCAATATTGCTTATGAGTTGCGTGATGGGAGCTACTGTCTGTTGATTTTGTCTGCATCCATTCTTTGTTTGTTTGCTCAATGTGAATTGGTTGGGCTTGCTGGTTACATGGCAATATCCATGTCTACGCCAGAGTGCAGAAATTTTCTCCCACTTGGAGTCCCAAAGAGCTGAGCAACAATTAATTAAGTTAGAAGTTCCTTCAAAAGAGTCCGCTGAAAAGGCTTCCAATCGTTTAGGAATATTTTGTACGCCGATAGTTTGGATTGTACGTTTTCACGAAAATGAATATAAATCTTCCGGTTTAAAAAAAAAAAAAAAAAAAAAAAAAAAAAAAAAAAAAAAAAAAAAAAAAAAAAAGAAAACCACCCTCCAATCATCTCAAGGAATGCTCTTCTTTTATGGTCTATGTGACTTCCTCGGAACTGGTCCTGTCCTTGCAGTGGAAAGAATGGCGATGGGTACTATTTCTTAGAAGGAGATTCCAGACGATATAGATTTTGACCGGAACTCACGATCAACCATTTTTAAAGAGAGGCTTCATGCGGGTCGGGTGATGATGATGTTCTAAGCCATTCCACTTGGTCATTGGATGTTGAAATGGGTGTAAATATGAATATTCAAGGTTGTAAATCTAGTTCAACGTTAAGCAAGACTCTCTCAAAAAAAAATCTGAATAAATAAATAAATAAGAAAAAATCGATTGTAGGATCAATACTATTGATCCTTACTCTCGCTTAGGTATCTAGTTTAATTATATAATCTAACGAGCAAGGTTTGTAATCCAAGTTCCAAACAAATGCATGGGACAATATACAATATCCCTTCCGCTTACATATATCTTACTGATAAAACTTCTGACTTAATTTCAAATTATAGAGGATAGAGTTCATGCCGATTCAGATACAAATTCAAGTCCACGTTGGATTAGGACATCAGTTATATATTGGTCTAACCTGATTATTGTAGGAATACCAATTTGAGTCTAAGTCAGTTCATTCTATTATATATATCTTTATAACTTAAAAATAAACAGAGCAATCGAGTACCCTAGAGATTGGATGAACCGGGGACCAGAGTTTGTAAGGTAATTTCGCACTCCATGATACTCTTGTTAAGATATCTAGTTCAATTGTCTAATTTTTTTGTAATCTCTATAATCTCTTTTACCATATATCTTATTGATATAACTTTTGGCACGGCACTTTGGCATCAATACGGCACTCACAGTACAAAAGCTTAATAGGGAAAATAAACTCTGAAGCAATACCTTCGGAAGATCTGCTGGATATGCATAGGACTTCAACACAGACAAACAACTGAAATATATAATAAAGATTAATACCTCGATATAATCTATCAAAGTATTGTTTTTAAGTATTAGAGGCTTAGAAAGGACTTAAATCACATTAGATATAAACATGGAAACACAAGCATCAAAAAGAACAGAGAAAATACCAAACTCTCTAGGAATCAAAATCAAGAATTAAGTCAAAATTGAAATGTTATCGATCCCACCATAGGACTGCAGGACCTCTCAAACACTAGCCGTTACCTTCCTCCTCCTCGCCACTGCGCGGAGTCTTCCTCTCCGCCGATGCCGCTGCCTCACCCGGCTTCGCCCTCGCTATCCTCAACCTCGTCGCCGCCGACCCCGTCAACGAGCAGATCCGCCCCGCCGCCACCGTCCACTTCAAGAACCGCCTTCGCTCCCGCTGGTCCCCTTCTCCCCCATTGACTCCCCATCCTGGAAGCCGAGAAGAATATATATATATATATATATAGATTCTCTGTAGCCTTAAAAAAAAAAAAAAAAAGGTGCAATGGAGTATTCTAAAGATTAGATGCATTGGAAACTAGAGTTTGTAAGGTAATTTTACATTCTATAATTTTTATTCTTTCCTGTAGGATAGCTTTTTCCTTATTTCTGTCCATGGATATAGATTAATAGTTCAAACCACAAAAAGATTATATGCACTTGTTTTTTTTTTTTTTTTTCCCCTTGCTTTATCTTTTCTTTATATCTATCTCTCTTTTCAAAACAGTGATTAATTTTCTCCAGCAATCACTATAATGATGCACCATAATTAATAAATCTAATTAATTTTTATTTTAAAATATAAGACATTAAAATAATATTAAATATTATATGCGATATTTTCATATCTTATTTAGATAATTTTGTGATCTTTTTATAGACCACGTTAGAACCAGCGGCAAACGGGCCGGTCAATAATATTCATAACCAATACATACTTTGATCCATGTTACGTAGGACCACCTACCAATCAGCTAAATCCCACATAAATAGTCTCAACTCATTCAATAAGCATGCTTTATTTTTTTTTAAAAAAAAAAAAATGATTTCCCTTCATCTAGTTATTAGCCAATTTAACATTAGATATGATCAATCATTTTGGAGGTATAAATGTTGGATCCTTAATCCAACATTGGGTTTATATGTAAATAATAATGCTTTGTGGGCTGTCATTTATGATTTGGCCCACTTAAAAGTGATCAATTATATTTTGAACTATTTGGGGTCTTAATATATCTAATAGGGTGTGGGCCTTGTAATGTGGGACTTAAGAGTAATTTATATTTTTATGATGGGTAAAAATAGAAATCATAATAATGCTGTTGTCATATAAAAGCGGTTATGGTTCCCGATTACACGGTGTTATTCCTTTCTCCCGATATCCCATCATGGGAGAACAAAACTCTAGAGAAGTAAGAAAAGGCTCTTTAGGAAACCCGTGTGAATCTGAAAGGCTAGCCATACGACACAGGAGTAGACCTTCAAATCCAGGATTTCAAATATGGCTTCAGGTACGCTTCTGCTTATTATTTGTTTATTCTCAATGATATCACATGTTTATTTTTGAGATTTACTTTCAAATAGGCTTCAGAATAATTTTCATAAAAGGAGAATAATTCCTAACAAGTGGTATCAGAGCCTATCATGTTGAATCATTGAGAATAAAATTGTGTTTTCAGTTTAAGATTTTGTTTTGGTATTTTATTTTGGGTATCTGTGATTTTTTTTCATCATTGCCGGCGTCAGAAAGGTAGGCATAGCCTACTTGGCCGCACCACAGGGATGTCATGGCCTGGTTGGCTACAACAGCGGTGTTCAATGGAAGGAATTGCAGCAGGCGACAGCCTACTGCGATTAAGAAAGTAACCCTTGGGATTAATTTTAATATTATTTATTTTGGGTACAATTTTAAATTCAAATATTGGTATTTTTTATATTTTGAGATAAATTAATTGAAGCAACAGGTCGTCAAAGTGACCTCTCTTATGGAAATTAATTTGTTTTGAAATATAAATGGATGTATATATGTAATTTGTAAATATTTGTCAGCCCAAATGATGGTAAATATTTAATAAAATTATATGTGTACTTGTGGTAATAAATGCGTGATGATTATTTGGTTTTGCATGTAAATAGTAAATCGGCCCAAAGGAAGGTTTATTGTTTGACATGTTCCTATTATCAGTGTTTGATTACTGTGTCAAGATATCACTTACAGGTTAATATTTTATCCAAAGATAAACTATTAATGGAGTGCCCGATATCTTGAGATGGGATTTGCCTTTATTTGAATTTATTTTTGTTGTGATACTGATGTAAGCTTGTTTTCTTTGTTGTTCTCTGTTTAGATATAAATCCTGCTAATATAACTGCCAACATCAATTCAATTCCTATGTTGAATGGCTCTAACTTCAAGTCATGGCAAGAGAACCTTTTAATAGTTCTTGGATTCATAGATCTCGACCTTGCGATAAGGGAAAATGCTCCTGCACCTCTTACGGATAAGAGCACCTCTGATAAAAAGAGAAAGATTGAGAGGTGGGAGAGATCAAATCGCATGTGCATGATGATCATAAAAAAGTCGATTCCAGAAGAATTCAGAGGCACAATATCTGAAACAGTTATTACGGTTAAAGATTTCCTTGCCAAAATTGAAAGATGTTTGTCAAAAGTGAAAAGGCTGAATTTGGCACACTCTTGACAAACCTAATTTCGTTGAGGTATATGGATAAAGGCAACATCGAGGAGTACATTATGGAGATGTCTCATCTTGCTTCTAGATTGAAAGCACTTAAGCTTGAACTCTCTGAGGACTTGCTAGTGCATCTGGTTTTGATATCTCTTATGATCCAGTTCAACCAGTTTAAGGTGAGCTATAACGTCAGAAAGAGACTTGATCTTTGAATGAGCTCATCTCTCACTGTGTTTAGAAAGAGGAAAGGTTTAAGCAAGAAAAGGCAGAAAGTGCTCACCTGGCTTCAACCTATAAGAAAAAGGGCAAGGGAAATAAAAGGAAGAAGGATAAAGGAGCTATAGATACAGTATATCCTAAGAAACAACAAAAGAAAATCGCTGACTCAGATGGTAAGGGTTGTTTTTTTGTGGGGCTGAAGGGCATCAGAAGAAACAGTGCACTAATTATCATGCCTGGCGTGCTAAGAAAGGTATGCTTCTTGTTTTGGTTTGTTCTGAGGTTAACATAATTTTAATACCTAGATACACGTGGTGGATAGATTCTGGTGCAACAACTCACATCAGTGTGTCTATGCAGGGTTGCCTGAGTTGCCGAAAGCCAAGTGATGCTGAAAGATACATCTATGTGGGTGATGGTGAGGCGGTTCAAGTTGAGGCAATGGAAAAATTTAGATTATTGTTAAAGACTGGATTTTATTTGGATCTTGATGAAACTTTTATTGTACCGTCATTTAGACAGAATTTGATTTTTATTTCTGCTTTGGACAAATCAGGTTATTTTTGTTCATTTGGAAATGAAAAATTTAGTTTGCTTCATGATTCAAAAGTGGTTGGTTCCGATTTTTTATCATGCTACGATATTCTTTATTTAATTGATTTAATTGCTTCATTTAATGAATCCTTGCAATTAAGTACACAAGGTGTAAAGAAAAAATTAACCATTGAAATTTTGGCTTTGTTATGGCACAAGAGATTATGTCACATCTCCAGAAGGAGAATAGAGAGGCTTGTGTCAGACGAAATCTTGAATCCCTTAGATTTTGTAGATTTTGATGTTTGTGTTAACTACATAAAGGGTAAACAAACCAATCAAAGAAGATTTAAAGCCAACAGGACTTCGGATGTCTTAGAACTTATACATATAGATATTTGTGGGCCATTCCCTACGGTTGCTTGGAATGGTCAACAATACTTTATAACGTTCATAGATGATTTTTCTAGATATGGCTACATATATCTCATTCATGAAAGGTCACAGTCACTGGATATGTTCAAAAATTATAAGGTTGAAGTTGAGAACCAACTCAACAAGAGGATTAAAAGCATCAGATCTGACCGTGGTGGTGAATACTATGGCAGATATGATGGTTCAGGTGAACAATGTCCAGGACCATTTGCTAAATTCCTAGAGGAATGCGGTATCGTTCCACAGTACACTATGCCGGGTTCACCTACCATGAATGGTGTTGCTAAAAGACGAAACAGAACACTTAAAGATATGGTAAGAAGTATGATTAGTTATTTTACCTTACCTAACTCACTCTGGGGAGAAGCACTTAAGACTGCAGCATATGTCCTTAACAGAGTTCCAACTAAAGCAACTACCAAAACCCCTTATGAACTTTGGACGGGCAGGAAACCCAGTATAAATCACTTACATGTTTGGGGATGTCCAGCTGAGGCAAGGCCTTATAGGCCTAATGAAAAGAAACTGGACTCAAAGACGGTGAGTTGTTATTTTATTGGATACTCTGAAAGATCCACAGGGTATAAGTTTTATGATCCCACAACTAAGTCAATTTTCGAGTTGGGAAATGCACGGTTCTTTGAGGATGTTGAGTTTGTGGGGGAGATATAGCTAAGGACTTTGTCTTTAAAGAGGAATATGTTGATATTCCCACTGGTGTCATTGGCATTTGTCAGGATTTTATTTCTGACATTGTTCAAGACACAACAAATCAAGACAATGTCGGAGAACCTCCCATTCAAAAAATTATTCCAGAAGAACAAACTCTAGTACCTCAAGAACCTATGCCATTAAGAAGATCCACTAGAGAGACAAGAAGTGCAGTGCCAGATGATTACATTGTATTTCTCCAAGAACATGAGGTAGACATTGGAGTGATGGAAGATGATCCAATCAACTTTCGTCAAGTCATGGAAAGTTCTGACTCTCAAAAGTGGATTGATGCCATGAATGATGAGATAAAGTCCATGAAAGACAATGACGTATGGTATCTTATATCATTGCCAGAAGGTGCGAAACCCGTTGGTTGTAAATGGATATTTAAAACTAAAAGGGATTCGAAAGGCAATGTGGAGAGGTACAAGACTCGTCTTGTCGCATAGGGCTTTACATAGAAAGAAGGCATTGATTATAAAAAGACTTTCTCTCCGGTTTCTTCGAAAGACTCTTTCAGGATTATAATGGCATTGGTGATGCATTTCAATCTTGAGTTACACCAGATGGATGTGAAGACAACGTTTCTCAATGGTGATATTGATGAGACAATTTATATGGTGCAACCAGAAAACTTTGTGTCGGGAGATCCAAAGAACATGGTTTACAAACTTAAGAAATAAATCTATGGACTCAAACAGGCATCTCGACATTGGTATTTCAAATTTCATCAGGTGATCATCTCGTTCGATTTTGAGATGAATTTGGTTGATAATTGTATATACCATAAGTTTTGTGGGAGTAAATATATTTTTCTGGTTTTATATGTCGATGATATATTGCTTGCCAGTAGTGATATAGGCTTAATGCACGAAACCAAGAGATTTCTAGCTAAGAATTTTGAGATGAAAGATCTTGGTGACGCCTCTTTTGTATTAGGCATATAGATACACCAGGATCGTTCTCGGGATATTCTAGGATTATCACAAAAGAGCTATATCGAGAAGGTTCTAAAAAGGTATGGCATGCAAAATTGCAAACCAGGAGATACCCTTGTAGCTAAAGGAGACAAGTTTGGTCTATATCGGTGCCCTAAGAATAACTTGGAGAAAGAGAAAATGCAGAAGATTTCCTATGCATTAGTAGTAGGGAGTCTAATGTATGCTCAAGTTTGTACGTGTCCGGATATTGCGTACGTCATTGGGATGTTGGGCAAATATTTGAGCAATCCAGGAGTTGAGCATTGGAAAGCAGCTAAACGAGTCTTACGGTACTTACAGAGAACAAAAGACTACATGCTTATGTATCGGAGGTCGAATCAGCTTGAGATCATTGGTTATACTGACTCCAATTTTGCTGGATGCCAAGATAGTATGAAATATACATCGGGCTATATCTACCTGCTTGCCGGAGGTGCTATCTCTTGGAAGAGTGCTAAACAGTCGCTTATAGCCTCTTCTATCATGGCACAGCAGAGTTCATAGCATGCTATGAGGCATCCAATCATGGAATATGGCTTCGGAATTTTGTCACGGGACTATGTATAGTGGATGGTGTTGAAAGGCCACTCAAGTTATTTTGTGACAATAAGTCAGCAGTTTTATATTCTAATAACAACAGGAGCTCAACGAAATCAAAGCATATAGATATCAAGTTTCTGGTTGTTAAAGAAAGAGTTCATAGTGGAAAGTTGTCTATTGAAAACATAGGAACAAATTCCATAGTTGCGGATCCGCTTACTAAAGGAGTGCCACCCAAGATATTTCATGAACACACTGCTCATATGGGTGTCATGTCAATAGAAGATATTCAGTTTTAGTGAGAGTTTGTATATTTTAGATGCTCTTGTAATACAGACATTTTTTAGTTATTTCAGTTTTCTGCAGAAATAAAGTTTCGACTTATTTACACTCTGTTTTTGTTTGGTTTGATCTCACTGAAGTTTAAGGGTGGACCAGTTAGAAATAGGCATGTTAAGGTCATATTGCATGAAATTTCCATGCTACACATCCACATCATAATCCATGTCATTTAATTGCATTGATATATGTGACCATTGATAGGTTGAGTTACGATAATTGTAACAAAGACCGCTTTGATCCTATGTTGGTGTGGTTGATGGACCGGATTGGTTATAGATACATTTTAATAAGGACAGCAAAGTAAAGTTGAGCACTTTCGGTTATTTTCGCAAAATATGTTATAAGGTTATACATATAGCCCAAGTGGAAGATTGTTGGATCCTTAATCCAACATTGGGCTTATATATAAATAATAATGCTTTGTGAACTATCATTTAAGGTTTGGCCCACTTAAAAGTGATCAATTATATTTTGAACTATTTGGGACCTTAATGTATCTAATAGGATGTGGGCCTTTTAATGTGTAGAGACTTAAGGGTAATTTCTATTTTTATGATGGGCAAAAATAGAAATCATAATAATGCTGTTGTCATATAAAAGCGGTTATGATTCCCAGATTACACGATGTTATTCCTTTCTCCCTGATATCCCATAATTGGAGAAGAAAATCCTAGAGAGGTAAGAAAAGGCTCTTTAGAAAACCCGTGTGAATCTGAAAGGCTAGTCGTGCGACACAGGAGTAGACCTTCAAATCCAGGCTTTCAAATATGGCTTCAGGTACGCTTCTACTTATTGTTTGGTTATTCTCAATGATATCACATGTTTATTTTTGGGATTTGCTTTCAAATAGGCTTCAGAATAATTTCCATAAAAGAGAAATAATTCCTAACAATAAATGCACCAGCATATTTAGCATTAAGTTTGAAACCATTTTTCTACTAGTTTTCTTTATATCCAAAGATCTTACCAAGATTTTAATAAAGGAAACATGGTAGTTTCTCGTAATGAATAAACCTACAAATAGGTCTGATAAACTTTTGACGTGGCCCAACTCGACTTACTTAGATCCTATCCGATACATTTTCAAGGATCTATGGGTCTAATTCGGGTTCTAAAATTGGACCCATTCCATTTTTCAAGTCGGATATGAGTTTGTTGAATTCTAACTTGACCTAAACCTAATAAAACTATTAGGACCCAAACATATTTGAGCCTCCAAGATATGATTTAAAACTTATGTGGACCATATCTTTAATGTAAAGATAGATTTAAAATTAATTTTATATTTTAATTTATTTTGAGAGTAATAATGCTTGTTGTCTAGTTTGTATGATTGACAGTAAGTAATTGGCTATATGATAATTAAAATATAGTTGGTTACATTTGATCCAAACTTGACTTGGATCCAACCCGAACTCGACCCAGGTCTAATTTTTTGGATTAGGACCAAGTTATACATGGACCGAACATGATCCCAATGACTTGTTGGATTAAAAATTTTGATTATGAACCTGACTTGATCTTTTATTGGGTTGGATTTGTATTCAATATTAAAACCCGATCAAGGAACCGGGTTGGGTTAGGATATGATCCGATATGACCCGATCCATTTATATCCCTAATAATGAATAAGGGTATGTCCTTGAATCAAAGCCATAACTCATAAGATTGAAATCACATGATACTTTAATAGACTTAGATGGAACAACTAAGAAACAGATGAGGATAGTTTTCATTTTGGATAAGAGTTAGTGGTGAGGCAATATTAACAATGCCTGTTTTTAGTAGATGAAATAGAAATCGCTAATCATATCTTGCAAGAACAAGAACATCCATGATAGCTTTTCCTTTGATCAATAGCCTTCTTTGGAAAAACGCATGCATGTCTCTCACAATAAACATATATGAAGTAATGCATGTTTAAATTATTATTAAAAAGGTTATGATTAAAAATTCATTTAAAAAATAGTTATAATTAGAGTTATATATTTCCATAAAAATATATAGCCTTAGTCCACATGTAAAGAGGGCGGTACTAGATTTTTTTTAAGCACTTTCACTGGAGTTATACTCTAAATAAGCTTGGAAGATCCGTCGACACATCTAATCTTTGTCAAAATTGAAAACTAAAATCCACTATAAATATGTTGCTCTTTATTGCTAAGGTGGTGGCTCGGTTGGTAGAAGCTTAGCCTCACCTTCCATCGATTACGAGTTCGAGGCATGATTCTTGCGGGTGACTTGATTAAATCCATGAATTTTTTTGGGACACATGATCGGGGTGGCGAGAGAGCGCACTACTCCAGCGTCTTAGTGGTGTCAGGCTAACGTACTCACCGGTGGTGGAGAGGGTATGTCCCGGGAGAGGGTATGTCCCGGTGAAGAGAGTATGTGAAAAAATTATGGCTCGAATCGAACATAACCTGGTGGGGTTGGGGCTCAGTGGGGATAGCTATACCAGGATTTATCCCCCCTCTCCTTTTTTTTCTATCAAAAAAAAAAAATGCTGCTCTTTAAATATTTTTCTTCTAAACCCATCAAGGTTTTTAAAAGAAGGAAAGCATGCTAGGACCCCTCCTTTTCATCAAAACAAAGTAAACCATGGCTTCTTCCCTCTAAGTACTACTCTTCTTGATTTGGCTATATAAAGCAGCATTAAATTTTTTTTTTTCTAATCTCTTTTTCTATGGTAGCATGAATTCGAAAGAAGATCTTGAAGTTTTACCAAAAAAAGAAGACCTTAAAGTTTTACCAAAAAAAGAAGACCTTGAAGCATAGAACCGCCCCTGCGATCTTGATTTGCCCTTCAAGAAGAGGAAGATATTAATTGAAGAACTAAAAAGCAAACCCAACTATGAGATATGGGCTTCTGGGCTGAAGTCGGCAGGCCCAGCTGGCTTCGACCCAGATCGCAAAAAAAAAAAAGAGGTGGAGTTGAATAGGAGAACTTGTTCTTTTCCGGGAGAGGGTATGTCCCGGTGAAGAGAGTATGTGAAAAAATTATGGCTCGAATCGAACATAACCTGGTGGGGTTGGGGCTCAGTGGGGATAGCTATATCGGGATTTATCCCCCCTCTCCTTTTTTTTCTATCAAAAAAAAAAAATGCTGCTCTTTAAATATTTTTCTTCTAAACCCATCAAGGTTTTTAAAAGAAGGAAAGCATGCTAGGACCCCTCCTTTTCATCAAAACAAAGTAAACCATGGCTTCTTCCCTCTAAGTACTACTCTTCTTGATTTGGCTATATAAAGCAGCATTAAATTTTTTTTTTTCTAATCTCTTTTTCTATGGTAGCATGAATTCGAAAGAAGATCTTGAAGTTTTACCAAAAAAAGAAGACCTTAAAGTTTTACCAAAAAAAGAAGACCTTGAAGCATAGAACCGCCCCTGCGATCTTGATTTGCCCTTCAAGAAGAGGAAGATATTAATTGAAGAACTAAAAAGCAAACCCAACTATGAGATATGGGCTTCTGGGCTGAAGTCGGCAGGCCCAGCTGGCTTCGACCCAGATCGCAAAAAAAAAAAAGAGGCGGAGTTGAATAGGAGAACTTGTTCTTTTCCTTATCCGACCGGGAAGTTCGCCGGAGGAGTCGGAGGGAAGTCGGGGAGGAGAGGGACTTTGTCAGCATCATGTTTGGGATGGATTGGGACTCCAGTCGACGCGGTCTCCCTTCCCTAAATGACAAGGCGATCGTCGATAGGTTCCTTTAAATCCTCCCATGCCACTACCAAATCGAGCTCTATCGAGCCACCTTCCACGCATCTCATTCCTCTCCGACGAGCGACCGAGAGTTCTTCAACGCCGGTCGATGAGTTTTTCTCCTTATTTAATATTTTTTTGGATAAATTAATGAAATTTTTTGTTTGGTTTTGTTCTATTTGGACCATACCTCACCGGTGGCCACGCTGTCGTCCAGTCCGTCGAGCTCCCTTCTCGGTGACCATCTCCCTAGGCCACTGGCAACTATGGGGAGTCTTGGTTCAGTCGAGCCGAGGAGGAAACAGGGAGGGGTTCAAGGGAAGAGAAAAGAAGAAAGAAAGAAAAAAAAGAGAAAAGGAAAGAAAAAAAAGAGAAAAAGAGAAGGAAAAAAAAGAAAAAAATAGGAGGAGAGAGAAAGAGGAAAGAGAAAGAAGAGAGAGGAAGAGAAAATAATAACAATAATAATAAATAGTAAGGGGGAGATCAAAAAGTCTCTCTATGAGAATTTAGGGTTTTACGGGTAAAAGGTTTGAGTTTACAATTTTTCTAAAATTATTTATTTGCATAAAATTATTTATTATTGTAGGGAAATAGCTTTCTGAGCAGGAAGGTGTTGAACGAGCTCTGGATATAGATTGATATCGGGTACTTTTGGGTTAGCTCTTGAAGGTAAGGATCTCTAGACTTGATCACCAATTGTATATATGTATCATGATATGATTTGATCCGTACATATGATATTGGCATGCATAATTTGTTTTTGCATGGTATAGTTGACTTTTCATGATGGATAGTATGATTGTTATTATTATATTTCTGTATATTATATTTTATCAAGTAAAGTTATCTTAGTATGGGTTAGACCATGATACCAGTTATTAGAAAACTGTAAAAGACATGATTTGATTACATGATGTGAAAGTGAATACGGTATTTGAACTAGCCATGCCATGGAATCGTGGTTACTAAGATTGTCTGAGCCACGAGCTTTGTTCATGGAATAGCCGGCCATGGATAGATAGTACGTAGGACAGCCAAGCCATGGGCTTTACGTGGAATAGCCAGTCACGGACGGATAGTATATGGGACAGCTTGAGCCACGGACTTAGTACGTGGGCTAGTCTGGCCATGGGTAGATAGTACATGGTCGATTATAAGGTTGCCAGTCATGGGCTGGAGCATGACTGTGGTTAGTCCAGAACCCTAAAGAAAAAGGAAAACTAATGAAAACATATAAAGAAACATGATGTTATCAAGGTTTTGTTATACTTGATATTTGAGTTATTTTGGTTGTATGATCCGATAACTATTACTTTCTAGTTATTTTCAAATTATACTAGTATTGGTATGACTGTTTAAAGACCTTACTGGATTGTAGAGCTCACTCCTTACCTTTTGGTTTTTCTAGAGACTCAGATGCATAGTAAGGATCGGGCTGGGAGTAAGACTGAACATCAACATTATTTAGATAGTATAGTTATTTTTGGCTGTTTTTCGGTTGCTGATACTTATTATGAATCAGTGGACCATTTAGTGATTTAATTTGAATAAATGGATTATTTAGTTATTATTAAATTATTTAAATAATATTGATATAATTATTGTGATTTTAAATGACGTGACTCTGGTGTACCTAGGCCCGGCATGATCCCTAGGATAAAACTTAGGGTCATGCAATCGGTCATGTAGCCAATTTCAGTGTAGGATTCGGGGCGTGATAGAGTAGTATCAAAGCAAACCAGGTTGTAGGATCTTAGGGTATAAGTTCATTGAGAGAGTGTGGGTTGATTCTTAGACGAGGTAGATAATGTAATATAATTTTGATCATTATGTGTTTGTTGTATACTAACAATGGCTGGTATAGGATTTTCATGGCATGTGGTGGTGGGCATAGACGTGCTAGGAGGCTCACAAGATTTGTGGATGGATCAAATACTTGGATGCCCTTGGAGCAGCAAGATGATGCTGGAATCTTACTTGATAATGATAAGCATCTACAGGAACCAATGCCCAATCCCATGAACAATACCCCGGAGACTGGGACTGTAGAAATGGGAACTCTGGGAGGACCTGAAGTTCAACCTGGGGACTAGGTTGGCCTTCTTCAGCTGATGCAACTACTGGTGCAACAACAAGCTACTGCGAGAGCTGATATGCTGAGATTAATGGAAGCGCAATAGCAATAACAGCAATATATCCAACAACAGCAACAACAACTCATGCAGCACCAGCAACAATTCATGTAGCAACTATTGCAATAGCAACAACAAGGAATTCTGCAGCGATAGTCGAAAGCCAAGGTCCCACAAGCTTATCAAATAACCTTAATAGATTTCAAGAAATATGCGCCACCAGTAACAAGGGAATGTTTGATCCCATGGAAGCCGAGGGTTGGTTGAAAGCTATTGAGAAAGTATTCCAGGCCTTGAGGTGCCCGACAGAGGAAAAGGTTACTTTCGCTACCTTCTTGTTTCAAGATGAGGCAGCCGCTTGGTGGGAGTTGGAGCTTGGAAAGCTGGGATCGAATGATATACCTTTTACATGGGCAGATTTCAAGATGGTTTTCTATGAGAGGTATTTTTCTCAGAGTATTCAAATGCATAAATTTTAAGAATTTGTTCGCCTGGAGCAAGGTAGCTTGACAGTTGCTCAGTATCCTGCAAAGTTTGAAAAACTATCAAGGTCGGATTCAACAACAGGTGACTGCCTTTGAGCTACCCACTTATAAGGAGGTCGTCAATAAGACACTGATAATAGAAAGGGGGTTGGAAGTTGCTCAAGCAAAGAGAGAAAAAGCTTTGAAGAAGAGATCCAGATCAAGAGGATATCAGGGTCAACCTAATAAAAACATCAGTTCGAAGACAAGGAAGTTTGATAATGCTGCTCCAAATGACAAGACTCAACAAAAGGATGATATCCAATGCTACAAGTGTGGTGGGCCGCACCTTAAGCGAGACTGCACCTGGCCAGGAGGGAAATGCTACAAATGTGGCAAGGAGGGTCACAAGGCTATTATGTATCATAGTGTTTAAGGGTCACAGCATCAAGCACCTCAAGATCTCGTGATGAACATCAACAAAGAAGATAGCAGAAGTTGGGAACCTAGGGATGGGTGTACGCACTCACTCAGCAGGATGCCAACGCTTTTAATTCAGTAGTGATAGGTATGATTAGGTTATTTTCTAGCAATGTTTATGTTCTATTTGATGCTGGTGCCACACATTCTTTCATATCAGCTAGAATGGTTAGGAAAAATAATGAGTTGACTTTGACACCTCTAGAAGTTGATCTTTGTGTTTCTACTCCAAGTGAGGATATGATTTTGGTTAATTGAATCTGCAGGAATTACAAATTGGACATCGAAAGTAGGGAGATGAAGATATATTTAATAATCCTAGAGATGAAGGACTTTGATGTAATCCTTGGGATGGACTGGTTAGCAGCATATCATGCTTCCATTGACTGCTTCGAGAAGATGGTGAGATTTCGGGTCCCTGGCCAGCCAGAGTTTGACTTTATGGGTAGCAAGTTAACCTCTCAGCAAAGGGTGATCTCAGCTTTTAGTGCCCGGCGACTCCTCAGGAAAGGTTGTGAAGGATTTTTAGCAGCAGTGATAGATACACGACAACAAGAGCTCAGGTTAGAAGACATTCTCATTGTGAACGAGTTTCTAGAGGTCTTCTTCGATGACCTGCCCGGGTTACCTCTTGACAAAGAAATCGAGTTCTTTATTGATCTCACACCTGGCACTGGAGCCATCTCCAGAGCTCTATACAGGATGGCTCCGACTAAATTGAAGGAGCTTAAGGAGTAATTGCAAGAGTTGCTAGAAAAAGGATTTATCAGACCAAGCGTGTATTCCTGGGATGCTCCGGTATTATTTGTAAAGAAGAAGGATGGTAGTTTTCGGCTTTGTATAGACTATCGGGGGTTAAACAAGATAACAGTACATAATAGGTATCCTTTATCGAGGATTGATAATCTATTCAATCAACTACAAGGGATACAAGTATTTTCAAAAATTGATCTTCTATCCGGTTACCATCAATTAAAGATAAGGGTTGAAGATGTGCCTAAGACAGCCTTTAGAACCATATATGGACATTATGAGTTCCTGATCATGCCCTTCGATCTGACCATTCTCTTCGCTCTCCTCCTCTCTCTCTCTCCCCTCTCTCTTCTTTCTCTCTCTTCCCTATCTCCTCTTTCTCTCTCTTCTCTCTCTCCTCTCTCTCCTCTCTTCTCTCTCTTCTCTCTCTTCTCTTCTCTCTTTCTTTCCGCTCTCCTCTTTTTTCCTTTTTATTTTATTTTTTATTTTTTTTCTGTTTTTCCTTTTTCTCTTTTTTTTCTCTTTTTTGGCTCAGCCCGAACGAGTCTTCCAAGGTCCCAAAGAACCAAGGAAGGTGGAGAATAGGGGAGAGGTTCAAGATAACGGTCCGTCGAAGCACGACTAAATGGAAAAGGGGGCCAAGGTGGCATCGCTGATGGCGGTCTATCCACCAACGAAGAAGCCAGGAAAAAGGAAAAAAAGGGGCATTGTCTCTTACTGCAATACCAAAAACTCAATCAAGAAAGAGAGGAGACTTACTGACAATAGCAAAGATGTGGTCGGCCATCGGAGATGGAAAAGAGGGTGGTGGATGCTCAATTTTTGCTTGATGAAAGGCGATGTAGGGAGAAATTTAAAAAGAGGTTTAGAGGCGATGATCCTCGATTCGCGACGGATTTGTTCGACCAATTGAGAGTTCCGTCAACCTCCATCATACCTCCGGCCATCTCCCACCCCATCACGACGTCTCCTTCGCTTCATCTGGCGAGATTCTCACTTGATCAAGCAAGGAACGAAGTTCCCTGTTTCAATTTTTTTTTAATTTTGAACTGAAGTCGGCAAGCCTTGTCAACTTCAGTTCAGAACGGTCCAGATAGCTAGGCTTCGCAATATTGCTAGCAAATAAAACTAACCGATTAAGATGAATAACTATTTAATAAATGGATGCGATCCCATCAACCTTTGCAATGTTCCTCGTTAGATTTCTTCCCATCAAATAATTACTTATTTTTTATTTATGTAAATTAAGATTTATATGAATCAGTCATAAATAACATGTTTCTTCTCTCCCCGAAAAACAAATATGACTTCCACATTTTTCTTCCTTACAAAACAAGAGCACCACCAAATTGAATTTTCTTGTCAAAATCTTGGCGAACACCTCCAAAGGGTCAAACATAAGACCTCCTGCCAGGCGGAGCAGGGGTGCAACCATTAGATTTACCCGAACCTCTATGTTGTCTTCTTCTTTATGGGATCATTGGCAAGTGCGATGGAGAAGAGAGAAGCCTAAGCTCAAGATCTTGCTACCGAGGTTTGTCAGGCATGAGGAGTATTTTGAGCCGCGAGGTTAATATTGCAAGACTCCCACCCTTGGATTGTTGGGCTCTGCCCGGTGTTTTGTCTTTGGTGGGCTTTGTCCTCGTCCCTGCTCCCTTCCCCCACGTTCTCTCTCTCCCTTACTTTTTGAGGGCTTATAGCGCATTTGGACTCAAATTTTCACTATCTTAATGAACCGATGGTGCTCTAGGCGAGGTGAGGTTAGTAATTCAAGAGATAAGGAAGAGGACTTCAAATAGGGGCCGCTCTCTTGGGCTTGTGGACTCCACTCACTCTGGTAATTGGCTTTGATGGGCTTTCTTACTCTTCCTTGTCCGCTACCCTTACCTTCTTCGTCTTTCTCTTAGATTTATGCAGGCTTGTAATCTATTTGAACTCGTAATTTAACCATCATAATGACATGGTGATCTATATCATCATTTTTATCAAAAAAGAAGGGAGGAAAAAAAAAAAAAAAAAAACAGAGAAATGGGTCTCACCAATCTAGATAACATCAATATTAATATATCTATATTCAAATATATAATCAAAAAGTCAAAAGCGCCTCTATGTTTATTTTCAAAAAAAAAAAAAAAAAAAAAAAAAAAAAAGATTGCACTTTGCTAGCTAATTGAGAGGGAGAGGATGCTCACAAAGGTTTCGTGCAGTATTCAACTTCGCCCAAGCCTTACAATGCAGGCATACAGACTACAGGGGATTGCATGGATAAGAAGCACCAGTCAGCACGTAATAATCCAAAAAGCCAAGCTTCTTTTGGGTCCTACGTCGATGGGTACAGTGGACGCAAACGATACCGACGGTGGACGGGTAAAATACTTCACCTACCCGTGGAAAACCTTGTTTTCCCGTTGAAAGAAAAAAGAAAAAAAAAAAAAAAGGGTATGGCTACATGCAAACAACCAACATCAATTGCTTCGACATCAAAAAAGAAAGAAATATCAACACTGTTACAAATTCCAAGGACAGAAGAGGCACGTTCACAGGCTTCCAAATTTTCGGTGGAAATGGCCCTCACGTTACTTTGCTCCCTTCCACATGAAAGCCACACGTGGTTTGTCTCCACGTAAAACTTCAATTGCAAATGGAGGACAAGAGCTAGACGCCACTTAGAAAATTTATGGTCTACCATAACATTCCTCTGTATTTGAAGGCAACTCTTGGTCAACAACCGGAGAGCAGGTGATGGTGCGATGGGATTATAAGTTGATCCGAGCATCGAAGACTTCATTTCATCGTTGATTTGTATACCTTTGTTGCAGAACTTGTGGGTTACATATCGATTGTTTTAAAGGTTAGATTATCTAAGGTTGTTCATTTTCCTTCACATTTTAGCAAATACGTAGACAGGACGGAGATTGGGCAAATCAAAATTTAGACCAAACAGAGGAGTTGGAAGAGTAGGTGGCCAGCTTTCGGCAAACCAACCGCATGCGCGTCTGTGTTCATATTTTCAGTTTTAAGAACTCGATCTGCACTGAGATCATTGGTAAACAAATTGATTCAGTGCATCTCTGGGAGTGTATTTGCATTTGTCAAAAATGCCCTGGCATCTAAAAGCAAAATTTTGGAGTGTTTGGCCAAAAAAAATTAGACTTGAATTTTATAGCCTTGGTATGTGTCTCGACCCATTCGTTTATCTTGATCACTCGAGCTTCTTATGTTCTAGTTATGTTGTAGCAGGGAATCCAAAGGAAGAGCCCCCCTTTAGGAGTTTTCGAGACTCTGGATTCCTGCTCTACTATCTCGCCACTTTCGGCAGTTGAAATGGAAAAGTCAATAACTATCACAACGGGTACTGAATGCTTTAACAACTTTTAGAAATGTAGATCAAATCCAAGTAGCCGTAGCTTAACATGGCTACCAGCTTGAACGAAAGCAACTTAATTACATGCTGTCCTTTTGAATGACAGGAATTTATTAGAGGGTTAAAATTGTAACTTTCTCAGAATGATTTGCAATTCTTTCATGATGTCAACTGATGGACCGCACTTTACATAAATTTCAAAGCATGCAGAATTTCTTCGTTCATTTACTTGCAGATGTCTCAAAATGGCTATTACATAATTTAATAATAATTTCATTCGAAAAAAAATATAAATCTTGATATTACCTATATTAATATTATTTATTAAAAAATTATATATAATATAATTTTTTATATTTAAAATTATAATATTAGTATTGATATTAAAAAATAAAAAAGTAAAAATATAATTTAATAGAACATATGAGATTTGATCGTGAAAGAAAAAAATTTATAATATAAGAACTCGTATTCCTAGTCATATATAATAAATTTTTAATAAAAAATCCTAGCTTCTTTGTAAAAGTTCTTAACAGAGATCTTCTGGTCTTTATAGGTTTTCTATACCATTCTTTATTGTCGCATTTTTTTTCTTGATAATAAAGTCTGAGACGCAAACTAATCTCCGTATCGAAAAGGATTACTATAGAATTTTAAAATTTCAAATTGTACCAGAAATAAGATCTAAACTAATTCAAAATTATATAAAAAAATTACGGAGCGTGTCCGGCATGCATGGATTGCACAATCCATGGACTGCATGCATCACGTGAAATGGGTATACGTGTACATCGAGATGCCAATCCAACCCCTGTCCTTTATTAGACATAAAGCAACTAGTTTAAGGATGGCAAAGGATCGGATTTGGATCGAGTCATTCAAAATCCATACTCATCTCGCTAAAAAATTATCCACCACATACCCGTCCCATATCCATCTCGGATTAGGTCGGGTCAGGTATAAAAAAATCACGTTTGGATCGGATCGGGTTGGGTATACCCGGTCTCATAAAACCTAATTTATTTAAAATCTAAATGGATCGGGTCGAGTCGGGTCGGGTCGGATATATCCGTCCCATATCCAATTTACTTAAATATTTTATAAACATAATTTTTTTATATATAAATGGATCGGGTTCGGATCGGGACATACTACTACTCGTATCCAACCCAAACCTGAATCGGGTTTTTTTTTTATATAATCCATATCCGTTTATAAATTAGACGGATCGGATTTTATCCATCCTATTAGGATCGAATCGGATTGGATATCTATTAGATCGGTAAAAATTACTATCC
The DNA here is from genome assembly GCA_021397845.1 of Areca catechu. Lineage (NCBI taxonomy): Eukaryota > Viridiplantae > Streptophyta > Magnoliopsida > Arecales > Arecaceae > Areca > Areca catechu. Next base: position 167,524,682 of record CM038042.1, on the reverse strand, counting down.
CCGAACTAGTTACTTTTTTGCATCATGCACCAGCATGCATCTTGCTTGGCAAGTCGTTCCCCATCAAACCAAACTTACCGTGACAACTCATGTGGCCAATGTGTAGAAATAAACCTTAGCATCCATCAGCATTGAATGGTATATCGAGGGATACTGAAGTTTGCTAACGAGGAGTTTCAAGACGTGTTACTTCTTCCCATCTATTGTGTTGAATTTTTTATATTAGAAAAATAATCCACCTTAAAAAAAATAAATAATCATTATTTTTTTCAAGTTTTCTATAAAAATATAAATTTAGATTTTCAACCATAGATAACATCAAAGAAGCAAATTTCAAGTCTCTCTATTTTGTTTTCCCATAGCAATCATGGCCAATCTCAATCTAGGATATTTAGAATGAGACTGTCACATCCCGAATCAGGCATCAAAATCTACTATGCGATCGGCCACATAAATCCTAGATTTTATCCTAGAGATCATGCAACCAAAATAACTCGAATACAAAATCTTTGATTATATTTTCTTTTTAGGTTTCCATTAGTTATCCCTTTTTTTAAGATTCTGGACTAGTCACGGTCACACTCCAGCCTGTGACTGGCACACTGTTGTCACACTCCCGCCTATGACTAGCACACTATTTGTCACAATCCCGCCTGTAACTGGTACACAAAGTTGTCACAATCCTGTCTATAGCGGGGTCATTGTACTTATAACACTTCTAAAATTAGAGTTAACATTCTTAATTGATTTAAAGATAACTCAAATCACTGCACTTTCACTGTACACTTTGATAAAATTTACTAAACTATCTAGTTTCACTAAATGAACCCTTCCAAAAATTTATCTTATTTTGGTACCAAGGAGATCTCAAGTTATTAAAATAAAGTTATTGAGTCTCTTTATCTCGTTCACCCCTCAAACATATCATATCAAGGTTTATCCTGACCCAATTTTCATATTGAAAGTCCTTGTATAAATTTCACCATTCCTTTTAAGGCACGAGTAACTCTAGTTCAAGTCCAAATTAATCATATTTTCCTTGATAATTTAATTAGACAATCTAGATCAACTCTTCTCTTGGAAAGTTATCATTAACTCTAACAAAGTAAATGATTTCCAATCAATGCTCTTATGAATAAAATTAATTATATTATCGCTCATAGAACTATCTTACCATACTCTTAGCATCAATTAACAAACTACCTAAAAATATTGTACCGCATAGCGTTGAACCCATATAAGTCTTCCAATATCAATTTCTTCACTTAGCACAACATCAGTAGTAAGATAACTTAAATCTTCTTATAGATCTTGATTTGATATGGTGTCTAACATATCCAATAATTCTCAACGAATATAGGTAGATTTAGTAATCCAATCCAAAACTGTTAACATAGGCTATCAAGATTCTATCAAAATATGTATATCATGTGAATATAATGAAATCTAATCCACCAATAGAGAGCTACAAAGCTATACATCATCCCAAGAATATTTTTCTTATATATTTTCAATAATAATTCACATACAGATTCATCGAAACATATCATTTCTAATATCATTAAACTCTTTCATAATCTATACTCTAAACATCTTCTTACAATGGTTCCAAAATTTACAATCCCACAACAAAAACTGGCATGTTATTATGATTTGCATCCCTGTCAAGTTTAGGATTCCAAAATAGTTCAATTGATAATTGAACCTATTTATTCAGCATAATATATTAGCATGACATGCTATAATTCCAGGTCAGTACTCTTGATGCTTGGGTCAAACCCACTTATCAAAGACAAGGATACATCCCATCCAACACTTCTATATTCATTATATGCTTACTTATCATGATCAAATAGTACAAATCATCCAGCCTTTTACATTTATCTTAGATCAATCCCATACGTATATTACAGACCCAAAAATCGTGTTCCTTCCTTATACCAATCATATGTCAGATCCTATGCATAATACCTAAAGATTAGAAATCTAAACTTTAAGTCCATTCTTGTAACTTTTATCATGTCCCTACTGATCATGATATTAAGTTCAAATACCTCTTAAGTTCTAGTTTATAATCATCATAACCTAAATTTTGATATCATTCAAATCATATTCTAATCACTTATGTCATAGTCCCAAGTGATCATAAGCTAAGCTTCAATATCACTCATGTCATATCTTAATCATTTATGTTATAGTCCTAAGTAACTATAGCCTAAGTTTTGATATCATTCTATCATGTCCTAATAACCACGATAAGATTTCCAAATCACTTATGTCACCATCTCGAACAATCATGATCTGAATTTCGATGTCACTTATATATATCCTAATCACTTATACCATAATTCCAAATCATCATAACCTAAGCTCTGATACCACTCTGTCTACCCCGAATCTAGTACCGAAATCGGCTACGCGACCGGCCGCACAAATCTTAGGTTTTATCCTAGAGATCATGCAAGGCCTAGGTACATAAGAGTCACTTACTTCAAAAATCTCATCAAATAAACCAATATTATATAAATAATTGAATAGTAATTAAACAATCCATTTATTTAAGTCAAAATTACTAAATGGTCCACTGATTCATAGCAAGCATCAGCAACCGGAAAAAAACTAACTAAACTATCTAAACAATGTTGATGTTCCATCTCACGCCCAGCCCGATCCTCGTTAAGCATCTCGAGTCTCTGAAAAAATCAAAGTAGGGAGTGAGCTTTATAACCTAGTAAGGTCTCCAAACAGTCACACCAACAATAGTATAATTTGAAAATAGCTAGAAAATAATAGTTTATCAAATCATGCAACCAAAATAACTCGAATCCAAAATCTTTGATTATATTTTTTTTTTAGGTTTTCATTAGTTATCCCTTTTTCTTTAGGATTCTGGACTAGCCACGGTCACACTCCAGCCTATGACTGGCACACTGTTATCATACTCCCGTTTGTGACTGGCACATTATTTGTCATAATCCTACCTGGATTGGCATACAAAGTTGTCACAATCCCGCCCATGACTAGTATACAATTTGTCACACTCCAACCTATAACTGGCAACCTGAGTAACCACGACCTTCGTGGCATGGCTAGTCCAAAAATCATATTGACTTGATTAACGTTTTATCATTTCACATCATGTAGTCAAGTCATGTTGTTTATAGTTTTCAAAAAAATCAGTATCGTGGTCCAACCCATACAAAGATAACTTACTTGATAAAACATAGTATATATGAGCATAGCTAGTAACAACACAATCACACTATCCAGCATAAAAAGTCAAACTATTCTATGTAAAACTAAACATGCATGCCACTCATATGTATGGATCAAATCATGCCATGTAAAATAATGTATAGAACTGGTGATCATGTCCTGAATCCTTACATTTCAGAAGCTACTCATAGTATATCCAATATTAGTCCGTATCTGGAGCTCGCTCAACACTTTCCTACTCATGAATGCTGATCACCTGCAATAATAATTTTTTTTTTTTTAAATTCTTTTATGATTCATCCTTAAAATCCTAACTACACGAATTTCAAGAAAGAAGGCTTTCCGATCCTTTCTCCCATAATTATTATTATTTATTTTAAATTTTATTTTCCTCTCTTTCTCTATCCTCATCTTCTCTCTCCACATCTTTTCTCTCTCCTCTTTTTTTTTCCTTTTTTTTCTTCATTTTTCTTTTTTTTTTCTTCTCCTCTAAACCAAGGCTTCTCCCCGATTTTACAATCAATCTTTTATCTTATGAAAACCTTGAGCCCTCCTTAAATAGAAAAATCTTAATATCATAACTAAAGGAGCTTGGTGTCAAGGTATATTCCTGATCCCAGCCATGCAAAAGACTATATGCCATTGTAACTTCAGGAGGATCTGACTTATGAGGAGGTGCCTATATGGATCGTCGATATTAAGGATCAAGTGTTGTGATACCAAGCAATACCATACATGAAGGTACAATGGAGCAATCACAATGAGAGGGAAGCTACAAGAAAACTTGAAGCAGAAATGAGAGACAATTATTCACAACTTTTTGAAACAGTAGGTATGTAAATTTTGATGATAAAATTTTTTAACGGGGGGAGAATGTGATATATGGGCTTTTTAGGTCGAAGTTGGTAGGCCCAGCCGGCTTTGACCTAGATCGCAGAAAAAAATTCAGAGTCAGAAACAGGGGAGATGTGTTTGCCTTATCCGACTAGGAATTTCACCAGAAAAGACTGGGAGAGAGCCATGGAGGGGAGGGGAGTGGTCGATGACGTGTTTGAGGTGGGCTGGAACTCCAATTGGCATAGTTTTTGCTTCTCAAATGGCGAGAAAACCATTGATATTTTTCTTTAAATCTCCCTCACAGTCATCGAATCGAGCCCCATCGAGCCCTCCCACACCATCGTTCTCCTCTCCGGTGACCCCTCCCACACCGTCGTTCTCCTCTCCGGTTACTATTCAATTATTTATATAATATTGATTTATTTGATGATATTTTTGAAGTGACTCTTGTGTACCTAGGCCTTGCATGACTCTGGGATAAAACTTAGGATTTGTACAGCCGGTCGCATAGCCGATTTTGGTGTTGGATTTGGGATGTGATAGAGTGGTATCAGAACTTAGGTTATGATAATTTGGGATTGTGGTATAAGTGTTAGGATAGATATAAGTGACATCAGAATTTAGATCATGATTGTTTGAGATGGTGATATAAGTGATTTGAAAATCTCATGGTGGTTATTAGGGCATGACAAAATGATATCAAAACTTAGGCTATGGTTACTTAGGACTATAACATAAATGATTAAGACATGACATGGATGATATTGAAGCTCAGCTTATGATCACTTAGGACTGTGACATAAGTGATAAGAATATGATTTGAATGATATCAAAATTTAGGTTATGATGATTATGGACTAGGACTTAAGAGATATTTGAACTTAGTATCATGATTAATAAGGACATAATAAAAGTTACAAGAATGGACTTAAAGTTTGGATTTCTAATCTTTAGGTATTATGCATAGGATTTGACATATGATTGGTGCAAGATATTATGCATGATCTACATCGAGCCTTTATTTATCGTAATCTTATAGCAATCAAGTCAGATATGGAGTACACTATAATCATATAAGTTGGAGCTTCCTGGAATTGGCCTTGATAGATTGTAGCTTCCATCTTTATTGGGTTGGCTAGATCATGGTATACATAGATAGTCCATCTTTTACTATTATTATAAATGGTACTCCGTCAATTTTTTTTTGCTCTATAGTTAGCCTGCGATAAAGTTGTCCCCTATCCCCTTACATCTTCATTATTTGTACTGATGCCTTATCATGAGCTTTGCATGCTGTATCCAAGGGGCTGGCTTTAGATCCATATATTCCAGTCCCCGAAGTCCAGTCTATCTCGCATTTACTATTTGTAAATGATTGCTTATTGGTGGGAAGAGCTACAGTACGGAATGCCAAAGGATTCAAAAGAATTATTGTTTAGATTTGGGCCAAAAGGTGAACCTTCCAAGTCTGCTATACATGTCAATCAACGGACATCGAATCACCTTTGACACATGATAAGAGATAGATGTGGGATTACTAAGTACACTAGGATTAGAGTTGTCAACTGGTTAGGTTCGATCGAAACCTAGATATCTAGACTCAGACCTGACCTTAGTTATTGGACCTGGACCCTAAGGATCTCAGGTATCCAAACTTAGATCTAGGACTTGAAACGTATATGAGGAGGGCAAGAAAAAATGTGATATGTAGAAATCTAGGACAAAACTTATCGATGCCTTCTTCCCCATCTGTTACTGTTGCCTCCACTCCCTTGGAATTAGCCAAACCCTCTTGGCTCCTATGCACCCAAGCTCTCTATGACCCCACTCATGAACGAGGACCTGAACCCTCCCTCCACCACTACCGATGGTCCTCTAGATGATGGTCCCTGACATGGACTCCCTTGAGCTCCCTAGCCTCATGGTGGACCAGGGTCCCCATGCTCTCCACCACCCCATCCATGAACGAGGACCCGAACCCCCTTCGTCGCTATCAATGGTCCTCTGAATGATGGTCCTCGATATGGACTCCCTTGGGCTCCCCTACCTCATGATGGACCGAGTCAAGAAAGTAGAGTAGGGGTCATCGTGCTTAGACTTGCTTTTAGGGCTAGCGCGCTGGAGATCCAAGAAAGGGGAGTGGAGGGACCAGCGGGTGGTGGGGGATAACGTCAGGGCAGTAACGGCCAGCGGACTCAAATTTGAAAAAGGTGGCAATGGGGGACGATGTCGGGGTAGTGGCCATGGGTGGGGCTCGGATCCGAGGAAGGTAGAGATAGGAAATGATTTTGGGACAGTGATGACCAGCAGGGGATGATGTTAGGGTAGCGATGGCCAGCGAGGGATAGCAACGACAAGCAGTAGTGCTATAGCGAGGCTCAAATCCGATGAGCACCAATAGGTGGAGCCATAGAGGAGTTTGAGGGTGAGGGAGAAGGGAGAGGGGGAGGATAGGGAGGAGACGATTGATGATGTCGGTTTGTTGGTGGGTGGAGAGGGGGGAGCCATCGAGGCAAGGATGGAAAGAGGGACTTACAACTGGCTGGAGTGAAGGTTTTTTTCTTCCAACATCCCAATATAAATTTTAAGCTGTCATATCTTTGATCTAATGATTCATAATATTTTTAAGAAATATAAATATATAAATATTATATTATATTATTGCATTTTAGGTCTGGATATTAAATATCCAGATCCTACTCATTTATATTATAATTAAATGGATTCGAGTTTGGGTAAACAGGTCCTATGCCAGTACCATACTTGGACCTATTGGATAAATACCCATGGGTCTCAGATCTAGACCAGACCTGTTAATAGCTCTAATTAGGATATTACAATACTTGAGTTTCCATCACTAGTAGCAAACTCAGAAGGGTAGAATGTGATCATGTGGAGTCGGTGTTTTAGCAACATTTGGAAGGTTGGTAGGCCCATTGTAACACCCCAGGCCCACAGACATATGAATGTGGTGCGGGCGAGAGAGAGAGCGGGCGTGCATCGCGAGCGGTGGGCGAGCGACAGCACGATAAGCATGCAATGCGAGCGAGCGGACGTGCGGACGCGGGCGTGGGATGCGAATGCGACGACGCGCAGGCGAACACACGAGGCGCGGCCCGGCCTGACGGGACGGGCGCACGTTGCACGGCCCATGCCCATGCATGCGAGCGCGCGGGCGTGCGAGCTCGGCCCAGCCCGAGCTGGTCGTCGCGTGGGCGTTTCCCACACGTTTCCCGGGCATTTTCCAGCCTGTTTCATGCGGTTCACAGTGATCCATGTGGTTTCTGAGCGATCTGGACCGTCCGATCACCCGATCGAACAGCTCGAATGAGTTCGACTGAGTTTAGACTTGATCTGAGGATTTTGGATTCAAATTTGGACGTGGTTTGAGGCGTAGATCACAAATCAGATGGCTGGAAAGATATCTTGATGGTTTTGGATTTCTCAGGTGACGTTTAAGGTGATTTTGGATTGATTTTGCTCCTCTTTTTAATCAGGGACGTCGAGAGCCAATAGTGCAGAGAGCCAGAGAGCCAAGAAGAGAAGAGAAGAAAGAAAGAGAAAGAGGAGAAGAGAGAGAAGGGGAGAGGAAAGAGATCTTGGTTTGAAAGAAGAGGAAGGTGTCATGCTATGATGGCATGGGATAGTGATCAGTTTTGGAGATATTCTGGAGTTCGAGATAGAGAGAGAAAGAGGAGAGATAAAGATGAGAGAGAAGAGGAAGGAGAGAGAATATGAGGAAAGGAAAAATCAGGGGAAACCTTCTTTTTCAAAATTTGTGAAACTAGGATTTGGTTTGAATGAATTTATTTATTATTGTAGGAGATCAATATTTTGAGCATGAAGGATTTGGACAAATTTCGGGTATAGATTGATACCGAATATCTGGGATTAGCGATTGAAGGTAAAGATTCTGGACGTGATCACCAGTCTATATATTATTTTACAAGGCATGATTTTGATCCGAGTACATGAGCATTGGCATGCATGATTTATTGTTGCATGATGTAGTTGAGTTTTTATGAAGAACAATATGACTATGGTTGTTATTATTTTATATTTCTGGATATTATGTTTATCGGATAAAAATTACTTTTGATGGATTGGATCGTGATGCCGATCATCGAAAGATTTGAGATTTCAGGTTTAACATTGTGATATGATTTGATAAGATGATGTGGATGGTTAAAGTGATAACGGTGTATGGACTAGCCATAGATCTGAAGTTTTCGGAGCCACGGGCTTCGTACGAAGAACAGCTGACCATGGGCTTTTAAAACATGGGACAGCCAGAGTCACGGGTTTTGTACGTGAGTTAGCCTGGCCACGGGCTTAGAATACATGGTTGATAGTGTGGTTGCCAGTCATGGGCGTTGCATGACAATGGCTAGTCCAGAACCCTAAAGAAGAGAAAAAGTTAATGAAAACATATAAAGGAAATATAATGTTATGAAAGGTTTTTGATATTCTTGGTATGTGATTGGTTTTGGTTGCATGACCGAAAATTTATCATTTTCTGTTATATGATTAAGATCTTGTTGCTTTCAGTTTTTATATTAATACTGGTATGATTATGAGGGAATCTTACTGGGCTGTAGAGCTCACAACCCTAATTTCTTCTTTCACAGAGTCGTGCAGATATTCGGGCTTGGTGATGAATGAGATTTTTTTTTGAGATAAGTGACTCTTATGTACCCAGGCCTTGCATGATCTCTAGGATAAAATCTATATTTTGTGCGGCCGGTCACGTGTCGATTCCGGTGCTGGATTCGGAGCATGACAGAGTGGTATCAGAGCTTAGATTATGATCATTTGGGATAGTGATATAAGTGATTAAAATAATAATGACACGATGGTTAATAGGATATGATGAGAATAGTGTCAGAACTTAGGTTGTGGTGATTTGGAACTGTGGCATAAGTGACTATGATAAATATGAGTGGTATTGAATTCACGTCATGATTATTTGAGATTGTGACATAAGAGATTAAGAAATTAACATGATGATTAGTAAGACATGACAGAAATTTCTGAAAGGATTTATTAGTGAACCTAGATAGTTTAGCAAATTATATCAGAGTGTGCAGTGGAAGTATAGTGATTTAGAAGTATTATGATGTGAGCACTGATTTAGATCTCAATCAAGCTAATTTCGAGGATGAAATTATTTTAAAGTGGGGGAGAATGTAACATCCCAGGCCCATAGACGCACGAGTGTGGTGCGGGCGAAAGAGAGAGCGGGCGTGCGTCGCGAGCAATGGGCGAGCGACAGCACGGTAGACATGTAATGCGAGCGAGCGGATGCACGTACGCGTGGATGCGGGCTTGCGACGCGAACGCGACGATGCTTGAGTGGGTGCACGAGGCGCGGCCCGGCCCGACGTGGTGGGCGCACGTTGCGCGGCCCAGGCCCATGTGCACAAGCGCGTGAGCGCGTGGGCTCGGCCCAGCCCGAGCCAATCGTCATGTGGGCGTTTCCCATGCATTTCCCGGGCATTTCCCAGCTCGTTTCGCGTGGCTCACGATGGTCCACAGGGTTTCTGAGCGATCTGGATCATCCGATCGCCCGATAGAATGGCTAGGATGAGTTTGACTGAGTTTAGGCTTGATCTGAGACTTTTGGATTTGGATTTGGACGTGGTTTGAGGCATAGATCACAAATCAGATGGCCGGAAAGATATCTTGATGGTTTTGGACTTCTCAGGTGACGTTTAAGGTGGTTTTGGATTAGTTTGGCTCCTCTTTTTAATCAGGGACGTCAAGAGCCAATAGTGCAGAGAGCCAGAGAGCTAAGAAGAGAAGAGAAGAAAGAAAGAGAAGGAGGTGAAGAGAGAGAAGGGGAGAGGAAAGGGATCTTGGTTTGAAAGAAGAGGAAGGCTGTCATGCTATGTGGCATGGGATAGTGATCAGTTTTGAAAATATTCTCGAGTTCGAGATAGAGAGAGAAAGAGGAGAGATAAAGATGAGAGAGAAGAGGAAGGAGAGAGAAGATGAGGAAAGGGAAATCAGGGGAAACCTTCTTTCTCAAAATTTGTGAAACTATTATTTGGTTTGAATGAATTTATTTATTATTGTAGAAGATCGATTTTTTGAGCAGGAAGGATTTGGACGAATTTCGGGTATAGATTGATACCGGATATCTGAGATTAGCGATTGAAGGTAAGGATTTTGGACGTAATCACCAGTCTATATATTATTTTACAAGACATGATTTTGATCCGAGTACATGAGCATTGGCATGCATGATTTATTATTACATGGTGTAGTTAAGTTTTTATGAAGAACAATATGACTATGGTTTTTATTATTTTATATTTCTGGATATTGTGTTTATCGGACAAAAATTACTTTTGATGGATTGGACCGTGATGCCGGTCATCGAAAGATTTGAGATTTCAGGTTTAACATCATGATACGATTTGATAAGATGATGTGGATTGTTAAAGTGATAACGGTGTTTGGACTAGCCATGGATCTGAAGTTTTCGGAACCATGGGCTTCGTACGAAGAATAGCCGGCCATGGGCATTTAAAACATGGGACAGCCAGAGTCACGGGCTTTTTACGTGAGCTACGCTGGCCACGGGCTTAGAATACATGGTTGATAGTGTGGTTGCCAGTCATGGACGTCGCATGATAATGGCTAGTCCAGAATCCTAAAGAAGAGAAAAAGTTAATGAAAACATATAAAGGAAATATAATGTTATGAAAGGTTTTTGATATTCTTGGTATGTGATTGGTTTTGGTTGCATGACCAAAAAATTTATCGTTTTCCATTATATGATTAAGATCTTGCTGCTTTCAGTTTTTATATTAATACTGATGTGATTGTGAGGAAATCTTACTGGGCTGTAGAGCTCACAACCCTACTTTCTTCTTTCACAGAGTCGTGCAAATATTCGGGCTTGGTGATGAATGAGATTTTTTTTTGAGGTAAGTGACTCTTGTGTACCCAGGCCTTGCATGATCTCTAGGATAAAACCTAGAGTTTGTGCGGCCGGTCGCGTGCCAATTCTGGTACTGGATTCGGGGCATGACACCCATGCTCTTTCCATGATAGGTAGGGTTACCTTAGTGAGGTCAGTCTTGAGCTCAATGCCTATTCATCTTCTTTCAAATGCCATTTTGTCCAAAACTTTGGTCAGCATATTTGAGCAGCATTTTTGGAGATTCTTGTAGGCATTTTGGCTTGGAAGAGGTGGCATACACCTTCTATCTTGGGATGTTGTGTGCCAGCCTTCAAGGAAGAGGGGTCTTAGCATTCAATCTTTGATCAAGAGTAGGGACACCTTGATTACTAGATATGTAGCCAGATTAGTGCTCAGTCCAGATAGCCTGTGGAGCTTGATGATGAAGGCTAGGTATAGATCATGGTCCATTAGGGAGTCAAGGTAGCCCTATTATTTGGATGAGATTTGCGCTCGAGCCTCAAAAATGATTTCTCATACTAGATGGATCGTAGGAGATGACGGTCAATGAATCTCTTGCTTGATTCATAGATGGCTGACCTACCCTTGAGCAAGTGGCTGACCTTTATTAATTATAAGGTATTTAACTCTATCAAGATTTTGGATCTCTTTCACTCCCAAAGCAGAGAATGGGATTCAGTGGTTGTTGCCTAAACTTTTGGAGAGGTGCAGGGTGGGCGTGCCATGTCCATAGCACTTCCAATTCATAGGAGCTAGGATATTATGATATGGAGATCCTTTTGCACCCCGAGAGCTATGACTACGGACCTCTATTGACTATATTAGAAGGAACCGCATAGGATCCTTGATGCTGATTGATTTTCTAGGATTGGTGTCCATCCGAGGGTGACTCTTTTCTTTTGAAAGATTTCTTGAAGATGGTTGCCAACTAGATCTTTTCCCAATGGAAGAGGGTTGCACCTATAGTTGACTTGTCCATCCCATGGATGGAAAAAGGAAACTTTAGATCATGTCATCTTCATGTGCCAATGAACCAACAGGTGTGGCATCTTGCAGGACTTCATGTGTTGACCTTCTAGCATGATGATTCAGTATAGATCTTTGTTGATTTTCTGAAACAAAGTGCTATTGATAGCGACTAGGGGAGGTGGAATTTGAGCAGCATACATTGCATGCCATATATGGCTCTCTCATAATATCTTGAATTTTAAATCCAAGAGATGCTTGGTAAGGATTATTTTGGAATGTGTCTACATACTTATTATGAAGATTGCTAAAGTGACCTCGATACTCACAGAGACCTGGGACCCATACTTTGCTTCTATAGCGATATGGCAAGTGTTTATATCCTGGGAGCCTCCACCTCTGCAATATATCAAGGTCAACTTCGATGGTAGTTTGAGAGATAGCCGGGGTGGTGCTAGTTTTGTTATTTATGATCCTGGATTGTGATTGATGGTGGTAGGGAGAGCTATCTCTATGAACCGATGGTTCCTGTAGTAGAACTTCGAGGTGCTTGGACAGGAATTACTTATAGTTGGAGGATCTTGTGAGTCGACCATCTTATTATTGAAGGTAATTGCATTACTGTTATTTTAGGGATCTAAGAAAGTATATGGAGGGAGGCAATGCACCCTCTTCTCTGCGATATTATTGCTATCTTGATGGGCTGCGCTACTATAAATTGTTTGGTATATCTATCGAAACGTAAATTCTGTTGCTAACTGGGCAACCATCTATGTTGCAGAGCACTCAATAAATTTTTTGTGGATGAGATGAGGGAGGCCCTAACCCATCTTTATAATATTTTGCTTTTTTACTTTCTTGGATGTATTCATATACGACTTGTATGAATGCTCCGTCGTATCAAAAAATCCAAACAAACCAAATGCACCCTAAATTCTTTCAAATATAGTTCTTATGAGATCATATGATCATATTGAAAGCATTTTTTTTAAAGATCGAAATAATAGTTGTTGCGGATTTTTTTTTTTAAAATGTGTGGGGAAGGGGGATAAAAGCATGCGAGGCCATAATTAAGCATGGGATTAATCCAAATTAATACATTGGAATGTTAGTCTACTAAAACTTAATGCAACTTTTTTTAGCAAAAGCAAATTGATTTGCAAGAGGTAAAACTAAACCCTAATGGGAGGAGAGAGACTCGAGAGGAAAGATAATTTCGGGTGCAAATTATGAGTTAAGAACTGTTATTTTTTTCCTTTCAGATGGATTGGCAAACTTGCAAATGGTGAGGGTAAATTCCAAGCCGATGTAGGTCAAATTTAATCATCTTCTTGCATCCAAATGATTCAAAGAAATTTTATTTATTTAAAAAGGAGCTGATGGCTTTTCTGCCCTTTTTTTCTTTTTTTGGTTTTATGATAGATTTTTTTTTTTTTTTTTCGAAAAGACCTTTTTTTGCCAAGCAAAGAGGCAAGAAATCACTCTGTGGTCTCAAAGTGTAGAGAGCTTCCATGATGCATCGACCACTTTCTCTCATGTTTTCTCCATCAAAAGATTGTTCTCCCAAGCTAGACAATAGAAGAGTTTGATCTTTGGGGGGATCTGAGAATTCTAGAGAGGCGTCGTCAAAGCCCAAGTGATGTGATGCCCGCAAAATTGAGTGATAAAAAGACTTGGTGGAGAGCTGGTTGGTGACCCTTTTAGTGCCAGGTAGGTTTGTCATCGACTTGTGTTGATTGGTTCCCTTGCAAGAGCTACATAAGAACAGGGCACCTCGTCTTGACTACAATTTCCCTTTTTACAATTACAAACCTTCATTACGGTGATTTCTCAGTTCACTCCATGAGAGGTAATTGCTGGAACACCTATATCTCCAAAAATGATTCTTTGATCCATTGCTTAGCACCGGAGATTGCAAATCTAGTATAACTTGATCCTAAGTTGAAAGATTGCTTCAAATCTAACCTGGCCACTATGTTCTGAACTTGGCGAGCCATACTTATTGACCTTGCATCTTATTATGGTTGCAAAACAGCACTCATTTAAGCATTGGCAGGAGGAATATACACCAAGGAGATCCCAGAAGAAGAGGGTATTAGAGTAGTGTTTAAAGACTGTAGATGCAACGGGATATCTAAATTACGTTAAGAGGAAGTTTGAACCAATGTCAAGCATAGACCCATCTGGTAACTTACAAACCTACCCTTTCAAAGGGAAAAAATTACGAACTTGTAATTGAAACTTTGCCTATGCTAGTTGAAACTTCCAAAAAAAAAAAAAAAACCCAATTATCATTTAAGATACAAGCCTTTTCTACATCATCGACTTCTTTCAACAAAATGTATTGCCTTATCAATTACTTGTTATTTCAAAAGGTAAGTGTTGTCGTTAAATCCCTGCGAACCGGATGGAGCGACCTGCCTGCTGGTTCACCTTTAATGAAAGCCTGCAAAACAAATCCCCTGACCGGAATTATACTCCGATACCAAAGTTAACAAGAATTTAGATAGCATAATGGAGAACTTGAGAGCATAATGGAAAAAAAATAGAAAGGAAAAAAATGAGCAGAGTGGCATTGAAAGAGCTAGTTGTGGACTGGCTCTAACTTGTCTGGAGTTGGCTTACCTCGAGTGTCCCCTCTTACCGATTTTATAGGCATGAGTATAACTACTAATGGTTATAAGAGTTAGCTAGTGTAACTTCCTCATAACAGTAAATAGTGGCGGTCGAAAATTAGTTATTCCATAGTTATCAAAGCCGGAACTATCGACCATGTGGGTGGTTATAACAACCAGAACTGTTTTAGGTTGAAAGATTGTTCACATGTTTTAGATACACTATCTGTAAAGGAGATCCAAAAAGAGTCTAACTACCTCTTCGGATTGTCTTCCTTAGAATGGTTTGAAGACATGCTAGCTATATGCTTCGGATTTATCTCTTTCGGAGTGAACTAGAAAATAAAATACTGCTTACCACGGAGCCAAAGGGATAAACAATACATTTCAGAAGTATCCTTTTCGGACCAGGCTGAAGACATGAAGCCGAATGAAATAGTAATATATTTCAGAAGCATCATCTCTGGACCAGACTGAAGACATGAAGTCGAATGAAATAGTAATATATTCCAAATGCGTATTCTTCGGACCAGGCTGAAGACATGAAGCCGAATGAAATAGTAATAATTTCAGAAGCATCTTCTTTGGACTAGGCTGAAGACATGAAGCCGAATGAAATAATAATATATTCCAGAAGCATCTTCTTCGGACCAGGATGAAGATATGAAGTCGAATGAAGTAATAATATATTATTAAAGAAGTAATAATATATTATTAATAAAAGTAATAATATATTTTTTTACTGAGATATATTGCAGCTCTCGTTAATTTAAGAAAACATCATCTTCAGGTGCACTGATTTGGTTGACAGGTCCAAATAAAACCGACCCAACTGATGAACCGGCAATTATTTTGTATCAAACTGGACTACCACAATAGCTACCCCCCACTCCCAATTTTGAAATAATTTTATTTTGAAAAATGGGAGTAGTTAGAGTTTGTCGTTTATGGATGAAAATAAGATAATCAATGATGGAGAATTGCTGGTCCTTCATTTCATAATAATTGATTTATGATTTGAAGATCGTGCTAAGAATAGGTGTCAGCCCCTCATTGATTGGGCTGAAAATGGGCAGACCCAAAGACTATATTTTAAAAATTTTTGGACCGAATCTGAGCATCCCTTTGGCCCAAAAATTAAATGGACTCTATTTTACAGCCCGAAGACTAGCCCGATATGCTTAAAATTTGGTCCGAAGCTTGAACCAATTTCAAGCCGGCCCAAAGTTTATTGAGCTGGCTTAGCCCAGTTCCAGATAATGGGCTTTGGGCTGGCCCATTTCCAGCCCTACTCATTGATGCTTCAAAAAAGATGGCGCGGATTTCCAAAGTTTATTGAGCTGGCTTAGCCCAGTTCCAGATAATGGGCTTTGGGCTGGCCCATTTCCAGCCCTACTCATTGATGCTTCAAAAAAGATGGCACGGATTTAAAAGCCTGGCTGATCCTTTCATTAAAAAGACTTTTATGATACTTTTACTTAATCGAGAAAGTATACTTGGCGATATCTTGAGCCTTAGTTATCATGCTGAAAACTCATCTTAGCCATCTATGGTATTTCTCGCGGATTGCAATTGACAAACCATTAATTGACGTCCCTTAGTAATTCGTATCCATGATCGGCGCTGCCGATACATTGCATGATCGAGAAGAGCGTCAGTTTCTTGAGAAAAAATCCCATCATCTCGTATATATAAAAAGGGGGGTGATCCCACCAAGCGACTTCTGCATTTTCCTAAAACTTCTTTCTTCTTCCTCTCATCCTATGCCATTCTTCTTCTTCTGCAAGTTTTCTTGTCTTTACCTGGAGGTAGGGGTCCTTTTCCTTTCATAATGACTAAGTCGCAAGACAATCCAACCATTAGCAAGGGTTCAACAAGAGATGAACCCTCTAGGAGTGGGGGCCCTGTTAGAAAGAGAGGTTTCGAACTTTCTCCAAGAACTGTTATCAGTTCCTTGTCTCATACTAGGGTAGAGAGTCTTCGGAATTGTTATCATTTTTCTAGGACTTTTAAGTTATTTGTTCCCGATCCAGATGAGAGGATTATCCATCCTCCTCCTGGATCAATTACCATATGCGAAGATCATTTAAAAGCTGGCCTTAGGTTTCCTCTTCATCCCTTCTTTGTAAAGGTTTTTAATTTGTACCAAGTAGTCCCAACCTAATTGACACCGAATAGTTTTAGAAACATCTGTGGGTTTTTAGTTCTTTGTAAACTTCATAATGTAGAGCCCAAAACTTCTTTATTCACCTCCTTTTTCGTACTGAAAAAAGACTTTCATGGTGAAGGATGGTGGGTCATCGGCCCTCGTCCTGGTTAAAGACTAATTAAGGGGACTCCTAGTGCCATACATGGATGAAAACCCTACTTCTTTTTTATCTATTATCCATCCTGAAACTTTAATATTGAATGGAAGACTCCATGTTTAGATGCAAATGTCGGAAAAAAAATCTTGAAGGTCGATCAGAAGGACTTTGTGACATTATCAAGTCCGGGAGTTCCTCTGGCCAAGGAACTATTAAGAGAAGAAAATCTTCATCTCACTCATATCAGTGAGGTTCCGACATTAGGTATCGAAGTAGTCGGCTTTAGTCCTTTCTTTTCAAAATCTGTTATGTTCTTCTGATGACTGACCTGAGAATTCCTTTTTCTTTGATTGCAGGTGAACCGATGAAGCCTAACCTTGAAAGACTTCGTCAAGCTTTTAGAAAGAGGGCAGTACTGGTTCATCAAAAAGAATCCGAAGTCCGAAAGAAGGCTAGGGCCGAAGGAACTTCCAGGACAACTCCAACAAGGGTCACATCTGACGAAGACGATGCCCCTTCAATAGAGCCTCCTCCAAGGAGTTCATCCCCTTGTCCTCCCTAGAACGATCTATTCCAACTTTAACCATTGAAGAGCCGCTCCTTGCTTCTCCGAAAGATAAAAGAAAGGCTAAAGGAAAGGCTTCCCAGACTGAAGAGTGTGCAGGAAGGAATGCTCCAACAGATAGGGACTATCATATAGATTTTTCAACCTTTTCTGACGGATGGGGCTTGGTGAACACCGAATTAGCTAGGAAGATACTGAAGCATACTTTCCTCCCTTGAGATTGGGAAGTCAGCAAAACTCGATGCATCGAGAATATATCTGATTCAGCATTTCCATCTATGCTGAAGGTAAATATTATTTCTTCTTTTCTTCCTTTCAATATAATGTTCACCTTTGCTAATTTTATATTCCATGTAGTCAATGCAGTTAGTTCACGATGTCACCCTTATGGAAGAGAGCATCATTTAATTCAGAGATTACCATAAGGGAATGAAAGAAAAATTTCAAACGACTAAGGCTGAGAGAGAAGTAGCCGAGGAGTTGAAGAAGGCCATGGAAGAAAAGCTTGCTCTAAGCGATGCTGTAGTCAGAATCTGAAGGCCAAACTAGAAAAGGCTCAATCAAAGAATTTTAAACAAGTGGCAAAGCTTAAGAAGAAGAAGAAGATTCGGTCTTTAGAAAATTCAGCCAAAAAAGCTCAACAGAAGACTAAAGAAGCAGTCAAAAAGGCTGATGAAGTGGTCAAAAGAGCTGAAGTAGCGGCTGAAGAAATAAAGACCTTAAAAAGTCAAGTAAATAGGGCAGTCGAGGACTATAAAAAGTCTTCGACTTTTGATGATGAAATAACCGAAGCAGGAACCTTTAGCTACCGAGCGGGTTTCAATGATAGGGTAAATGAAGTATAAAAATTTTATCCAAACCTCAACATTTCAAATATTCTGCTATTCAATCTTGAAGAAACAGAAGAGCCTGGATCGCCAAAAAGTCCTTCTAAAGAAGTCCATGTCACAACCGAAGAAGTAGCTAGAGAGGAGACACCGACGGTCGCCGACCCAATCAATCTAACTCAAGCTAAAGACACTCTAGCTGAAGCCAATCCATAGGATTTTTTTTTCTTTTTTTTTGAAAGATAATGTACATGTACTACTTTTTATGAATAGAACTTCCTCTCCAAATGAATTATGCTTCAATGAGACATTTACTAAGTATAAACTCATCAAATGTAAGATGTTGAATGATGATTTTATTGATCATAAAGAATTTTTGAATAAGCAACTTTTTTGACAGGTATATTAACTTTTAATCTCGAAGTTTCGAACGAAAATTCGTCCAAGGATAAAGTCTTCGGACTTAAAAATAATACCGAGACTCCAAACTCAAAATAATACCAAGTCTTCGGATTCAAAATAATGCCAAGTCTTCGGACTCGAAATAATATTGAGACTTCGAATTCAGAATAATACCAGGTTTTCGGATTCAAAATAATACTGAGACTTCGAATCCAGAATAATAACAAGTCTTCAAACTTAGTCATAATGTAATAATGAGCTTCAAAGGACCCAAACAAGTTAGCTCATTATATAGATGATTTTCTCAATTTCAGAATTCGGATTCTTCATATTACATTAAACAGAATTGGCTGGATAGAAAACCAAGCTTTGAATAATTCTATTATTAATATTTCGAATAAGAGAACTTGATGTGTGAAACCATTCCTTTCTTCCAAGAAGATATAAAAAAATAATTATGTAAATGGGATACCATAGCCTTGCTTCTTCTTCTTTAAGAAATGAGAAGATCCGAAGTAATTAAATCTATCATTTCACTATCTCCTCTGCTATGATTAGGTGCTTAGATTATTGCTGATGAAAAATAATATACATATTGAGTAGATATACCTTGGCATGTCGTCGAATTTACTCTGTACTTCATCGAATTTGTCATAGAATAGACTGCGTAGGTCGTCCATATTTTTGACAGAGAATGAAACAGGCTGGTTAAGCCTTCCTTGGCACTTCATAGGGTAGATCACGTAGATTATCCTTATACCTTTTAATATAGAATAAGATAGGCTGATCAAGCCCATCTCGGTACTTCGTAGGGTAGATCACGTAGATTATCCTTATACCTTTTAATAAAAAATAAGACAGGCTGATGAAGCCCACCTCGATACTTCATAGGGTAGATCACGTAGATCATCCTTATGCCTTTTAATAAAGAATAAGATAGGTTGATAAAGTACACCTGGTGCGAGCACCAAGGTTAAAAGAAGACTTCATTCAAACCTAGTCAATACCAATTCCTTATGGATTGCAAATTGAGTTCTAACCTTGTTAACTTGTTCCTAGTCTGAGTCTAGTTAATTCTTCTTGTATCATGAATTTTATATTTGAGTCTTGCTAAGTATTAGGTCTTGAAGCCTTGGGTCAATTGAGTTGTAAGAGTCAAATGTACTCAAGTCCAAATTGAGTTGTAATTTTTCTTTTGAGCTTGAGTCAAGTCCAACCAAGGGAGCATATAATTGGACCATGGGATGAACCAAAGCTATATCAAGTAAATCTTCAAATCAAGGGTGCATGAAATAAGAGCCATTGGATGGAATGAAACTTTGATTGAAGCCACCTCACCAAACACCTTATCCAAGAGAATGGACACTTGGCACCCATACATGAAGATTTTCAGATTTGGACACTTGGCACCCATACATGAAGAATTTCAAATTTGGACACTTGGCACCTATGCATGCAGATTTTCATATTTGGATACTTGGCACCCATATATGAAGATTTTCAGATTTAGACACTTGGCACCCATGCATGCAGATTTTCAGATTTGGTGCCCCATTTTCATGAATTTTGAAATTCAAATATGTAACTACATTTCCCCCTCTTTTCATGTAAAATTTGAATTTCAAATGGGGCTTAGAAGGTTATAAATAGGCCCCTAATCTCTTTGTAAAAGGATGCTTTTGAATGAATGAAATTCAGAATTTTCTTATCTCCATTTGTGTTTGCAAATGCCATCCATGAGGGATTGAGTGAGAGGCTCAACCAAGTGCTTTAGTTCTCAAATTTCAGCAAAAGTTCTTCTTCCATTGACGCCTACCTCATCTTTAAGATCAGCCGGCCACACTCCACCTAGATCATCAACAATCCTCTACTCCCTCCCTTCCATTATTTCTATTCCATGCTATCTTCCAATTTTCCTATAATACTAATGGGTGTTCTTGCAGGATCCTAGCGAGTATCCAGTCCAGGATGAAGTCCTCCTTGCCCTCAACTCAGCAGCAAGGACCTCTACTTCCAATGGGTGGTTTGGTTTGATCATTCAATCGCCAGTCTTGAGAGTTCCTGTAGTAAGGTTAGTGTAGGGTCTTTGAAAGTCATTATTGGTCTCTAAACCCTATCCTTACCTCTTGAGGTCTGAGATTCTGAATAGGGTAAAGTCCTAATTAGATGGTTTCTCTAGCCACGTAGATCCATATTTCTTAACTTAATCTAGATTTGCACTGCGAAGCATTTTAGCCTTCTAATTTAGTCTTCTTCTATGCATCCAAATGATTCCTCTTTAAATGAATTATAATCATATGTTTAGAGTTTAATTAGCTTAATTGCTTTAGTCATTCATGCAATATTTCCTATAAGTATACCGCATCACCACCTCGGTACTTCGTAAGGTAGATCATGTGGATCATCCTTATATCTTTTAATAGAAAATAAGATAGGCTGATCAAGCCCACCTTGACACTTCGTAGGGTAGATCACGTGGATCATCCTTATGCCTTTTAATAGAGAATAAGATAGGTGATAAAGCTCATCTCAGCACTTCATAGGGTAGATCACGTAGATCATCCCTGTGCCTTTAATAAAGAAGAAGACAGAATGATTAGATCCATCTCATTACTTCAATATAATTTTGTGAATAGGGATTTTTATTGATAATACTTGCAAAGATTTTCTACATTCCAAGACCGAGGCAACAAAGTACCTTCCAAAGTTTCAAGTCGATAAGTTCCAGGACGGATGACTTCTTTGATTCGATAAGGACCTTCCCAAGTAGGAGAGAGTTTGCCTTGTTCAGTTGGCTTGGACACTTCAGATCTTCGTAAGACCAAATCCTTGGGACGAAAGGTTCGTTCTTTCATGCGAGAGTTATAATATTTGACAACCTTTTGGTGGTATGTAATCATCTTCAACTGAGCATGGAGCTGAGTGCCTTGTAACAAATCCAAATCAACTCTTCAACATTCCGAGTTTTCAGGTTCTTTATAATGATCTATCTATAAAAATTGTAAGGAGATATCCACAGGAAAGACTGCCTCAGTGTCATAAGCTAAGTGAAATGGAGATTCGTCGGTAGCTGTTCTGGGAGTAGTTAGGTATGCCCAAAAAATTAAATTTAACTTATCTGCCTATAGTTCCTTAGCATCATTTAACCTGGTTTTGAGACCATGAAGAATGGTTCTATTGTCACTTCAGCTTCTCCATTAGACTGTGAATGGCCCATGGAAGTTAGCTTATGGAGTATATGATATTGTGTACAGAAGCTTTTGAACTTTGGGTTGTCAACTTGCCTTCCGTTATCGATAATAATGGCATAAAGAATTCCAAAATGGAAGATGAAAAAGTTTCTTACAAAATTTTCAACTTTTGTCTCAGTAATTTGTGCTAGTGGTTCAGATTCGACCTACTTGGTGAAGTAATCAATTACCACTATAAGAAATTTTCGTTGTCCAGAAGCTGGAGGAAATGGGCTAAGAATGTCCATTCCCTACTAAGCAAAAGGCCAAGGAGCTGTCAACGGGGTCAGTTGATTTGCCGGTCATTTTTGTATATTATAATATCTCTAACACTAATCACACATTCGAACAAATTCTATAGAATCTTTCTGAATGGTCGGCCAATAATAGCTTTGGCGAATTATTTTGTAAGCTAAGGATCTGCCTCCTAGGTGATCTCTACATATACCTGAAAGGAAAACTAGTAGAGAGCATGCTTTCTATTTTAAAACTTTTTCAAAATAACATGCAGCGGAAGCATGATAAATGGATTAACATTTAATCTAAGCATGCTTTTAAAACTTTTCTATGCTACTTATCCCAAGATCTTGCATGAATGATTAATATAAACTATTAAATCATGAATTCATGCTATGAACATTTCAAAGCAACATATCTATATATGTAAAACCATACCTCATATGAAGTGGAGACGCTCTCCGCTGTGAAAGATCCAGGAGGAGGAAGAAGAACTCTGCTTAGACGCATACGTGTCCGGCCTCTACAGGTGGTTCACACCAGGGCTTTTTCAAATCTACTTCCACTCCAAGTGCCAGCTTGTTGTGGAACGATTTGATCGGGACTCCTTTTCTTCTTTCGATGCCGGACTCTCCGAATGAATGAAGAAACTCAAGAGGTGGAGAATGAGTGGTTGAAACCCTTCCCAAATACTCAATCTCAAGACCTAGATCACTAGGTACAAATAAGCACACTCTTTTCCAAAAATCTCACACCCATAAAACTAGAACCTTTCATTGTTTCTTCCCTTTCTTTCCTTTGATTTTTTCAGCATTTCTTTGCTGAATTCTCTCTAATTTTCATCCTCCCATTTCACCCCATTATGTAGATGGAGAGGGAGAGGGAGAGTGGGGAGTTATGGGTGATAATGGTGTGGTAATGGATAGTTTTGGGAAGTTATGGTCATGGGAAGTTACATAACTCCCCAAAACTGAATTTAAACTTATTTAAATTCAGATTAATATGTTAATTGATTTCAGTTCATAACTGAAATAAATTGGGTCAAGTGTACATATATTGGGTTCAACCCAATTGGATCCTAACCTATTTTGAACTAAATCCTATTTGATTCGTTCCAGATTTTTATAGCTCAATCAAATTAGGCTATCAAGTAATCACATTACTTAATTCACCTCCATGCATCACCAACTATTAGTGAAAATTTTATGTCACAACCTTTTTGTGGCATCAAGTGTCTACACTTGCGAAATCAACAAGTGTCGACACTTATACAAGTGTCGACACTTTCAAGAATATCAAGTGTCGACACTTGGATAAAGAAAAATACTTTTTCTTTGTGAGTCCACGAACGATTCCCAATCGTTCTCCGATCACTAGATCAAGTAAAAATCCCTATGGTGCATGACCCCATAGGTTCGAATACTAAGCCGATAGCACTGGAACATTTCCAATACCAGTCAAAGTCGCCATCTAGCAATGACACCTGACGTCCGGATAGGTCGAAGTTGCAGGGCAACAATCAAGAACCAGGAGAAGTGGAAACCTAGTAATTAATTTCTTTGACCTCAATGCACAGGAAGACTTAGGGTTAAACTGCCCAACCCATAAAGTCCATCAACAATATGTCTCAATCTCACAAGTCCTGTAACACATTACAGAGACTACCCTGGCCAAGGTTTTGCTAAATTGAAACACAGTAAGATATCTGCTCCAAACACTTTGGAGGGGTCAATCCCATCTTGATCCGATCACTGCTACACGAGTACTTAACTATACCCAGAAACCTTCCATCCCTAGAAGAGAAATCCAGATAGTCCAATACCAAAGTACAGTGAGTTGCTCTCAAGGTACCATGATGATCTCATGTCTGAGGGATAACTACGTCCATATCAAAACTCTAGGCATAAAAAAATACAGACGGGTCACGTTCGATGAAATGTCAAACACAACATCTACATGCCATACCAGTGTCTCCACACTCCTTGGTTAAGAGGACAACCAACGACTATGGCACACAACGACCTATACTTGATATACTATCATCCTGAAATAAGTGTATCATTTGGTCGCGAACAATTTTAGGACTATATGATATATCCTCTCTATATCACATACAAATAGTCCTAAGGACTTCATCACTTAAGAACTCATTACAGAAAGATGAAATAGTGATGAACTGCCAGAATAAATATTTTATTCAATAATATAATTCATCAAATGTACAACTGTGTACAGTAAAATTGGCTTTGGAACACATTTCCCAACAATACCTTCATGCACTTTTCTGAGAGTATAATTGGCATCTGAAGGTTCCAAGCATTTCAACAGAGGTTGTCTAAATGATCTTTTATATAAAGTCCCATCTATGATCACATACTGGGAGTAATCCAATGAAGTTGTTTAGCTTCAAGCTTGTTTTCAGGTAATATACCTTCATTCAAAATTTGAGGATGGGATCCATCCATGAAGGCTCATGTTCGATCGGATATACTTCCACTATAGATTTGGATATGCTGTGATCTTCAAGATATTCCACATATTCGGTCAAGGGAGTCTGGGATAGTGGTTGTAAGACGTGAAAGAGCATCGGCCCGAGAATTTTCTTTTCCGGGCACGTGAATAGTTTCAAAATATTCTAGTTGGGATATTTGGCTTTGCACCTTCTCCAGATACTAAATCATGATGGGATTCCGAGCTTCGAATTCAGCTTTTACTTGATTCACCACTACCTATGAATTCGAAAAGACTTTAATCTTTCTAATCTCCAGTTTCTGAGCAATTCAGAGTCCGGCAATGAGAGCTTCATACTTCGCCTGATTATTTGAAGCTTGAAAAGAAAAACGAAGAGAATATTCTATGACTTGACCATTCGGGCTAGCCAAAATGAGACCAGCTCCATAGCCATTGGCATTAGAGGCGCCATCCACATGAAGCATCCATATGAATTCCGGATCTTTTACGATGGTCTCCTCCTCTTTAGTCCTTAGTTAACTTTCATCGGATCCCCAAGTGTATTCAACTATAAAATCAGCCAAGACTTACACTTTCATTGCTGATCTAGGTTGGAAGTCATGTCAAGTTCCTCTAATTTAATGGCCCATTTAGCTATCCTTCTTGAAGTATTGGGGGAGAGCAGAATGGCCTTCAAGGGCTGATCCGTCAAAACTATAATGGTGTGAGCTTGGAAATAAGGTCACAAATGCTGCACTTTAACTATCAAGGAGAAAATGAGTTTTTGTATTATATGATATCATACTTCTGCCTCATGCAGTACTTTACTAGTGTAGTAGATCAGCTTCTGCAAGTGGTCGGCATCTTTTCGAATAAGTATCAAAATAATTGCTTCGTCCGAGATAGAAAGGTACAAATAAAGAGTTTCCCTTTCGCAAGGTTTAGAGAGTAAAGGAGGGTTTTCCAAGTATTCTTTTAACTTATCAAAAATAATCTTGCAGTCATTTGACCATTCGAAACTTTGAGTTTGATGAAGAACTTTGAAAAAGAAAGATATCTTTCCACTGATCGAAAAATAAATCGATTCAAAGAAGCGATTCTTCCTGTCAGCCACTGTACTTCTTTTTTGTAAGAGGGATGTCTCATGGTTCGAATGGCTTGAATCTTTTCTGGATTAACTTTAATTCCTCGCTTGGTAACTAAGAATCCCAAGAATTTTCCTGAGGTTATACCAAAAGTGTACTTAGTCGAATTCAGCTTCATCTGATGGTGTCTAAGTTCATCAAAGGATTCTCTTAAGTTTTCAATATGGTCGGACCTGTGAAGACTCTTCACAATTATATCATCAACATAAGCTTTCATATTTCTCCCTATCTGATTCTTGAACACTTTGTTGATCAATCTTTGAAAAGTTGCTCCAGTATTTTTTAATCCAAATGGCATCACTTTAACAGTAAAGTCCATTTTCTGTGATGAAAGTAGTTTTTTTTTTTCATTTTCAGGATCCATTCATATTTGATTATATCTTGAGAAAGTATCCATAAAGCTCAACAGCTGATGGCCAGTAGTGGCATCAACTAACTGATCTATCTTCGACAAAAAAAACTATCTTTTGGGCAAGTCTTATTGAGATCTGTATAATCAATATAGATCCTCCACTTGCCATTAGACTTTTTCACCGTCACAACATTGGCCAACCAATTTGGATATTGTACTTCCTTTATGAATTTGGCTTCAAGGAGTTTACTGACTTCTTCGTCAATGACCCTCTATCTCTCTGGAGCAAAGTTCCTCTTCTTTTGCCAAATTGGTTTATAATTAGGAGTTACTTCTAACCGGTGTATAATTATTTCAGATGGAATTCCAGGCATGTCTGAAGCCATCCAAGCAAAGATATCGGCATTACTTCGGAGAAAGCTAATCAGCCCTGCTTTTGTCTCTTCATCTAACAGACTGCCAATTTGTACAAATTTCATCGGGTCATCTTCAAACAAAGGCACAGAGAGCATCTTTTCCACTGGTTCTCCATAGTCTTAAGTTCTGTCTTTTGGATCTAACTGATCAAGTATTAAAGGATTAGCCGATTATTTATCCTGGATCATTAGGCATTGACGAGCAACCTTTTGATCACCTTTCATTTCTTCGATGCCATGTCCAGTGGAAAATCATACCAAAAGATGGTAGGTCGATAGTATGGCTCGGATTTATTTAAAGTAGGCCATTCCAAAATTGCATTATAAGCTGAAGGTGTTTGTACTATCATGAAGTTAATGGGAAGCGTCTTTTGACGTGGTTCAGTGCCAAGAGTTACTGGTAAAACTATTTCTCCTTCAACTCTAACCTTGATTTTCTCCGAACCCAGTCAGAGGAATATGAGACTTTTGCAACTTATTTCTAGATAAGCCCATTCTAAAAAATGCATCATATAGTAAAACATCGGCAGAACTTTCATTATCAATCAGAATTCTTCTTACATCATATTTTACAATTACAACTGAAACCATGACAGGGTCATCATGTAAGAGTTGAACTCCTTGGAGATCCTCATCTGATAAGCTAATGGAGTTTTTGCCTTTAAGTCTCTTGAGGTTATCTTTTTCAGCTCCATTCCTCCAGTCGATTGACCTATGAAGCATGCCGACCCTTCCATCGGTCGGCCTTTAGTGAGGCAGTTCGGCTTCATCAGTAGCTCTTTGAAGGATGGTTGCTTCGGCTTGAGACTTCGGACGTCTAACATATTTTTCTAGATATCCTCTTTTGATTAGGTCCTTAATAGCATCCCAGAGATGAAAGCATTCTTCAGTATTATGGCCATGGTCTCGATGGAATCGGCAATATTTATTCTTATCCCTTGCTTTAGCAGAGATTTTCAGGGGACGTGGCCTTTGCAAGTAGTTTTTTTTTTATCTTCAATAGAATCTTCTCTCTTCGGAGGTTGAGGGAAGTGTAGGAGTCGAACCGATTGCCCTGTTTCTTGGACTTGGGACTACATTTGGGAACTGATGCATTGTTGGAAGATGTGGGCACATTTGATCCCTTGATGCTCTTTTTCTTGGAAGGGTATCTCCCTTCGATGAGTCTATAACTCACGGCTTGCTCGTCAGCAGCAGCATATTTCCGAGCTCTTGCCAGTAGTTCAGTATAGCTCGTGGGAAACCTTTTGTCCAGGGAGAAAGTGAACCTGGACGATTTGAGACCCTTTTTCAGGACTGACATGGCCATGTGCTAATTGAGATCTAGGATCTCCAGAGTGGCCGAATTGAATCGAATAACAAATTCTTTATGACTTTCTCCTTCATTTATTGAAGGAGGAACAAACTGTCTGTGTTATGCGGCATCTTTCGACATGTTCTAAAATATGAAATAAATAGCCGCTCCAGCTCAGCAAAAGAATGAATTGTGCTTGGCTGTATGCTCGAATACCATATTCGAGCATCTTTCCTTAAGGTGGCAGGGAAAGCGAGGCAATATAATGTATCAGATGCTCCTTATACCATCACATGAGCTTTGTAACTTTTTAAATGATCAAGGGGATCGGTAGTTCCATCATAAGCCTCCTGTTGAAAAATCCTAAAATGTCGACGGATGATTTCGGCCATAATTCGATCAGAGAAAGGAGGTTGTGAATTGAAAGTCATAACTTCGTCACCTCTTCTTTGATCAGTGAGCCTGACTATCTGTGACTCCAATAACTTAAACTTCTCTTCAAAATAGAAGTTAATTTCTCTTTGCCTAATTCCTCCGGGTGTAG
Organism: Areca catechu; assembly: GCA_021397845.1. Classification (NCBI taxonomy): domain Eukaryota; kingdom Viridiplantae; phylum Streptophyta; class Magnoliopsida; order Arecales; family Arecaceae; genus Areca; species Areca catechu. Next base: position 167,496,351 of record CM038042.1, on the reverse strand, counting down.
AATCTCCAGAAGAAATAGAAAGGGAATGCCTGGTTCTTTTCTTGCCATGGTAATCCTCCATATGCTTGCTTGGTTGGGAGCTGTAATGCTCACGAGAAAACTGGATTTGTGAAGAACTTGGAATGGATTCCCGACGTCGATCTTCCCTTCTCCTAGCTCGATGACTGGGGTGAGAGGTAGCTGGAGGGTACTGCCTTTGAATGACAGTTTCTTGAAGAGTCTGGACTAAAGTTATCAGGGCATTAACTCGATTCAGAAGGGCCTCGAACTGTTGTTGCCCCACAGTCAACATAGGAGGCGGCATATCATTTTCCACTGGAGAATTATTCGCCTGAGGAGCAGGGTGCTCCCTGCTCGTAGAAGCATTCTGGATCTTTTATTTCACCATTATTCTTTTTTCAAGGTTCTCCTTAACCAAAGGAAATCCTTCTCTTTCCTAGCGTGCCAATCTGTTGTCGCAAAATCCTTGCGAATCGGATAGAGCGACCTGCCTGCTGGTTTACCTTCAATGAAAGCCTGCAAAACAAATTCCCTGACCGGAATTTCTCCAGCGGGGGACACTTTGATGCCAAAATTAGCAATAATTTAGACATAGAATGGAGAACTTGAGAGCATAATGGCATGAAAATGGAAAGGAAAAAATGAGCAGAGTGGCATTGAAAGAGCTAGTTGTGGACTGGCTCTAACTTGCCTGGAGTTGGCTTACCTCGAGTGTCTCCTCTTACCGATATTATAGGCGTTAGTGTAACTACTTACGGTTATGGGAGTTAGCTAGTGTAACTTCCTCATAACAGTAATTAGTGGCGGTCGGAAATTAGTTATTCCATGGTTATCGAAGCCGGAGCTATCGACAATATGGGTGGTTATAATAATCAGAACTGTTTCAGGTTGAAAGATCGTTCACATGCTTTAGATACACTCTCTTTAGAGGAGTCCGAAAAGAGTCTAACTATTTCTTCGGACTATCTTCCTTGGAATGGTCCGAAGATGTGCTAGCTATATGCTTCGAATTTATCTCCTTCGGAGTGAACTAGAAAATAAAATACTGCTTACCACGGAGTCAAATGGATAAACAATACATTTCAGAAGTATCCTCTTCGGACCAGGCTAAAGATATGAAGCTAATGAAATAGTAATATATTTTAGAAACGTTTTCTTCGGACCAGGCTGAAGACATAAAGCCGAATGAAATAGTAATATATTCCAGAAGCTTATTCTTCGGACCAAGCTGAAGACATGGAGCCGAATGAAATAGTAATATATTCCGGAAGCGTATTTTTCGGATCAGGCTGAAAACATGAAGCCGAATGAATAGTATATATTTTTAGAAGCATCTTCTTCGGACTAGGCTGAAAATATGAAGACGAATGAAGTAATAATATATTATTAATGAAGTAATAATATATATTTTTTACTGAGATATATTGCAGCTCTCGTTAATTTAAGAAAACATCATCTTCAGGTGCACTAATTTGGTTGATAGGTCCAAATAAAATCGATCCAACTGATGAACCGGCAATTATTTTGTATCGAACCGGATTACCACAACAGTAAAAGTAAATTTTAAATATTAGTTTGTCAGCTTTATATTCAAGAATTTGTATTGATTGTTCCCTAACTCAATTTCTAGTTTGCATCTCATTTCCAACGGACAGCTATGGCAATAGTGAAGTATATCTAATCTAATCTTTATCTTCTTGGAGGTGAGAACCACTCCACTATTCTCCTATCAGACGCTTTGACATACGATATCAATTGTTTATATAATCAGGATTTCTCAGTCCAAAAAATCTTGGAGAGTTGAAAAGTTGAAAATGACTAGCACTTCAAGACTCAACACTTAAATCTCCCGCACAAAAATAGATATATATCATGCGAGCTACACCCTGCTACACACGCGTTTAGTAATGAAAAAGGAACTTCCATCTAGGATGAATTTATTGCTTTACAATTAGTATATTTTGCGCCCTTCCCCCCCCCCCCCCCCCCCCCCCCCCCCCCCACAAAATAAAAGTTCTAACTTTGTTTTTATGCAAGAAAGAAAGAAAAATAAGTAATCTTCTCCTTGTTACAAATATTTGGAGCAATACTTGTGTAAGGCACTAGGCCAGCACTCCCGGTCCTGCGATGAGTCATTTGGAACTTCGGATTGGCAAACCTACCTGCATTTTATTCGTGGAAGACCCTAGTCTAACTAGGCTACGACATGTCCCACAAGGGAAACAAAAAAGAAGGAAAAAAATAAAAACGATGAGTCTATTGGAACTTTGGATCGGCAAACTTACCTGCATTTTATTCGTGCAAATCCCAGTCTATCTAGGATGTGACATGTACAGCCAATCGCACGAGGGAAACAAAAAATAGGAAAAAAAAAAAAAGACATTTCCTCTCCTGGATGTGGAGCCGAGGAGCCTTCGCGCTGTCCAATCTACATTGGACGGCTGGCATGGGTGGAGTACCCATTAGTGGCCACCCCACCACCGCTGTCCATCCAACGGCTCTAGTGGCCCTCCCATCGTCTCTACTTTCCCTGCCTCTGACGGGTTATATATACGCAAAAAAAAAAAAAAAAAAAAAAAAGAGGGAAGGAAAAAAAAACCTCCAGGTGGATGTGGATGCGTTTTGCTCACCAAAATCCCCTGTAAAATTATATAGATAAATGGGAATGAATGAACAAAAACTCCAAGGTGGGATCTGGAAGACGCTGAGACAAACTGCCAAAAGGCCTATCCGACCGTCAAATCTACACCCTCCTCCCTTATCATGACGCCCCACCCCTTTCTCACCATCTCACTCCCCTTGCTTCTTCCTCTCTTTCTATCCCGGCGTCTCCCTCTCTCTCTCTCTCTCTCCAATGGCTATTCCCTCTCTTTCTTCTTAGCCTCCTCCAGCTCCTTCGAAAGAGTCAGCATATAAAAATCACGTCTCTTTCTCGACGCCGATCGAGCATCGCCTTGAAGGCAGTCTCGGTCTCTTTAATTCATTTTCTGAGGTTAGAAATCTTGTTAATCCAATTATTAAACCTATGTTTTGAGCCTCTAGCTCTCTCTCTCTCTCTCTCTCTCTCTTTTTATGTGTATTGGGTGATGTTATTTTTTAACGTGAGTTGGCTTTTAGGTAAGGGTATTCGAACACCGTCCTTCGTTTATATAATTCGGTGCGTGGGTTATCCCATAACCGCATCTCTTCGTTATAAGAAGCCATTAGAAAAAGTACTTAGGTTGAGGAATTGCTTCATCTATATTTCAGAAAGCGGCAGCGAGCACCTGAAATGGCACCGAAGGGCGGCCGAGGGAAGGCCAAGGGCGAGAAGAAGAAGAAAGATGAGAAAAGTAAGCAGGATAAAAATTCCTTGCAGTTTATTATTATTATTATTATTATTATTATTATTATTATTATTATTATTTAATTGTAAATGATATGCGCTTCATGGTGTTATTTTGGTTGGCTGATTGCTAACTTCTGTCTCGTTCCGTTTCTAGTTCTCCGGTGGCCATGGATATCACCATAAATCTCCCTGATGAGTCCCATGTCATTCTTAAGGTATAATCATTCTCTCCAAACTGTCCCTCTATCATCCTCTCTATTAATCTCTCTCTTTTTTTTTTCTTTTTCTTTATCTACTGTGAAACATTCGATAATTTGAGAGTCTTGTAAGAAATTATGAAAAAGGGCAAGAATGCTCCCGTTCGAATTGGAGATAATGTTACGAGATTAGAAACGAAGGGTTCAGAGGAGAGCAGTCACGTGAGAGACACGGAACACCAAAATTGTGAGAAGATTGAAGAGAGGGATTTGGAATATTTTTAAAAAATATATTTAAAAAGAAAAAATAAATGGGGGGTGCGTCCACGAAAGCGGAATGGAGTCGTATTCCGGGAAGCCATGTTTTTCCCGCGAGCTCCATCTCCTTTCGCCCCCCGGCACGCTTGAAGGTACGCACGCGCCCCGTAGCTGCGACCCGCGACGTACCCGGAAAGCTCTTTCGGGAAATGGGGTGACCCGCCCAACATTAATGGCAAGTCCACCTCGATTTTCTAGCACGTGGAATGGGATGGCTGAAAACTGATTAGGTATTAGCATATTTATATCCCTATTTATTTTATTTAATAAATATCAATATGAACGTTAATTATATATAATTTTTTTTATTTATATTTATTTTAAATAAATATAGATATAAATATATATTAAATATGAAAATTATGATATAAATACGAATACAAATCAAATAATTAAATTTTATGATCATAAAATTATAAATTTTATTATAAATATAAATTAAATTAATAAATATATTAATATGATCATTTATTTTTTTAAAAAAATTATGAATATTATATAATATTAATTAAATAATAAAATTGAATATTCAGATATTGATCAAATATTATATATATATATATTTATTTATTTAATGGATATAAATATGGATACAAATATTATTAAATATTTAAATTTTTATCAATATTTATATAATTTAAATGAAAAATAAATTTAAATATAAAATAATTTAAATAATATTATTAGATTTACTTTTTATTCCTATTCGAAGTCTGTCTTTTTTTATCACCATCTTTGTTTTCTGTTGGACTCTCCTGGTTCATCATTGCCATAACATTGGATTGTAGCTTGATCTTTCTTTTTTTCTATTTTATTTTTTGAATGGTGGATGATGGAGATTGGATGTGGGACTTGGCAGGGGATATCGACTGACAGGATATTAGATATACGGCGCCTGCTATGTGCGAACACCTCACTTGTGCCATCACGAACTACTCACTGTGTCACGAGGTACGCAACCTACCACCCTCCCTTGCTCGTTTGCAAAGAAATTTTTTTTTTCTCCTTATTTAGACTTTTGGACTAAGGGGGCATATGGAAGGGACTGTTGGCGAAGGATTGGTTGTTTTGTTTTTTTTTTTTTTCCCTCCTTTTGGTGATAATAATGATTGTCGGTGGATGGTTTGATTGATGCACGAGTGGTGCGCGTTTATTTGGCTATGAGAGAATTAAACCGTGATTGATGTAAAAATTTTATCATACCACTAGATAAGGGACTTGCATGAAAATTGTGCAACTCTTCTTAATTTTTATGATTTGAATATATGTGGTATTGATTTTGTTTCATAATTGATATCAACCGTTCAACTCATGTTTCATGATTTGGAGATCTTCGCTATCCTAGACACTGTATCTAGGTGATGTTTGGTTATCTTAATTCTATTTAGAATAAGTTTTTATTTCAATTTATTCTTTCAAGTAACTATAAAAATCGAGATGGATCATTCAGGATAAACTATTTCGATCAACATTTGATATTCTAGGATAGCTATTCCATGATGGATGATGGAATGACTCGTTCTAGATCATTTTGTTTCTATTTGATGGGCTATATTACAATAATTATGCTGAAATAAAGTTATTGATCAAGAATTTTAATTAAATGTAAATCAGAATAATTAAAATAAATAACTATTCTTTAAAATTAATATTTCTATTCCAGGAATGATTTTTTTATCTAGATACTATCCTGAAGGAATAATAAATGAATGGCTAGCATTGCTCCATCCTGTACGCTACAAAATGGTACTCTATATAGGAATCGTGTTTCTACATAAAGGAATGCTGCGAAGCAAGTAACACGTGGCAACTAACGAACATGTCTACAAAAGTTTCATGCACAAAGATCATGATGGTGTCTCTCTCTAGAGTGGTAACCTGTGCAAGATTAGTTCAAAGTTAAGCAATAGAAAAGTTCCCTGTTAACCATGCAGTTCTCTCATGACATAATGACATTTCTAATTTATTGTTATTGTACGTGCCATTCCTTTTATATATTTATGTTGAAGTGGATATGTTTAACTCACCAACGTCAAGAGTTCAACTTTGATAGACCCTATCAAGGAACGAAGCAGAAGTACAGGTAAAGCTACCAATGTGGAAGCCTAGAATGCTTTTATCTTTTTAAATAAAAGGGATCGTTGTGTAGTTATGTAAAATGCAACACCATAACATGCAGCAGGAGTGTTACTTCACAAGTTGGTCACCAACCACCCGGGCCTGAGTTATTAAAAACCAAAAAAACCTCATCGAGTTAGCTTAGAATCTTTTTAGATGGTCAGTCTTAAAATTTTATTAATTTTTGGATTGAGCTGGTACAGCCCACTAGATAATAACCATACAGGCTAGTATCTAAGAATGATTTGAAAAAAGACCAGCTCTTGAATCCCACAGAAAGAAAGAAAAAAAAAAAAAAAAAACAAACAAAAGAATGGCCGGAGTTATGCAAGTGTCTTTGTGATATTATATAAATTACATGTGAGGTTGTTGAATGTTTTTTTTTTTTTTTTTTTAACATTACACAAATTATATATGAGTGCCATATTATAGTAACAAAAATCTAAATAAATTTAAAATCTGGCTAGCAAAATATATCAAAATAGGAACTAAAATTTATACTTTGTTATCCAATGCTCCGAAAATATCATCTTGGGTTTTGATTAATTTGGAACTAGACAGCAAAACACATTATAAATTAAACTTTTAAAAAAAGCAATGTACGAACCAAGATATCTTTGTTATATTCATAATCATGATTTAAAAATATTAATTTTTTAGAAAAATATTATTATTTAAAGAAGCATTGAAAAGTTAAAAATAAAAAACTTTTATGCTTCCACAACAGTCTTTTCGAAATGAATATAAATATCAAATTTGACAATACCAGGAGACTAAGTTTTTCTAAATCAATTTTGCACTTTGCAGTTAAACAAATGGCTATGATCACAACATATTTGGTAGAAGTTTTGCAAAATATGTAGACTTTCTTTGATTAAAAAAAATAATATTATGCACAGCAAGAATGGGTGTCTTATTATATAATTTTTTTAAATTTTAAATAACTTGGAACTGATATGCTCCGTACTAATAACTGATTGCATGAGACCAACTTGAAGAATCACGTGACCGGATGAAAAGGTTTTTTATTTTTTTTTATATCTTATGCTGCATTTATACTCTCTGCCATACACGTGACTCAGATAATTGGAAAAAAAATACTAGTATCTCAGCATCAGGCCCTCCATTGCAGGTCCGAGGGCCGAGATTGAATGACTCCGTGGACGTGGCCGCTTTAAAGCCATGCACTCTTTCCCTGATCGAAGGTAAATATTATAACTCACCCTCCTCCCTAATTTATCCCATATCAAATAAATAGTATCGAAATCCAAAGGGGAAGCTTCCAGTAAATTCCGATATGAACGGTGGGCAAGAATACTATTATATACGGCAAATACGGTATCGCTCGAACCGCGATGAATCGGGCAGCGAGGAAACACCAATATTGTTTACGGACTGACCGGCCGTTTGCGTCGCTTTCACTGGTGCAGAGGACTACGACGAGGAGAGCGCCGTCGCGCACGTGAGGCGGCTTCTTGACATCGTCGCCTGCACCTCATGCTTCGGCCCCTCGCCCCCCAAGGACTCCGCCGGCAAGGATGCCAAGCGGAGCGCCGCCGGAGGCGGTGGTGTCGCGGCTCACAAAATGTCTCCGGCGCCCAAGGAGGCGCCGGCGGACGGCGACGAGGAGATGGGCGGCGCGTGCCCCAGGCTCGGGGCCTTCTACGAGTTCTTCTCCCTCTCTCATCTGACCCCTCCTGTCCAGTGTACGCTTCTCTCTTTTTCTCTTCTTCTTCGTTTCTTTCTTTTCTGATCCAAGAATCAAGAAGTGCTCCTTTCTCTCTCCGTTCCGTTTCTGGGACTCAATAATCAAGAACTTTTTTTTGCTTGATCGATTTCTCTTGCAGTTATAAGGCGAACAGAGAAACCTCGGCAAGACGAATCTCCCTCTGACGACCATCTCTTCTTCCTCGAAGTACGTTTTCTTTTTTTTTCTTGTTTTCTTCTTTCAAGAATCATTTTTCTGAAGATAATCATGAATTGTTTACCAATCCTGATGCTAAATTGGATCTAAAATTTGGAAAGGCGAAGCTTTGCAATGGGAAACTGGTGGTCGTGGAGGCTCGCGCCAAGGGGTTCTACAGCCTGGGAAAGCAGCGGGTGCTTTGTCATGATCTCGTCGATCTGTTGAGACAACTCAGCAGAGCTTTCGACAATGTTGGCCATCTTCTTCCCTTCTTATATGTTTTATTTACTTCTCCCGTTGTTTTCAAATTATTTAGATTAACGGTGCTCTTGAGATGCAGTGATCGTGGTATTCGAGCATTATGATTTTGTTGCCATGTTACATTACACTAGCGGAATTAAAATCCCAAGGCGGACTTTAACACTTTACTTTTGTGTGCTGACAGGCTTATGAAGATCTTATGAAAGCTTACTTGGAACGGAATAAGGTTGGTATGTTGTCTAGATAGTCCGGTTGTTTCTTTTCCTTGTAAAAGGATTGCACTGGATTGGTGCTAAGCTTTACTTCATGGCCTATATACTCTTACTTTTGTGGTCGGAGAAGTGTATCTGTGTAGAGAAAAATTTGAATTAAGTTACTTGCTTGGTATTGAAACCCACTTGTGAGCTTAAAAATTGTTAGCATTATTGATGTTTGTACGTAAGACTGGTTTCAACCTATGTAATGGATAATGTTATGCGACATTTGACATAATCACTTTGTTTATTCCTAGGCTCCTACCTCTGCAGTTTTCTTGTCCCCTTACTTCTAGAATTTTTTATGGTACCCTACCCTACCCTCCACTATCACACCCTCACGAAACAAAACAAAAAAAAAAAGAAGGAAAAAGTGCCCTCCGTGTGGCAAAATGCTAGATGACTAATTTATTTATATTGCTTATAATTGTCCTGATGACTTTCTGGGTTCATCCCAAGAGCTCATTTGGTATACATTTATTTTATTATAATACTTTCAAATGATCCATAATATTCTGAAAAATTGTGCACTATCTTAATCATGTTGCTGTTGATGCACATGGTTGTCATAACTAGAATTTTTTTGTTTGTTGGTGTCAATTTCATATCGCTTATATCTTCTTATTGCTAATTTGATAGATACGAGCTATCAACGACAAATTAAGAAATCATAAGTTAGCTCCCCTTTTGCAGTTTGGAAATCTTCCTTATGGATTTCGTGCAAACACATGGCTTGTTCCTCCAATTGCTGCTCAATCACCATCATCATTTCCATCCCTTCCAGTGGAGGATGAAACATGGGGAGGCAATGGGGGTGGTTGGGGAAGAGATGGAAAAAGTGATATGTTGCCTTGGGCTAATGAGTTTCTGTTTCTCACAACTATGCCTTGCAAGACAGCAGAGGAGAGGCAAATCCGTGACAGGAGAGCTTTCCTGCTGCACAGCTTATTTGTAGATGTTGCAGTCTTCAGAGCCATTGCAGCTATACAACATGTTATGGGGACAAAACATGTCACACCTTTGGTAGAGGCAGATGGAATTTTGCACTTTGAGACAGTCGGGGATTTTTGCATCACTGTTACTAAGGATGCTTCAGATGCAAGCTGTAAGGTGGATACTAAGATTGATGGGAGTAAAACAGCAGGGATGGACTTTCAACATCTTGCTGAGAGAAACCTACTTAAGGGAATCACTGCAGATGAAAATACAGCAGCCCATGTATGACACATTCTCAACTTCATTTATTTATTTTTTAAAACCATTTTTTCACCGTCATGTAAATTAGGGCCAAAGGATAAACTTGTGGTCTATTGAGTGCAGGATGTTACTGCATTAGGTGTTGTCAATGTGAGATACTGTGGTTACATTGCAGTTGTGAAAGTCAATCATCATGAGAAAAGCAAAGCCAATTTTCCTTTGCAATTTATTGATATCAAGGATCAACCTGAAGGGGGAGCTCATGCTTTGAACATCAACAGGTATCCATAATTATTTTTTCTGTTGTGAAGAATACTCGACATGGCTTTATTTTGTTGAAGCAATCATTGGTTATTTCAGTTTGAGAATGCTACTTCACAAAAACCGTACATTGGGAGACAAAAGAATGTTGAATCAGTCACAAAGTTCAAAGCAAGAAGAACTCACTGCAGCACAAGCTTTTGTAGAGAAATTGTTGGATGAGAGTCTAGCAAAACTTGAGGAAGAGAAAGCTAGCTCCAATATTTTTATGAGATGGGAACTTGGAGCCTGCTGGATACAGCATTTGCAGGATCAGAAAAATGCGGAGAAAGAGAAGAAACAGACTGGTGAAAAAGATAAGAAGCAAAGTGGTGAAAAGGCTAAAAGTGAGACAAGAGTTGAAGGCCTTGGGAAGCCTCTTAAGATTCTAAAGAATCTGAAGAAGAAAGCAGATTCAAGTGAACACGGATCTTTATCTCCTGACAAGAAATTGTTTAATGAATTCATTGGTGGGGAAAGCCAAAATGCCAATTTGCCTTTTGTGGAACCTCAGGGAGATGGCAAAGCAAGTGAGAATGGATGCACACTTAAAGATCTGTTACCTGATCCTGCATTTACACGACTAAAGGAATCTGAAATGGGACTTCATCTGAAGGTAAGAATATTGATTAAGAACTAGCTTCCTTGTCTTCTCTTGGAACTGTTCGCTTATATCTTTTTCTTCTGATATCATGGAAATACAACCTGCAGGCCTTGCATGTTATGTTATAATAACAGAGGGAAAAAGGGCACTGCTTTCCAGCTTTAAACTGTGCTATTGACAACGGGTTGTTTATGTTCATTTTCTGATGTCAAATTCTGGGCTTTTGTTCTAATTTGGCATTTAGGCCTTTAAATTACACATCAAAGGCTTGATGCAATTCCCATATCAAACATTTTCATTTTAGGGACCCAAGTATAGTTTTCCAGGTTTTGATGAGCTCAGTTTTCATGCCAATAATTAGCTCACATACCTACGAATTGGTTCTTTATGTTTCATAGTTGGGCCCTTCTGGTCCCATGGGTGCTTAGTTTAGAAATTTAGAAACAATTGATGAAGGATTAATATTAGGTTGAAAACCAATGTGAAATGCTCTCAAACTTTTTTATATAACCATATAGATGGATAAGGTTGCTGTTTTTTCTCTTCCCTTGATATTTAATTGATTACGGCTGTCTAATTATAGCCAGCTGCAACCAAATTGACTTCGTGCTTCATTCTAATAAATTCTTCCTAAACTGATTACTTGACCATGAAGTTAGTAGTTTTGAGATTTGGACATGGTCACACACCAACCGTACACTGATTTTTTCTTTCATCTTATGTTTTGGTAGTTATTTAGTTTCACATTAAGCATGCAGGTCACCTTTCTTTTTTTCCTCCTTATAATATGTGGAGAGATAACCCTCTTTCTGTTCATTCAGTTATTGTATCATGTTCCACTATACCTAGCATCTGTCATCTGTTTCTCAACCAGTAAATTGCAAGTGCTTATGGAATGCGGCTTAAATACATTTATACATCAGTCAGATTAAGAATTTTTAATGTTACGTCAGTGTAACGATGAAAGAATAATCTCTTGTGAACAACAGTCTCCCCAGGAATTAACTGAGATGGCTCTGAAATATTATGATGAAGTTGCTCTTCCGAAGTTGGTAAGCTTCAATATTTTATTTGGCTTGTATATGCTCTTTATGTACTTAGTTCATGAGGGCATGATGACTCTACATCATGTTATTTGCTCCTTGGAATGTGTTTCAGGTTGCAGATTTTGGCTCATTGGAACTTTCACCGGTTGATGGTAGGACGCTGACCGATTTCATGCATACAAGAGGTCTACGAATGCGCTCTTTAGGGCAAGTTGTAAGTTCGCTGTTTATAAACTGTCATTTTTCCCTAGACAGGCCAACTTACATATCTTTATATCCTGCTAATTATCATTTATATTATGCATGATGGTTAATTTTATTAGGTCAAGCTTTCAGAGAAGCTGTCCCATGTGCAGTCCCTCTGTATCCATGAGATGATAGTAAGAGCTTTCAAGCATATTCTCCGAGCTGTGGTTGCTGCTGTTTCTGATAGCGGAGAGTTGGCTATATCAATTGCTGTGGCACTGAATTTACTCCTTGGTGTTCCTGATTCGGGAGTTTTAAATTGTGCTGCCAATGTGCATCCCCTTGTGTGGAGATGGCTCGTAGCATTTCTGAAAAAGAGATATGAGTGGGAACTTACAGTCACAAACTTCTGTGAAGTGAGAAAATATGCTATTCTGAGAGGACTATGTCATAAGGTAACACATTCTTATGCCTTTCTAAAACTTGTGGATGACCTGTAATTAGCCACTGGTTTCACTTTTTTTTTTTCTTTAGGTGGGTATTGAACTGGCACCCAGAGACTTTGATATGGATCATGCATTTCCCTTTCACAAATTGGATATCATCAGCATCATGCCTGTGCATAAGGTAGAAAAAATAAATTTTGTTATGATTTGGAATCTGTTATTTGAAGTCAATTATATGGTAAACCACAGCATGCTGCTTTTGGATCTTTTGCAGCAAGTTGCATGCTCATCTGCAGATGGACGGCAACTTTTGGAATCTTCAAAAACAGCTCTTGACAAGGGAAAACTTGAAGATGCAGTCAACTATGGGACGAAGGTAGTTTTGTAGTCAAAATATCCATGTAGATGACACTGCTTCACCATAGTTGTCGTGTCTCTTTCTTCATTTTGCATGTTAAGCTTTAGTGAATGCAGGCTCTAGCAAAGCTTATAACAGTGTGTGGTCCTTACCATCGGATGACTGCTGGAGCCTATAGCCTTTTAGCTGTTGTTCTCTACCACACTGGAGACTTCAATCAGGCATGTGTTTAATATTCACTGCTATCTAAAAGTAATGTTCTTATTTATTTTCTAGCATCTTTACAAAACCTTGGCAAGGTTTGGAGACCATAGGTGATAGCTTTCAGGTTATCATTAATGAATAACTGTACAGTAGCTAAAATTTAGTAACATTGCGATCCTGACTTGGAAGCAAGGTAGGTGTTCCTTGATAGTGCATGATATCTGTACCTCAAGTGCTTTAGTTTACATCTTCCATCTTTCTTTTCTCTCCTTGAACATGTTTCAGTTATAGTTTATACACTCTGGAATGCAATCAATATAAGGGAAAAGAAGAAAGTTGTTCGATTCATTATATGGATAGGGCAAGACTTAGTTGCACTCTCCCAAAACATAAAAAAATATATGGATAGTTTATTTCTACAGGCATGTGGATGAAGTTCATGAAACATATGACTGATAGGATTCTTCATGATAAATGTAGAATGCATCTCTTGACATCATATTCCTGACCATTGTTGTCGATTAAATATTACAAGTTACTGTGTTTATGTACTTATTTTAATTAATCATCTTCCTTTTCTTGCTTGCTATATCCATAAAAGTGAAATTAGATGGTCTATGCAATCTTTTTTTCCTGTGTGGAGTAGACTGACTTCCCAATTTGAAACTTAAACCTGTTATAGTTGTAATGTTTACAGGCAACAATTTATCAGCAAAAGGCATTAGACATAAATGAGAGGGAACTTGGGCTGGATCATCCAGATACGATGAAGAGTTATGGGGACCTAGCTGTGTTCTATTACAGACTTCAACATACAGAATTGGCTCTAAAGTAAGATTCCATATTTTCTGAAAATTAAAGCTCATCTACCACGGACTTGTTTTGATGTTAATGTGATCAATTACCTTCTAATTTTCTGTCATTGCCCTTCACATTTTCATCGTGTAAGAAAATGATAAGGTTAGATTTTTTCTAAAAAAAATTATGAGACAATTAACTCTGTTTTTGTCTGGTTGGCTCAAAAGACATCCATATCAGTTTTTATGAAATTTATTGCACTGTGTGTGTTTCAGGCCACATAATCTTAGCACCCTTAAATGATACTTTTATTCTGTAAATGAGGCTGATGCAGTGGCTAATATAATCTTAATGTCTTTAAATGATACATTATTGTGTAAATAAGGCTGATGGTGTTTGACAACTTAAGGCCTTTTTGGCATCATTTTTATTATTTATTTATTATTATTAAAAGAAACATCACAAACACCAAGGCAAAATACATATTTGGTGCTATTGTTTTTTTTTCTATGATTAAAAGTATTTTCATTATTACTAGAAAAAATAAAAGTAAAAAATTCTTTCACTTTTTTCAAAGACAAGAAGCTTTTGTATCCTTTACCATCAACATAGACACCAACTCCACCGCTGCATAGATCTAGTAATGTTGGAAAAAACATATTTATTTGTACAATAAATATTGAAAAAGTAATTTTCAGGTCATCCTCTTATGAGTGCAATAGTTCGGTATATTTGAATTCTTTTGGTATAGTAATGTATCATGATGAAAAGGTAGTTATATATAATGCATTTGTAATAGAATAATGTATTTCTTTTTGCTGAAGGGAGTAGGACAAAGCTGTATCATCTGGGACTTTGTGAGGGCTGAACTAAATAGTTTAGGAGAAATAAGCTGCAAAGAGTATCCAGATAGGAACATAATTTTAAACAGATGGGTAATGTCTATCACCCTCATGAATGATTTAATTAATGCATATAATGCTTGGTGCTGGGTCAATTCAGTATTTCAAGTTTTGTCCGGTATTGGTAGGCATTAGATGGAACAATGCATGGCACTACCAAAGCATTAACTTCAATTAGGCATGGTTTTTCCTTTTCTATCCGTCGTTAACTATCTATTAGTTTTATCTAGGAGGATCCTTGGACTTGATGTAGATCACTTTGACTACTACGAGGAAAAGTTGGATAGGGTTTAGGGATAAGATCGGCTACATCAGGAAGCTAATTTGCAAACCAGACTTCAGAAGGCCATAACTGGGTTATACAATATCCAATTGAGATGGTTTTTTTTAAAAAATAGGTATCTTTTCAAGATGCACAACTTTAGGCCAGTCCTCAAAGTGGCTGAATTAATCTAAAATTTCATCATTTTGTTCTTGAAACAGACTGGTCACCATCAGACCAATTTTTAGTTTTTTTTCAAGAAAAAATTTGATCGAAAATTATTTTTCAATCTGTGAAGAATTTGGAGTGATAGAAGACTTTGATATAGAAGTTAAGATCTATCTTCTTTAAAATTTTTATTATTTTCATGATTTTTTTATTTATCATAGTTTTAGAGATCTAGTTCTGTTTAAGTCAAGAAAAAGAGTCCAGTCTAACTTGTTCAAGGATAGATGTCCTTATAGGAGATAAGAAGAGGAATTGTATTCGAATTGTGAAAGGATGGACCTCATTATTATAAATAGAGGCTTTGTACCTCGACTTTTGAGAAAGAAAAAATAAAAAGAAAGAAAAGAGACTTGATCCCTACTTTTGAAAATTGTCCTCTTCTTCAACCTTTTTCTTTTGAAAGATTTGAGTAAAGCCGGTTGAAGAACATTTTTTCTTCTTCCCAATCAGATCAGGTTGGTATTCGAGCTTCAATCCTTTACATGCATGGAAGATCTAAATATGCGAGGAATACAAGCAATCAAGAGAAAGGCTCTTTTGCACTTGAAGTTCATTGAAAGATAAAGGCAAGTATGGTTACTAGTTTTATCTCAATGAATGATGAGATGAAGGGACATTTCACACAACTAAATGAGAAGATTTTCCAATTCATTTAGGTCATGTCTTAATTGGTGACACCTTCAACACAAGCACTAGCAACTCCTGTAGTAAAGTTGTTTTCTACGTTTAGAGATCATGATCTATCATCTAGTAGGAAAGATAAAAAGGGCAAGAAGCACATCAACAAAACTGAGAAAATTATTGCGATCACTATAATTTTCGTAGGCATTCAAAAGAATATTATTGGAAATTTCATCCCGAGTTGTATCCTAAGAGGAGGAAGCCGAAGGAGGATTATTCCGAGAAGAAAGATAAGGCGATCTTTAATGTTATGGAGGTTGAGGAGTTGCCCAAATTTGAGCAAGCATATTCCAAATTGAGCCTGATGGTGAAAAAATTTGAAACAACATGGAGACAGGTCTAAAAGCACATGAGACTGCTCGAAGATCCAGGTAAAGCAGAGCATCATCGAGGCTATTCTAGATCCTAAAAGTTAGAAGAACCTTATTTTCGAAAATTTGGTTCAGAAGTTTGGGTTGCAGACTAAGCCTTATTCACATCCTTATCCTCTCAGCTGGATTCAGAAGGATGTCGAGCTGAAGATCACCAAGCAGTGCATCTTCAAGTTTGTCATTATTGTGAGATATATTGATGAGATAACTTGTGAAATAGTTTCTTTAGATATTTGCCAGGTTATCTTAGGGAGCTCGTATCTTTAAGATCGAGATACAGTCTATCATAGACAGAAGAGGAAGTATTGTCTTGTAAAAAATAGAAAGGAGTTCATGATCAACACCTCCAAACTACAAGGAAACATAAACCTTGCAATTGATGCTAAGATGAAGTCACTTGTTAATGCATATAGCAAGTTCGTAATGATGGTATGAAAAGTTGATACTATTCATGAAAGGCCAAGCTCTCATCCTTTGATTCCATCGACTAATCAACCAAGATCGAGGTTGAGGAGTCGTCATAATCATCATCAACAACAAGGAAAGATGGCAAGGAGTGTCTGTACCACGAAGTGTAAATCGGGAGCAAACTAAGTGGTTTACCTATATCCAAGAGCAAAAAAAACAAGGCTAGAAACCATGTTCAAGTAAAGCTAGGTGGTCCAATTATGAGACGAGGATCTTAAGTTTTGATTTAGTAGGAGCTAAATTCTTTAAATAGAGGGGGCCCTAATCCAAGAAGATCCTCATACTTGATGTAAACCACTTTGGCTATTATGAGTAAGAGTTGGATCGGCTTTAGGTGTAATAAGATCTGCTACATTAGGAAGTTGACTTGCAAGCTAAACTTCATGAGGCTATAACTTGGTCATACAATATTTAATTGAGATGATTTTTTTTATTTTTTGAAAGTGGGTATGATTTACAATATTAGGCCAGTTTAGGGGCTAAATCGGGTCAAAATTTTATCATTTTGATCTCGAAATAGACCGATCAAACCGAAATTTATATTTTAGGATAGACTTTGATAAGTGATTATCTTCCAATTTATGAAGAATTTGAAGCTATAGAAAACAAAAGTTGATGTAGAGATCGAGATTTATCTCCTCTAAAATTTATATATTTTTTCATGATTTTTTATATTTATCATATATTTAGAAATCTAGTCCTGTTTAAAGCTAGGAAGAGGAGTCTAGTCCAACTTTTTTAACGATGGATGTCCTTCTAGGAGATAAGAAGAGGTATTCGACCTAAATTGTGCAAGGATGGACCTCATTATTATAAATAGGGGCTATGGATCTCGGTTTTTGAGGGAGGAAAAAAAATAAAGAGAAAGAAAAGGGATTTGATCCTTACTTTCGAAAATTCTTCTCTTTTTCTACCTTTTTCTTGTGGGAGATTTGAGTAGAGCAGGTTGAAAAAAAATTTCCTTCTCCCCGATCTGATCATAGTTTCCTTTGGATGCTTAAGCTTGCCCTTAACTTGGTTTGGGTTTTGTGGGTGGAACATGATGCTTTCCCGATCCATAAAAGCTACTTAAATATAGCAGCAATTGTTTTCAATGGTTAGTTTTTAATAAATTTAGTTGATATATCATTTAATATTAAGCACCAAGTTAATTAGCACACCACATTTTTAAATATAAAAAGGTACATCATTACCCTTTGTTGTGGTGTGATGATATCAGCAGCAACTGTGTTTTCATGGTTCAATTTGTGTTTTCGCCTTAATAGCCGGATTCTTCTATCTAGGATAATTCACCTGCCTCAAGATATTCTTGTAATCTCAAAGCAGCATGGCTTCCTAAGCACTTCCTTACTAAAAGTTTTTCTAATATGTCTGCTTCCCTGCACCCGCACTCACATCCACTCCCACACTCCCTCCCAATTTTGGCAGCTAAAAGTTAGACCTCATCCATGAAGCTGCTTAAACATGCCATCAATTGTTTTACAAGGTAAGTTAATCTGGTTGTTTTCTGTACCTTGCTGAGGTACAATCATTTTTTTTTTTTTTTTTGGGTTAAGAAGGTACAAAATATCTAAAGGCTACAAAGATAAGAACAAATAGCTATCAGGTTTCCTTAATTGGGCACCAATACATTATTTTTTATTTGTCATAACTTTAGGTTTTATTTGAAATTTAATTAGATAGCACCATGCTTTCTTGAGATGTTAATTACCATCTTGTTGGGCTTCTTTTGTTTTTTCATGTTTCCAGGTATGTGAAGCGAGCATTATATCTTTTACATCTTACTTGTGGACCATCTCATCCAAACACAGCTGCAACATATATCAATGTGGCCATGATGGAGGAAGGCCTAGGAAATGTTCATTTGGCTCTTAGATATCTCCATAAAGCTTTGAAATGCAACCAGAGATTACTTGGCCCTGACCATATTCAGGTATCCTTGTATTCTTAATCCTTAAAATCTTGGAAGCATGGATACTTCAAATCACATGCTTGTGTTTGTATCTTATCTGAATCAGATAGCAGTACTTGTTACATACTTCTTGGATATGTTTTTAGTAATTGTGATAAGTATCCTATTTTTTAAAATTTTAAAAAATACTTTAGATACAAGGTTTGCTATCTCGATACCGGAATTCGTATAGATACTATCCTATTATAGTATTAGTACATGGTACAATATGAGATAACAAGGCATACCAAATGTCAGTACAGTAGAAGATTGCATACTGGTTCAGTACCGGTAAGCTCGGTACGGTATAGTATCAACTAACATGGCAAACCTTGCTAGATACTTTCTAGATATACTTTAGATAATACCCCAAAAGTAAAAGGGAAGGCCAAGTTTGTGGTCTATGATATTAACTTTAAAATATGAATTATGGAGTATGGTCTATCGAATAATGACTAAATGATGATCCTGTAAAAGTTTTTACTATATGAAGCATAGACTACGTTATTTTGGTAGTTATAGCCTACTATGCTTTATGGATTCTTTTTTTATACATATATGTGTATTTCTATGTATGCATGTATGTATAAAACATATGCATGCATATATGTACATATATAGATATATATATACATGCATGCAAGCATGAGGTCTACTATGCATGTGTTTACACTGTTGGGCTTGATGGTTATCATCAATAAGAAAGTGATTCTAATAAGATGGATAGGTCAAGCTTCTTTGGCAGTTTTTGAGTTTTGAGGAGTTTGAATATTGAGCAGTGGAAGTGAAATCCTTGTGGTGCCTTCTGATAACAACCTGTAGGCTTTTCATTTACTCTTGTGTAAAATTTCACATATGTTCCTCGTATTAACCTCTGTTTATCTTACCATGAATATTCAGACCGCTGCTAGTTACCATGCCATAGCAATAGCACTTTCCTTGATGGAAGCTTATCCTTTGAGTGTTCAACATGAACAAACTACCTTGCAAATTCTTCGAGCAAAGCTTGGTCCTGATGACTTGCGAACCCAGGTACCTTGCTTCCAAATTGGTTCAAAGGAGACACTAACAGAATTTTCATCTCATTTTTCTTCTCTTTGTCCTTTTCTTCTGTTTATAATGTTCTTGTCTCTGGAATTTTTCTCACTGAATTTTGCAGGATGCTGCTGCATGGCTTGAGTACTTTGAGTCAAAGGCAATTGAGCAGCAAGAAGCTGCTCGCAATGGTACTCGGAAGCCCGATGCAACAATTGCCAGCAAAGGCCACCTAAGGTACAGAAGTTTGTAACTAGATTAAATAGCTAGCCCAGACATTCTTCTCTTGTGAGACTCCCTACAAAGGGGATATTCTCTAAACTAAATTGTCACTAACTAGCAGATTCTGTTGATACTCTGCTAAATTTCAGTACATGCTCATACAGAAAAGCTTGTATCATCATTTGCTGGATATGCCAAGTTTTGCTTATTTCTTGTTTCCATTGACTTTTTTCTATGAGGAAATTCTAATTTTTTCTTATTTTGCTTGGCAGTGTGTCCGATCTCCTTGATTACATAAGTCCCAACCAAGATACCAGAGGAAGAGATAGTGAGTCAGCAAGGAGGAGAAACCTTGGTTTGAAGGTGTGTTGCTCAGTAGGATTTCCATTTTAATTTTTTCTTTTTAAACAATAGAAGAGCCAAGGAGCCTACTTTTAGGAGGAAAACAAGCTAGACTTAGGCAGCAGTAATAGAACAAACAATGTTCATGTTAATCTTTAGGGCAAATAAAACAAAAGAGAACTACTATAATATTCTAGAAGATAATTTTTATGTCAAAAACAAGGAACTCAATAAAAATCATACAAAACAATATTATCTACTGTCCATACAGAGTACACTCCTGTTACCTTTTGTTAGCACCAATTGCTCAGTGGTCGGTACCATGCGAATGTTCCTATTTCCTTCACTTGCTTGTTTGATCCTTAACTTTTGCAAGAAATGGGAAACATGTGAATCTACATTAAACCTGTCTACAAGGTTTTGAAAAGAAGAGTCATGCAACTGAACCCACAGAGCACTGCTAGAAATATGACATTGAGATCTTTTATGGTAGGTGGATAGGTACGACAGTCTTTTTTTATATAGCTGTGAAAGGCCCTGGCTCTGAACATATAGGAAGCACTACCGCACCTGACTGATCTTTTGAGTTATATATGATCTCTAATGGTCTTTTTTAAATCCTTCTTTTTAGATATATTGGTTGCCATCTTTTTATCATTTTAACATCTGGAAATTATCTTAACTTCTGGAAATTATTCAGGGTGAAATTACCTGCTGCAACTAGAGCCATATGAACCAGCTAATATTTAGTTGACTGAAATTACTAAATGTGGTTAATTTCAGTTCATCTTGTTTTATAGATGATACAATATTGGTTTTTCAAGTGCTGGCCGATGCTGACATAATAATAGCCGACCATTAGCTGGTGGGATTGGTGTAAATTCAAAGATGCAACTGAAGTATGCACAGTCCACTTTACTAAGTTTTATGTTTTCCCAATTTAGCTCTTTGTTTGTTCAATGTGCTCTGAACAAAACATTTTAACTTTGCAGTTTAAATCTGAAATTTTGTGGTACCTGTAAGTGATATTGTGATAGAAAACTGCTGAGAGTACCAGATGCTTGACTAATTCATTCTAGTTGTCTAACCAAAGCATATGGGAAATTTGATTTCACATTGCTATTTTTTCCGTGCCTGCCTTAGGATTTTATATTCTGTATGCTGTTTAAGAAGCTAATTTGCTTTGTTTTTGAATCTAATGGCACCTCTAAATATTTTTAATTATGTATTCATTAGAAAATGCCAATATACTATTCTTTAATTGACCTTGCTTATAAGAAGATAAGCAAGTGTTGTTATATGGATTCAGGTCAAAGGACGATCTGCTCAAAATGTGAATGTAGCAAGTTCTGATTTATCTTTCAAAGACTTAAATGGAACAACTTCAGATGAAGAAAAGAAAGTCAATGGACACAGTTATAGCCAAGCTGATACCCAAACAAGCAGTCAATGTGTTGAGCCGAAGCATGAAGAAGCTGATGTTAACGAGCACCTAGCAGTTTCCCAACAGCCTAAAGGACAAACTCAGGAAAATTTCACTTTTGTTAATGATGTCTTGGCACAGGTAAACACAGAAGCAGAAGATGGCTGGCAACATGTTCAAAGGCCAAGGTCAGCTGGTGGTTCTGGGCAGCGAATTAAGAATAGAAGGGCAAATATTGGGAAGGCTTACAATTATCGGATGAATGATGTTCCCACTGAAGTTGCTCGGACTAAGCCAAGGTTTACTTATCCAAATGGTCGTTATTACCTAGTAAAGAAACGGACTGTAGTACCTGGAAGCTACATTGATCATCATCATATGAAAGTTCAGTCACCTGGTAACAAATTTGGTAGGAAAATATTCAGGACCGTGGTGTACAGGGTCAAGTCATTGCCTTCATCTGATAATACCAAAACACAGATAACTCTAGGAGTGCTGGTGAGAAAATGATCACTCCATTAGAAGCTGAGGCGACACATTCACCTATGGATAGTTTTGTGCTGAAAGATCAAGGGAATGCAATAGGTGAGGTTACCGAATCACACAATAATTTAATTGTCAGTATTGGAAATTCGCCATCATACAAAGATGTAGCATTAGCGCCTCCTGGAACAATTGCTAAGATTCAGATCCAAAAATCCAAAGATATCCCCCTGAACCGAGAACCATTGAGTGGTAAAATTGGAACTGAATCAAAGGAATCATTAACATTTGAGAATCATGCTGAGAATTCGACTGCACTGGCAGAGACAGATGATTCAAAGCAAGAAGGGAGCTGTGTTCAGGACATTTGTTTGCACTCACATAAGGAAATAGAAGCTGCTGAAAAAGAAGAAGAAAGCCAGAAAACCAGTGAAGGAGAAGGTCTATCCAAACTATCATCTCCAAATACAGAATTGGCTTCAGCTGGCAGCATGCCCACCAAGAGTAATTTGGATAATTATGCTTTCGGTGATGAGGTTCAGGAAGTGCAACAAAGTAAGAATCTTGATGATAAAGAATCTACAGATGCACCGAGCAACTTAGAAACTGAGTGTTCAATTTCTGTTGAATCTGCAGGAGAATGTTTTGTTGAAGTTTCATCCAGCAGCATTGAACCCCAAAACAATGCATGCTCTAGTACTCATCAAGAGGATCAGGAAAAGGTTGACAACCCTGATAAAACTGGTGGCAAGGATCCAAAGACAAAATTGTCATTGGATGTCCCCATAAAGAAGTTGTCTGCCTCTGCTGCACCGTTCAGTCCATCTTCACCAGTTGTGCTTAGTTCTGTGGCTGTAAGTGTTGGCCTTCACCCAAGTGGTTCTATTCCTGCAGTCACATCATGGCCTATGAATGCTACTCTTCACCCGGGGCCTGCAGTTGTCATGCCAACAGCATCTCCTATATGCACCTCTCCTCACCACCCCTATGCATCTTCACCTCGTCCTCCAAACATCATTCATCCTGTGCCATTTTTTTACCCACCATATTCCCAGCCTCAAGCAGTACCAAACAGCACATTTTCCATTAATGGAAACATGTTTCACCCAAATTATTATGCATGGCAATGCAATATGAATCCAAATGCTTCCGAGTTTATGCCAGGATCAATATGGCCGAGCTGTCATCCGGTGGATTTCTCTGTCATGCCACCTGTTGTCAACCCAATTTCTGAATCTATGATTGTGCCCAATGTGCAGTCTGACATCACTAGTGTAAGTTTAGCCCATCAATCAGAGAGTACTGTTGGAGAAGCAACCAAAAAACAAGAGGGTACTGAGGTTTCGAATGACATTTCAAAGGTCAATAATCACACAGTGGCTGAGAACTGGTCAGAGAACAAGCAGGAAGACGGAGAATCTCATGGAAATGAAGCAAATAAAATTGAATTGAAACCTGAAATTGCTTTCACAGAAAGCAGACATACTAGTAATGAAAGACGTAACTTGAGAAACAATACAACGTATGACGGTGAGGGGAGCTTCAGCATATACATAAAGGGTAGGAGTCGTCGGAAACAGAATCTTAGAATGCCTGTAAGTTTGCTTGGTAGGCCATATGGTTCACGGTCATTCAAAGTTATTTATAAGAGAGTAGTTAGAGGAAGTGATGTTTCAAGACCTGCCAGTCTGTCTTCCAGTGAAGATGCGGTAACCAGCAAGCAGTAAGCAAGATATGTTGATGAGATTCAGCTAGCAGCAGGGACAAATTTTAAGTGAGGATTCTAACTTTACAGCCAGGAGGACTTGACAATCAATATCTGGCATTATCAATCTTCAGTTTTACTGCTGTTTTTTGGCATTTGTATTTTTTTTCAAAGTTAGCTATATTCAATTCTGACCAAGCTTTCAGAAAAAAACAGCGACGAGTTTCCTATGCTATCAAAGCTAGGTAATTTTATTACGTTGTCTATTAATCTTGTATATGTCAAAAATTCTGTGATGATATTCTGGATACTGAATTTATATATGATATGTTGAAATTTAATTACCAAAGTGCATGATTTTTACTGGACATTGAATTTATGGTAGAGGATAGGTTTCTTCTTTTATACTTATTATAATTCTTGAGGACCCTATCTTGTTTCCCACTTTCTTCTAGTACAGTGCACTTCACATTTTTTGTGCAAGCTGTAAAAGGATGAAGAGTTGCTGGAAAATTGCTGTATGGTTTTCGAGTGAAAAGGTTGTATCTGTTTTGACTTATAAATCAGAAAACAAAGATTCTGACAAATGAGATATTAGGTGAAATTTATGTATTATGAATCATTTAATTGCCAGGTCTATCATTGTCCTGCTGTAGTGGATCTGCATTACTATAATATGCTTTAGCGGAAGCTTAGTTGGGGTCAAGGAGAATTATGGGAATTCAAAAATATAGGATCCAATATGGGGAGAAAGAAAGGAGATCAAAGAAATGAATGATAAAAGAAGTGAAAGTTCAGCAATGCTAAATCACATAGGCCGGAGGAGAAATCTATGTTTTAGTCTCTGAAATTTTAAAGAGAAACCTTATGATGCTTATATATGGGGTGGATTTCATGGAAATCTGGAAGCATGATATTAGAATGTTGTAGTGATTCATTATTTCCCAGTTACAAGTAGCTAAGGCCCTCTCATGGCCATACATGCACTATTTATTTACAAACTACAAATGTGAAAAATACACGATTCTACATAATTTAGGTATCTGTCACACTGTATAGCCATTAACATGCCTCTTGCACTCTGCCAATGCTTGTTTATGATGTAGGAATATTCATCCTTTGCTTTGATCAACACCTAAAAGCAAATCTATGGTGGATTTTCAAGCATATTAAGGTTTTACTTTGTTCATGTCCTCGAAAACTGAACTTGTCATATTTTGATCCCTAAAGTTTGTCTACCTGTTGAAGTGTTGCATGTGTCTTCTCTTGTGTTTCTGTGCATTAATTGTTGGCATGTCATGTCCATCACTTGGCTATGTCTTCCTATTTTAAAAGCTCGACATGGATTTCAATACATTGCATACAATACATGACTGCATTTTGATGATCAAATTTTTCACGTGCTGGTTAATAAAATGTTCACTTTCTAGTTTTTGGAACTGTTTGGTGGTGTGCCACATTTTAGATTGTTGGTGCTCCTTATCCGATGATGTGCTTCGTATTTGCACTCATAACATTTTTGCTTCTACTCATCATATCTAATTGGATGGATTTATGACGTGTTCCAGTTTTTTGGTGATTAGCTGTTGTGTATGATTATTGCCTTATCATGGTAACAGAGCATATGCAGCCTTTGCTTATTTTATCAAATTATATGCACCTGACATTCTTTTGCATTCTTCATATTTCAACCATAATCCACTAATTCCTTGTTTTAGATGCAAATTGGATTGTGTGTTTGTGCCTGACCTGCTTGTGCCATTCATCTTTTTTGCTTTTATTTGCTTTCTCAATTATGTGTGCTATTGTTCTGTTAACTAACTGATTTTTTATGATGGTGACTGAGGCCTACCTCTTTTTTAATGGGTTCAGGTTTGTACTTGTTTTTCGAGTTGTCTGGTCAAGCATTATTATGGTGAGTTTAAGCCTTGTTGTTTTTGTATCTTGGACCCAGACTTTTTTGATTGGGCAGTGTTATGAAGAGGGCTTTCTTTGCTGGTAAAAAAACTGTCATCCAAGCCACCAAAGCCAAGAACTGAACTTGTTCTTTTAAAAAAAAACTTATCACTTTCTTCTTTCTTAACCATCTTTCCTTGTATGTCTTTCATTTTAATGTATCATCTACCTCTGTTTTATGTGCAACATTGAATACAAATAGGTTTAGCACTAGCTGATTATAAATTTCGAGGACAGTTGTGGTGGGATGGGATGGTGCAAGGGGTTGGGTACCTGATATTAATAATTAAGAAAGAGGTATGTTGGTGACAAAAAATGAAGCACGGATGCAGGTAGTTTGATGGTGCATGAGACATAAGAAAGGAAGGTAAAAGAAACAGCTTGCTGTTGTATTATGATGTATGGTGGGAGAAAGGAGGCGATGGATGGTGGTAGATCATGGGATAGACATGGAAAGTGATCCTATTTGAAGTACTAGCAAGGCCTAAAGCGTTGATATGATGTATAGCATCTTATGCTTAATTTTGAGGTCAGTCCCAAGCTGGTTGATATAAGTTTATCTTGAGCTCGAAGCATTTTAAATAGTGGCATAGCTAGTTCTAAAATGAACTTCAAAACAATCTAGCTTAGTCTGGAGCTTGCCAATTCCATACTTATATTTGGTTGTCTGAATTGTAACTTAAACCAAAGCTTTGTCCTGGGCAATTACATTTTCCTATCCATCCTATGAGTATTCCTGCATGTATCTAGTGTACACTGTACATACCTTGATACCAGTGTGAATTCTTCTGCAGTTAGTCTTTCTTGCTTTTTCATTCTTGCATCAAAATCTTTTTAAATTCTTTCATTTTCCATTGCAAAAGGCTTACTATTCTTCTAAGCAGGAAATTCTACCATTGAGCTTCATGTAGCAAATGTATCCTTGCCCACTTTAATTTTTAGTCCCTTGTTCTTATTTAATCAATTCTTGTATGGTCCCTATCAATCAACCCTTGGGGGAAATTGTTTGTTGAAGGGTGGTGGTTGGGTATATATACATTTAAAGTTGTGCATCAAGTTATCATTTGGTTTGGAGGCTAAACTTTTTTCATGTGTATAGTGTATTTGCGCACCTGCATGTTTGTGGTTGGTTTGCTCAATAGTTCAGCATAATCATACACAGCTCAGATATATCCAGACCTTGTGTCAGGTCACATGATACATACACATAAAAGCTTTCGCTTTACCCATGTTTAATTTGGATTTCCTATTATATGCCTGTGTATTTTATTTTCTAGTGACATCTTTGATCTTATATTTTTTTTGTTCTATTTTATGTGTTTGTTAACATTTGTGAACCCTAATAAGTTCCCAAATTATACAATGTCATGTCATAGATTTTTATCACATGATGATGCTAAGATAATTGGCAAGTAACTTGGTTTTTACTCTTAAAGCTATTCATGAGTGTTGCTGACATGCAGAGTTATTAATGCAGGTGGTCTTCTCTGATCCATTGTCTGCATATTGCCAACAAGCCATGAAAATAATTTAAGTGAGGTATGCATCATCAGCTATTCTGCCATTAAACTATATTACTGTATTGCCTTAAATTAGTCATGTAGGCATGGTTCATCGCACCGGTGCCTATTGCCCCTTGCCAAGCATATCATACTGTACCAATACCGAATCAATACTCAGTAAGAGGAGGTATTGAGTGTTGGTACGCTTGATCCACCTGTTCCAACATGATACTGGTCTGGGTATCAAAACCAGTATTAAGAATCATGTTTGTAGTTGTAGGTACCTATGACTTAGATATGGCAAGGTGTACATTGTTAGATGAGATCTGCACATATATATGCTGAATTCATGCACAAAATGTTCATATTTATTCAGCTTTTCATTCTTGTGTTTTTTTCGTATTAGAGACTGCACCTTAG
Source organism: Areca catechu (assembly GCA_021397845.1). Taxonomy (NCBI): domain Eukaryota; kingdom Viridiplantae; phylum Streptophyta; class Magnoliopsida; order Arecales; family Arecaceae; genus Areca; species Areca catechu. The sequence goes on along the minus strand of CM038042.1, from coordinate 167,468,879 downwards.
TACACTTGGAAGCATGTCATGCGATTTTGACTCAATGAGATGTTTTACATTTCCTCACTTGCTCCAGGATATTTTGAATGAGAGGTTTTGGAAATATTCCTGGAGAAAATTATTTTGACAACATGACTCTATTAAACAAGTATCTGACTGCTTGTGCACATCCATGATCTTCTCAAAACCTGACAACTTGAGCATGTTCAGGTGCCAAAATGTTCACCCTAATCCTCTGAGTTCTCATGGGTGCTGGGAGCTTGTCCAAGGGGAATCAGTGGTACACTTGAATCTTATAGTGAACTGTCTTTTAAAATGTATAATCAATCTTCTCTTTCCTAAGAACAGCATTGGAATCTTCCACCTCCAGCAGATCTATTTTAGCTGTTTTCTGGGCATGATCCATGCGCCTTTACCTAAAGTCAGACCTTTTCTACCTCCTGTATACCCGAACCATCTTCTCCTTTGTTTTATCTTGGAGATTAACACATCTTAGTTGTCATTCACTGCCATAAGAATGATTATACTGATAGCTGATGTGACTAGACCTCCAATCTAAATGCAACACAGCACAGATTGCATGGCACAGGAGTTTGAGCAGTCCCTCCAATCCTTTTAATTCTCTCTTCTTTCATTCCAGCTCTCCATACCTGCTACTCTTTTAATCATATTATCCTATTTTTCCTCTTGTCCTCCCTCTTTAAGCTTTCTTGGTTACTAGTTTCACTTTTCCTAATTTCTTCTTGAACTCTGTTATGCCATTTATATATTTTCTTGATATATAAATTTATGTGAAGCTTAACCTTTTGATATTGTTTTCTTGCTTTTCTTTCATTCATTTTTCTTAGGGGTGATATATGGTGAGCAGGGTTTGCAGTATCGTCCCATACTACCCGGTACGGGGTATACCATACTGTACCGGCCAAGAACCGGTACGGTTCATATATAAAAGACGGTTTGGCACTCTGGACCATTAAAAAAATTATATTCCGTACGGTACTGTACCGTACCATACTGTACTGCCTGGTTCAGGCTCGGTTCGGCCCGGTTTGGGTCCGGTTCGTGCCCGATTCAGGTTAAACAGTTTTTTGATAGGGAGGGAAGGAATTTTTTAAAGATTTTGTGGATCTGGTATGGTACCGTACCATACCATACCAGTTGGTAACCGGTACGGGACCCGGTACCGGTTCTGAGTTCCTTGATGGTGAGGTTTTTCTTAAATTTTTTGAAGATTGATTTTGCCTTGATCCCACCCCATAGATGGAGATGGACCATGGTGCGACAACCGCAAGTGATTGACAATTTATTGACTGTCACAAGTATGTTTTTATGGTAGTATATCAAAGATGTTACTTCCTAGCTTCTTGCCTTTTATTTGGCTAAAGCCACGAGGGACCATCTTCGGGTGAGGAACGTACAACTAGGCACATTCTTGAGTGCTAGCTCACCTAATTGCCATGTAACTCCCAAGATGATTATCATTTACGATTATTTTTTCAACTTGCTAAGTGACCAATTGGGGAGGTATTTGTCTTGAAAACCTGTAATAGACATGACACTTGGTTGGACCAATTGTGGCATTACATGGTTGTGGCAATATCACTGAGCTCAATGACTGTTCTAATATATGATTTTTTTTGATATTGTGAATTACTTGGACATTATTCATTACTCTCAACAGGTGAATCCAAACCCATTTTTTAGGTGACTCATCTGTGCTTACAGTCATCTCCTAGAGTACTTATTCCTGCAATGGTGTTTGTGGCTCCAAAATATTCAAGCTGCATCTGGAGTACTTTTCATTCTTCCTTTGAATGCCTCTGGCTCAACCTTTTGCCATTACTGTAAAATTGTTGGCTCCATGATTGAATCTTACAGCAAGTTGATGAAGCAATACCTTCACTAGTATTATACCTCTGTTGTTTTGGTTACATTATCTTTACACTGAGCCTGCTCTTCAAACTCAGATTAATTCATTGCTTTAATTTGATCAGTTCACTACTCGTGCTGTTTAACTGCAATCCACCTTTGCTCTTCCTTCACCACTAATGTAAAATATCATCGCTGCTTTGGCCTTAATTTTTGGTTTTACTCATTGGTTCACTTCACCCTCAGTTTTACACCAAATATTAGGATCCCTACATGAGCAACCCTTGTCTTTTCTCTCATGACCTTGACCTAGCTTGAGGGTAGTTATTTCGATGGCAAACTCAATTTTATTAATACACCATGTCTGTTTACAAATTTGCACAATATTTTGAGATAATGAGATACATGAAGTGAACTCAGTCTTCCATAATGCACTTTGAATCGATTGGTGGCTCATCCCCTTTTCAGGGCTTCCTAGCATGATATCTATCTACCTCCTTTGCGATATTTGATGTTCATTGGTTTTTCATGTGCCTTGAGGAATTCATTACCTTGCCACTTCATGGCAGTCTACATTATGTCTAGTTGACTTCACAGCTAGTATGCTATGCTTCTATTTGCTTATGTTTGCTAGATCATACTAACACTTGCTTTCACTATGTTCCTCGTCAACCGGTTTTCTTAGGTTCATGCCACCATTTTTAGTACTGTAACGTTGACCTTTACCATAGGTTGATTGGTCATATCTATCTATTCATTTTAGTTTCTTTGTTTCTTTCATGAATACTGATTCATTTTCAATACTTTCTTAGTACCATCTCAACCTGCCTAGTTTGCTTGCCAAGATCATTATAGCTTTGCTTCACTTGATTTATTAACTACATTTATACAATCTAGTTCATGACCCCATCTTTGGTAAATGGTGATGCATCCATAAGTATGCATGGGATAGCAATTATATCTTAGATTAATCTTAGAATGTGATCCGATTGTGGAGAAGGAAAGATTTTTTTTCAACCCACTCTACTTGAGTCTCTCAATATAAAAAAAGATGATTGAAGAATTATAAAAGGACTTAAATCCTTATTTCTTTTATTGATTAATTCTCTATATCATAAATTGAGATGCATAGCTCTTATTTATAATAATAAGATCCGCTCTTGCATAATTTGGATCTAATTCTTCTTCTAATCTTCTAGAAGGATGTCCATCCTTGAACAAGTTAGATTGGACTCTTCTTTCTAAGCTAAAATAGGACTAGGTCTTTAAAAAATGATAAATATAAAAATTATGAAAATTTTATAGGAGATATATCTCAACTTCTATATCAATTTTGCCTTTAATCACTTTAACTGATTCTTCACAGATTGAAAGATAACTTCCTGTCAATATATTCTTCAAAAAGGAAAGTTTTGGTTTGATTAGCTTGTTTCAAGATCAAAATGATAGAATTTTGGCCCAAATCAGTCTCTTTAGGGACTAGTTCAAAGCTGTAAATCTTGAAAAGATACACAATTTTACTAAAAAGCTCATCTCGATTGGACATTGTATGATCAAGTTATAACCTCTTAAAAGTCTAGCTTGCGATTTGGCTCCCTGATGTAGCGGATCTTGTTCTTAAATTTTGTCTAGCTCTGGTTGTAGTAGCCAATGTGATTTACATCAAGTTATTGTAATGGTGGAAGTGATCCACATTGAGTTTGGTGATGCTTTTAAGTATTCGTAGTAGTCAAAGTGATCTGCATCAAGTCTGATCATCCACCTGGATCATAATAGATATATGGTACTAAGGTTCACAGTGCCAAAATCAGATTCCATGCTAGTTGGCCAATGGTATGATTTGGTTTGCCTAGGGGTGCAAACAAGTTAAGCTGCTCGCGAGCTACTCAAGCTCGAATAGCTCGAATAGCTTTTCGAGTCAAGCTCGAGTAGCAAGATACTTTGCTAAAAAGCTTGCTAGCCTACTCGAGTTTATATATATTTCTAATAATATAAATATATTAATATTTATTGTAAGTAGGCTAAGGCTCGATTTTAAATTCAAACTCTAGCTTGAATATGGCTTGGCTGATATTTGAGCCGAATCGAGTCGAGCTTGAATATTGTTCTTTTATTGAGTGGAGCTCGAGTTTGGGATATTAAGGCTTGATCGATCTTGAGTTGAGTTTCGAGCCCGAGTATTTTGAATCGAGTCAAGCTCGAGCTTCTAATTACTCGACTTGACTCAATTTGATTGCACCTCTAAGTATACCCTGATACCATTTTGTATTGGGTTTGAACCGACATGGCAAAGTAAGCAGTGGGGAGAGGGAGAACCAGAGAAAGAGAGGAAGAGAGAGGAATGGGAGGGATAGTGGATGGGGAGGCTACTGGTGGCTATTAGAGGGCTACGAAGTTGCCTGTGTCAAAGGAAATATCAGCTGAAGATCAGCTTGTAATCGCTAAAGATCAGTTTGTATATATGGTAGGGACTGAAGATCAGCTTGTATATATGGTAGGGACTGAAGATCAGCTTGTAATCGCTGAAGATCAGCTTGTAATCTGTTTATATAATGGGCAATTATCAATGAAAGGGACTTCTTTCAAAAATCTCAAAAAAATCGATCATGGTATCAGAGCCACAGCTCTAAATTGTCATTTGTCTCGTGCTCCCAAGTTTCTTAGTCTTGGTTATTCTTGTTCATGTTCTCTTGACCTCATGTCTTCCGATAGGTCTGATGCTTCTTTGATTCGTTTCTTGGCAAAAACTATTCTGCTTGGGCATTTCATTTTAGGATTTTCGTTAAAGGTAAGGAGCTGTGGGGACATATTGATGGCAGTAACCCAGCTGACAAAAACAAAGACAGACCAACATGCCAAGTGGGAAGTCAAGGATGCACAAGTTATGGCATGGATTTTAGGATATGTCGAACCTAGTATCATCTTGAATCTTCAATCTTCTCAAACTGCGGCTCATATGTGAACTTACTTGAAGAAGGTCTACAGTCAACAAAACACTGCTCGTCGGTTCCAGCCTGAACATGAATTGGCCACTCTTCAACAGGATAGTCTTTCTATCTCTGATTTTTATTCTAGATTCACTAATTTTTGGGCTGAATACACTGATATAGTTTATGCTGACTTACCATCCGAAGGCCTTAGTTCTGTTCAATCTGTCCATGAAACTACTCATAGGGATCAATTTCTAATGAAACTAAGACCTGAATTTGAAGGCACCAGATCCAATCTTATGAATCGAGAATCAGTCTCCTCGTCCTCTCCTTGGATACATGTTTCAATGATCTTCTTTGCGAGGAATGCCTTCTCACTCAAACCACCATGGAACAACGACGACCTACATCTGTTCCTATGGCCTATGCTGCACAAGGTAGGCCACGAAGCAGGGATATGAGCACGGTTCAGTGCTTTCGTTGCAAGGGATTTGGCCATTATCCAATCTTATGAATCGAGAATCAGTCTCCTCGTCCTCTTCTTGGATACATGTTTCAATGATCTTCTTTGCGAGGAATGCCTTCTCACTCAAACCACCATGGAACAACGACGACCTACATCTGTTCCTATGGCCTATGCTGCACAAGGTAGGCCACGAAGCAGGGATATGAGCACGGTTCAGTGCTTCCGTTGCAAGGGATTTGGCCATTATGCTACAAATTGTCCCCAAAAATTCTGCAACTATTGCAAAAAGGATGGCCATATTATCAAGGAATGTCCAACTTGACCCCCCAAGAAATCGGAGACAGCATATACTATCTCAGTTGGCTCTTCTAGTGCTGGTAGTTTTGTGAATACAACACAAAGTGCTCCTGCTCCTGTTCCTGTCCAACCCATGACCCCTGAAATGATTCAACAAATGATCATTTCTGCATTTTCAGCTTTAGGACTCTCAGGTAAACCCTTCTCTTCATCATCTCCTTGGTACTTTGATTCCGGGGCTTCCCATCATATGACAAACAATGCTGATTCTCTTACCAATATAAACAAATATTTTGGAAACCTCAAAATTCATACTGCTGATGGCAATCATTTACCGATCACGACCACCGGTGATGTTTCCTCTCTCTCTGATGTCTTCGTATCTCTCGGTCTTACCACCAATCTGGTGTCTGTCGGTCAGTTGGTTGATAATGATTGTAAAGTAGAATTCTCTAAATCTGGTTGTGTTTTGCAGGATCAACAGTCAGGGCGGATGATCGCGAGGGGGCCTATAGTGGGACGTCTTTTTCCTCTTTAATTTTCCTTGTCTTCCTTTTCTTTGCCTTTTGTCGCTTATAATTCTGCTCATGTTGATTACCGAGTGTGGCATAAACGTCTCGGACTTCCAAACTCAAATGTACTTCATGCTTTATTGAAATCTGGTTTTCTTGGAAATAATGAAATACCATCTCTTAGTGCTGTTCAGTTTGATTGCAATTCTTGCAGACTTGGCAAAAGTAAAACTCTACCCTTTCCTATTCACACACCGCATGTTGTCAAACCTTTTGATCTGATACATAGTGATGTGTGGGGTATGGCTCCAGTCATTTCGCATGCCAATTACAAATACTGTCACTTTTATTGACGACTATAGTCGTTCCACATGGATTTATTTCCTTCATTCAAAGATGAAGTATTTTCTGTTTTTAAAGTTTTTCATGCATATATTTGGACAATTTTCGGTCCATATCAAAATCTTTCGTTCTGACAATGGGGGTGAGTATATGTTTCATTTGTTTCAAGACTTTCTACAGAATCATGGCATCATTTTTCAACGATCTTGCCCTTCGACACCTCAACAAAATGGGGTGGCTGAAAGGAAGAACCGTCACCTTCTTGATGTAGTTCGCACTCTTCTGTTAGAATCCTCCATGTCCTTTCGATTTTGGTGTGAAGCTCTTTCCACTGCTGTCCATCTCATCATCTGATTGCCTTCTCCTACATTAAACCATGGCTTACCTTTTACCAGGTTATTTGGTCATCCTCCAACTTATTCTAACCTTCATTCCTTCGGTTGTGTCTGTTATGTTCATCTTCCTGTCCATGAATGCACGAAACTCACAGCTCAATCAATTAAATGTGCTATTCTAGGATACTCAGTACAACAGAAAGGTTTTCTTTGCTATGATCCAAATCTGTTGTATTCGAGTTTCTCGAAATATGATTTTTTTCGAAAATCAGTATTTCTTTTCCACCCATCAGGATCCCATTTCTCCTTCATTTTCTGTTTTGCCTATGTTTACTAACTCTCCTGCATATCCAATCCCTTCTAACCCTTTCCTAGTGTATCAACGATGCACCACTGCCACTTCCCACCAACCTTCAACACCTCCCGAGCCCCCTCAAGCTTCTTCCCCGACTGCTGCTCCTGTTTCAGCAGCTGCACCTACCTCTCTCAGACACAATACTCGGGTTCGTAGACCTCCAGATAGGTTTGGTTTCTCTTCTTCTTCATCCTTCATAGCCACCTTGTCTTCTATTTCTCTTCCTTCATCTTATAAACAGGCAATGGAGCATGAGTGTTGGCGAAAAGCAATTGAAACCGAACTTCTCGCACTTGAAGAAAACCAAACCTGGAATGTTTTGTGTCCCTCCTACGTGAAACCCCTTGGAAACAAGTTCATATTTTCTATCAAGCTTTGTTCCGATGGGTCCATAGACCGTTACAAGGCTCGGTTAGTGGCACTTGGCAACAAACAGGAATATGGCTTAGACTATGATGAGACTTTCGCACCAGTCGTCAAAATGACCATTGTTCGAACTATACTCGCTCTTGCTGCATCCCGATCATGGCCTTTACGTCAAATGGATGTCAAGAACGCGTTTCTCCATGGCGATCTTAAGGAAGACGTTTACTTGAAACTTTCCTCTGGTATGCCCACTTCATCACCTGATGATGTTTGCAAGCTAAAACGTTCTTTGTATGGTTTGAAGCAGGCACCAAGAGTATGGTTCGAAAAGTTTTGATCCACTTTGCTTGCTTTTTCTTTCATCCAAGGTCAGTATGACTCCTCCCTTTTTCTACAAAGGACATCCACAGGTATCATTATTCTCCTTGTTTATGTGGACGATATCGTCATCACTGGCTCTGATTTTGAGGCAATTTCTGCGGTTTAGACTTTGTTGCATTTTACATTCCACATGAAAGACCTTGGCCAGCTCATCTACTTCTTGGGTTTAGAGGTGCATCATTAGGCTCACGGTCTCTTCTTAAATCAGCACAAGTATAGTCAGGATCTGGTTCAGCTAACTGGTCTCACCAACGCCACTTCGGATGACACCCCCATGGAACTTAATGTGAAATATCGACGTGACAAAGGGGAGCTTCTTGAGGATCCTACTACCTATCAGAAGTTGGTTGGTAGTCTTATCTATCCAACCATTACCCAACCAGACATCTCTTATGCCGTCCATACCGTTAGCAAATATATGCAAGCACCGAGGCATCTCCATCTATCTGCAGTCCGCCGCATAATTCGCTACATTCTTGGGACACTTAGTCGTGGCTTATTCTTCCCTTTCGGTTCTTCACTTCAGCTACAAGCCTATTATGACGCTGACTGGGCCGGTTGCCCAGACACCAGGAAATCTACTACCAGCTAGTATGTGTTTCTTAGTGATGCCCTTGTCTCTTGGAAATGCAAGAAGCAAGACCACGTCTCCAAATTATCTACTGAGACCGAGTACCGAGCCATGTCTGCAGCATGCTCCGAGATCATTTGGTTGCGTGGTCTCCTCACAGAGCTCAGTTTCTCTCCCGTTCATCCTACTCCACTCCATGCTGACAACACTAGTGCCATACAAATTGCCGCCAACCCTGTTTATCACGAACGCACTAAGCACATCGAGGTTGACTGTCACTCGATCAGGGAAGCCTATGATCATCAGGCATCACCCTTCCACATATCTCCACTACTCTGCAGATCGTCGATATCTTCACAAAATCCCTGCGACGTCAGCGCCATCATTTTCTCATTGTCAAATTGATGCTTGTCGATTTACCAGCATCAATTTGAGGGGGGATGTCAAAGAAAATATCAGCTGAAGATCAGCTTGTAATCGCTGAAGATCAGCTTGTATATATGGTAGGGGCTGAAGATCAGCTTGTAATCTGTCTATATAATGGGCAATTGACAATGGAGAAAGGGACTTCTTTCAAAAATTTCAAAAAAATCTGCTAGCCTGAAGGGCACGATCATCCTCCCCACCCTCCTTCAGGTTGAATCAAGGGAGAACATCCTTGTTTCGATCATGATTTTATTTCTTTTTATGATGATCCACAATCCTGTTGCCGACTTCACTGTGGATTGCAAAAAAATAGAGCCGAAAGGCTCGAAGCCAAATCGGATATGGATCGGATACTGGTGTATCCATATCCATATTTGTTTTGTTTAACAAACATAGATGCAGATATGGATATTAATCATCTATTGAAAATATGGATACCAATATGGATATAAGTTGGATAATTAAATTTTATAATTATCGAATCAAAGATATTACTATGTGGAGGCTAAATCAAGTTAATAGCATGTTTATATGCTTATATATTTTTCTTAAAAGTTAATTAGTATTATATAAAATTAAATAGAGTTACAAGTAGAATCGGATATTCGGATATGGATAGGATAGTTGTCTATCTACATTCATATCTATTTTTTTATGGATATGGATATGGATGTTAGTCGAATGCTCAAATTTCTATCCATATTCGGATAGATTTGGATCGGATATTATCCATACTACTTTTGTCCCTACAAAAAAAATAAAATAAAATGGATCATGATTGAAATAGGGGCACTGCCCTTGTTTCAACCCCATAAAGGGCAGGGAGGAAGACCCTGCCCCCTGAGGGGCCTTCATGGTCCTCCGGTGTCTACTCCGGGCTCCCTGCTCCATCTTTTTTTATTCCTCTCCTTCTATCTCTCTATCTCTCTTTATTTTTATCTCTATGGAGGAGGGTAGGGCTCTGGAAGCCTCGATGGCCTTAATGGGCCTCCAATGGCCTTCAGCAGCCTCTCCAGCCTTTTCTCTTTTCCCCTCTCCCTCTTTTCCTCTCTTTTCTTCCCCTCCTTACTAGTGTACCTTTTTTTATGCTGGGACCATGTTGGTTGGCCCATCGGTACAGTCAATCGACACGATTCGGCATGTTCTAAACCGGTTGGTTTGGGACGGTTTGGCCGGGTACAAAAAAATTGGTATGTTCCTTCAAATTTATTCTTAAATAGGTTTTATTATTTTTATATGGGTTCTTGGTTTCCGGTGGACTTGGGTCTATTGTTAATTACCCCATAAAATTAGGGAACCTCTGATTAAGCAACCTTTTATGAATACTGAAAAAAGAAGACCAATTTAAAAGAAATTTGAATTTCATTATATTTCTTACTCAGTATTTACATGGTGCAATTAAGAGCATACCACTGGTATGCATAAATGAGTATATCAAAACTCATTTACATCTGTATTTAAATTTCAAGGACATTTACAATATATAGCAAATTTAATTATATCTAGTTTAATGACATGTATGTCATCACATTATAATTTATCTAATTTAATGACAAAGGTTGCATTGGTTTGGATATGCCCAATTTAGTGGCATGGAGATCATTGTTTTATTTTACATTTAACTAGTTTAATGACCTGATGATATCTTCATTCAATTTAATGACATGATTGTCATATTGTTTTGGATTTGTCCAAATCATTGGCATGGAGCTACTTTATTTTGAATTTTCCCGGTTTAATGACATCATGAAATTTCATTTTCAATTTATCCGGTTTAACAACATGGTGGTCATCATTTTGGATTTATCCAATTTAATGGCTTGGACATACAATTTTGGATTTTTCCAATTTAATGACAAGATGTTCATTTCATTTTGAGTTTGTCAAGTTCAATGACATGATGGTCATTTTGTTTTGAGCCTTTCGATCAACAGTAGCTCTTATTTTTAAAAGTTAACTTTGATATACACCATAGAATAAACAAAAAATTCTTCAAGATATTGAATGGATAAAAGGCTAGGCTTGATTACAATTTCAGGTCAAATATCCAAAGGCCATGATTATATTATCATGTCATGATGGTTTATATTTTAAGCAATGAATAAATCTGAGTTTTGAACATGTAATAGGAATCATCTTGATCTATTTAACACATCAGGGATCATCATGAAATTTAAAAGATATTTAAAAGATATTACATCCTTTATCAAAGCTTCTTTTGAACCCTTTGGATCGGTGATACTATATCACTTAAATGCTCCATGACATGCTGAATCTCTACTCTTTGAGTAAAATTTTATAGAATAATATACAAGGATCATTTTTCATGGGAAACTTATCCTAAAATTCCATAGGAGGATTATGTTGCAGTAGCAGTCGAATAGATTGCACAAGATAGAGCAATGCTCCCCTTTCTTGTTAGACCAATAATGGTCTTTTTAATGAAGTTGTGCTCCTATTACGAGATCGATAGTCCTTTTGCATGGAATGGTACTTCTATGAGATCGATGTTCTTTTCTTTGGTGATGCTCTTTATTCTAGGAAGTACTTCTAAGAATACTTCTTTATAAAAGAGTCTTCCAAGTTTCTGAGAAGGTATTTTTCCTGATGGCAATCCAGTGGATACCTCATGTTTGATAGATCAGTGTCCATTTTATTAGACTAGCGGTCTTTAAACTGGAGCAGTGCTCCTATTATGAGATCAGTGGTCTCTTTGAATGGAGCGGTGCTCATTCTATGAGAGCAATGATCTGGTTAGGCATTCCTTGTTTAAGTGCTTCTAAGGATACTTTTCTCATGGAGAAGTCCTCCAAATATTGCAATAAGAATTCTTCCATGATGGCAATCCATTAGATTCCTCTTGTACGATAGACTATATATATATATATATAAAGGCAAGAAGGTTTTGCAGAAGATAGGAGGAACATAATGGCATGTCTTCTCTTTCTTCTCCTTGATCCAACTCATTTTTGGAGAAGGCTCATTTCAGATCTCTCTCCCTTATCTTATTTTCAGATTGCACTGGTTTGATATTTACAAAAAGCGCGCAATAACTTATCTAAACTGCATGATCATATTAATAATCACTTCCAGGCCATTCAATTTTGTATAAGCATAGTATGAGCCCTAAGATTTGATGTAGGAAATCATTTCCACTATATGGTTGATTTCAAATAAGAGCAAACATTCCCATATTGTAGGAGTATTCAGAGGGCTTGTTTATGTTCTTTATTTACTTCCAACTATGAAGTAATTCATATGATTTGGCATGATGGAAGGAGAACCGTTAGATTTGACAGTTTACTTCCATGTTATAATTTAACCATATTGGTTTTGACATAAATAAACTATAACCATTGGAGTTGATGATAGCCTTTCCATTATGAGGCTATGGTTAATCTCAATCATTACATTAGACATGCATAGCTCATCACTATTGGATTTGGTAGAAGGGTTTTGTTATCATAACGGTTTCCAACCCTTAAATTAAACATACGCAAATATACTGCCGTTAGATTTGTTGCTTTTCTTGTAGGCTTATATGATCCTAATTGATCTTAGCTATTAGATCTAACAAAAATCTATTGCTGTTAGACATGATAGCCTTTTAGATGTCTATAAAATTAGAAATGATCTCAAACTATAGATTTGTTACAACACACACACACACACATATATATATATATATGTATGTATGTATGTATATATATATCCATTAGATCTGATATGGCTTATTCTATAACCATTGAATGAGTTGTGAAACTAATAAATAAAATCTAATCAAATCCCATCCACTGATTCTGTACTTTAATATGGACTGTCAGATAAATAACATGTTTAGAGTTTGAGGAAGTAATTGTTCCAAGCTAGTCCATTGGGGCATGCTAAAGAGCCATCTGATTGAAAAGATGGTTATTTTCGATATTCATGGACATAACCGGATCTGGTCCATTCTCGTTCAAGCACAGTTTTATGGACCGTTAGATATGCATTTAACTTGTTGTTTTCTTAGAAATTGTTTTAGAGCTATTTGATTAACTGCTCATGGAATAAATCCCATCTGAATAGCTATTATATCCAGAGTCCAGACCATATGCTAAGAGACAAATTATCTAGACCATATGCTAAGAGACAAATAATCTATGAACTGCTGGATGAATGAGTTGTTTTATATGGAAAATATATGGATTTGTCATAGATCTAATTGGTGTTTTTATAGCCATTCAATTGGCTGGACATCTCAAATATTGATAAATTGAGCAAATATCATTGTTTTTTTTTGAAAATTTTTTTGGACCATATATCAAGTATAGGAGACCTATAAACCACTAGATCTGTTGAATTATTTTGTGAAAGATTGGGTACAAAAAGCACCTCCAGTATGATCATGGTTAATCTTGCAAACTCTTCATCTTAAACCATTTTACATCAATATCGTAACATGGTATCTCTGCTGTGCTCCTCTGTTGATGGTACACAATGAATCTGTCTCAGGCTTTTGTTTTACGATCTATCTTGGAGAGAAGTAAATGGGAGTGAATGATGGATGTGGCATTCTTTATTTTTGGCCGATTAGTATTTTTTACACGTGTGCAGCTTACGTGGTGTAAAATCCTTCATGTCCTCATCAGAATATGGCGCCTTATTCTTGTTTCTCAAGCTTCATGCACAACTGTCTCTGGATTATTGTCTAATACATGGTTTCACATGTGCTTATTTATTACTCAGGCAAATTTGTTTAAGGTCAGGTTATTCAATACATTTCATTTACAAGTGTGGTTGAGGTTTTGTGCATCTGTCTGTGAATGCATTCTGTTTATGCACTTTCGTGTTTGAATCCTTGTGCTATCTTATAAACCTTTTTGCCAATCATGTGCTTACATCTTGCTCGGGCAAGTTGTTTAAGGTCAGGTTATTCAATACATCGTGTATAGGTGGTGTGTGTGGTTGAGGTTTTGCGCGTGTGCATGTTGTTTGTGAATGCATTCTGGCAGTGTAGATATGGCACTTTCATGTTCGAATCCTTCTACCATCTCAACCTTCTTGAATGCTTGCCAACTGCCATCTCCTTCATAACTTCCTCATCTGGCATGTGAATATGCATGGTAAACAACCTTCTGCTAACAATCAAAGTAGCATGTATTATTACTTAGATGATGATTTCATTTTATGCATATTGGTGTTTTTTGACAATAATACTTCGGTGCTCCATAACTAACTTGTCAGCACCACTTTTGTGAGGTCAAACATCAATGCTTGCCTCACGCTGCTGCAATAAGCGTGGTCGTGTTTATTTCTGTGAACCTTAATCTGCAGTTTGTTTGATGGGCGGTTGTTATTCTCCTTTTTCTTATGCAGGTTTAAGTTGCTTTGTCGAAATCTGGGGATCTAAGAGAGCACCAGTAGTCAAGTAGCAGTTTTGGACAAAATTTGTTATATTGTATTCATTGACCTTTTTCTCTTGTTCCATTGGATAGGCTCGCACATGGGTCTTTTTTCTTTTTCTTTTTTTTGTGTAGGAAACTTCCTGCAATTTATGTTGCTGAACCAAAAACAATTCTAAGTGTTGAGATCTTCTGAATTATAATTTCCCTGCCAATCGAAATGCAAAAATTGTTTGTTTTGGTCTACTGGCTTCTGCACGGTTTCTTGTGCGAAAAACTTGAAGCTATTCTTTTGTTTCGTAGAAGGGGAAAGTACCAATATTTGCTCTCTCCAAAAAATTTGGCTCGTTATTCATGATTCCAAGTAGAGCTGGAACTGGGCTGGGCCGGGCCGGATCGGGCTATGCCCCTACCCGAACCCAGCTCGTAAAAAATCTTGGATTTCAGGTCAGGTTTGGATCCAATTTATTTTGAAAAAATTCGGTTCGAGCTCAAGCCTGATTGGACCGGTCCAAATCAAAGTCCGAGCCACGGGCTTCCTGGGATGAGTTGTAGAAAGAGAGATAGAGAGAGGAGGATGAGCGGTGATGGCTGCCGGTTAGGGTGAAGCACAGAGAGAGGAGGATGAGTTGTGGAGAGAGAATACTTATCATCGCCGTTATTGTTGACCATGAGGGCTAATCTTATCGCTGTCTCTCAGTCTTTATCCATCCCCTGCCATCATTACAATCACCCACTACTCATTTCACATCACACGGCCATGCATATTCTTCTCTTTTTCTTTTTTTTTTTTAAAGAATTTAGGATTCAGAGAGGACCTTAAAGAAGCGATGGGAGTGGGAGGTAGAGATGGAGCCAACCTCAAGGTTGATGAAGTTGTAGTAGCGAAGTTGCTCGCAAGAGAAGAACTCCAGCAGCGAGCCATCCTGGATGGCATCGATGGGGCCCAACTGCTCGGTGACTCACTCCTGTACTTCGCTATCACTTCTCCTTCAGGAACAAGCCATCCCGAATGACATCAACAGGGCCCAACTGCTTGGTGCCTCACTCATCTACTTTGCTATCGTCCATCACGGATTTCTTTTCAACTCTTTTAGATGCCATCGAGGGATGAATTTATAAAAAATCAATGGCAGCAAGGTGGGGTTAGTGGTAGATGCGACCGGCAAAGTTGGCGGAGCACCAGATTTAGCAGGGGTCGGGTTTTTTTTTTTTTTGTGAGGGGGGGGGGGGGGGGGGGGGGGGGGGAAGGGGGCACCGAGTGATAGGGGGCGGTAGGCTGATTTGATGTAAATGAGAGACATTAAAGAACAAGGAGAGGGAGGAAATCATGAGACGAGCCATATATATATTGGGTAGGGGGTTGGGCTGAGGTCGGGCTTGTGTCTGGTCTGAATTTGGGCCAAGTCAAAGAAAAGCCTGAACCTGGCTTGAAAATTGAATGGACTCTATTATTAGGTCCAAGCTCGGCTTGTTCAACTTTGAGCCTAGCCTGAAGCCCGGTCCAATTTTAGGATAGCCCAAAGCCCAGCGGGCTGGTCTGAGCTCAGTTCCAACCCTACTTCTTACTTTCATGGTCCTCTTATACCTCGTTAATTTCCTGATGTGATTGCATTCTTTGTGATATTTGACGGAGAAATTGTTGAACTTGGTTAGGTGGTTTTTCCAAAGTTGGATCATGGGATCATAGGTAGGTGTTGAATGAAAATTCATAGACACCACCAAATCTCTGATTCCAGTTAGGAGTGTACCGGAGACTTCTGTCACATTTTTCTTTCTCACCTCCTCCGTTGCAAGGTGCTGCGATGTGTGATTTGCCTGGATTCTTGCAAGTTCCTAGTGACCGAACCAAGCTTCACAGCTCTCTTCTGATTGCACTGATCAATGAAAGAAGTTGGTGGAACGTAAACTTAAAAGAAACTATTCTCACACTTAATTACCTGTACTACCCGATAATTAAGAGCAATTAGTTGTCATGCTTGGTTAACATGATTTTTTTTTTTTTTTTTTTTTTTTTTTTTTTTTTTTTTTTGGAGTGAACGTTTAGCATGAATATCTTGTGGCTAGTTGTTAGGCGAGTGTAGAATTCCTAGTATCAATATTTTGTCAAAAGGGTACTTTTATTTCTCTTTGATAGTTGGTTCTCATGATCCATCCGATCTTCTTGAGCATATGGCATTTTGCTGTTTGTGACCAATATTTTTTGTTTTTAGCGCACCGATCAACTGATTGGAACATATCACGGGGAAAACAAGTGAAAATAGAGATTACTTTTGCAGCAGATTTTTTTAAAAATAATATTATCAAAATATGATTTTTTAAAATAACTTTATCGATCTGTCTTTTTTTTTTGCCACCTACAGAACCTGAATCTTCTTACCGGGAGAAAAAAAAAAAAAAAAAAAAAAAAAAAAAAAAAAAAAAAAAAAAAAAAAAAAAAAAAAAAAATCTGAAAAAAAAAAAAAAAAGGAAGATTGAAGATGGCAGGTTCAACCTGCATCTTCTCATGGAAAAAAAAGAACCTGCATCTTCTTATCTAGAAAAAAAATCTGAACCGAAAAACCAAAAAAACAAAGCTAAAATCCTAAAAAAAACATCAACTAAAACATGCATCTCCTAAAAACTCAAATTAAAAAAGATGAAGACACATGCAAAACCTTTATTTAAAAAATATTTAGTATTTTGAAGGTATAGATATAATTAAGGCTGCAAATGGGTTAGGTCGATTTGTGACCCGACCCGACCCGGTTGGACTCGATCCATACCTATTTAAAAGATCCATGGATCTGGATCGGATTTAAAAATTAGACCCGTTCATTTTTTGGATCGGGTCTGGATTTACTAAATTTGGAGCCGACCGATCCGACCCGATCCATAAATATTTTTGGATTAATTTGGATATCAGATACATGACCCGATCCAACCCGACTCGACCCGACCCGACTCGAACCCTAGATATAGGACCCGAATCTTTTTAAATATATTATTTATAATATATTGCTCAGTTAAATGTTTAATGGATTAACAGTAAATTGTAATGGATTAATGGTTACTGGGTTTCAAGTATGCTTGAGAATGCTCATAACATACAATACCGCTGGTCCAGCTGATGGATTTTACTACATGATATAGCTATCACCTGATCTTGCATTTGCATTTCTTCTGCAAAAATATGCCAAACATGTGGGCTAGAAAAGGGACTTTCGTCTAGTTGTAAGAGGTGCAGCTCGTAATATGGCTGCCATCCTTAAAGGATCTTGTAAGCTTGATTACTTTATACACAAAAACACTCTAATTTCTAATAGATATTTTGCTATGTTTTGTAGTTAATATCTGTGAAAGTCATTGATTTAAGGGTTTAGCCTGTGACATTGCAAAGAAAAACTAATGAGTCAGAAGGAGCGTTATCATATTATAGTTTACTTTTTAGCTGTTCTGTACTCGTGTTTTTCCTTCAGATAGCCATCAAGTATATAAATGTTGGATGATGCATGCCAGGGGGACTTGACTTTCATCTCGAGTCCATGGGACTGAAGTGAACTGTATCTTCGTCAATGACTGTCAGAATTGCAAGTACAAATCTATGTTTCCAGCAAGTTATGTTGTCGAACTTTCAATGTATTGACTTTGGTCTTGATTTTGATGATTGATAAAATGTTTAAGTATATATGAGTACTAATTATATTTTAAGTGTATTTATCAGATCTTAGTACTCATCCATGTTGAATAAAGAAATGCTTGTATTTCAGTTGAAAAAATTCTTTAATTAATAAAAAATCAAGTATATGGACTTTGGAATTAATATGGAAGAACGTGAAGAAGTTAAAGTTTGAATTTGGTCAAGTTTCAGTAAGTTTCAGCAATGGCACGCCCAAGTGTCGACACCTGGAATTGAAGTGTCTATTTTAAGTGTATTTATCAGATCTTAGTACTCATCCATGTTGAATAAAGAAATGCTTGTATTTCAGTTGAAAAAGTTCTTTAATTAATAAAAAATCAAGTATATGGACTTTGGAATTAATATGGAAGAACGTGAAGAAGTTAAAGTTTGAATTTGGTCAAGTTTCAGTAAGTTTCAGCAATGGCACGCCCAAGTGTCGACACCTGGAGTTGAAGTGTCGACACCTGAAAATCAAGTGTCAACACCTGCAAATGAAGTATCGACTCAAGGCCTGAGATTTTTGAAAATACAAAACTATGCCATATGGAGGTGTTTTGCCTCAAGTGTCGACTCACGGGAATGAAGTGTCGACACTTAAAGATGAAGTGTCGACACTTGGAGGTGAAGTGTCGACACTTGGACTATAACGACTAGTTTTCTGGACTAGAACTTTTCCAACTTGCTTTCAAACGGCTATATTTTCATCCCTAACGGCTATAAACTGTCATTTAAGTGTTGAGAGGCTATATAAACATCAAAATCAAATGGAGAAGTAATCCTTTGGTGAGATCATTGAAAATTCTTCAAGGATTCAAGAGTTGAGTGGTTCAAGCCTTCAAGCTTCCAAGTTTCAAAGAGAGCATCCAAAGAGAGCATCATCAAGCTGCAATCAAAGGCTTCAACAACTTGAAGCCTAGTTCTTCATCAACAATCGAGAGCTTCAAAGAGATATTTGCTTTATTTTTGAAAGCTTTAATTGTATTCTTTCATATTTGTTCTTACATTATTTTACTTGAGATTTTTGGTGAGCCTTGAAAATCAAAGAGATTTTTGGTAAGCCTTGAAAAACCAAAGTGGTTGTTGGTGAGCCTTGAAACCAACTAGGGTTTAACTTGTGAACCCGAAGATAAAACAAGTTGTTTAGGTTCTTGGTTAGCCCATAAAACTAAGGGTGGTTGTTGGTGAGCCTTGAAACTAACTAGGGTTTGACTTGTGAGCCCGAAGACAAAATAAGTTGTAAAGGTTGTTGATGAGCCTAGGTTACAAAACCAAACTTAATAAAATTTTCAAGGAGATCTTGGGGAGTGGATGTAGGTGCCTTGGAGTATACCGAACCACTATAATTTTTTTTGTACTTGTGTGATTATTTCTTTGTGCATTTACTTTGTTACTCTGCTGCATATTATTTTGAAGCACACAAATACATTGCCTAAACTCAAGCATTTGATTTAAATTAGCACATACTTGCGTTAGTTTATCAAAGTAGTTCAAAAGTTTTATAAATCCCAATTTAGCCCCCCTCTTGGGTTGCCTGCCTGAGCCTACAATTGGTATCAGAGCTCGGTGCTCTGTTTGCAAATCAAACGATTTTGAGCCAAAGTTCATGACAACTCTTGTAGGTATTAGTGTTAGACCACCGTTTTTCAATGGCACAAATTACATATTTTAGAAAACTCGCATGCACATCCATATTCAATCTATTAGTTATCATCTTTGAAAAATTATTGTTAATGGTCCTCATATTCCTTCCATTTTGGTTAATGGCATTTCCATTCCAAATCTCGAAAAGGATTGGAATGAATATGACATTAAACAAACTGAAATCCATGCTAAAACAATGAACTTACTTTATTGTGCATTGGACTTAAATGAATCTAATAGAATCTTGACATGCACATCGGTGAAGGAAATATGGGACACACTTGAAGTTACTCATGAGGGTACTCTTCAAGTGAAGAATTCTAAAATTAATTTGCTTATACATTCTTTTGAAATCTTTGAAATGATGCACTATGAATATATATCTGATATATTTACTAGATTCATGACTATTATTAATAAATTGAAAAGTCTTAGCAAAATCTATACTAATGCAGATTTGGTTAATAAAATTCTTAGATCTTTGCCAATGTCATGGGATCCAAAGGTGACGGCAATCCAAGAAGCTAAAGATGTAGAAACCTTACCTTTGGAGGAGCTTATTGATTCACTCATGACCCATGAGTTGAATTTATGGCAAAGGGAAGTAGTTGCTGATCAAGAGAAGAAGAAGATAATAGCCCTCAAGGCCAAAAAGAAATTCAAGGCAATGATGGCAACTTGGAGCGATAGCAAATATTCAAGTTCAGATGATGAAGTTGTCCATCTTTGCTTCATGGAAAATGAGAAAAAGGTATGTGCTAAAAATGATTATGATTTTACCTTTGATGAACTACATGATGCATTCAATGATCTTGTGCATTAATACAAAATGCTAAAAATTGAGCACAAGAAATTAGAAAGACATGTAGATTCCTTTTCTCTTGAGAACACCAATCTTGCCAATGAAAATGATGATTTAAATACCAAGATTGATATTTTGAAAAATGAAAAGAATAATTTTTCTAAAGAAAAAAAAATTTTAGAAGAAGAAAATGATGTTTTGAAAGATTTATGTGATAAATCTTTGAATGAGAAAAATATTTTGATTGAAGAAAAGAAGCAAAGATTTTTGAAGAATTTTCTTATTCCTGCTTATTCCAATGTTGTATGCTTTGATTATGAAAAATTTGGTCTTAATGCATATCTTTCTAGATCAAGAAAAGTTTGGGTTCCAAAATGGACCATATTCACTAATCCTAAAGGATCCAAGAAAGTTTGGGTACCAAAATTGTCTACTTAGTATGTTTTGCAGGAATGTTTTGTAGCCCTACATGAAGAAAGAAGTTTTGAAAAGTGGGCATACAAGATAATTTGAAGAAGTTGACAAGCTACATTTTGGACTAAAATGGTAAAGGAAGGATTATACTTATTGGTAAATCCTAAACATTTCCTTCTTTAATTGAAAATGTAGTTAAATAGTTGTTATAATTATTGCATAAATTATTTTGAAAAATTATTTTAAATGTTTAATTAGAATTAAGTTTAGATTTATAATCATTGGTTATGATCATGAACTTTTTGATGTTGATGATTTCATGCTATCATGATTAAACTTGTGATTGTAAGAACTTCACTTGATTTTGATTAATGTATCTTAAATTATTTTATGAAAAATACTTTTAAAGATGCATATTGCTTTGAAAAATGTTTTAAATGTTTAATTAAAATCAAGCTTAGACTAATAGTCATTAGTTGTGATCATGTTCCTTTTGATATTGATGGATTTCATGCTTTCATGGTTAAACTTGTGATTATTAGACTTTCACTTGATTTTGATTAATATAGTTTTTAAATTATTTCAAGTGAAATATTATGATTTATGTGTTTTCATTTTTGGTATCTATGCATAAGTTAGAAATGATTTGAAACAAGTATAGAACTGGTAGTTAAGGATTACTTTTAAGAAGAAGACATGCATATTGATAAACCCTTGCTCTAGTAGCTAGATTTGCTATCAAATTACTTCTAACATTTGTATGGATACTAAATCATTTCAAATGGATTTTAAATCATGCTAAAATTTTTAAATGATCAATGTTTTGAATTTTGAAAATCTTGCATATTTTGAAATTTTCAAATCTTTGATTTTAGATTTAGTGTTTATTTTCATATCTCAAAATTATATGAAATTATGATGCATGAGCTTTCATGATTTTCAAACCAGCCTTTTTATATTCAGTTAAAAATTCTTGAAAAGCAGTATGTAATTCATTATAAGTAAATTCATAAATGGGTTTACTAGATGTTACCTCATCTTCTAGACCAATTAAATATATATTTGTAGATTTTGATGTCTTTTCCTCTTCATTAGAAGTAGATTCATCATTGTCGCTCCATGTAGCCATCATTGCTTTCTCTTTCTTTTTCTTGTATCCCTTTTTCAGTGTAGGACATTCAGAATGGTAGTGCCCCGAGTTTTTACATTCATAACATATGGGTAGTTACTTCTTTTCTTTGTCTTTATCTTTTTCTTTTTCTTTACTTTGTTCACCTTTACCAAGATGCTTCCTCCAGTATCTAAACTTTCTTTTGCCATAAATCTTCAAAATCTTCTCATAACTAGAGCTATATCATCATCTCCTAGTTTTTCATTCGAGAAAGGGCTTTTTTCTTTTTTTCTTCTTCTTGCTTCTTCATCTCCGCTGCAGCCTTGAAAGCTATAGATTTATTTTTCTTGTTGTCATCTTCGCTGTGGCACTGCATTGTTAGTTCATATGTAATAAAAAACTAAGAAGTTCATCAAGTGGAAGTGTGTTTAAGTCCTTGGCTTCTTATATTGTAGTGAACTTGGAATCCCATTTATCCGGTAAGGATCGAAGAATCTTTTGGACAAGATCAGCATTAGAATATACCCTGCCAAGACTTTTCAAACCGTTAATAATATTTGTAAATCTAGCAAATATTTCAAATATTGTCTCACTTGGTTTCATTTTAAATAGTTCATAATTGTGCACAAGTATATTAATTTTGGAGGTCTTTACTTGTGTAGTGCCTTCATGTGTAACTTGTAGTTTACCCCAAATTTTCTTTGTCGAAGTGCAAGTAGAAATATGGTTAAACTCATTTGCATCCAAAGCATATAAAGAAGGATCATGGCTTTGGCATTAAGTTTATTCATTTTCATGTCATATTCATCCCATTCCTCTTCCAATTTTGGGATGTCTATTCCATCTACTTTCTTAATGGGTATATGTGGTCATTTCAAGATTATTTTCTATAATTGAAAATCAATAGCTTGTATATAAATTTTCATCCTAGCTTTCTAATAGGTGTAATTGATGTCACTGAAAAGTGGAGGTCTATTGTTTGATTGGCCTTCGGCCAAAGATGTGCTTTTTGGGTTACCATAGAACTTTTCTCTTAATCATTAAATTAATGGCACTGAGACGTGGCTTTGATACCACTTATTGTCCAGTTGGCCAATCCAAGAGGGGGTGAATTGGGTTTGTAAAAAAAAATAGCAAGTATGTGCCTTTTGAAAGCTTTTTATGGTGAGTGAAGTTGATAGAGTATTGCAAGCGGTAGTAAATAAGAATGTTAGAGCAAGAACAAACACAAACACCACAAGATTTAGAGTGGTTCGGAGCAATCCAGCTCCTACGTCCACTATCCAAGGTGGGATCTTTACCATATTCACCCCAAATACAGTCAGATTATGTTGCCCAGTGATGATGCAATCCAAGAAGGGGGGTGAATTGGATCTCTAAAAATTACTTGATGAAATGCAAGAGTGTGTGATCCAATCCAACAATTAAATTAAGTACTATAAATGCAAATGAAGTGCTCTTAAGTAAATGTGCAGCGAAATATAAAGCAATAAAAGTAAGAACAAATGAAAGAGACAAGCAATCACAAACACAAAGAAGTATAGTGGTTCGGTGCACTCCAAGGCACCTACATCCACTCCTCAAGATCCACTTGGGAATTCACTATAATCTCAACCGATTACAGCCGATTAGTTTTCCAGGTTCACTAATCAAAATCCAACTTGTTTTCACAAGGCCAACAAGTCAAAACCTCGCTTGGTTTTACGGGCTAACCAATAACCTAAATGGTTGTAAGGCTCGCCACCAACCTTCCTTGGTTTTTCGGGCTAACCAAGAACCTAATTGATTTTCAAAGGCTCACCAATAACCTCCCTTGGTTTTGCGGGCTAACCAAGAACCTAATTGGTTTTCAAAGGCTCACCAATAACCTCCTTTGGTTTTACAATATTCTAACCAAAAACCTTTACAACAAATAAGTTTGAAGTAAAGAAAATAATAAAGCTTTCTAAAATAAAGCAAATATCTCTTTGAAGCTTTTGGATGATGTTGAAGAAGCTTGTCTTCAATTTGTTGAAGTCTTTGAATGAAGCTTGATGTTGTGGACTTGGAAGCTCTCTTTGAAATTGGATGCTTGAAAGCTCAACTCTCTCAAAATATAAATCCTTAAAGTGTATGGAACTTTTTTCTTAAAGGATTATCTTCCCATTTGATTTTTGTTGATTATATAGCTCTCTAAACCTTAAATAACCATTAGAGACTGTTGGAGAGGAAAAACTATCTATTACAAACATTTTGGAGAAGTTCTGTTTTTCAGAAAACTAGCTGTTGCAGAGCTGTCGTCCGTTCAAGTGTCAACACTTCACGTCATGTGTCGACACTTAGGTTTAATACTTGGAACAGTGAGTCGACACTTGACCAAAAAATATCTTCTGAAGTCTTCTGTTCTGCACTGGTGAGCGATACTTCATCTAATGAGTCGACACTTTGAGTCGACACTTATCATCTATGTATCGACACTTCAGGCAAGTCTTCAACTTCAGCAAGTTCTGTAACCCAAAAATCTCAAGCGATGAGCTGATCCATGTGTCGATACTTTGAGTCGACACAACACATCCATGTGTTGACACTTCAGCCATGCCAACTGAAACTTTCTTTGCGTGCCAGCATGTGTCGACACTTCACTATCATGTGTCGACACTTAGTATCATGTGTCGACACTTTGAGTCGACACATCACTGAGATTTTCTTCAAAACTTCTGAACTTGTGTTGAATCAAGTTTGTGTTGAACTTATATGTCCATTCAAGCAATCTTCAACTATCAAAGTCTTCTTTGAGCAGATTTTTCATCTAAATTTGGATTTCTTCAACTGAATGACAATCTTTTCAATCATTCAACATTTAATGAGTACCTGAAACTGATAAACACTTTTAACATGCATTAGTAGTCATATATACTTAAATATTTTATCAATCATCAAAATCAAGACCAGAGTCAACAATCTCTCCCTTTTTGATGATGACAAAACCTTAAGTATATGAACAGGATAAGCTTAAAAAGATTAACAATAAGATAAACATGTAAGCTCAAAATCAATGAGTATCAAGCTCCCCCTCAAAATATGATTTTAAAAAATTTTTTAAAGTATGCAAAAATTTTCAATTTTCTCTCCCTTACTAATTCTTTCATTAAGATTATAACATTTTGCTTTCTTCTCCCTCTTTTGCACTTTCTTTTATTTCTTTTATAATTTTTCATGTTTATCATATCTTTCTCCTTTTCATACTTAACATATTTCTTCCCCTTTTTGTCATCATGAAAAAGGGTGAAAGGCAATACAAAATGGGAATGAAGGTTGAAAGAATAGCAAGTAGATCATCAAAATCAATACATGAAATTAATTAATCATGATACCATTTAAAATTGTTATAGATTGAACATGATATAGCACTTGGAATATGATACCACTTGAAATATGATACAAATTGAATATGATACCACAAAAATGATATGCACATGCAAAAGATAGCTCAATATTTATAAACTCTGATATGCATGATATCCATTCACTTTACTTGTTCATTGGATAAGGTCACAGTGGCACCCCAACACGTCATAAGAGATCGCAGTGAATGGGAAGAGAGAGTCTTTTAACCCTACTTAGCTTCTATGACCGGACGGCCATGGTGACTAACCCAATCTGAAGCAGTTACTAGGACCTCTTTCTCTCTCTTTTTTTTAAATTCTTAATAAAATAAATCTTGATACCAATTGAATGTAACTCCCCTCAAAGAAAATAGATTTGAATGCAAGGAAGAGTAATAGAGCAATATAAATAAAGCATGATATCAAGAAAACATTGAAAGCATCATACATGTATATAATGATAACAAATCTTTGGATGCTCTCCCTAAATGTTATTCCCCCTTAAAAATATGCATTCATTTGAAGAATAAAACATGAAAGCATATGCATCATAATTTCAGACAATTTTTGAGATATAAACATAGATTCTAAGTCTGAAATCAAAGATTTGAGTTTTTCAAGATGTTCATGATTTTCAAAATACAAAGCATTGATCATTTAAAAACTTTTAACATGATTTACAAATTCATTTAAAATGATTTGATATCTATACAAATGCTAGGAGTAATTTAATAGCAAGTCTAGCTACTAAAGTAAGGGTTTATCAATATGCATACCTTCTTCTTAAATATAACCCTTAACTACCAGTTATATACTTGTTTCAAATTATTTCTAACTTAAACATAGATGCCAAAATTGAAAACCCATAAATCATAACATTTCACTTGAAATAGTTTAAAAACTATATTAATCAAAATCAAGTGAAAGTCTAATAATCACAAGTTTAATCATGAGAGCATGAAATCCATCAACATTAAAAAAGTTCATGATCACAACAAATGATTATTAGTCTAAGCTTGATTCTAATTAATCAATTGAAACATTTTCAAAGCAATATGCATCTTTAAAAGTATTTTTCATGAAATAATTTAAGATACATTAATCAAAATCAAATGAAGGTCTCACAATCACAAATTTAATCATGATAGCATGAAAATCATCAATATCAAAAAGTTCATGATCATAACCAATGACTATAAGTCTAAATTTGATTCTAATTAAATATTTAAACTAATTTTTCAAAATAATTGATGTAATATTTATAACAAATATTCAAAACTATATTTTCAATTATGGAAGGAAATGTTTAGAATTTACCAATATAATAATCCTTCCTTTACCATTTAATCCAAAATATAGTAGGTCCACTTCTTTAAATTATCTTGTACGCCCACTTTTCAAAAACTTTCTTTCTTCATATTGGACTGCAAAACATTCTTACAAAATATACTAAGTAGATAATTTTGATACCCAAACTTTCTTAGATCCTTTAGGGTTAGTAAATATGATTCCTTTTGGAATCCAGATTTTTCTTAATCTACAAGGATGTGCATTAAGTCCAAATTTTTATATTTAAAGCATGCAATATTGGAAGAAGTAACAACAAAGAAATTATTATTTTTCAACTCAAGACTTCTATTTTTCTTTAAAAGGTTATCATTTGATACAAAAATCTTGGATCTTCTTAAGATTTCTAATTCATTGAATAAATCAGTTTTCTCATTTGAAAACTTATTGCATAAATTTTTCAAATCAATAATTTCTTTTTCCAAAATCTCTTTTTCTTTAGAAAAATCATTCTTTTCATTTTGCAAGATAGCAATCTTGGCTCTTAATTCTTCATTTTCAATTCCAAGATGATTATTTTCAAAAGAGAATGAATTAGCATGTTTCTTTAATTTATTGTGCTCAATTTTTAATAATTTATATTCATGCACAAGATCTTTAAAAGCATCATGTAATTCATCAAAAGTAAAATCATTTTTAGTTTCAGAAATTACCTCATTTGCCATAAAATAAGGATTGGCCAATTTTTGAATTTGTTCTTCTTCTGAACTAGAGTCTTCACTTTCGCTCCATGCAGCTATCATTGCCTTCTTTGTGTATTTCTTTTTGACCCTTTTTTTCATGAATCTTTAAAATTTTTGAGCAAAAAGTTCCATCTCATCTTCATCTTCACTGTTTTCTGACACCTCACTTGATGACTTATCTTGTGTAATGGATTTAAAGATGATTATTTTCTTCTTTTCATCAGCATCCACTTCCTTTTGCTATAAGTTCAACTCATAGGTCATGAGTGAACTGATGAGCTCCTCTAAAGATAAGGTTTCTATATCTTTAGCTTCTTGGATCGCCATCACCTTTGGATCCCATGATATTGGCAAAGATCTAAGAATTTTATTAACCAAATCAGTATCAGTATAGACTTTGCCAAGACTTTTCAATTCATTAATAATATTCATAAATCTTCCATACATATCAGATATAGATTCATAGTGCATCATTTTTGTTACAGCCGTGACAGTGACGTGGCCAGGCTCAGGTACCACCGAATACGAGCGAGCCACATGTATGTTTCCCCGGCCAAGTCAGTGCCACATCCTCAAAGCCAGGTTCGGCAAGACTACACCACCCGACGACTGCCTGAGGCAAACCGCCCTCGCCGAGGTCGAGCTCGGCTCGGAATTCCTCTACCACCTCATTGGCGCCCGGGCCCGGAGGGGTCCGCCTAAGTGAGGTCGGCCGAGGTCGGGCGACCCCCTGCCACCTCGCCAGGTGTCCACCCAGGAGGGGTCCACCTAAGCCGAGGTCGGCTGATCCTTCGCCCTTCGCCAGGTGGCCACCCGGAGATGGGCCCACCTCGGCCGAAGCCAGGCGACCTCCTGCCACCTCGCCAGGTGTCCACCCAGGAGGGGTCCACCTAAGCCGAGGTCGGCTGATCCTTCGCCCCTCGCCAGGTGGCCACCCGGAGACGGGCCCACCTCGGTCGAAGCCAGGCGACCTCCTGCCACCTCGCCAGGTGTCCACCCAGGAGGGGTCCACCTAAGCCGAGGTCGGCTGATCCTTCGCCCTTCGCCAGGTGGCCACCCGGAGATGGGCCCACCTCGGCCGAAGCCAGGCGACCTCCTGCCATCTCGCTAGGTGTCCACCCAGGAGGGTTCCACCTAAGCCGAGGTCGGCTGATCCTTCGCCCTTCGCCAGGTGGCCACCCGGAGACGGGCCCACCTCGGCCGAAGCCAGGCGACCTCCTGCCACCTCGCCAGGTGTCCACCCAGGAGGGGTCCACCTAAGCCGAGGTCGGCTGATCCTTCGCCCTTCGCCAGGTGGCCACCCGGAGACGGGCCCACGCCGGCCGAAGCCAGGCGACCTCCTGCCACCTCGCCAGGTGTCCATCCAGGAGGGGTCCACCTAAGCCGAGGTCGGCTGATCCTTCGCCCTTCGCCAGGTGGCCACCCGGAGACGGGCCCACCTCGGCCGAAGCCAGGCGACCTCCTGCCACCTCGCCAGGTGTCCACCTAGGAGGGGTCCACCTGAGCCGAGGTCGGCTGATCCTTCGCCCTTCGCTGGGTGGCCACTCGGAGACGGGCCCACCTCGGCCGAAGCCAGGCGACCTCCTGCCACCTCGCCAGGTGTCCACCCAGGAGGGGTCCACCTAAGCCGAGGTGGTGCGGACACCAAAGGCACCAGAATAAGGCAGAGGCTTCTCAACCCTCTGTAATTGATCAATAATTTATGAGTCCATCTGTAATAAGGGCTTAGCTCATCTGAGTCCATTTTAGTTGTTATTTGAGTATTTTTAGTTGTTATTTCACTTCTGTACTAGTCAGCTCATGTTGAGCTAGTTCAGTCCAATGCTAGTTAGCTCATGTTGAGCTAATTTTATTTTTTTGAGTCATGTCCAAGCATACTGAAGACTCAAGACTATATTATACAAGTGAAGACCAAGTCCAGCCAGATTGAAGACATGAAAGTTTAGCCCAAGTCCAACCCAGCTTGAAGATTTGAAGACCCCAGGAGAAAAATCAGAAACCCTGATTCCTTGCAGATGCCCTCCAGATGCCCAGATTCCCTTCCAGATGCCAAAGTATATTCATAAATAAGGGCATCCATGATTCCAGAGGTCCATCTGCATCCTAGCCCAATGAAATCAAGCCCAGGTGCCAAGCCCAAGCCCCTAAAAAGCAAGATACCAGGGAATATTCCTGCTACCTGGCTACCAGGCCACCCCAGCTTCCAGAGGCCCAAACCCATGCACCCGGGCCCCTTTGGGCCGGCCTTTTGCTGCTCCTAGAAGCCCAACACGCCCCCCTAGGTGTCCTTGGAGTCTTGACCAAGTCAAGAAAAATTTTAGGAATTTTTCTACCTAATATTTCCTTATTTTCTAGCTAGGGTTTGAGAGGGAAAAGGATTCTTATGTAAAGACTTATGTACCCTTACTTGGAGCCCAAGGTTAAGGGTCTATTTAAGGGACCCTAGCCTCTTGTATGAGGGGAATTTTTGATGAATGAAAACCTTGAGTTCTTCTATTGAGTTGTGTGATACCCTGCTGTGTGTATAAAAGGGTTTGCGAGAGTTCTTCTTCCCAGTGCTGCAATCATCTTCCTGCTACCAACAAGCATCTCAGATCCCTGGACGCCCACTCCAAAAGAAGCCTTCCCTTGCTGTTTTTCCTTTATTTTCTTGTTCCTTTGTGAGTTTTCTAACCCCTGACAGGTCGTTTGCAGGTCCCCGAGTTCCTACGAATCCAACGACTCCAGCCAAGCCTCAATCGGATCACCGAGCAGAAAGCCGGGTATCCGCGGGTCTTTGACTCGATTTTCCAGGCCGCATCCGTCGAGGAATGAGAGACCCTTTTGCTGCGATCTTCACAGACGTTGTCAGGTACACCCCTCTACCTCCAGTAGTTTTATTGTAGGAGAACTTGCCCTAACCGAGGCTTCTCAGCCCCGGCGATCCTTCTTTTCTACTTTTCTAGGTCCTAATCTGCATGCTGATCTTCTAAAATTCATATAAATTCTCTATAACTTATTTTAATCTAAAATTTGGGAATTAATCACCCAACCCCACATATAAAACATATAAAAAAAATTGCATGCATATTAGTCCCCCATCATTTGGTATCAGAGCTTAGATTAGGGCTTGTTTTCTGTAATTTCTCAGTCCGTATATACTCTGTTATTTTAATTATTTCTCCCTGTTAAAAACTCCAAAAATTTTGAAATTTATTTTCCTGGATTTATCATAATTCACAGTAATTTTAAAACTTTTTTCAGATTTTATTATGGCCTGTGAATTTTCTGAAAGCCGAAATAGGGCCTGCAAATTTTTGGCTCTATTTTTTTTAGCAAGACATGTTTGGAAGTTTTAGGGTTTTGTTTAGGAGTTTTTTGCATATTTCTTAATTTTAGTATATTTCCAGTATATTAGGTCATGATTTGCAAGTTTTCTTCTATTTAAAAAAATACCAAAAAAAAAAATATATATATATATATATACATATTTTCCAAAAATACCAAAAAAAAAAATATCTAAACCCTAATTTGCATCCTCATCTGCTTGCCATCATTGCATAATTTACTTTTAAGGGCACTCTTGCTATATCAGATGGGGGGAGGATTTGATCACCTTTCCTTAGCCCAAAACCACATCCCTTGCATTCAGTCCCAAGCCTTAACCTAAAATTAATTAGACTTAATTTGCTCTAGTGGGCTAGGGACACCAACTGGTCGGGTCCGGGCTAGTGTTAGATCACTGTGTCAAGTTAACCTGTGTGTGCCTTGTGCTTAGTGTCTAGAACGGTGGTTTAGGGATTCAGTCTCGAAGGGCTTGTGTGCTGGTCCGCCTACCTGGCCAATCTCTGATTGGTGTCTAGGATTGGCAATCAGGGACCTAACACTCCCCTTACACCTGCCTGGCTCAGTACAGGGTTACTATAGGCTAGTTTGCCACCCTGATTGAGCATCTAGTTTGGACTTTAGGTTTAGTCAGCTATAGCCGGTCTGATCGAGTCTTGCATGAGCACTAGATCAGGAGTTTCATATCATCCACCTCCTTCATAAATGTCTGAACCCATGGAAAATTTACAAGCCCAAATAAAAGCCCTAGCTGATCAAATTGCCCAGATAACTATCCAGATGACCCAGTTAACTCAGTCTCGTATTCAAACCAATGATAGAATTGACCATCGTGCCAATAGGTTTGATCAGTTAAAAGTCCGGGTAGGGACCCCAAGAAAAACCCATGGGTCACATTCTGAGCCAGATCCTGACTTCCCTCAACCTAGGAGGACCCCAAACCCTGATCTATACCATGAGGTCGAACCTAGGAGAGCCCCTTATCCTGACCCGTACTACAATCCTCAACCTAGGAGGACCCCAAACCCTGATCCATACCTTGAGGCTGAACCTAGGAGAGCCCATCATCCTGACCCAATCCCTAAGGTTAGTCCTAGAAGACCCAATCAGGATTTTATAGACCAAGAAGATAGATCCTATTTACCCTCTCCCTATAAGCCTAGTATACCCACAACCTATAGATCTTATGACTCTAAATCCTATGAACCTAGAACTTATGAATCCATAACCTATGAACCTAGATCCTATGACTCTAGATCCCATGATCATAGATCCTATACACCCATACCCTATGAGCCTAGTAGACCCAACACCCAATATTCTGACCCATATAGGGAGTCAAACCCTAGGAGAACCCAATATTCTGACCCATATAGGGAGTCCAACCCTAGGAGAACCCAGTATTCTGACCCATATAGGGAGTCCAATCCTAGGAGGACCCAATATCCTGACCCATATAGAGAGCCCAACCTTAGGAGGACCCCATACCTTGATCCAACCTTAGAACCTGATCATAGAGCTGACCCAAAATCCTATGACCCCAGATCCTATAATCCCATGACCCATAGATCTGCACCCTTGTCCTATGAGCTTAGAGAACCCATAACCCCTAAGTATCAGCCTAGTACTAGTCATGCTTCCCCTAGTCAACTTGAACCCTATAGGATGAGTATCCCTAAATATGAACCCAGTAGTGAGCCACTACCCCTTAGGCAACCTGAACCTACTAGGATTAGTGTCCATAATCAGAAACCTGGACCTAGCCAATTTTTCCCTAGCCGACCTTCTCCAACCATTCCTGAGATTGACAAGGCTTACATTAATGCGGAAGTGTATGAAGCTGATGTGAGCCTAGTGGATGAGTATGAGGGAGAAGAGGAGACACCTTTAGTAGACCTAGAATTAGCTGACCCAGTAGATACCCAGGTAGAAACCAACCCAGAGCTAGTTGACCTTGACCATATCCAACCTAAAGCTATAATGGAAGAACAAATAGAGGAAGAGAACCTAGGTACTACTAAAAGAGCCTTACCTGAGGAAACCATAGAGGAGAGCCAAATTATAGAGTCTAGTCTTAAAATACAAGAACCAGAAAAATTTATTAAGGACCTGATCTCTTTGAATCAGTACCCTCAGGATGAGTCTCCTCCTATAGTTCCCATTAAGGACCTCTTTCCTGAGATTAATAACCCATCCTTCCATTATACAAACCCCGTAGATATATCGCAACCCCATAAGGTTAACCTCATTAGTCTAGGATTAGTCCCTGACATGCCTTCTTATATCGAACTTTATCCAACTAACCTTGAACATTTTTCTCTACCCTACCAAACAAATTCTGAACCCACTTCCTATTTTCTGCCCTTTCCTGATACCTCCAGCATTTCTAGGATTATTAGATTGCATTTAACTGAGATTAGCGTACTGCATGCATTCATTACGCATGTTAGGTTTGCATTATACTTCTGGCATACCCTCTGGCATTTGCTTGGAGTCCATTGTAAATACTCTTGTGCACACCACACTAGGATCAGACCTAGATAGTCTATAGTCTCTTAGGTTTAGGCCCATAAAAGTCTAATAAATTTCCTTCGATAGGAATGCAAAGTCGAGTATATTAGGTGTTAGTTATGAGTCCTTTGCATCATTTGTCTGCATGTGCCTAGCATGTTCATCACCCGCACTAATCTTAAAACAACTGGCTAATTCCCGAAGAAGGGTCAAAGAATTTGATGTAGTGGATTCTATCTTGGTTAGGCTTAGGCCTAAAAGAAGCTTCATGCTCGCAGAGCCGGACCTTTTAAAGTGATAGAGAAGGATTGGATCAAATGCCTAGGTGTTAGACTTGCCTTCGGATTTGGGCATTAGTTCTACCTTCAATATTACAGACCTGGTTGAGTATAGGGAACCGGCAGCGATACCTAGTAAGGCCTTTGGACCTATTCCTTTTCATTGTGAGTGACCCTAACCCAGAGTGTCCACTAACAAATTGGCCTGAGAGAGGAGAACGGATCGAGCGTATCCTGGACGATCAAGCCATCATGACCCGGGGCCGTGACTATCAATGCTTCCTGATCCGATGGCAAGGCCAGCCAGAGTCGGATGATTCATAGATTTCTCGAGAGGACTTGCAATGCCTCAACCCAGACCTTCTCGAGAGATATGTGAGCCAGTCTGATCTTCACTCGACAGGGTCGAGTTTCTCCCACCCCGGGAGAATTGGTGCGGACACCAAAGGCACCAGAATAAGGCAGAGGCTTCTCAACCCTCTGTAATTGATCAATAATTTATGAGTCCATCTGTAATAAGGGCTTAGCTCATCTGAGTCCATTTTAGTTGTTATTTGAGTATTTTTAGTTGTTATTTCACTTCTGTACTAGTCAGCTCATGTTGAGCTAGTTCAGTCCAATGCTAGTTAGCTCATGTTGAGCTAATTTTATTTTTTTGAGTCCTGTCCAAGCATACTGAAGACTCAAGACTATATTATACAAGTGAAGACCAAGTCCAGCCAGATTGAAGACATGGAAGTTTAGCCCAAGTCCAACCCAGCTTGAAGATTTGAAGACCCCAGGAGAAAAATCAGAAACCCTGATTCCTTGCAGATGCCCTCTAGATGCCCAGATTCCCTTCCAGATGCCAAAGTATATTCATAAATAAGGGCATCCATGATTCCAGAGGTCCATCTGCATCCTAGCCCAATGAAATCAAGCCCAGGTGCCAAGCCCAAGCCCCTAAGAAGCAAGATACCAGGGAATATTCCTGCTACCTGGCTACCAGGCCACCCCAGCTTCCAGAGGCCCAAACCCATGCACCCGGGCCCCTTTGGGCCGGCCTTTTGCTGCTCCTAGAAGCCCAACACGCCCCCCTAGGTGTCCTTGGAGTCTTGACCAAGTCAAAAAAATTTTAGGGATTTTTCTACCTAATATTTCCTTATTTTCTAGCTAGGGTTTGAGAGGGAAAAGGATTCTTATGTAAAGACTTATGTACCCTTACTTGGAGCCCAAGGTTAAGGGTCTATTTAAGGGACCCTAGCCTCTTGTATGAGGGGAATTTTTGATGAATGAAAACCTTGAGTTCTTCTATTGAGTTGTGTGATACCCTGCTGTGTGCATAAAGGGGTTTGCGAGAGTTCTTCTTCCCAGTGCTGCAATCATCTTCCTGCTACCAACAAGCATCTCAGATCCCTGGACGCCCACTCCAAAAGAAGCCTTCCCTTGCTGTTTTTTCTTTATTTTCTTGTTCCTTTGTGAGTTTTCTAACCCCTGACAGGTCGTTTGCAGGTCCCCGAGTTCCTACGAATCCAACGACTCCAGCCAAGCCTCAATCGGATCACCGAGCAGAAAGCCGGGTATCCGCGGGTCTTTGACTCGATTTTCCAGGCCGCATCCGTCGAGGAATGAGAGACCCTTTTGCTGCGATCTTCACAGACGTTGTCAGGTACACCCCTCTACCTCCAGTAGTTTTATTGCAGGAGAACTTGCCCTAACCGAGGCTTCTCAGCCCCGGCGATCCTTCTTTTCTACTTTTCTAGGTCCTAATCTGCATGCTGATCTTCTAAAATTCATATAAAATTCTCTATAACTTATTTTAATCTGAAATTTGGGAATTAATCATCCAACCCCACATATAAAACATATAAAAAAAATTGCATGCATATTAGTCCCCCATCACGAGGTCGGCTGATCCTTCGCCAGGTGGCCACCCGGAGACGGGCCCACCTCGGCCGAAGCCAAGCGACCTCCTGCCACCTCGCCAGGTGTCCACCCAGGAGGGGTCCACCTAAGCCGAGGTCGGATGGTCCTTCGCCCCTCGCCAGGTGGCCACCCGGAGACGGGCCCACCTCGGCCGAAGCCAGGCGACCTCCTGCCACCTCGCCAGGTGTCCACCCAGGAGGGGTCCACCTAAGCCGAGGTCGGCTAATCCTTCGCCCTTTGCCAGGTGGCCACCCGGAGACGGGCCCACCTCGGCCGAAGCCAGGCGATCTCCTGCCACCTCGCCAGGTGTCCACCCAGGAGGGGTCCACCTAAGCCGAGGTCGGCTGATCCTTCGCCCCTCGCCAGTTGGCCCCCGGAGACGGGCCCAACTCAGCCGAGGTCAGACCGCTCGTACGAAGAGGGCCCTAGGAGAGAGACGGGCCCCGAGGCCATCCCTCGGGCCGTACGAATCCCAGACGGCATCCCGTACGGAGGGCG
Source organism: Areca catechu (assembly GCA_021397845.1). Taxonomy (NCBI): domain Eukaryota; kingdom Viridiplantae; phylum Streptophyta; class Magnoliopsida; order Arecales; family Arecaceae; genus Areca; species Areca catechu. Next base: position 167,433,114 of record CM038042.1, on the reverse strand, counting down.
GCGGCACGCGGAACATCACTAGCATCGGCCCGACAGGTCCCGTAGTCGAGAGGCGCAATCTTGACGACATAGGCCCCATAGATAGATGGCGCCCATGCTTGGGGAAGAGGGCGCTCTCACTGGGCCCGAGGCCTGACCGGCCGCCCTGTCAGCGCCGCCCTCCCCTCTTTCTCTTCTGTCTTTGCCTTTTTCCTGCTGGGCCCGGCGGACGAGGTCGGAAAGCCGCCTGGCCCCCTTCATCGAAAAGGGAAAAGAGAAGAGGACGGGGGAGGGGAGTTTCCGAGGAGGAAAAAGACAAACGCATGATGGGAGGAGATAAAGAAGGCGAAATCTGGGGACAACGAGGTAAGCCAACCAGCCTGGGGACAAGGAGGAAGCACCGGCAAAAGGCCTCGCTCAGAGAGAGAAACCAGAGATCCCGAGAGGGGAACACTGGGTGTGAGCTCGGCGAGGAGGCCCAGCCAAGATTCTGGTTCCCAGGGCGCTTTCTTCACCAGTTAACTCTCTAAGTCTGGAACCCTTTAGAGGGTCCGGCTGGAGAGTCTGTTCCTTCTCGTCGTCTACTGACTTGACCGTCGGAGCTCCCTCGCCGGGATCCCCGGCCAGGGTCCTCTAACCCCTTTGTTGCAGGTTCTCCGCGGGAAGGGAGGCTCCCTCGCCAGGCGGTCAGGAAGGATCGACTGATCCGAGGCACGGGCGCGGCGGCGAGAGCGGCAACAGATTGGCGCACCAGGTAGGGTGGGCAGGACACTAACCCCTAGCGGGGACCAGCTTTCTGCAGGTATCACGCTCTCCAGCAATGGTGGTCACTCGTGGTCGCGAGGCGTCCACCAGCCATGTGGGGGAAGTCCACTCCCCTCCGGGGGGCCACAGCCCCGAAGGGGAGCTTCCGGCTCCCCCTCCTCTTCCACAATAGCCTACGCCGGTGGACGGATCCCTTGCGGCCATCGTCCAGCAGCTGCAGACTTTGGCCTCAGCGGTCCGGCAGCTTCAGCATCAGCAACGGTCCCTGGCCACCTAGCCGCAGCCAGGGACCCCCGCGGCCCGAGCCGCGGGGCAGCATGGGAGCCTGCGCTCAATCCAGGGCAGGCCATCCCATCCGAGGGCCGTCTCCAACCCCCGGGGGAGCCACCAAGCTCCCGCAAAAAGAAACTATTCCGGTTCGGAGGATCACGAGAGTCGATCCCCGGCCGATGGGGCCGAAACGGTGCATCGCAGCAAGCGACGCCGAGGCCAGACCTCGCGCCGAGACCGATCGGCGCCCCCTTCACCTGCAGTCTCGGTGGAAGACTCCACCGACGAAGCCATCAGGCGCCAGGCCAAGAGGCGCCTGGAGGAGCACGAGCGCAAGTTGGCAGAGTTCGCCCGACGATTCGCCGACCTGCAAAACTCGTCGACAGACCCGGCGGGTTACGACTCCCGTCCCCCTTTCTCTGAAGAAATCCAGGCGGAACCAATCCCGAAACGGTTCCGCATGCCGTAGGTGGATCCCTACGACGGGACCACCGACCCCCTGGACCATTTGGAGAGCTATAAAGCTCTCATGAGGGTCCAGGGCACCACCGACGCCCTTTTGTGCATCGCCTTCCCGGCAACCCTTCGGAAGGCCGCTCGAGTCTGGTTCACCCGCCTCGAGCCCGGATCCATTTGCTCCTTCCATCAGTTGGAAGGAAAGTTCGTGGCACACTTCGACGCTTGTCGAAAGGTGCCAAGAGAGGTGGACAGCCTCTTCTCCATCCGCCAGCAGGACTAGGAGCTGCTCCGGGACTACATCACCCGGTTCAAGACCGCAGCCCTGGAGATCTATAGCTTGGACGAGCCCGTCGCCATGCTGGCTTTGAAGCGCGGGCTCAAGACGTCCCGCCTGACTTATTCCCTGGACAAGAAGCCGCCCAGGACGTACTCCGAGCTCCTCCTCCGCGCCCACAAGTACATCCGAGCGGAGGAGGCTGACCGCACCCGTCGAGAGCTGGACGGGAAGACTCCAAAGAAGCCGCTCCCGAGGGACACCTCGGGAGCTCGGAGGCCCGGGCCGTCTGCCGACCCTCGCCCGAACCCAAGGCCGAGGGGCGAAGCCACTCCCGAGCGGAGGTACACCCCTCTCCTCGTACCTCGAACGAAGATCCTGATGGAAATCGAGGGCGAGCGCTACCTCCGCCGACCTCCTCCTCAGAACCCGAGGGCCGTCCGAGACAAATCAAAGTACTGCCAGTTCCATCGCGAGCACGGGCATGACACGGAGGAGTGTCGCCATCTGAAGCGGGAGATTGAGGAGCTGATCAGGAGGGGTTACCTCAGGAAGTTCGTCAAGAACGAGGCCCCCTCTGAAGGGCAGCCGCTCGCGGCCCTACCCCCTGTCCCTGCGATCGACAACCGCCCAACGGAGAAGCCCGTGGGCATGATCTCACGCGGGCCCGGCCGAGCAATGAAGAGGGCCCGGGAAGTCCCGGAGAATGTAATCCCTCCCAAGGGAGGGGAAGTTAATGACAATGTAAACAACGATGCCGTGGTGGTCGAGATGACCATCGCGAAGCATCCTGTACATCGAATCATGGTGGATAGTGGAAGCTCGGCTGACGTACTTTTTTACGATGCTTTCTCTCGGATGAACTTATCCCCCGATCTGCTGAAACCGGTGCACATCCCCCTGGTAGGTTTTATAGGGGACTCCGTGGGGGTCGAAGGGGAGATCACTCTCCCGGTCACCGCCGGATCCCCGCCCCGGCAGGCGACCGTCCTAATAACATTCACCGTAGTCAGGCTCCCTTTGCTTTACAACGCCATTCTCGGGCATCCCGGGCTCAACCAACTGGACGCCACCATCTCCACGAGGAGGCTGTTGGTGCAGTTCCCCACGCCTTCCGGGCTCGGAGAGATGAAGGGGACGATCCAGCCAGTCCCGCTCTGCCTCCAGACGGTCCCAGGCGCCAGGGGCGCGGAGCTCGCCCATGATATTGACGACCTCAATCTGAGAGAAAAGGAACCCAGGGGAGGGCCTGTAGAGCGACTACTGACTCTCCCCCTCGGTTCGGACCCCCTGAAGACGGTGCAAGTCGGGGCCCAACTCCCCGAGGAAGGGCGAACCCGCCTGCTGGAGTTCCTCCGCGCCAACGCCGACGTGTTCGCCTGGTCAGCGGCCGATATGCCGGGCATCCCGCCCGAGGTCATCATGCACAAGCTGAACGTGGACCCAAGTTGCCGCCCGATCCGCCAGAAGAAGAGAAGCTTCGCCATGGAGAGGCAGAAGGCGATCAACGAGGAAGTAGAGAAGCTCCTCGCCGCCGGTTTTGTCTGGGAAGTCCAGTATCCCAGTTGGCTGGCAAACGTGGTCATGGTAAAAAAGAGTAGTGGTAAGTGGAGGATCTGTGTGGACTACACCGACCTCAATCGAGCTTGCCCGAAGGACAGCTTCCCTCTTCCAAAGATCGACCAGCTGGTCGACACCACCTCGGGGCATCGCCTCCTGTCGTTCATGGACGCCTTCTCCGGATACAACCAGATCCGGATGAACCCGGAGGACGAAGAGCACACGGCCTTCATAACTGACCGCGGGACTTTTTGCTACAGGATGATGCCTTTCGGCCTCAAGAACGTGGGGGCGACGTACCAATATCTGGTCAATAAAATCTTCAAAGACCAGATAGGCCGCAACATGCAGGTGTACGTGGACGACATGCTGGTGATGAGCAAACTCGATTCTGACCACGTGGCTGACTTGACGGAGACGTTCGGCAACCTCCGGCACCATCAGATGAAGCTGAACCCGGCGAAGTGCGCCTTCGGCATCTCCGCCGGGAAGTTCCTAGGGTTTATGGTGACTCAAAGAGGAATCGAGGCCAACCCGGAGAAGGTCCAGGCCATCCTGGACATGGAGCAGCCCGCCTCCAAGAAGCAAGTGCAGCGACTGACCGGCCGAGTCGCGGCCCTTAGCCATTTTATTTCCAGGTCGGCGGACCGCTGCCGCCCCTTCTTCAAGGTGCTGAGGAAGATGAATGGCTTTGCTTGGACCGAGGAGTGTCAGCAGGCCTTCGAGGAGCTGAAGAAGACGCTCGCATCGCCACCTTTACTGTCCAGGCCCGAGGAGGGAGAGGAGCTTACCCTCTACCTGGCGGTTACCCCAGAGGCCGTCAGCTCTGTCTTGGTCCGAACCGACGACCAGGGGATCCAGCGGCCGGTGTACTATACCAGCAAACTCCTCCGAGACGCGGAGCTCAGGTATTCCCGGTCCGAGAAACTTGTTTTTGCGCTAATAGTGTCTGCCCAGCGTCTCAGGCCCTATTTCCAAACGCACCCCATCGTCGTTCTGACAGATCAACCGCTGAAAGCGGTGCTCAGCCGACCCGATACTTCGGGACGATTGGCCAAATGGGCACTGAAACTCAGCGAGTTCGACATTACATACAGGCCAAGGTCGGCCATGAAGGCGCAGGTGCTGGCCGATTTCTTGGTCGAATGTGCAGGCTTGGGCAAGGAGCCCGAGGAAGGCCCCCGGCCCAGCCGATGGAGGTTGGCGCCGATGAGCCCGGAGAGGATGCCTGGATCCTCCATGTGGACGGAGCCTCAAACTCCGGCGGGAGCGGAGCTGGGCTCATCCTTGCCAACGACGACGGGGTCGTCGCCGAATGTGCACTCCGTTTCCAATTCCCCGCAACAAATAACCAGGCGGAGTACGAGGCACTTCTTGCCGAACTGAGAGTCTCCCGCGAGCTGGGCGTGACCAACCTCAGAGCTTTCACTGACTCCCAGCTCGTGGCGGGGCAGGTATCCGGGGAGTACGTCGCACACGACCCCTAGATGGCGAGGTACTTGGAGCTCGTCAAGGCGGGCGCGTCCAAGTTCCGGCGCTTCAACATCTTCCACATTCCCCGCAGGGAGAATGCCCGCGCGGATGCCCTCTCTCGGCTGGCGACCCTGCCGGACACGATGCTGGGACGCGCTCATGTGGAGCGCCTTGAGGTCCCAAGCCTCGAAGCACCGGTGGAGGTCCATCAGGTCAGCCAGGGGCCCAGCTGGATGGACAAGTACACTGCGTACATCACCAGCGGCACCCTGCCGGAGGACCGAGAGGCAGCTTGGCTCATCAGGAAGAAGGCCGTGCGATTCGTCCTGATGGACGGGCAGCTGTATCGAAGATCCTACTCCTACCCCCTTCTTAAGTGCGTAGGACCCACAGAAGCCAGGCTTGTGCTCCAGGAGATTCACGAAGGCATCTGCGGGAACCATGTGGGGGGCAGGGCATTGGCGTACAAGGCCCTCCGTCAGGACTACTTCTGGGAGACAATGAAGGAAGACGCCGCCGACTTCGTGAAGAAGTGCGACCGGTGCCAGCGTCACGCCACGGTGCAGCGGCAACCCTCCAACCCAATCTCCCAGCTTTTAGCCCCCTGGCCGTTCGCCCATTGGGGGATGGACCTCCTGGGCCCATTCCCGCCGGCGTCTGGCCAGCGAAAGTTCTTGATAGTGGCTATCGACTACTTCACGAAATGGGTCGAGGCCGAACCCTTGGCGAGGATCACCGAAGCAAACGTCGCCAAGTTCTTCTGGAAGTCCATCATCTGCCGCTTCGGCCTCCCCCACACCGTGGTCACCGACAACGGACGCCAGTTCGACTGCCGGGAATTCGAAGAATTCTGCAGCGACCTCGGCATCAGGCATCGCTTTACCTCGGTGGCGCACCCTCAGACCAACGGGGAGGTCGAAGTCACGAACAGGACCATTCTTCAGGGCCTCCGCACGCGGCTGGACCAGGCCAAGGGCAGGTGGGCCGACGAGCTTCCCAGCGTCCTTTGGGCATACCACACCACCCCAAGGACGGCTACCGACGAAACCCCATTCAACCTCGTCTTCGGAGCCGAGGCAGTCATCCCGATCGAGCTCAGCCTACCCACGCTGCACGTAGAGCAATACGACGAGACAGAAAACCCGGCCAGGATGATGCTCAACCTAGACCTTCTCGAGGAAACGAGGGACAGGGCCCGAATCCGAATGGCGGCGTACCGGCAACGTGTAGCCAGATATTACAACTCCCGAGTGCGGCCGAAGGTTTTTCGTCCCGGAGACTTGGTCCTCCGGCGCGTCGAAGCCTCCCAGCCACGGGAATGCGGCAAGCTATCACCCAACTGGGAAGGCCCATATCGGGTGGCAGAAGCCCTCCCTCATGGAGCATATTACTTGGAAGAATTGGGAGGTGCCAGGTTCCCCTGGACGTGGAACTCCTCGAACCTGAGAATGTACTATCAGTGATGTAAGGCTCCCAGTTTCTGTAACAAAGCTTCCCCACTTCAAACACTCCCTTCTAACTTCGACAAGAAGGCCTACGGCATCGGGTTCAGACCGCGGACCCTGGGTTTCGGCCTGGAAGGTGGCGCCGAACCCAGTTCGCCCATGCAAGCCCGGAGCACAGCTCAGCAAGCCGTGCAAGGCTTGAGAAAGCTTGCGGCATCGAGCTCAGTCCGGAGATCCTGGGCTTCGGCCTGGAAGGTGGCGCCGAACCCAGTTCGCCCATGCAAGCCCGGAGCACAGCTCAGCAAGCCGCGCAAGGCTTGAGAAAGCCTGCGGCATCGAGCTCAGTCCGGAGATCCTGGGCTTCGGCCTGGAAGGTGGCGCCGAACCCAGTTCGCCCATGCAAGCCCGGAGCACAGCTCAGCAAGCCGCGCAAGGCTTGAGAAAGCCTGCGGCATCGAGCTCAGTCCGGAGATCCTGGGCTTCGGCCTAGAAGGTGGCGCCGAACCCAGTTCGCCCATGCAAGCCCGGAGCATAGCTCAGCAAGCCGCGCAAGGCTTGAGAAAGCCTGCGGCATCGAGCTCAATCCGGAGATCCTGGGCTTCGGCCTGGAAGGTGGCGCCGAACCCAGTTCGCCCCCGCAAGCCCGAAACACAGCTCAGCAGGCCGCGCAAGGCATGAGAAAACCTGCGGCACCGAGCTCAGTCCGGAGATCCTGGGCTTCGTCCTGGAAGGCGGTGCAGAAATCGTGTTGCCTGCGCAAGCATGAAGGCGACCCAAAGTTGGGCCCGCTTAAGGCTTGCTCTACTGTGACGTGACTCAGCAGGCCCCATCCTTCGATTTATGGGAGGACCGGGCCTGCAACTGTTTCAAGTGCTCCAAACCGACATCTCAGAAAGAAGGGAAAAGAAAGGTGAGATGAAATGAAAAAGAAAAAACTCAAGGTTTTGTTGAACTTAGATTTCCATTGATGTAAGTAGTCGATACAAGCTGGGAGTCCCGACAGGCCGAGACTCCCCAAAAAGAGAGAAGACAACACAAAACAAAAACAACAAACAGAAGCAAAAAAGAGGAGACATCAGGAAGAAGACGACGGGTTCACTGAAGTGCGGGATCGGAGCCCTCTGCCAGAGGCGCGGGTGCTGCGTCCTCGACTTCTACAACGGCCGGCTCCTGGGGCTGCTCCGGGGCCGCGGCATCGCTGGTCGACGGCGTCGCAGGGGTCGCTTCGGCCGTGCCGGAGGCCCTGCTCTCGCCCCCTGGCCTCCTGCCACCAATCACAACCCCGCTCAGATCCAGCTGGGGGAAGAAGGCCCCCACCTTCTCCCGGCACATCCGGAACCCCTTCAGAAAGGAGTCCACGGTGGCCTCCCGGACCTCCGACGTGTACTCGTCGGAAGCCCGGAATTTGGGGATGGCCTCTTGCGCCTCCCGCTTGGCTGCCTCCAAGAGCCCGTTGACATACGCGCTCCGGTCCTTCGCCGCGACCGCGTCTCGCCGGGCCTCCTCCAGCTGGCGCTCCAGTCATTGGGAGTGGGCCTGCAGGCGGGCCTTCTCCGCCGCCTCCTCCTCTGTTCGGTGCTGGTTGGAGGTCCGCTCCTCCAACAAGGAGGCCTCCAACTCCATGTTCCGCTCCTCGGAACGCGCCAGGTCAGACTGGAGGGCTTGTTTATCAGCTCGCAGCTCGGCGGCCTTCTCCATCAAGTCCTTGACGTCGGCCGCAAGCTTGCCGAGTCTCAGCTCCCGCTCGGAGTCCCTTTTGGCGTTCCCTACGAGGAAATTCCTCAGTATGAGAACGTCGTTACTGATCTGCAACGACAAAAACAACGTAGGTCAGAATGAAGGAGGCTAGGTCTCGAAAGAAAGAAAAAGGAGAAGGAAGAAGCTCGCACTTACCGTGAAGAGCTGCGGGAGGATCCTGAGCAGCGCGTCTGCGTAGTCCCGGCCGCCCCGAGCTCGGCGGTCCCGAGCGGTGGAGGCGTACTCCATGATCTTCTCCGCCAGCCCTTTGTCGAGGATGACGGAGTCCCGGTTGTTGATCACCAGCGCCGGAGCCTTCGGGCCGGCTCCTGCGGTGGCCGCCCCCTCGGCCGAGGCCGCAACCGACGGGCCGGCGATCGCCACGGGCGGCGCTGTCGAGCTGGCAGCAACGACGGGCCCGGCGATGGGCGGAGCAGCAGGCGGTGGAGTCCTCTCGGCGGCGCCACCAGGTCGCACGGCCGGGGCATCAGTAGCCCCGCCCTGAGGTAGCCTGGGCGGGGAAATGACAGCAACCGGGCCGGGCACGGTCGCCGCCACGACCTCCCGGCTCGTCTCCGTGCGAGCCCTCTTCGCTGCGGGCTCGTCCACCTCCACGACATCCCGCTGGGCTGCCCCCTCCAAGAGATTCTCCAGTGAAAATTTCATCCCTGCAAAACAAAAGAAATAGGAAGTCAGCCGGCTCGGTTATGAAGAGAAGAGGGGGCAGAGGTCAAAGTGGGGCCAAATCTCACCGGTCTCACGGATGGACTGATACCGGCCTCAAAAAGATTCTGCTCAGAGAGCAGAACCTCGAGCGCCGGGACCACGTCGCTCAGGAGCAGGGTATAGGACTCCTGGTCCGCCGACTCGACCCGGGAATTTCGGTTCGGGGTCCGGTCCGGTTCACTCCAGGCCCAGTCGACGTCGTCGACCGAGGCAAAAAAAAATCGGCTCTTCCACCCCTTGACCGAGGAAGGGAGGTCGAACCGGAGACACCTGGGCCGGGGCGAAATGTACCACCAGCCGTCATCGGTGGAGCACTTCTTCAGGGTGAACAAGGCCCTGAAGAGAGAAAAACGGGCAACGAACCCGTGGAAGTGACAGAAAACGATAAAGGAGAAGATGACCCGGATGGCATTAGGAGCCAGCTGGGCCGGGACAAGCCGGAAATGGCTGAGGAAGGAAAGAAAGAAAGGATGCAGAGGAAACCGAAGACCCCGAGGAGGAAGTCTTCGTAGAAGGCTATGCGGCCGGGGCCACTCATGGTGACGCGCTCCCCGGACCGCGGGACAAACAGGCGAATTGATCCCGGAATGCCGTAGGCATCCCGGAGCAGGGAAAGATCGCCTTCGGTCATGGTAGAAGCATGACCGGAGGGACCGGCGGGAAAAGACGGCAGAGCAGGAAGAGAAGGCGGAGCAGGAAGAGAAGGCAGAGTAGGAAGAGAACGGAGGGGCACGGCAGGTGCAACCGGGGGGACCGGATCCCCCTGGGGATGCCAATGGTGACACCCCCGGGTTGTAGACGCCGGCGGACCTCCTCCGGGATTGTCTCCTCATCTGAGGAGGAAGAAGATGGAGTCCTCGACCGGGATGGACCGGCCTCGTCCGGGTTGGAAGAGACATGGCGACGACGTGCCATAGAAAGGGAAAGGACGAAAAAAAAATCAGAAAAGAAACGAGAAAGAACGAGGGGGGCCAGAGGAGAAGAAGGAGGCACTCACCGAAAATACACCAGACGAGCGCGAGCAACAGGAGTTGTTAGCCTGCAGCAAACCGCCCACGAAGCAAGGGAAAAGGCCTCGTTCTGGAAAGTCCCCTCCTTTTCAAACTCAGCCGACAGCGACCGTACCCGTCATTCCGTCTCAGGCCACTGGATGATCGCCATGTGGGCGCACGCCCGACACCGATGCCTCGTTAGCAGAGTAACGGCCTCTGCCTCGAAGCGACGCATTAATTACGAGCAAGTGGGCGACGCGTGACGGCTCCCCATAGGTCTTCAGCCGCCTCGAGCCACGGCGACCAGGATCGTGGCAATTATGATGCAAGATCTTCGCCTCTCCACGTCATGTCCGCATTTAATCCCGACGTTCCGTTCTACGACGCCCCGACGGAACGGCGGGCTGGGGGGCAACTGTTACAGCCGTGACAGTGACGTGGCCAGGCTCAGGTACCACCGAATACGAGCGAGCCACATGTATGTTTCCCCGGCCAAGTCAGCGCCACATCCTCAAAGCCAGGTTTGGCAAGACTACACCACCCGACGACTGCCTGAGGCAAACCGCCCTCGTCGAGGTCGAGCTCGGCTCGGAATTCCTCTACCACCTCATTGGCGCCCGGGCCCGGAGGGGTCCGCCTAAGTGAGGTCGACCGAGGTCGGGCGACCTCCTGCCACCTCGCCAGGTGTCCACCCAGGAGGGGTCCACCTAAGCCGAGGTCGGCTGATCCTTCGCCCTTCACCAGGTGGCCACCCGGAGACGGGCCCACCTCGGTCGAAGCCAGGCGACCTCCTGCCACCTCGCCATGTGTCCACCCAGGAGGGGTCCACCTAAGCCGAGGTCGGCTGATCCTTCGCCCCTCGCCAGGTGGCCACCCGGAGACGGGCCCACCTCGGCCGAAGCCAGGCGACCTCCTGCCACCTCGCCAGGTGTCCACCCAGGAGGGGTCCACCTAAGCCGAGGTCGGCTGATCCTTCGCCCTTCGCCAGGTGGCCACCCGAAGACGGGCCCACCTCGGCCGAAGCCAGGCGACCTCCTGCCACCTCGCCAGGTGTCCACCCAGGAGGGGTCCACCTAAGCCGAGGTCGGCTGATCCTTCACCCTTCGCCAGGTGGCCACCCGGAGACGGGCCCACCTCGGCCGAAGCCAGGTGACCTCCTGCCACCTCGCCAGGTGTCCACCCAGGAGGGGTCCACCTAAGCCGAGGTCGGCTGATCCTTCGCCCTTCGCCAGGTGGCCACCCGGAGACGGGCCCACCTCGGCCGAAGCCAGGCGACCTCCTGCCACCTCGCCAGGTGTCCACCCAGGAGGGGTCCACCTAAGCCGAGGTCGGCTGATCCTTCGCCCTTCGCCAGGTGGCCACCCGGAGACGGGCCCACCTCGGCCGAAGCCAGGCGACCTCCTGCCACCTCGCCAGGTGTCCACCCAGGAGGGGTCCACCTAAACCGAGGTCGGCTGATCCTTCGCCCTTCGCCGGGTGGCCACCCGGAGACGGGCCCACCTCGGCCGAAGCCAGGCGACCTCCTGCCACCTCGCCAGGTGTCCACCCAGGAGGGGTCCACCTAAGTCGAGGTCGGCTGATCCTTCGCCCTTCGCCAGGTGGCCACCCGGAGACGGGCCCACCTCGGCCGAAGCCAGGCGACCTCCTGCCACCTCGCCAGGTGTCCACCCAGGAGGGGTCCACCTAAGCCGAGGTCGGATGGTCCTTCGTCCCTCGCCAGGTGGCCACCCGGAGACGGGCCCACCTCGGCCGAAGCCAGGCGACCTCCTGCCACCTCGCCAGGTGTCCACCCAGGAGGGGTCCACCTAAGCCGAGGTCGGCTGATTTTTTGCCCTTCGCCAGGTGGCCACCCGGAGACGGGCCCACCTCGGCCGAAGCCAGGCGACCTCCTGCCACCTCGCCAGGTGTCCACCCAGGAGGGGTCCACCTAAGCCGAGGTCGGCTGATCCTTCGCCCCTCGCCAGTTGGCCCTCGGAGACGGGCCCAACTCAGTCGAGGTCAGACCGCTCGTACGAAGAGGGCCCTGGGGAGAGAGACGGGCCCCGAGGCCATCCCTCGGGCCGTACGAATCCCAGACGGTGTCCCGTACGGAGGGCGGCGGCACGCGGAACATCACTAGCATCGGCCCGACAGGTCCCGCAGCCGAGAGGCGCAATCCTGACGACACAGGCCCCATAGATAGATGGCGCCCATGCTTGGGGAAGAGGGCGCTCTCACTGGGCCCGAGGCCTGACCGGCCTCCCTGTCAGCGCCGCCCTCCCCTCTTTCTCTTCTGTCTTTGCCTTTTTCCTGCTGGGCCCGGCGGACGAGGTCGGAAAGCCGCCTGGCCCCCTTCATCGAAAAGGGAAAAGAGAAGAGGATGGGGGAAGGGAGTTTCCGAGGAGGAAAAAGATAAACGCACGACGGGAGGAGATAAAGAAGGCAAAATCTGGGGACGACGAGGTAAGCCAACCAGCCTGGGGACAAGGAGGAAGCACCGGCTAAAGGCCTCGCTCAGAGAGAGAAACCAGAGATCCCGAGAGGGGAACACTGGGTGTGAGCTCGGCGAGGAGGCCCAGCCGAGATTCTGGTTCCCAGGGCGCTTTCTTCACCAGTTAACTCTCTAAGTCTGGAACCCTTTAGAGGGTCCGGCTGGAGAGTCTGTTCCTTCTCGTCGTCTACTGACTTGACCGTCGGAGCTCCCTCGCCGGGATCCCCGGCCAGGGTCCTCTAACCCCTTTGTTGCAGGTTCTCCGCGAGAAGGGAGGCTCCCTCGCCAGGCGATCAGGAAGGATCGGCTGATCCGAGGCACGGGCGCGACGGCGAGAGCGGCAACAATTTTAAACATTTCAAAAGAATGTACAAGCAAATTAATTTTAGTATTCTTCACTTGAAGAGTACCCTCATGACTAACCTCAAGTGTTTCCTATATTTCCTTCACTGTTTCACATGTGGAGATCCTATTGAACTCATTAGGGTCCAATGCGCAATAAAGCAAGTTTATTGCTTTAGCATTAAGCTCAGCTTAATGTCGTTTTCATCCTAATTCTCTTCGAGTTTTGGAATGGAAATGCCATTAACCAATATTGAAGGAATATGTGGACCATTAACAATCATTTTCCAAAGATAATAATCTATAGATTGAATATAAATACGCATGCGTGTTTTCCAATATGTGTAATTAGTGCCATCGAGAAATGGTGATGTAACACTAATACCTACAAGGGTTGCCATGATCTTTTACTCAAAATCGTTAGATTTTCAAACAGAGTACCAGGATCTGATACCAATTGTTGTCCAGTGATGATGCAACCCAGGAGGGGGGGTGAATTGGGTCTCTAAAAATTACTTGATGGAATGCAAGAGTGTGTGATCTAATCCAATAATTAAATCAAGTATTATGAATGCAAATGAAGTGCTCTTAAATAAATGTGCAGCGGAAATATAAAGCAATAAAAGTAAGAGCAAATGGAAGAGACAAGCAATCACAAACACAAAGAAGTATAGTAGTTTGGTGCACTCCAAGGCACCTACATCTACTCCCCAAGATCCACTTGGAAATTCACAATAATCTTAATCGATTATAGCCGATTAGTTTTTTGGGCTCACTAATCAAAACCCATTTTATTTTCACAAGGCCAATAAGTCAAAACCTCACTTGGTTTTATGGGCTAACCAATAACCTAAATGGTTTTAAGGCTCACCACCAACTTTCCTTGGTTTTCTGGGCTAACCAAGAACCTAATTGGTTTTCAAAGGCTCACAAATAACCTCCCTTGATTTTGCGGGCTAACTAAGAACCTAATTGGTTTTCAAAGGCTCACCAATAACCTCCTTTGGTTTTGCAATAGGCTAACCAAAAATCTTTACAACAAATAAGTTTGAAATAAAGAAAACAATAAAGCTTTCTAAAATAAAGCAAATATCTCTTTGAAGCTCTTGGATGATGTTGAAGAAGCTTGTCTTCAATTTGTTGAAGCCTTTGAATGAAGCTTGATGTTGTGGACGTGGAAGCTCTCTTTGAAGTTGGATGCTTGAAAGCTCAACTCTCTCAAAATATGATCCTTAAAGTGTATGGAACTTTTCTCTCAAAGGATTACCTCTCCATTTGATTTTTGTTGATTATATAGCTCTCCAAACCTTAAATGACCATTAGATACCGTTGGAGAGGAAAAACTAGCCGTTACAAATATTTTGGAAAAGTTCTGTTCTTCAAAAAACTAGCCGTTGCAGAACTGTCGTCCGTTCAAGTATCGACACTTCAGGTCATGTGTTGACACTTAGGGTCGACACTTGGAACAGTGAGTCGACACTTGAACAAAAATATCTTCTGAAGTCTTCTGTTCTGCACTGGTGAGCGATACTTCATCTGATGAGTCGACACTTTGAGTCGACACTTATCATCCATGTGTCGACACTTCAAGCAAGTATTTAACTTCAGCAAGTTCTGTAACCCAAAAATCTCAGACAATGAGCTGATCCATGTATCGACACTTTGAGTCGACACAACACATCCATGTGTTGACACCTCAGCCATACCAACTAAAACTTTATCTGCATGCCAGTATGTGTTGACACTTCACTGTCATGTGTCGATACTTGGTATCATGTGTCGACACTTTGAGTCGACACCTTGAGTCGATACCTTGAGTCATGTGTCGACACTTTGAGTCATGTGTCGGCACCTTGAGTTGACACATCACTGAGATTTTCTTCAAAACTTTTGAACTTGTGCTGAATCAAGTTTGTATTGAACTCATATGTCCATTCAAGCAATCTTCAACTATCGAAGTCTTCTTTGAGTAGATTTTTCATCTAAATTTGGACTTCTTCAATTGAATGACAATCTTTGCAATCTTTCAACATTTAATGAGTACCTGAAACTGATAAACACTTTTAACATGCATTAGTACTCATATATACTTAAATATTTTGTCAATCATCAAAATCAAGACCAAAGTCAACAGATTATTTTTCTACGAGCTCACAATCCAAAATCCATTACAAAGTTAGTTTTTCCAGGCTCACTAATAACTCAGCTTGATTTTCAAGGCTAACCAACAACCTAAAACCAACTTACAAGCTACAGCCACCTACTGTACTTGTAACAACTCAAAAATATTTTTTTTTAAAAAAAATAATACTAAAACAAATCCAAAGTTGTTAAATGGTTGCAGTTGAAGCTCTTACTGAGGCCTTCTTGAATGCTTCTTTAATGCTCTTCAAGGCTCTCTTAACTCTTCAAAGATTAACTCAAGAATGTAGTTGGAAGTTGTTGAAGAACTTGAGTTTTTGCTTAAAAGCTCTTAGAATATTCAAAACTCTCATTAAAGTTTCATAAAAGTTATTTTTTCTTGCCTTAAATCCTTCATTTATAGCTTTTTGAAGTGTTCCCAGGTGAATATGGTCATTAGAATTCCTTGGAAGTCAAAAACTAGCCGTTGGGAGCTTTAACTTCAAAAAATTTGAATCTGGAACTAGCCATTACTGTTGAAAATCTGGGATTTGAGTCAGCTCGCAGAACTTGAGTTGGCTCGAATTATTAGTAAAGAAATTCTGCAGTCTGTGAGAGTCGGCTCTTATCAAATTAGAGTCGACTCAGATTACTGAAATCTCAGAACCAATTTTCTATCACTCTGTGAGAGTCGGCTCGGATCTTCCTTGAGTCAGCTCAAATATTTTGTATTAGAAAAGTTCTATACCATGCCAAGAAATGTATCAGCTTTAATATTGGAGTCGACTCAAGTGAATCTTCTCCAAATGCTTCCAAATAGCTTCAAACTTCTTCCAAACATCTTTCAAACTACTTTTAAACCTATTCTAAAGTATTTATACTTAAAATTACATAAATTTGGTCCTTTTTCATGAATATACAATTGAATTTACTTAGGGCTTTCAAATACATAAATCTTTTCTTGAATACATTGATACATTCCAATGGTCTTGAGAAACATAGGATTGATGATTGTCCATTCGAAATATCCTACAAAAATTTCTTAAATATTTGAAAAGTATCAGTATCGAATGCATGCTTTAATATTTTGTAATTATCAAAATCATTCCAGGAATCAATAAAAGGTTTGCTTTAACTATAATTAAAAAAACTATTTAACAATCATCAACATCTTGGAAAAATAAAATGCATAATACTAACATATAGTAAACATGTACATTAATACAGAACTAGATTGTATTGTATCATCATATATTAAAGTAATAAAATACAAAACATGGATAACAACAATCCAACTACAACAACCAATAATACAGGTTAATATATTAAAAAAAAATTACATCTTGAATTCGTCAGGAAACCATTCTCAGGATCAATGAAGCATGATGGCCCTTATATAGATTTAATATAATTCCAGTAACATGGAGCAATGAAATCTGGAGTCTATTGTCCATGATGTAACAAAATCCAATCTTGACAGATTAAACGATGTTCAATGTTAAAAACATAGCATAAAAAAATTAATAATTATTAATATACAATAAAATTTGTTATGCATAAAAAATGATTTTGGATGAAGTATATAATTATTTTTCGATGATAGTACTAATCTGCATTTCTAGTTATTCGACATGATCTTTTATCATGTCCTTCCTCTTAACAGATCGTGCACCTCTGTCTGTTACCGCTTTTTCTTTAATCCATATTGTTATAGTGGTGACGAATCCATTCAGCCCTGACACAGCATCATTCCTGCTAGCTGACATGGCCACGTGCTTCACACAGCATTTCCAAGTCTCCTATCAAAAGTAGATAATGGATCCGCTTATTCTAAGAAAGGGAAGACCCCTGCAACGGCAAGGTCGATACCTTGGCCACCCCACTTAGGCTATGCATGGGCCCGGCTTTAAGGCAGCTCAGCCCGTGCAACTCAGCTTGGCAAATTCCATGGCCAAGCTCAATGCCTTCGTTAGGCCCGTCCACCCACAAGTGCATCCCAGCAGGTCCGGTTCCGGCCGTCTCAGACTGTCAAACCCGGTGGCGCACTCCGGCTCCGTTCGCCCATAACAGATCAGCTCCGACACCTCGGGGGATGGCACGCCCGCGATATGCCCATAGCACGCCCGCAGCAGACCAGCCCCGGCACCTCGGGGGATAGCACGCCCACGGCATGCCAGCGGTACGCCCGCGGCACGCCCATGGCACGCCTTCGCGCACCCCGGCCCGTCTCCGGCACGCCCGAGCCAGCTCGGTTTGCCAGGGGCAGCTGGAGCCCCGCTCTGGTTCAGTGCACCAGACCCTCTCCAGTGCACCAGACCCTCTCCAGTGCACGGCCCCGGTCGGCTCCGCCAATGCCCTTATCCGGCTCCGTCCTCTCCGGCTCCGACCGGGAATGGCGCACTCCGGCTCCAGCCTAGCTCGGCAACCCGGACATGCCCGCGCGTCCACGGAAGCAACACGCAGTCCGGCCGCTGGGGAGCAGCGCGGCTTCGCCTAGCACAGTCCTGGCTCCTCCCACCTCGGCACGCCGACTCCACGAGCCCCAGCCCGGCTCTGCTCCGCATGGCCCGCGTGTCGCCAGGAGGCAGCCATGCCTGGCTCCGACCACTTCAGCCGTTCCTAGCTCTGCCCGCGTCGGCCATGTCCGCTGTGGCAGCAAGGAGTCCAGCCCCAAGATGGAGCTCTCCGGCTCCGCCCACTCCGATCCGGCCACACCTATAGAGGTTTGGTGCGGGTCAGGTCTGGCACCTCCAGTGCCCTGGTCGGTCTAGCGCGCCCGCAGGGTCCGGAAGCACGCTCGCCTCTGCCCTGCGTTCGCCCACGGCACGCCCGTGCCTTAGCCCAGCGTAGTCTTGGCTCCGCCCACGACCCAGGTCCGGCCCCGCATGCCTCGGTCCGATGCGACCTGGGGTCCTGCACCGGTTCGTCTACGCCCGTCGGGGTCCAAAGGCAAGCCCGCATGGCCGCATCCATCATGCATCTCTGCCGCAGGGGTCTGGAGGCACGCCCGCATCGGTCCGTTCGCTGGGGATCAGCGCGCCTCCGCGGTCCAGCACGCCCGTGCACGCGTGGGTTCACAACACATGGGTTCGCACCATGCACCTTGGTTCATATGCATGGAGCTTCTACGGGCCTCGTCTTGATCAGCATGCATGAAAAGCCTCTATGGGCCTTCTCTCGGTTGCATGTCTGCATGGCAACCTGGCACGTAAAGTCTAGTGCATCGACTATGCCCCAAGACGACTCCGCCCACGGCTCGCTTTCGCCCACTTCAGGCACACTCTCCTCAGCCCGTATGCTGCACAGGAGCAGCACCCAGGCCAGTTCGGCACTTCAGCGCCTCATCCCGACTCAATCGCTGGGAGCATCGCACTGTTCAGTCCCATCCACATGGGCCCGGCATGCTTCTCAAGGAGCCCAATCCACGTGGATCCTGTAGCACGCCACCTGTAAAGGAGGACTATATTAAAGCCTTCCAGGGCACTATTTATACTAATTAGGAAAGAGTGCCCCGCCCAAGGCACTGCATCCTCTCATCAACTTTCTGAACCATCCAGAAGAAGAAGGTTCACCAACCCACCATAGCCTCACAAGCCTATCCTAGCCTCACAGGCCTACGTCAAGGAGAGCACGCCTCCCCAAATGACAGGAGCAATCTCATGACAAGTAAGAGGGACCTCTAGCCAAGGTAAGAAAACCAACCACACGCTCATTGATGGGCCCTCGGGCCATTATTTTTCCTATATAGCTTCGGTTGTTCTCCCAACTGACTTGAGCATCGGAGTGTCCCCGCCGGTACCCCGGTCGGGACTTTTTGCAGGTCTCCATTCATGAGGAGAGACAGAGGAGAAGGACTCCTCCCCACCGGTAGGCCAACAGGACGACTAGCACAGTTCCAAGCCCCTCTCACTCTTATAGCAACCCCTCCGAACACGGTGTCTCCACCAAGTCCCGTAGAGAAGGGCCTGTTCCCCTTGATTGCCTCCGATTGATGAACCCGGTGATGCTGGTGGGAAGTCCACTCACCTGGATCACGTAAGAGCTGTAGGCCATGGCAATCTAGATGGCAACAGATTGGCGCACCAGGAAGGGGGTTAGATCAATGCTCCTCAACAGGGTGGGACAACAGTTTCCACCTTTGTCCTTGATCCCTGAGGGGCAGACCGGGGGCACAGGGGTGGGGGCACGAGAGCTCCCCTCTCTCGGGACTCCAAGGAGTGGCCTCGAGAGAAGATCCCGACCTATGAATGTGCATTATCACCCTCGAAGGGGCAGCAGGCAGCAAGCCAAAGATGGAGCCACCGCTGGGCGGTGCCACCTTCCGGAGTCCTATTCAACAAGAAAACAAGAAAACAAGAAAACAAGAAAAGAGGAAAATAAGAGAGGAAGAGATTCATGCTCGTGGCCTTTTCAAACACCAGGCACTTCTCATGCAACGAAGTTCCATCTCTCCCATGCAACAGGGCCTTATGCTCCCATGCAATGAGGTCCTCTCCTCCTGTGCAACGGAGCCTCATCCTCCCATGAAACGGAGCCTCATCCTTCCATGCAACGGAGTTCCATCTCTCCCATGCAACAAGGCCTTATGCTCCTATGCAACGAGGTCCTTTCCTCCCATGCAACGGAGTTCCATCTCTCCCATGCAACGGAGTTCCATCTCTTCCATGCAACAGGGCCTTATGCTCCCATGCAACGATGTCCTCTCCTCCCATGCAACGGAGCCTCATCCTCCTGTGCAACAAGGCCTCATCCTCCCATGCAACAGAGTCTCACACTCTCATGCAACGGGGTCTTACCTCTTCCATGCTACAGGTTTCACCTTTCCCATGCAACGGAGCCTCATGCTCCCACACGGCCTCATCCTCCCATTCAACAGGGCCTCATCCTCCCATGCAACAGAGTCTCATCCTCCCATGCAACGGAGCCTCATGCTCCCACGTGGCCTTATGCTCCCATGCAACAGGGCCTTGTTCCCCCATGCAACCGAGTTCTATTCTTCCATGTAGCGGAGTCCCATTCTCTCCTAAGAGGGTGATCAGCGAATTTAATTCTGGCCTTCTCAAGGAAGAAATATATTCTTATTTCATTCAGACAACCAAAGCTCAACAGGTAACTCCTTCCCCCACAATATTTGCAATGTGAAAAACTGTGTTTCAGTTTTACAAGAAAAGCTTATGTACTACCATCAAAGGCAAGCACCACAGTCCACCAGAGCCTGCCACTGCCCGCAAGACTTCTTGACAAGCACCAAAGTCGGGAGCCCCAGCACCCTGCATTCAAGCCGGGAAACTTTCGTAGCCCCACACTCAAGCCCGGAAACTTCTGAAGCTTGGCACTCTAAGCCCGGAAACTCCTGAAGCCTAGCACCTCAAGCCCGGAAACTCCTGAAGCCCGGCACTTCAAGCCCGGAAACTCATAAAGCCCGGCACTCCAAGCCCGAAAACTCCTGAAGCCCGGCACTCCAAGCCCGGAAACTCCTGAAGCCCGGCACTCTCAAGCCGGAAAACTTTCGAAGCCCCGTACTCAAGCTGGGGGTCTCAACGCCCCGCACCAAAGTTAAGAAGCTTTCGAAGCTCTGCATTCAAGCTAAGAGTCAGTCAAGCTTCTCATTGAGGCCAAGCTCCTCACTGAAATCAAGCCTCTCAATGAAGCAGAGCTGAAGCCAAGCTCCCTAATGAAGCCGAGCTCCTCACCGAAGTCAAGCTCTTTGACAAGATCGAGCTCCCTGTTGAGGTCAAACTTCCATTAGAAATGAAGAAGACTGACCCCCACCATGGCTAGGGAAGGCAATGAACAGAGTACGATTTCCAAAAAGAGGAAGCAGTGAAGGCCCGTCACCCCACGCACACCATGCGAGACTGTGGGGTGGGATTTTGTCCTCCGCTCCATGCAAACATGATGCAAATGGTGATCCTGTTCCTCTATACAACGTGGGCGTTGGATGGTACAAAACTAATAAATGCATGCACTGACCTGCTACCCTCCTGAGGATTTCTGCAACACCATCATCACCAACCTTGTCAAACATCCTCGGCCACCGGAATGCACGGGGCCGACCACTGTGGAAGCTTGTGATGGCTGCATCTCCACCAACTGGGGTTTATGATAGCCGCACATATTCCTCGAGCTCCCTTGCCAGCTCCGGCTCCCTCAAGGTTGAGATGCCCAGGCCGAGATCGAGCTCCTGCTCTTCCAACTCCCTTGCCAGCTTCGGCTCCCTCAAGGTCGAGATGCCCTGGCCGAGGTCGAGCTCCTGCTTTTCTAGCTCCCTCGCCAGCTTTGGCTCCCTCAAGGTCGAGACGCCTTGGCCGAGGTCGAGCTCCTGCTCTTCTATCTCCCTCATCAGCTCTAGCTCCCTCAAGGTCGAGACGCCCTGGACGAGGTCGAGCTCCTGCTCTTCTAGCTCCCTCGCCAGCTCCGGCCCCCTCAAGGTCGAGATGCCCTGGCCGAGGTCGAGCTCCTGCTCTTCCAGCTCCCTCACCAGCTCCGGCTCCCTCAAAGTCGAGATGCCCTGGCCGAGGTCGAGCTCCTGCTCTTCCAGCTCCATCACCGGGCAGCTCCATCCTCGACCCTTCTGGCAGCTTCTATGCCCTCGCCAAGGGCCCTGAGGGGCGCTGTAAGCCTGGCCGTGTCAACCATGTGCCCGATCATGTATGCGTGCACCCAAGCTATGCTCCTCACTAACTTCATCCTCCTCGGCACCACCTCCTATCCGATCAATGAGGAGTCAGACTGAAGCACTAGCACCATCACCATGCAACACCAACTAACCTTCGATTGAAGTACCTACAGGCAAGTGAGTTTCAGGAGCATTACCTTTTGCTTTGATTTGCAGGCCATTCCTTGTTCATGAAGAGGACAGCCGTGACACGATGCCTTCATTTAGGCTCTTAAAGATCAACGACTAAAACTCCGGCAAGTTCAGTTCCATCCAGTGACTGACTTCTTGCAACCAGTATAAGACCTGCCATGACATGGAACCGAGTGGATAAAGCTACTCCCTTCATCCAAAATGATGAGAAATAATGCTTTGGACTCAGGAAGTGGGGGCATCTATTATAGTGGTGACGAATCCACTCCGCCATGACATAGCATCATTCCTGCTAGCTGACGTGGCCACGTGCTTCGTACAGCATCCCCAAGTCTCCCATCAAAAGAAGATGGTGGATCCGCTTATTCTAAGAGAGGGGTGACCCCTGCAACGGCCAGGTCGACACCTCGTCCAAGTCGGCACTTCGGCCACCCCACTTCGGCTATGCATGGGCCCAGCTAAGGCAGCTCAGCCCGTGCACCTCGGCCCGTCAAATTCCATGACCAGGCTCAACACCTGTGTTGAGCCCATCCGCCTACAAGCGCATCCCAGCAAGTCCAGTTCCTGCCATCTCAGACCGTCAAACCCAGGCGCACTTCAGCTCCGCCCGCCCATAATAGACCAACCCCGGCACCTCGGGGGATGGCACACCCGTAGCATGCCCACGGCACGCCCGCAACAGACAAGCCCCAGCACCTCGGGGGATGGCACACCTGCAGCACCCCCATGGCACGCCTTCGCGCACCCCGGCCCATATCCGGCTTCGGCACGCCTGTGCAAGCTCAACGCGCTAGGGGGCAACGTGGAGCCCCGCTCCGGTTCGGTGCACTAGACCATCTTCAGCGCACAGCCCTGGTCAGCTCTGCCAGTGCCCTTGTCCGGCTCCGACCAGGAATGGCGCACTCCGGCTCAAGCCCAGCTCAGCACCCCGGACACGCCCGCATGTCCATGGAAGCAGCACGCAGTCCGGCCGCTAGGGAGTAATGCGGCTTCCCCACTAGGCCCACCTCGGCACGCCGGCTCCGCGAGCCCCTGCCCGACTCTGCTCCACACGGCCCGCGCGTCGCCAGGAGGCAGCCACGCCTGGCTTCGACCACTTCAGCCGCACCTGGCTCCGCCCGTGTCGGCCATGTCCACTGCAGCAGCAAGGAGTCTAGCCCCAAGATGGAGCTCTCCAGCTCTGCCCACTCCGATCCGACCATGCCCATAGAGGTGTGGCACAGGTCAGGTTCGGCACCTCCAATGCCCCAATTAGTCCGGCACGCCCATAGGGGTCCGGAAGCACTCTCGCCTCTGCCCTACGTTCGCCCGTGGCATGCTCGTGCCTCAGCCCGGCGTAGTCTTGGCTCCACCCGTGACCCAAGTCCGGCCCCTCATGCCTCGATCCGACGTGACTTGGGGTCTTGCACCGGTCCATCTCCTCCCGTAGGGGTCCAGAGGCATGCTCGCATAGCCGCATCCATCATGCATCTCCGCCCGCAGGGGTCCGGAGTGGTGGGGGCACCATATCAAACATAGATTACTGGGTCATATTTGGTTTACCTAGCCATGTGTCAAAAAAAATTGTAATTAATTAGAATTGGGTCCTGTAATAAGTTGAGGTTAGTTGATTTGTCTCAACCCTCAACCTAGTCCAGTACATTGAGTCCTGTATACCAGTATAAGTCCAGTGTGAGTTCACTTCTTGTACAAGAGAGGAGGCTACGCTATTTCAGAGTCCCACCAGACCTCATTCTGAAGCCATAAGTAGTTACACCAGCTTAGGGAAGCTCAATTGACACCGAGGTGCCTTGATTGTGCACTGATTTTTCCCGGGTGCCATTTCAAATGCCAAATTCCCTCCAAATGCTTCCAGAATATTCCATATTCTAGGAGCCCATGTTTTCCAGGTTATTCCAGTACTCCAGGCCTTAAAATCAAGCCCAGGCACCAAGCCCAAGTCCTTAAGAAGCAAGATTCTAGCCAGATTCCCTGGAATATGCCATCCCATGCGCCCAACCCTTGGAAGCCCACCTGGACCCCTCAAATTTTCATCCAAGCCCATGAAGGAGGCATCCTTGCTGCTGCCCTAAGGTCCTAAAATGATTTGAGGAGTTTGACCAAGTCCAAGCCAAGTGGGGAGAGGAAAGAAGAGAAGACTAGGTCAAAATTCTAACCTAGTTGGGATTCCTAGTCCTTTTAAACTTTGTAATTCTAACATAGCTAGGAATGGACTTGTATTCCAATTGGGAAGAGGACTTGTAACTCAAGTGTAACCATGGTTAGTGAGGGCATGGGAACTCTATAAATATCCCACCCCTCCCCCTCTTGTAAGCATCCTTTTCTTATGAATAAACCTTGTTGAGATTTTGCTAAATTGTCTTGAGTTTGAGTTTTGGTTCTCTCTTTGAGTGCTCTCCTTGTGTTCCTGGATTAATACCCTGCTGCCCTAGCACCCTTCTGCATCCCTGGAGATCAGACACACCCAAGAATTGGAAGCCCTAGCTGCCGTCCAAGCCCAGGAGCTTCTTCTTTCCTGGCTGACATCTTCTAACCCTAATCCCAAATCCTTTCAATTCATAATTCTTTTTCTTAATTTTTAATTGCTATTTTGATTAACCCTGATGCTGCAGGATCCCCGAGGTGCTTCCCCTCCCCTGAGGAGGCCTTCTTTGTTGCCCGGACCGCCCAGATTCACCATCAGATTCAAGGAAAATAAGATTTCTTCTTCTAGGCTCCGATCAGAGTTATGAGTGATCTCTTCTGCTATTGAATTTCAATCTCTGACTGGTAAGAAACCTTTCCAACTCCTATTTTCTGATTTGATAAAGATAAACTATCCTAAACCGGGAGTTTTTCAACTCTCGAGTCATGGTTATTTCATTAGTTTGTATGATTCAGCCTGCGATATAATGATTCTTAGAATTGCTGAATACCTGCTAATTCTTTATTTTGCTTTGAGAAATTAGCCAACAAACCTAAATCTAAAAATCACAAAAAATTTAGTTTACTGCTTTTACTGCATATTTAGCATTCTTAGAGTCATCCCGCATCACGAAGGCACGCCTGCACCGGTCCGTCCGCTAGGGAACAGCGTGCCTTCGCGGTCCAGCATGCCCATGCATGCATGGGTTCGCAACGTGTGGGTTCGCACCACATACCTCGATCCACATGCATGGAGTCTCTACTAGCCTCGCCTCGATCAGCATTCATGGGAAGCCTCTACGGGCCTTCCCTTGGTCTACGTGTCTGCATGGCAACCTGGCACGTAAAGTCTAGTGCATCAACTATGCTCCAAGATGACTCCGCCCACGGCTCGCTTTCGCCCACTTTGGGCACACTCTCCTTAGCCCGTATGCTGCACAGGAGCAGTGCCCAGGCCAGTTCGGCACTTCAGCACCTCATCCCGACTCGATCATTGGGAGCATCATACAGTTCAATCCCATCCACATAAGTCTGCCATGCTTCCCAAGGAGCTCCATCCACATGGATCCTGTAGCACGCCACCTGCAAAGGAGGACTACATTAAAGCCTTCCAGGCCACTATTTACACTAATCAGGAAAGAGTGCCCCACTTGAGGCACTGCACCCTCTCATCAACTTTTTGAAGCATCCAGAAGAAGAAGGTTCACCAACCCACCATAGCCTCACAGGCCTATCCTAGCCTAACAGGCCTACATCAAGGAGAGCACGCCTCCCTAAATGATAGGAGCAATCTCATGACAGGTAAGAGGGACCTCTGGCCAAGGTAAGAAAACCAACCACACGCTCATTGACAGGCCCCCGGGCCATTATTTTTCTTACATAGCTCCGACTATTCTCCCAACTGGCTTAAGCGTCGAAGTCTCCCCGTCGGTAACCCCGGTCGGGACTTTTTGCAGGTCTCCATTCATGAGGAGCAAGAAGGCCCGTCTCCGACGGGGGGTACCTCGACCGGGGGAACTATACTAGTAACCGTTTGGTGGAAATCATAGTGTCCAGCTGGTTGAGCCCCGGACGACCAAGGATTGCATTATAAGGTGAGGGGAGCTTGACAATGGTAAACGTTATCATGACGGTAGTCTGCCGAGGTGGGGATCCGGCAGTGACAGGGAGAGTGATCTCCCCTTCGACCCCCACTGAGTCCTCGGTAAAGCCCACAAGAGGGGTGTGCACCAACCTTAATTGATCATGAGACAGGTTCATTCGGGAGAAAGCATCATAAAAAAGCATGTCAGTAGAGCTCCCACTATCTACCATAATGCGATGCATAGGATGCTTTGCGACGGTCATCTCGACCACCACTTCATCATTGTTTACATTCTTGTTTTCATTCCCCTTCTCAAAGGGGGGTACATCCTCCGGGTCACCCGCCTCCCTGGTTCTCTTCGCAGCACGCTCGATCCCCCAAGAGATCATGCCCACCGGCTTCTCCGTCGGGCGATTATCAATCGCAGGGACCGGGGGAAGGGCTGCGAGCGGCTATCCCTCCGCCGGGGCTTCGTTCCTCACGAACTTCCTGAGGTAGCCTCTTTTAATCAGCTCCTCGATTTTTCGCTTCAGATTGCGGCACTCCTCCGTGTCATGGCCGTGCTCGTGGTGGAACTGGCAGTATTTTGACTTGTCGCGGATGCTCCTTGGATTATGAGGAGGAGGACGGCGAAGGTAGTGCTCACCCTCAATCTCCATGAGGATCTTCGTTCTGGAAGCAAGGAGAGGGGTGAAACTTCGCTCCGGGGTAGCGCCGCACTTCGGCTTCGGGCCTGGACGGGGGTCAGCAGGCGGCCCGGGCCTCCGGGTCCCGGGGACATCCCTCGGGGCCGGCTTCTTCGAGGACCTCCCGTCCAGCTCCCACCTGGTGCGATCAGCCTCCTCCGCTCGGATGTATTTGTGGACACGGAGGAGGAGCTCGGAGTACGTCCCGGGTGGCTTCTTATCTAGGGAATAGGTCAAGAGGGACGTCTTGAGCCCGTGCTTCAATGCCAGCATAGCAACATGCTCGTCCAGACTGTAGATTTCCAGGGCAGCGATCTTGAAGCGGGTAATGTAGTCCCGAAGCAGCTCCTGGTCTTACTGGCGGATGGAGAAGAGGTTGTCCACCTCTCTTGGCACCTTCCGGCAAGCGTCGAAGTGTGCCACGAACCTTCCTTCCAATTGATGGAAGGAGCAAATAGATTCGGGCTCGAGGCGGGTGAACCAGACTCAAGCAGCCTTCCGGAGGGTAGCGGGGAAGGCGACGCATAAAAGAGCGTTCATGGCCCCCTGGACCCTCATGAGAGCCTTGTAGCTCTCCAGATGGTCCAAGGGGTCGGTGGTCCCATCATAGGGATCCACTTGTGGCATGCGGAATCGACTCGGAATCGGCTCCTCTTGGATTTTTCGGGAGAAGGGAGGCCGGGCGTCATAGCCCGTCGGGTCCGACGAAGAGTTCTGCAGGTCGGCAAATCGACGGGCGAACTCTGCTGGCTTGCGCTCGTGCTCCTCCAGGCGCCTCTCGGCCTGGCGCCTGATGGCCTCGTCAGTGGAATCTTCCACCGAGGCTGCTGGTGAAGGGGGCACCGATCGGTCTCGACGGGGGGGCTTTATCCTGACACCACCTACTGCGGTGCACCGTCTCGGCATTGTTGGCCGGGGATCGACTCTCATGATCCGCCAAACCGGAGTAATTCCTCTTCGCGGGAGTTTGGTGGCTTCCGCGGGGGTTGGAGACTGCCCACGGTTGAGAGGGCCTGCCTTGGATGGAGCGCAGGCTTCCGCGGGGCCCCGTGGCCCAAGCCGCGAGGGTCCCTGGCTGGGGTTGAGTGGCCAGGGACCGCTGCTGGTGTTGTAGCTGCCGGACTGCTATGGTCAAGGTTTGCAGCTGTTGGATGACTGTTGCGAAAGGTCCGTCCATCGGGAACGGTTGCGGGGGAAGAGGAGGTGGACCAGGAAGCTCCCTCTCCGGGCTACGCGGCTCCTGAGGGGAAGGGACTTCCCCTACTCGACTGGTGGACGCTTCGTGTCCGCGTGTCACCACCATGGTCGGAGCACGCTGTGGCCCGTGGAGAGCTAGCTCGCACTAGGGTTGCTGTCCTGCCCCCCTTCCTGGCCCGCCAATCTGTTGCCGATCTCACCGCCGTAGCCTGTAGCTTCAAAGTTGGTACCGGTCTCGGACCGTCTCACCTCGAGGTCTCCGAGCTTCCGGTCCTGCAAAACAAGGTCAGAAACCCTGGTCAGGGGTCCCGGCAAGGGAGCTCCGACGGTCAAGTTAGAGAACGGCGAGATGGAACAGAATCCCTAAGGTGGGTCCCCGAAGGAGCCCTAAGCTTAAAGAAGATCTTAACAAAAGAGGTCTTGGGAAGAGTGGAAATTGGGCCGAGCTCCTTCACCGAGCTCACGCCGATGGACTCCTCTCGGGTCCTTGAGTCCTTCCCTCGATGCCTTCTTTTTTCCCAGTCTTTTTTTCACTTACCTGGATATCTGCTCTTCCCATCCTTTTATCCCATCGCATTACCTCCGGTTTCCGCCCCCGGGAGGCTCCCTCTCAGCCTTCACTTTTTCCTCTCTCTCTCTCTCTTTTTCTTTCTCCTTTGGGTCCGGGAACCCGGTGGCCTCCTTGTCTTGCTTGCTGAGCCCAGCGAGAAAAAGGGGAGAGGGAAGATATTGGCTAGGCCTTGGGCCGAGCGCAAGTGCTCTCCTTCCCAGGCATTAACGATGTTCGTTGCTGGCTCCTGCCTGCCAGGACTCCGCTTCTCGATTGCGGAACCCATCGGGTCGATGTAAACGAGGTTTCGCGCATCACTGCGGACCGTACAGGTGCTCCTCGCGAGGCACGGCGCGCGCTGCCCGAGTGGCGATTTTGAAACTCACGCCCCCACTTCCCGGAAGCCTCACTACGCAGGGCCGGCTTCGGCCGAGGTGGACCCCTCACGGGCGGACACCTGGCGGAGCGGCAAAGAAATGCTCGACTTCAGCCGAGATGGACTCGTCTCTGGGCACCATCTGGCGAAGGAGCAGGAGGGCCCGGCTCGACCTCGACCGAGGTGGACCCGTCTCCGGGCGCCACTCGACGAGGGAGCGAGGGGGTCGCCGGCTTCGGTCGAGGTGGACCCCTCCTGGGCGGACACCTGGTAGAGCGACAGAGGAGCGCTCGACTTCGGCCGAGGTGGACCCATCTCCGGGCGCCATCTGGCGAAGGAGCAGGAGGGCCCGGCTTGACCTCGGCTGAGGTGGACCCGTCTCCGGGCGCCACTCGACGAGGGAGCGAGGGGGCCGCCAGCTTCGGCCGAGGTGGATCCCTCCTGGACGGACACCTAACGGAGCGGCAGAGAAGCGCTCGACTTCGACCGAGGTGGATCCATCTCCGGGCGCCATCTGGCGAAGGAGCAGGAGGGCCCGGCTCGATCTCAGCCAAGGTGGACCCATCTCCGGGCGCCACTCGACGAGGGAGCGAGGGGGCCGCTGGCTTCGGCCGAGGTGGACCCTTCCTTGGCAGACACCTGGCGGAGCGGCAGAGGAGTGCTCGACTTCGGCCGAGGTGGACCTGTCTCCGGGCGCCATCTGGCAAAGGTGCAGGAGGGCCCGGCTCGACCTCAGCCGAGGTGGACCCATCTCCGGGCGCCACTCGACGAGGGAGCGAGGGGGCCGTCGGCTTCGGCCGAGGTGGACCCCTCCTGGGCGGACACCTGGCGGAGTGGCAAAGGAGCGCTCAACTTTGGCAGAGGTGGACCCATCTCCGGGCGCCATCTGGCGAAGGAGCAGGAGGGCCCGGCTCGACCTCGGCCGAGGTGGACCTCGCCGAAAAAAATTCACGTGGTCGGACCACGTCCGGCGGGACCTGAGCCACGCCACGTCAGCGTAACGGTCATATCAATAATCGTTTCGTTTAATTACTTTAAACTTCCATTGATAGCCAGACTCTTTATTACTGCATTTCAAAATCCATAAATTTGGAGTTGACTCAACAACCTTGAATTCATTGTGTCTATCAATTGAATACTGCTTCACAATACTTTATAATTCAACATTGTCTGCAAAACGAAGTCCTTTGCATAACTCCTGACCACCTTCCTAGATGAAAAACGATTCTTAAAGGAAATAGTACATCGAGATATTAGCAGCTTTCCAATTGATCTGGATAAATATTGTTGAAGGAGCCTCAAATGCAGTATAGTTTGGTACAGTTGTGTCATGTGGAGTTTATGCAGCATGAGAAAGGCTAGCTTTTTGACCTTCATGATCAACATCATCTTTATCAAGAACATCATCTTGATTAAAAAGTTCATTATTTATATATATTGTATCACTAGCAGCTATATACAGTGAAGCATGCCTGATAACACTCTTTGGTGCATCACTTTCTATTGTACGAATGGAATCCTCGGTATATAAGGAAGCGATATTTACTTAAGGACTATTGTAAATGTTTGGACTATAACAGAAATAACCTATTTACTGATACTACTTGTTGCTAAATTTTGAACAATCTCTTCATATTCATTTGATTTATGAATAGGTCGAGCATCTTCAACGGGTTGTACATCTATATATAACTCCATACCTGATAGACATTGATATGTATTAATAGTAAAAAATATTATCTCTATGTCCTCATCATCGATGATCGAAACAGGTTCATACTTCACTAATATTGGCTACATAAGTTATGGATATCTATATGTAATCAATAATTTATACGTTGTCCTATCAATACGGAAGACACTATATAACTTGTTCTGTAGTTCTTCATGTATGATTCCGTATTTAATTATAATTGCCTTTCCTGATCCCCGATTGTATTCAATACCAAATTCTCCATTAACAATACAATCATTAATATAACATAACGCTGTGATAACTTTTCCCATTTTTCACTACAAAATAAATAAATAAATATTTGTTGAAAATCTTACAAAAATATAAAGTTAATGAAATTTACAAAAATATTAAACAAGCTGACATTAAAATAGAAAATCTATAAGTCTATAAATATGCTTTCTATATATAACTATTTATAGCATAATAAGCATACAACAAGAAGCTAAAAGATACATAATACAAAGTTAAAAATATGAAGTTAATAAACATAAATATGAATTTAAAAATAACGTACTTAAAACATGCATCATATCACCAATTAATAGGTAAGGGCCCTATGCTATTCAGAAATTATAATCAATTTTATAGATCAGTTGATAGTAATCAAATGATATGCAATTGGGATCGAAAAAAATTTTGGCAATATTTTTCTTAATTCTCCCTACACAAATATTTATGTGCAAGGAGAACTAAAAGAAAATGCTATCCATAATTCCTTACGAACCTAATTGCATATTATTTAATTACTGCCAACTGATCTATAAAATTGATTACAATTTTCAAACTATCTAAATTAAATAATCAATTGACCAATATATATAATTCTAGGTATCCGTATAAAATTATATAAATATACGGATACATAAAATATGCACATCAATCAATTAATGGTTCTACGGTTCTATACAATACAAAAATTTTTAAATAGAATTAATTGGTTAAAACTACAAATATTAAAAATTTATCCCAACCACTGCATCCACCCTCGGATCACGAATCTTTATCATAACCTAAAATTAACTTCATATAGCTTATTATAATTTTTAATATATTTATTTTATTACTTTAATAATAATCTTTTTTTAAAGAATACCAACTATTACTAATATTATTTAAATAATCACAACTATTACTCTTCATAAATATTATCCAATTTTTTTATACATTATCATATATTTTTTAAATTTAATATTTTTCACTAATTTTTATTATTCAATTAATTTTAGATCTATAATTCATTAATCTATAATTAATGTTTGATTTACAACTACACTAGTAATCATTAATTGATTAAAATATATTTCTTAAGATTTCTAGTATATTTTTCAAAAAAATATTTTTTTTATTACTTCAATAATACTCTTTTTTAAAGAATATCACCTATATTATTTAAAATTTATTAACATATATTTTCTTACCAATATAGCCAATAATTTTATTTCTCATAAAATATTTTTCTACATCTTCCCTTATGTTTTTTTAATATAATTATTTTTAATTTAACTAGGACTTATAATACAATTCGCATTGTAAAATTTTTTTTATTTCTAGCTGATTACCTTAGAGTTTTTCTGTTACTAATAATATTTAAATAATTGTAATCATTACTCTTCATAAATATTATCCAATATTTCTTATACATTATCATATAATTTTTAAGTTTAATATTTTCCACTATTTTTTGATAAATAATTTTAAATCTATAATTAATTAATCCATGGTTAATGTTTCATTTATAATTTGGTAATCCTTAATTGATTAATATATATTCTTTCAAATTTCTAGAATGTTTGTCAAATATATATATTTTTTTATTCATTCCATACCAATCTTTTTTTAAACAATATCACATATTTTTTATAATTTACTAATAATACTTTCTTAATAATATAGTCGAACATTTTAATTATTGCAAAAAAAATTTTGCAGCATCCCTTATATTTTTTAATTTAATTATTTTCAATTTAACTAGGTTTTATAATACGATTCATATTATAAAAAAAAATATTTCTAAGTGATTACCTTAGAATTTTCTTAATACTAATAATATTTAAATATTCACAACTATTACTCTTCATAAATATTATTTGATACTTTTTATATATTATCATATAATTTCCAAATTTGTATTTACTACTGATTTTTTTAACTACAATTAATTTTTCATCTATAAATATAAAATATATGATTACTGTTTAATTTATAAGTAATTTGTTAATCTATCATTAATTAATATGAATTTTAAAAAATGTATATTATATTTTTCAAAAAAAAATATATTATATTTTTCAAAAAAATTTATACTTCTTATTACTTTAATACTAATAATTTCTTAAAAGAATATCACCTATAATTTTTAAAAATATATTAACCTATATTTTTTTGACAAGCCAACCTAAAATTTTATTTATTAAAAAATAATATTTTTATTATTATTTTCATTTAAATAATTACAACTACTAATTTTTATTAACAATATGATATATTTTTTACAAATTATAATATATTTTTTAAATATAATATTTATTATTTTTAATTTATAATTAATTTATGAGCTTTCTATAATTTTTTAAATATATGAATCTAAACTTATTGATATCAACAAATACATATAAAATATTTTTAAATATTCAAAATTTATATAAATTAGGTCCAATCCATCTCAAATTCATCAAGACAATTGTCTAATATTATAAAAATACTAATAATTTTTTGGCAACCATTTAAACAAATATATTTTTTAAAAAATTAAATAATTAAATATTCATGGGATCTCACACATCCATTTACAAAAATTATCCTATCACTTCAAAAACAATATCATAACTATAAATTAAAAAATATCTTTAATAATAAATCTTAAATGGTAGCAACAACAGACCTTTGGAGCAGGAACAACAAGATCACTAACCATGATTAATAATTCTTAAAAAAACAAATCTATTCCATTCCAAAAAAAATTAAACAAAAAAAACTATGCATATTATTTTAAATAAAAAATATCTAGATGTCAGCAATTATACCCGGAGGAAAGGAAAATATGGGGACACAGATCATAGAGAAGGGAACCGGGGGAACCATCAACTTTTTTTTGGGGAAGGGACCAGCTGAAGCATTTTTTTTTTTTTTTTTTTTGGCTCAAAGGGCTCTCGAATGATTAAGAACACCGAGAAGGCGCAGCTCGAAGGTGGTCTTCTCAATGAAAATGCAGCTCCAAGCTACGTCTTCTCCAGGTGGCAGCCAGCCTTCGTGCGGGAGCAACGGTGATGAGAAAATTTGTTAAAAAATTAAACACGTGGCCAAAGTATAATATTTTTATCAAATTGTTTGAAACAACACTGGTTCAGTAATTTTATTTTTTAAATATACTATTTTAAAAAAAAATCCAATGTTGGAGTCTTGGTCGTGATCGAGCTAGCTCGTTGGTATCCAATTCATTAAATGTCAGCATAAGTTTCCAAGCCTGTTTGCTGTCAGCCAAAGATAACGCTACGCACGGTGACATGTCAAACTCGAAGGCAGGGGATGGTTGGGACGTGGGGAGGTGCACCGACCAACTTGATTCATACCAATGAAATCGGAGTGGATGGGAAGATTAATAGGTTGTATCTGCATCTTTAAAACGCTATTTTTTTACGGATTTTTTTTTTTTTTTTTTTTTTTTTTGAAGATGCCGGTTTTACCTACACTTTTTTTTAAAAATTTTTTAGAAGATGCAGGTTCTTTTTTTTGAAGACACAGGTTCTTTTTTTTGAAGACGCAGGTAACCTGCATCTTTGGTTGGTGTTTTTTTTTTTTTTAGGTTTAGCTTTTTTTTTTTTTTTTTTTTGGTTCAGATTTTTTTTGTTCCGGTGAGAAGATGCAGGTTGAATATGCATCTTCAATCTTTTTTTTTTTTTTTGGGAAGGAGAGGGGAGGGTTTTCGGTTCAGATTTTTTATTTTTTTGGTGAGAAACGCAGGTTGTTGAACCTGCATCTTCTCCAGGTAGCAAAAAAAAAAAAAAAAAAAAAAGACACGTGGCAAAAAAAAAAAAAAAAAAAAAGGTAGATCGGTAAAATTGTTTAGGAAAACCGTATTTTGATAAGATTGTTTTTAAAAGACAATAATTTAAGAAAATTCCTTTTGCAGCACCCAGACTAACCATTTTTTACTGTCATTTTTTGTGGCACTAATGTCAGCATATGGAAGATTCACTCAGGCATCGCTTGTTATCGTGTTCTATTAAAATTAAAAGGGAAAAAAAAAAAAAAAAAAAGATTTTTGTTATCAATTTTTAGGTAACCTGATGCGATGCTCTGCTTCGAGGACCCGGTAAAAATGTGAGGAAAAGGGTGATGAAAATTTAATTAAGTTGAATTTTGTGGTTGCAATTGTTTTGCTGAATAATGAGGGCGTTGGCAGGTGCCGCACGTCTTGATGTTCCAATCTTCTCCCAGGTGAAACCGGAAACATTTTTTTTTTGTTTTTAAATGAAGACAAGCTGTTATAGTGGCTCTCATGCAGAAAGCGACTTTGTTCATGCAAGCTGGAGCAAGGATGTGCATAAAGCCCCAGATTCGCTTGCAGAGATTTGATTTTACTCTGTATTTTCATTTTTTCTTTATGACATGGAATGCCCCTGGTTCATGTTTGATGAAGAGAGGGAAGTACATGACCACTGCTACACTTTGTTTCCATATCTTTTATGGAAAATAGTCAAATACTATAGAGATTCTTTTTTTCTTTTTTTGGAAAAAAAACATACTATAGGGATTCTTTAAAAAATAACAGATAAAAAATAAAAGACAGATATTGCCGAGCATATCCTAGTTTTCTTAATTTTTCTTCTTTGATTTTTTAAAGAGGATGTTAGTGAAATGGCACATGGATTCCAGCTACGGCTCTGTTTGAACAGGAATTTCCACGATTTTTATTTCAGGGCCTTTGGATCGCTTGGTTCCTTCCATACCCGAAAGGATCCGTGCAGAAACTCAGTGAAACTGGCTCGAATGCAAGCATACGTTCTCACTTCATGCATCCACACCTGGGTGGTCATTGCAAACCTGATAGGCACCAGGATCCCGGAACCGTCATCTACAGCTTAATATAAGAATTATAAATTGATTTTATTCAAACTTTTAACAGAACTACATCTCCAGGTAAAGAAAGGCCATTATCACAGCAGGAGACCAAGTGAACAAGGGAATTTATTCTATAACAAAACTCAGAGAGAGCTTCTGCAAACTTGGTCCTTTCAAAGGCAATAACTAAATCTTAACATATTTTCTAGCCGCGTATCTACGTTTTGCTAGCCAAGCTTTGCCGTCTCACTTTCCTCGGACTTCGCAAATCTTCCACGCACGCGGGGTTGGCTGTCTGCTAAAGCCTTCCTGCAGGCATACTGCAAAATGCACAACTTTTGTCATGGTAAGTGGAATTGGTGAATGGAAAAAAAAAAAGATATTAAATGTATCCCTCTAATTTCTAGTTAGAGAGAGAGAGAGAGAGAGAGAGAGAGAGAGAGAGAGAGAGTCAAGGGCATGAGAAAGGTGTATATAGCACTGAAGGTAAGGACCTTGATTTCCTTATTTTAACTATAATTTCAGAAAATCAAGCAAGAAGAATGACATATATTTCAAAGAAAAAAAAAGAAAGAAAAATAAGGAAGGGTTATGGTTGTTCTAATGCCAAGATGTGAAACTAAGATATGGTTGGCAATTGAAAATAATTTGAATTCGATCTACACCATCGATATTTATCCTTTACATAGATTATCAAATCCATGCATATATTAAGAGAATCTACATGCTCATGGTTTGTACACAATGAACAACTGGAATCAGAGTTTGCTTAAAAGTCAGATCAAATTTCTGGAAGAAAGAAAAGAGAAGAACCAAAAAAACAGTAAAAAAGGTCAGTGTTAGTTGCAGTTTATTATTATTCCCAGGGCATGTAATGTCAAAGACCATTATAAAAAGGATGAGGAGTTTACATGGTAGAGACTTGTTGACATTCCCAACGTACTTGATCTCAACAATTGCAACAAAAATGTTGGAAGGTATTTTGCAAATCCAACTTTCAAGAAATTATAAATCCATTTCATGGTAGTCACTAATCTTCTCAAAGGGGTTGCTCCTTGTTTCTTTCGAGTGTCTATTTTATCCTTCTTGCCAACTCATCCTTCACTAAAGAATACAAGAAGTAGGTATCAGATATTATGAGTTCTCTAGAAAGTGTTGGTGCTGCAATTCAAACAAAAAAAAAAAAATACAAAGCTCTCAAAAGTAGCTAGAAGTTATTCAGTTATTCTGGATATTATATGTCTAAGCTTTTCTTCTGTTTGTTAAGAAGTGAATGATTTATGAAATGTTTCTGCAATAGGCGAGCTGCTGCAAATACTAGTTGACGGCCATTGTTGCATAGTTGATGAGGAATTGCTTTCTACAGCTGCAAACGGCAACACAAGAGGCAGGGGTAGGGGGGAGGAAACGATAAGTGCCAATTACCTTGATCCTTTTGCCAAAATTTCTTTTGGTCCTCTTCTTCCTGTATCTGGAAAGCTTTTGCCTCCGTTCTTCGATCTTGCCATCATCAATGGTTGATGAGTGCTAAAAAAAAGAACCAACAATGTCCAAGTAATCAATTATTGGTTTGTCACTCACCAAGAGTCTGCCAGAAAAATTGAAGATCAATTGCCAGAAACATCTAAACTTCTCTTGGTATTTCTTATATTTAATGTCAAACACGAATTACAAGTAGCTTTTAGCAGTCACGCACTACATTGCAGTTCCGTTAGGTATCTTGAACTTGGCTCTTTTGAATGATGATGTATATTATTATGACACAGATAAAAGCATTTTTTGAAATAATAGGGAGCATAAATGCTTGACAGGTTGCTTCTCATATTAAGTGGTTTGTTTGTTTTCATTTTTGGTAACAATATCAAGCAGTTTGCTTATGGCAGAACACACAACAAAATTTCAACAAACTCCTACAAGTTTCCAGTTTTATCAACAGAAATTAAAAATTGTTCTTTTAAAGATTAGAATGAATAAACTTCTGCAGGAATCGCCGGAGACATCTTGCAGCACTTCAATGGCTAAAACACATACTATCAGATCTCAGAAACCAAGACACTGTTTTTTCTTTCCTTTCTGCCTTGAAGGAAGACTGGAAATCAATACAAATATCTCAATGTAGGTGGCATTAGTGACTAATATATTGACATTTATAAGGTCCATATGCCAATTGGCTGGCTGGCTGGCGTTGAAACATACTATTCATCAAAGTATCGACAACTCATGGGTGACTTAGAATTTGGTCCAACTCATCCAAAAGTCTGATTTAAAATTGATGTTTTGCTCAGGATGTTGTTCCTTTCATTTTATTCAATGAAGATATTCTGATACTCATCTAATGCGGTGAGGAATGGCCTAGCCATCTTTGTTGTCGTCATGTATGGAACATTCTTCAGTAAAGTGGGTGCCCTTATGGTTACATCCAAAAGGGATAGCAACACGGGTCACAACCACCCCCTCCCCCCAATTCCTCCCGTCTTATCAAAAAAAAAAAAAAAAGATATTTTGACAGTGCTTCAATCAGTTTGTTTAGTTAGAAGTTGATAAGTTCAGGCAGCATGGTCCATCGTTCAAAAACTCTTAAACAGAAAAGCATATAACTTGCATTCTTTTATGCTTCTGATGTTCTGGAATAATTTATCAGGCAGCACAACAATGCCACAGTAATTGGAACAATAAAATGAACAAAATAGAGAAAAAATCGGTATATAGAAAAGCAAGATTTGATTCATCCTAACCTGAATATCTCCTTCACTGTAAGCTCTTCTTATCCCGAATGCAGCCCCGAGATTCATCCCTTGAAATTCCAAAAAGCTTGGTCTCACAATGCAGCCATTTATGCAGTCTGCCGAGCTGAGACATTGAAAGCTATCGCTCTTCTGTACAGGCCCCTCCATGACTGACTTATTTTCCTCTACGCCTCGATCCATCTCTGGTTGAAACGCAGGACACTTGACATCCGAAGCCTCGGGAGATGGTTCTATGATAGCAGACTTGGCTAGAAGGTCCTTTTTGCACTCACAGAACACCTCGCTCAGTAAATCCTCGTTTTGAGTTGATTCCATGAGCGTGACTTTACTTGCTTCTGGAATGATGAGATTTCCATTACTACATATCGTCGACATGGCAGCTGGATCAGGATCGAACAGAAGTACTGGTTCCTCTAAGATGGGCTCTGGAGCTTTGAATAGATCTCCTTCTCCTCCAAGGTCATACTCCGATAAAGAAGATGCCTGCAAAAGGTTGTCCTGTTTAAGAAAGAAAACCATTATATATTCAAGGAAATCATAAATTTGAGAAAGAAAACCATCATCTTATATATTCAAGGAAATCATAAATTTGAGAAATTGGTTACATGATGGTAATTGCATCAAACCCAATTTGATATCCCTATACATGTACTAGCGTTTATTATCCCACAGTTTGGAGAACCGATGACCAGGATTTAGCTTGTCTTCTTGTCCACAACCTGACAGCAGGGTCGGAAACGCAGATGACAGGAGGAGTACTCGATCTCGTCTTTAGTTTGAATAGGTAAGCATGGCATTTAAAGGTTACTATTTTCATGGCTTCTTTAATATTCATGTTAACCAAGCAATAGACTCCAAATTCTGGAAGCTATTAGAAAATTAATTAGTGGAGCCTAAACCATGTGCAGCCTAAACCATGCTTGCGGAGGAATAATAAAGTCATTTTTTTCGAAGAAAAAAGACTACCGAAGATTACAATTAGGAACAGTTAAGACAATAAATGGCTCGAGATAACAAATAAGTGATTAATTAAATAAATAATTGACCTGGATGGAATCTAAATAGATGAGCTCCAGCAACCTGAGATCTTATACCATGTTTAAGTAACCACCAGACCACATAGGTTAAGCTATGATCAGGGAATGGGATCAAAAATACAAATCGGGCCTTCAACGTTTAACGACATCCTTTCCCCCTGTTCATGCAATTTAATTGGTTATCGACCATTAAAAATATACCAGGAAATTATCAGCAAGAAAGGCGGATGGAGAATATTTATGTATACGTACATCCATGTGTACATAGAGAATATTTATGTATACGTACATCCATGTGTACATAGGAAAGCGATGATGGAAATATAATGCACCGTAAGTGCCGCATCATCTATATCGGTGAACTTGAAAGACTCTCATTTGCATGTCAATACCGACGTCTACGTACGTACCATTAACATTTGCGGCACATTACCGTACAGTAGTGACAATTTTCTGAGTAGAAAGACGTTGAACGAGTTTTGGATACGGACTGATATCAGATATATTTAGTTTATTTCTAGTGAGATAAGAATTTTTAGACATGATCATCAGTTTATAAATATATTTTACATAGCATGATTACGATCCTTGGACATGAACATTGGCATGCATGATTGTTTATGCATAATATTTTTTTCAATTTCTCATGATGGATATTTGTGATTACCGGTATTATTATTTATGTTTTCTGCATGTTATGTTCAAACAAACAAAATTATTTTTGGATTATTTAGATTGTGATATCGATTATTGAAAATTTTGAAGTAACATGACTTGACAGCATGATATGAATTGATAAAGTAATAATTAAGAGAATGAAGTATTTGGAGTAGCCATGCCATGAACAGGATCGTGGTTACTGAAATTGTTTGTCATAAACTGAAGTGTGAGAATGAGAATGTAGTCATAGGCTGAAGTGTGATACTAAGATTGTCGGTCACAAGCTGAAGTATGATAATGAGATTGCCTGTCATAGGCTGGAGTGTAACAATGAGCTTCCCAGTCACAGGCTAAAGTGTGACACTGAGATTACCAATCATGGGCATAAGCATCGGTCCCAAATCCGAAAGAAGATGGACAACTAAATTGGAACATAAAAAGGAGACATGGTTTTACCAAATGAGACGGTTGGATTATTTTAGATGCATGACATATTATTCCTTGTCTTACTCATGTTTTCTTATTATTTTTATTGATGTGACTGTATGGAATCCTTACTAGGCTATAAAACTTACTCTTACTCTATTTTTTTTTAGAGTTGCAGGATGCTTAGCAAGAGTCGGGTCTAGCGCGAGATTGAGTACTAATATATTTCAATTATTTAGTTAGTTCTATTTATAATACCAATATAATGAATGAGTTGATCATTTAATTATCAAAAATTAAACAAGTTGATCATTTAGTTATTATAAATTTATTTTAATAATATTTAATTATTTAAATTTAATTTATGAAGATAATGAGAATTTCATATACTTAGATCTAGCATGATCTCCAGGACGATGCTTGGGATTTATACAGCCGATCGTGAGGCCGATCCCAATCTTGGATTTCGGACGTGATAAATAATGATCTATACATAAAGAGAATTTTATTTAGCATATTAAAGAACTATGATTTCTAATAATACAACACCGATTCTCTTTGTATCATCTCTGATTGCCTCTACTAATATCATCTTCGATTACCTCCACCGGTGCATATCAAAAATTATACAATTGGTCACAATAAGAATTGCTGAATCGGTACCGGGATCCGTATCGGTCAACGATCGGTATGGTATCGTTTTTGATGAACTAGATCTGAACCAAGTAAATCGAGCTCGAACTGGACTGAACTGGACCGTACCGATTCGATCCGTACCGATCCATATCGATCCGATTCAAATTATTTTTAATGATTTAGATTTCGAATCATTTTTTAAAACTATATTGTATCGATTTTTGACCGGTACGATACGATATGCCTCGAATCGTTATGCATCGTTGATCGGTATGGAATGGTTTCCAAAATCATAGGTTACAAAGATTCCTATCCTGGGACAAGTTCCGTACCATTATGTTGGTACGTTGCAGGCACGTGGAGGTATGGTACGGAAGCATGTATGGATTTATATATTAATATAATATATTATATCCGGTATGGTACGGAATAATATGGCATTGATCGGTGCGGGCAAATTTTGAATTATTTTTGACACGCGAGCACTTTTTCTCAAAAATCTTGCTGTGATCATGTGTTGAATTGTTTTCCCTAAATATTTCTTTCCTTCATAACTTTTTGTACGCCTTCTTCAACTCTACAAAAAGACGGAATACAGGCCAACTCATCACGTTCTTGATATTTGTCCACCCCTGTTCCCATTCATGTCGCAATCTTAGTTATCATCTCTACGAATCGAATTTTAGATCAGCTAGGATCATCTAGAGGCATCGATGAAAGTAGTCTTTAAAAGCTTTATTAGTGTAAGAACATAATCCAGCAAAACCAGAAAAAATAAAAAAAAAAAAAAAGTAAGCAGACATTCTATGGTATGGTATAGAAGAGAAAAGAGAGGAATTGATGGAAAGAAAGAGAGAGAAAGAAATCATGCCAAGTTTGGTGCAGCACTGGCGAAGAAGCTGGTGTAGAAGTAGTCCTCGTCCTCGGGAAACGAGAGATGCTGGGTTGGCGCCACTTCCTGGACATAGCCCTGATTGAAAGGCAACAGCAACCCTGCTCCCGCATTCACTCTCTCTCTCTCCGAGGCTTTCTCCAAGTTCGAATTTTGAGAGGGCCAAGACGATGAAAGAAATAGAGTGGGGGGGAGGACCACAGCTATATCCATGTCCGTCCAGGGCGTGCGGAACAATTACCAAGTACTGCTCCGTAGAGTGGATGGATCGATCAGATGAGCAAGCCAAGCGCCGAACAGCCACGAGCCAGCGCATCAGCAGCGAATACGTGCCACAAAATGTAGGCCCCACCTGAGTTGTAATTAAGCAAGCAGACAGTGAGCATCTACATCACCCTGAAATCTTAGCAGGGTTAATCAGGCAGGACATGGGTGACCCATGCGGAATGAACGGATCAAATGTTTCCGGGGTTAGACATGGGTGACCCATGCAGATAGCACGGATCCTAATTTTCCATTTTCTCTTGCATATATACGGTCATTAAGAGGGTTTGCCTTCCGAGTTGGGTAAAAACATATTTGCTACAAATATATGGTTGTATATATA
Source organism: Areca catechu (assembly GCA_021397845.1). Classification (NCBI taxonomy): domain Eukaryota; kingdom Viridiplantae; phylum Streptophyta; class Magnoliopsida; order Arecales; family Arecaceae; genus Areca; species Areca catechu. The sequence continues at coordinate 167,391,089 of CM038042.1, read as the reverse complement.
TATATATATATATATATATATATGGATGGCATGCTCGATTAATCTCTCTAGAATATTATATTCAAATATGAACACTGCATGACAAACTCACCATCAACCATTCTTTTTATGCATCCATACACCTTATAGTAATCGACCCATAGATTTGAATGAATTATTTTGAGATGGTATGACTATATTGCTGCAAGTGGATTTTTGAAATAAATTATCTATTATGACTAAAGCTTGCATTTATCTTATAGAGAGGTGCATCCGTGGATATGTGCATGATAGAAGCATCTGACCGATGTTCTTCAAATTTTGAGGTTAGCGATCAGGATATACTAGATAATTAATCACAACTATAAGAGGAAAAGTATATGTATATAATGTATACCTACGTGTGTATGTAATTAGATTTAGGATTTTACTTGCTAATGCTAGGATATCGGTGGTTTAATTTTTAAACATTAAATGTAGCTGGAACGCTAGACATACTAATCTCATCTCATCTATAAAATGGAGAATCCACCATGCATGCCGGCCGAGCTAATATATAGGATGGTAAACCTCTGATAGAAAATATCCTAGAAATTATCAAGGAAGGAGCGAGAGAGATAGAGAGAGAGAGAGAGAGAGAGAGAGGATGGAAACGAGATTGAAGATTTCCAAAATAAAAATGACAATAAAGTCAATTGTCTGGTACGGTGGCTTCCAGAGACGAATAAACTATAATTAAACCCGTAGCTTATTTTTCATGAAAGAAGCAGACAAAAGGGAAAAAGAAAGATGTCCCACGTAAAACAAAAGGTGTAAATTTTCAATCAACAGGTCCAATTAATCAAAGCATTCGGACTGATTGACGTCAGGGTCGACGTAAGCTCGGCAGTAAACATGAAAGATTTGGGCGCCTTTGATCATTTCGATCCCGAATAATTAGTCTGCGCTTCAATGAGTCCAAATGCTTCAGATTCCCTGCCATTATTATGATGAGAAGGTCTTTTCCTTGACATGCTCCTACTCTACGGAATTTTGCAAATGAATGTGACAATGCTCTAGATTTTTGGTTAATACGTACTTGCCCATCAAACCTTGGACGCTTAACTTGATAAGATTCATCGTCCTCCACTCTTTGATTTGAAGAGCAAACTAGGATACTGAGAAGCAGGATACTTGATGGGTCAGTTAGAGGGTGAAATGAAAGTTTCCATGGTCCTCACGAGATTATGAAGTGGGAATCCTTGGATGTGCCGGTCCAACACTGCAGGGAGCGGGGTATAGAAAACTAATCTATTTTTGCTGAGCTATTCTAAAACTTAAATAGTTTTACCGTCCATGCTGCCGGTCCAACAATATATTTTTATTCTTAGATATTTAAAAATAAAATTAAAAAAAAAAATTTAAAGAAATGGGGTAAACAAATCCTAAGTCTTGATTGCATTTTCACATTATGCTATCGTATAATAGTTGATTAGGGTTTCGGATCATGATATTATCGCATCGCATCAAAATAAAAAACTTCTATATCGATATTGCTTGCATTATAGGTGTATTTGAACCTTTTTCGATTGCAAGCTCGAATCGTAACCAAAGAGATCCTATTATGCAACCTCCTATACAAGGAGGGAAGGCATGCATCTTTGCATAAATTATTTTTATCTTTATAATTGCTACCATAATTTTTAGCTTTCATTACTTCGTTTATGGTCCTTTCCTCTTCATAAGAACTGTGATGGATCGAGTTGAAGATCACCAAAGCATGCGTTAAAAGATTATCTCTACCCAACTAAATGTTAACTCCTATGATATCTTTTATCCATGAGGTATGTCGGATCCTCGGCATCCCCTCCCTCTCTCTCCCTCCTCTAACTTTATATTTTAACCACAAGATCAAAAGTTTAAATCCTTTTTCTAATATTTATTTATTTATTTTAATAAAAATAAAATTAAAGATAAAAAATTAAAGTTTTCTTGGTGATATTTTGTCATGTCATTTATGCAGGTGCGATTTATAAGAGATGTTATTGGTGCCCGGTCTTTTTAGACCATCCAATAAGAAAATCCAATGTTCTACCAATAATTTTTAGATTCACAATAGCTTCATGCCACGCAGCACTCACTTTTATCTATATTATTTCTTTGATGGGCTCGTCTCTATATGGCTAAATGCGAACCCCTATGATATCTCTATGCATGAGCGACGATATCTTTATGCATGAGATATGTTAGATCCTTTGCATCCTCTCCCTCTCGCCCTCCTCTAATTTTATATTTTAACCATGGGATCAGGAATTCGAGTTCTTCTTCTAATATTTTATCTATTTATTTTAATAAAAATAAAATAAAAATAAAAAAAATAATTTTTTTTTTTAGTCATATATTGTCATGACATTTGCTTTGGTTGATACGATTCACAGGAGGAATTATTGGTCAGAACTGTTCTGCCACCTAGTTTTCTTTGAACCATCTAATAAAAAAAAAATTCCAACGTTCATCAATAGTTCTGATGGTAGAACGGTAGCGCTCTTCTTTTATTTATATTATTATTTCCTTGATGGACTTGTGAGAGGCCAACCACCAACTCGTGGGCTCCACGCCACAATCCCATTCTCGTCCGGACCCTCCACGTCGCTCGCACTAGCTGGAGTACAACTCGAAAGTTCCACCAGCTCAACGGTTGGTCTTGATACGCCGACGGCAGAGGGTGGCGTAAACATCGACATATTTGTTCTTCATCTGGGGAGTCTAATCCAGGCTTGATGGATTGCATGAGTCGAATGAGACACAGCGACTAGGGGAATCAGGCTTCAGTCATGGGCCCAGAAAAGAAGCCACGAGAACAAACAAATCTCGAATTATTATAAAATTCTTCAATTATTCTTTGTTTTCTTCTTTGGCTTGGCCCTCACGATTATTCCAAACGGAAAATATTCAATTTCTATGAATTGTTTGCACATTTTTATAGCAATTAATGATGTATGCTGCTTCATACATCGCTGTTCGGAGCTTTGATGAATTTTCGGAGTTCTTTTAATAAACACAGATTGTTCGCTAAGCGACCAATTTGTGACTGTTCCTGAGGCCGGTGGTGACTCGGGCATTGCAGAGGCAAACAAAGGTCCACTGGATGCTTCATTTCTGGCCGCTCGTTTTGTTCATAAAAAATGGCGTGACGCGCAGGGAATTACGTCAAGTAATCATAAGGCACCGGGACAAACCATCTGGTAAATCTCGTCAGCACGTCGTAAATAATAATCTCTCTAGAAAAACGCTTGTCTCCCAAAACTTGTTCAAGTCAGCGGTCATCCATCCATGGCCCATCAACAGATCATCGCCATCATCATCTTTTGTTTTTTTTCTGCTACGTATAAGGACAAGCCAAAAACCTGGTTAATAAAAAACCAGGTTGGATAATATGTCGGCCCAGTTCGGCCCTTGATTCAACCCAATTTCCGCCTGGCAAGCGACCCTGCTCGACCGGTTGGATGTTAGCATGGGCCACCGAATAACCCGGATATGCTTTGCTCATAAAGACCATAGCTAATTTTTTATAGGAAATTTTGAAGCTAGAGTGATGGGATGGTAACTATATAAAAAAAAAAAAAAAGGAGTAATCATTCTCACCATGTGCTCGGCCTTCTCATTCCTGACATATGAGTTCAAATACGATGCAACTCTTGCAGCAATATTATACAACCATGTAAGATAGAAAACCTTGTTTTAACGTTCGCATTCACTTTCACACGGTTACTGAAAGATCAATACTCGAGCAACTAATTAGACATGCTAGGCCAGAAACACCCTTAGGAGGTTGTTCCCCCATGAATCCTTTTCCGGTATTGATGTCATGCAACTGCTTCTGTAGATGCAGCCCGACATGAATCTTTCATGTCCAAAAGTAGACACAAATCTTCTTTAGTTCCTTGAACGATCTGTTGACATAGCCAGAATCCAAGAGAATAGGAAGTAGAGTTTACACAAATAAATGGAACAGAACATGCCAGATTGGCAGGAATGATGGTTCAGCTAGCTTCAATCACTTCCTTGCAGGAAAAGAATGAACGGAGAAGACCGCAAAGGTAGACAGCAAGATCCAAAAACAGCTTCATAAAGATACGTGACAAAACAAGCTCATCAATAAGAACGCTGAGATCTGCGATGAAAGCTATCTCTCCACCTCCGTGGCTACAAAGCCATCAATGTATGCGCTTGCATTTAAAATGTTGGAGGAGCAACGGTTTTCTTGGACCATTTTGTCCACAACATGGTTTCAAGAACGATAACTGCTATCAAGAGGACAGAAAGATTGATTCCGTAGCCCACCTTCCAGCTATTCCCAGCATCTCCAACTCGAATTCCGAAAGCAATGTTGATTGCTGCGAAAAAGAGAAGAAGCCTTCCAACCCAGTGGTGGTACCAATTCCAATACTTGCGTATTTTGGAGTCTATATCGGGTCGCAGGAAAAATGCAATCACCTGTAAATTTTGGTTGTGATGACAACCAATATAAGAAAGTATGAGAGAAGGTAAAATAACAAATAAGTCATTTCACCGACATCAAGTACTCAATGAGATAATCTTCAATTTATTTCGATAGCCAATAATAAAAGAGAACCTAAGATATAACATAAAATGCAGTCAATTGAATGAACTTGCTCGCATTTGGCATATAACAAGAAAACAGGCGTACTTCGATAAACACATGCTGATGAAATATGATGCATGAGTAAAAACGTATCATAAAAAAAAAAAAAAAAAAAGATGCTCCATTCTAAAATAAAATGCTGGCTCCTTATAGTTATAACCCTGCCAAAACAGTCGAATTGGTGAAAACTGATGAGGTCCTCATATAATATACACTTGCATCCCTGCCGTTCCCACCACTTCTGCCTCCTTAAGCATGGGAGATGGAAAGGAATTGAGCTCATACATTTTTCTTTTGTAACAACCGTGTCTGCAGATAAGGAAAGAGAAAGCCAATGTGGTGATAACCTGGACCCAAAATGCTCTCAAAGACACAAACCAGATGTACATCACAAAAGTTCACATGCTATTCAGGCAAATCATAGTTTTGTGCTAGAGCAGCCAGATTGGCAGTAAGTTGAAACATTTTCTTTCATTCTTTGTTCGTAGCTTCCGGGCAACATACACATTTCCTCCTTGTCACTCCGTCATAGAAGGTATCTGTACCATCTACAGCCATCCAACACAGAGGATGTTGACGAAGCATTACTATTGTCAACGTTCATATGTTGTACCAAGAATGTTTCCTTAAATTCCGAGGGAAATACTTAAAGGTGGCCATGATATAATAAATAGCACCAAAATTCAATTCTTAGCTAGAAATTAACATGCAAATGCTTGATATTCCTTCCAGAAAAAAAAAAAAAAAAAGAAAAAATATATATATTATATTGGTGAAATTTTCAGGAATGCAAATGATGGAACTGATAGGTCTGATTCTAATACCACTCAATTTGAAAGTTCATACAGGTAACGAGAACATGCAAAAATATTATACCAGTACAAATATAAAAGTGGCCCAGGATTGTCTATATGAAAAGTTTGTAAAAATATTTGGAATTTTTGAATTGTAGAAATATCAGACCACTGACCTGAAGGGTACCTAGAACGAGGATAAAAATGCCAAGGCCCCTATGTACTTTGACATCTGAATGCAGTCTATTGTAAAGTGAAATTCCAGCCACCACACCAGCAAGCCCAACAATAAATCCCGCAAACTGAAAGATTACATGAAGATAATACCAAATTGGGTCCCATTGCCTACAATATCTTGCAATAATGGCACCTATTGGTAGCAGCACACCCCAGCCAAATATGGCTAGTGCTCCATGATTCCTTTTCAGCTGGTATGGATAGGTAGAAGTAGTTGAAGTGCCTACAAGAAAAGACTTAATGTTAGTTATAGATTTTAAGAGTTCAGTAACCCCTTTTTCTGCTATCAAGAAAGCATCAACCACCAACATAAGTTAATTATAGAAAATGCCTGAAATCAAGAAGAAATATATGGTAATTCATGATGTAACTTAAACTGTTCTTAACTACAAAAATTTCAGGATGGACACTAAAGACTTAAAAAGAACAAGTATTTAACAGGGGAGACATTGAGAACGAGGACCACTTCAGTGAATCCATTTGGAAGAATCTGCGGGGACATGAGAAATAAGGGCTTGCCCAATATCTAACCTTAATAGTGCAGCTTTAAATTGGAAACACACCTCTTATATCAATAAACAAACTTTTTGAGATAACAAAAGAGAAATGACGGCCTGGGAAACCACTGCTTGCATTTCAAGCATCTAAGGAACTGAATTCAGAAAGGTGGAAACATTATTATCATACTAGGATTAAAGGTAAGCAAGGAAAGAAGATAGAATGAAGGGGGACATACCTGCTGAAAAATCAAAAGAAACAGATGTCTTATCATCATGTTCTGTAAGACGGTAATTGTTTGGTGTTGCAGATGAAAAAGCAAATAAAAGTTCCTGCTGAGTAACTGGTGCTGAAAATTTCAGTTGAAATGCTAAGTAGATATTGACCCCATAGATCACAACACCAGGTGCAACATCAGTGGTTAGCAACTGTCCCTCATTTACTATGACTTCTGAACTAATCTGGCCACGCAGATAGTATTGTTTGATATGTACTCTGCCTCCTTTACCAAGAAAACCCACCATTGCACTCGAGCCAACCATCATTCCATCATTTGAAAATCCAATACCAACCCACCCAGATGTATATGCAGCAGAGAGTACAATGCTCAAAACATTTTCTTGGTTCTGGGAGTACTGCAAGAGGTAACATCATAATGTCACCAGAAAAGGTATTTTCATATAAATTAAAATAGGAATATATGCCTTAAGGATCATTTATGTTGCGATGGATACTTAAAATAGTTTAGTTTTAAACAGAACACTTGAAGCCTGTATAAACTATTAGTCTCTTTGGTGCAAAAATCTGCACAAAAGAGAAAATATGGGACATCTGGAAAAGCAGCAGCAATTTATCTAAGTCAAATGTATGCTTATGTGTAGAGTAAATCTTGTCACGGTTTTTCATGAAACTGACTTTCCCCATGAGTACTCAACTACAAGGATCAGTTTTATTAGTAAAACTATTATTTTTGTTCTGGATTGATGAGCTAAGAGTGAAGTTTATATTTTACAAGATATTTTCTAAAAATTCTCCTTTGCAGTAGAAACTACTCATTCGATCATGACTGCCAATTCATTCTCTAATCTTCTCTTTTTTCTTAAGCTTGTTACAATTTTCAGTTATTTCTTCATCGTGTTTGTTTTTTTCAAATCCTCATCATGCTCTGACTTCTCTACTAATTTCCCTCTCAAATATCTCCTGCAGATAAACCAGTAGAATAATAAGACAAGGGGGTTCCCCTCTTTTGTGTGTGTGTGTGTGAAACTTCAAAATGTTGCTTAGCATGGAAGTGGTATGGAAGGTGATCCAGGTAGGGATTTACATGGGGAATGAACCACTTCAAGATTTGAAGCAACGAACACTTAGGAATTTAAATAGCACTGTTTAGTGTTCAAATAGATGCAGTCATTGGTAGTAATATCTGAAAAATACACATGAGATGGATTCCATTTATAATTCAAACAAACAGGCCTGATTTCACCAAACCATTAGAGCAATAATTCTTTTAGAGTGATCTGGAATTGATAGCATGGAAGGTACCATGACCGAGATTTCAAAGTGGAAAATTAAATTTCTACAGATGCCTTTGGTGTTCCAAATCACACACCCACATGGAACTTTAGCCATGAAAAGTCAGGCAGGCCTGTTAAGTACTCCACATTAGAACTGCCTCCACTAGCCGAGGTGATGGTCGAAATTCGAAATATTGCACCAGGGGATCACAAAGATCCTTTCATGTCATGAAAAAGAGTGTCGAATGAAGAGGTGCATGATATGTGGATACATGACACATAACCAAGTGGCAATTAGTTATTAGCAACAAAATTATCAAGGGAATTCGTTTTCCTTCGACAAAGAACTGGGAAAACCGCTTCATGTCAGGACATTGAATTCGGCAACATTGATTATGAATACAGCATTAACCTACGTGCTTTGGTTCAATAAATAATCCCTTGCGACTTTTCTCTTTTCTTAGTGAACGATAACAAAATCACTACCCTTGACAAAGCCAGACATACTAATAACCCATATTTCTTCCCCTAAAAATGCTAGCACCAAGAATAGTCCGGTTATCCAAATAATTAGGTTGATGTAGCCTAAATAATTCATGAGATTTCCGGTATCAGAAAATCGTGTCAAATCTAACTTCTAACCTGCATTGATCATTTCCAGTTCGGAAGGAACGAACGACCATGAGAAATCGTACATGACGGGAAACAACAGAGAGAAATAAATGGATTGCTAAAAAATAAAAAAGAAAGAAAAGAAAAATTGTGGGAAGGACGGAATGCTGATATACCCTGAGGATGAAACTATTCCAAATGGGCTTGCAGCTGAGACCGGAAGCATTGAAAGGAGCGGGGAGGAAGGTGCTGAGGTCCGAGCCGCAGCTGTCCACCTGAGAATGAACGGCCGTGAACGCCGCCCCCAAGATGAGGACGAGAGTGAGAAAAGCTCGCGACATCCGCCGTCAAATGCGGGGAGGGGAGGGGAGGGGTCCGAGAGTACTAGAGAGAGAGAGGGAGGGAGGGAGCGGTTGGTGGTGGTTTCCTGTATGGAGCGGTGGGTGAGGGAAGACTAGAAGAACAAAAGCGATGGTCCCCATGGGGGCCAAAGTAGGAGGAGGAGATGGAGAGGTTGGGAGGTCGGCGTCGCTTCCAACCGAAGCTTGGAGGGAGGGACGGGGATGGTGGCTAATGATGTTGTCCAGAGGAGGTTGGTGGTAGTGGCCGGAGGCCGTCCACCTTTTTCTCCCTTTTTTTTGTTTTTTTTTTAATGTATGTGAAAATATAGATTGCTCCGAAGAATTATTCGAAAAAAAATGAATGGCAAACTCCGGAGTGCGGTGGCCAGGGGGAGCTCCGAAGAATTATTTTTACACCACTGGCGAGCGATTGATCATGAGACTTTTTTCATATTCGAATTTTAATTTGAACATATTTTAATAAAAAAAAATTAAAAATAAAATAAAATAAAAAAATAGTTCAAAAATAAAATTAAAAAAAGAAAAAAAATTAATAAAATAATCCTGGACTCTCTTTGCTAGTGGTAGTAAAAAAATTAGGGATATATACAATAAATCCCGTTCACTCGGCTGATACCAGTGGTAGTCAGGTTGACGTACTCATCTTCGGATAGGGAACGGCTACGAAAAAATTAATATGCGCCGTGTATCGAGCATTCCCTGGCTGGGGTTGGGGGACCGTCTGGGGGTGGCCACACCTGGGATCTAACTCCTCCCCCCTTTTTGGTTAATAAAAAAAATAAAAAATTATTTTTACCAAAAATGAATGGGAAACTTGTAGTTGTCGGCTAATCTAAAATACGGAGTAAGTCTTTGTACACCGCATCCAAGCAATGTTGCAAATTCAACATGGCCCACATCATCTTTTCTTATTGGTCCACTATATCTGAAATGGCATGACAGGATGGGATGGATTTTGTATTCTTGCGATTATGTAATCTGATATAGCCGCATTTGCAGTCATTTCAAACTTGGCAAATGATCATTTTACTCTCATTTTTTTCGGAAAAGGTTACGATATGAAAAACCGATTTTTATTCTGCAAACAGAAAAAAAAAAATCTATTTGCACTATAACACCTTATCCCAAAGTTCGTTTCATTATTTTGGATATCCTAGAGACATTCATTTTATATTTTTGCTCCTCTTTGATGGTCGAGAAGCCGCTGGTGAGCTCCCAGTTATTGAGCATACCTTCCTTCAACCTTTATAAGCCTTCAAAATCTTGAGAAAATGGAGAAAAATGGTTTCGTCTTTCGACGCAAACGGTGAACACAAAAACAACGCAAGAAGAAAATGCAGATAGAGAAAGGAAGCACTGCAATCATTGTTTATTCAGTAGGGGATGAGACCCCTTAAGATCCGTCCCAAAAGATTCTACAGAAGCAAAAACAGGTAAGAAAAATTTTTGCTTCCTGCTTGGAGTTGACATTTGGCGTGTGAACTTTTATTTTACAATTTCTGCATGGATGTCGTAGTTTTTTAACTAGGATGCCCTAGATTTTAAACTAGGATGTCGTAATTTCTGTTTTAGTATTTTAATATAAATTTTTAAAATTTATCTTTATAGAAGGATGTCACGATATTTTTTAAAAAAATATTAAGTTTTCATAGTATAAAATTATGATACCGTAGTTCAGAAATTAGGACATCCGAGTTCAAAACTTATGATACCCCAGTTAAAAAACTACGACACCCATGCAGAAATTATAAAATAGAAGTTTGTAACCCCTTATACCTGTAATACATGTCATCCTTAGCTTGTTTTATAACTTTCGGAGTGCCATAAATTGCTACGGATGCTATAACATTACTCAAAATGGCCAAAACAGTATTACGACATCAAAGTTCAAAATCTATGACATCCTAGTTAAAAAACTATGATGTCCATGCATAAATTGTAAATAGAAGTTTGTAACCCTTCTACTTCTAATACATGTCAATCGTGGCTTATTTTATGACTCCCAGAATGTCATAAAATTACCACGGATGCTATAACGTTACTCAAAATGGCCAAAATAATATTACGACATCCAAGTTCAAAACCTACGACATCCTAGTTAAGAAACTACGATACCCATGCATAAATTATAAAATAGAAGTTTGTAACCCTTCTACCTCTAATACATGTCAACTATGGCTTGTTTTGTGACTTCTAGAGTATTATAAAATAACCACGGATGCTATAACATTACTCAAAATGGCCAAAACAGTATTACGACATTTTAATTAAAAAACTACGATACACACGCATAAATTGTAAAATAGAAGTTTGTAACCCCTGTATCTCTAATACATATCATCCGTAGCTTGTCTTAAGACTCCCAAAGTATCATAAACTTTATTACTTAACTTACATTTATGTTTTACTTATATTTCAGGTGATCTTGCAATGGTTCGGCTACCTAGAGTAAAGGCTTCACAATTGTTTAAAAATCATTGCAAACCAGTAGTGTATGTTGAACAAGTTTGGAAGATGGATTTTTCTAGTCTTCATTTAGAAATCATCCAGAAGACTCCTTTCAATGCGTTCATTGACATGCAACTATTTGTTGTCGATAGGCGACTACTAGCTGAAATTATTAGATGCTACAAGGAAGGTGATAAGTTTATTTTTTTGTGGCAAGGAACTTATATTCAGTGTCAAAGACGTGGCCCTGATTTTGGGTCTGCCATGCCACGGAAACAATATTGCAATGGAAGATCAAGATAAGAAGGGTCGGTTATTCAGACGATTTGGAAAAGAATTAAATCTGCAGAATAAGGGGCTGGAGAAGTTAATAGCCCAACTTCTTTCATCAAACTTACAAGAGGATGTCGAGGACACTGTGAGATTATGGATTGCATATATGTTCGCAATGTTCTTATCTTCAAAGTCAAATCAATCTTGCCTAATATATATCATCCCTTACTTGGATGATTTATCCCAGCTGGGTCAACTCGACTGGGCTTCCATAATAAGGGAGTTGACTCTTATGTCTCTCCCAAATGCTATTTTTTGTCTGAGATCCGAGAAGCCAGTCCTAACCAAGAGAAGTGACAAGGTTAAGAGGCAGCCAACCCTGTATGGATGTACAACTGCTCTGGTGGTAAGTATCATTAATATGAAGTAAAAGTATAATTGCATTTATTTTAAATCTTCCATATATTTAACGTACATGATTATTATGTACAGGTTTGGCTCCTTGAGCATAGTACATTAAAAGCTCCAACACATCCAAATAAACTACCTAAGATGTTAAAATGGTATGACAGCCAAGTGAAGACATAGATTGTTCAGCTTGCGAACTTGCATCCTTATTTGTTGGTAAGATAATATATTTTTGATGTCATATTAATGAACAATATATCATTATCACTAATATAAAATTATTTTGTTATTGTTCTTGTCTTGCTGATGGAGGGAGCTATTGAGCTTATGATAATGGAACAGTGGCTTATCACTAAAGAAACAAAAGAAACAGAAACAGTAGCATCCTCGGAAAAGAAAAAAGTTGTGCAAGCTGTGCACAGTTGAAGACTGAAGTAGAAGAGATAAAGAAGAGGCTTGCGAAAGTTGAAACATTTCTTAGTTCATTTGTAAATAAAGATAGCAATGCCAATAAAGAAGGGCACAAAGGGGTGGAGGGAGATGATATTGAGGTTGAGGTGGAAGTCATGGGGCACGATGAAACTATGATGGAGGAAAAAGTTTATGACACCTCTGTGACTGAGGTTAAACATATTAAAGATGATAAATTGAAGGATATCCCTGTAAGTGAGTATGCAAAGGGGGAGAAAGAAAAATCTCAGATTCGTTCACTTATGAAGAGGGTGAAAAAAGAACCTAGGTGACGGAAGGCCTTAAAAATCATAGTGTATTCTGCTTTTGAAACAGGCCAACCCAAAAAAAAGACAAAGATGGTGGGCACATCTCATTCCGATGAATCAAATTTGAATCTTCAAATTGAAGATGATGAAAATTTGATCAACACCTTTTTGAAAGAAAAGATGAACTCGTTAATTATATCTATTTTTTCTATTATATATGCTACTTTATGGTTGAAAATGTATAACATCCTTCATGTTTATTAATTTCAGAGATGTCACCTACAACAATGAATTCGGAGGCACTATCACTAGGAAAAATCTTTTTGATCTGCTAAACAATGACATGATAGTTGATGATGTAAGTAATAGTGTATTACATCATTTTGTTCTTAATCTTTATGTATGTTATGATATATTTTTTAATAATTATTATATTCATTTTATACTACTTTTATGAAATCAAGTTACTTATAATTAATCAGTTTATATTGTATTCACAGATAATAGATGCTGGGTAGGAGTTCATTACAAAGAATTAGATAGAGAATCCAGAAAGATATCATAAGAGTATAATTACACCTGTAATGACCTCTGACATGTGCCTAACATCAGCATCACCATATCATGCACTTGCTGGAACAGCCGGGAATATGATTTTTGATGGAGTCAGTGCTGAAGATAAGAACGAATTTCGGTTTCTCTTCACTATCATAAACTCGGACAATTTCTACTGGCACCTGGTTATGGTTGACATGCAAGAAAAGATTTTGATGCATCTGAATTCAATAAAATGCAATTCTAAGTTCAAAGCAAATGCAAGGAAGTGGCACAAGATACTAGGTCAATGTTCCATATTTTTTGTGACAATGCTAAGGTAATGAAATGGTCCATGCGAGAGATTAGTGATTGCCCATCCCAACCTGTAGGATCACTAGACTACGGTTTTATTGCTTGAAGTACATGGATTTTATTGCTCGCAGAGATAGGCCTGAAACTTGAAATTTCACAGAAAAAGATATAAGCATGTATCACCACCAGTTAGAAGCAAGAATTTTGAGAAAGAGCCTGAATCAGAAGATTGATAGTGCTGTTAAAAATTAGTATATAAAAGCAAATTTTGTGTTATGTACTTTTTCTTTTCGATTCATGCACTTATGTAATATGTTATACAAATTTGTAACTTAATTGATGTTTATATTTTAAGCATCATTCTCAAAGAAAAATTCTGTAATTCATTCAAACAGTAATGTTTTGAATATCATTGACTTGTTATATGTAGTTTATGTATTTTTGATATTATGTTTACTTCCAGAATATCAAATTTCTTCATTGCTGTGATGATGGTATAAAAAAAATATTATGTTCTTGATAGGGTATCGTAGTTTTTGAACTTGGATGTCGTAGCAATTGAACTAGGATATCGTAATACTATTCTAGGTTATTTGATTGATTCTAGAGCACCTGTGATAATTTTTGTCACTCTGGGAGTCATAAACCAAGCCACTAATGACATGTATTATGGTAAGAAGGGATTAGAAATATTTTAATTTATATTTTCTGCATGGTCGTAGCATTTGAACTAGGGTGTCGTAATACTGTTCCAGGTTATTTGATTGATCCTAGAGCATCCATGACAATTTTTGTTATTATAGGAGTCATAAACCAAGCCACTGATGACATGTATTATGGTCAGAAGGGATTAGAAACATTTTAATTTATGTTTTCTGCATGGTCGTAGCATTTGAACTAGGGTATCGTAGGTTTTGAACTAAGGTATTGTAGGTTTTGAACCAGGGTGTCGTAATACTGTTCCAGGTTATTTGATTGATCCTAGAGCACCCGTGATAATTTTTGTCACTCTGAAAGTCATAAACCAAGTCACTGATAGCATGTATTATGGTCAGAAGGGATTATAAATATTTTAATTTATATTTTCTGCATAGTTGTAGTATTTAAACTAGGGCGTCGTAATACTGTTCCAGGTTATTTGATTGATCCTAGAGCACCCATGGCAATTTTTATCACTCTCCTGAGGACCGAACTTTCCTTCGCTCTCGAAGGGACTATAATTATCTAGCAGCGTGTGAACTGCACCCTCCTTGCATCGACTGCATCATGGCCAAAGTTGTTCCTCGGCACTTTAGGGTCCCTCAGATAGAGCCCTATGACAGTACCTCCGATCCTCTTGATCACCTGGGCAGCTTCAAAGCCCATATGATGATTCAAGGAGCTTCGGTGCGCTGTACTGCCTTGCATTCCCAGCCACTCTAAAGAAAGCCACTCGGATGTGGTACTCGAGCATACATCCAGGTACTATCGATTCCTTTTTCGAGCTCGAAAAATTGTTTGTCTTGCATTTCAGGATTTACCGTAAGACCCCCCGCAACACCGAAGAAAGTCTGTGAGATTATATCTCCAGATTTAATTCGGCCACGCTCGAGATCCCTGATCTCAATGAGAATGTGACCATGTCTGCACTGAAGGAGCTTCGTACGTCTAGGCTCACTTTTTTCCTGGATAAGAAGTTCTCCAAAAGCTATGCTGAGCTCCTATCGAGAGCTCAAAAATATGTCGACGCCGAAGAGCAAGGGCGAATCGGCGATTAGCTGAAGGGAAGCCCCCCTCCAAGAAGAAGAACAACAGGGGACAAGGACCCCCTGCTCCCAACAACAACAACAACAACAAATATACCGACCGACGATGAAGTCCCAGGCTCAGAGCATCGAGTGGGAGATTCGACTCTTATACCCCCCTCAACCTCCCTCAAGAAAAGATCCTACTGGAGATAGAAAAATAAAACTATCTCCAATGGCCACATCCCATGAAGGCATCCTCTCCTACAAGAAACAGGAACAAATACTGCCGATTCCACCAGGACCACGGCCATGACACTGAAGAATGCATCCAGCTGAGAGATGCTATAGAGGATCTTATCAATAGAGGGTATCTGGGGTGGTATGTTGGTCATCAAGGACCCTGGTCGGAAGCTACAGTTCCCCAGAGGGCCCCTAAAGAGGCTGAACTACCAAACCAGAGGCCCACCAACAGAGATGTGGAGATGATACATCGACCTACCAACTGGAGAAGAGCCGAAGACGGTGCCCCAAAGTGGCTCAAGGACAACAATGCTATTCTCTTCTCTAATGATGACCTTGCAGAGGTTCGACTCCCGCACAATGATCCTGTTGTAATTTCGGCCGTCGTGGCCAATTACGATGTAAAACGAATCTTGGTTGATAATGGAAGCTCAGCCGATATCTTGATATATGATGCATTCTCTCGGATGAGTTTGCCTAAAAACAAATTACAAAGATCTCCTATACTGCTTACTGGCTTCGGAGGCAATCAAGTTGATATCGAGGGAGAAATAGTACTAACTGTAACCCTCAGCACCGAATCCCGATAGAAGACACTTCCAATCAACTTCACAGTGGTCCGAACCTCTTCGGCCTACAACGTGATCCTGGGATGGCCCACCTTGAACAAATTTCGGACCATAGTATTAACTTACTACCTCCTGGTACATTTTCCCACCATGAGTGGCATCGGAGAGGCCTAAGGAGATCAGAGAATGGCACGACAGTGCTTGATGATTCAAGACAAGCACTCCAACAATCCTATAACTTGGGATCAATTAGATCCAAGGGACCCGACCGCAGACTCTGGTGAACCCATGGAGAGAACCATCTCAGTGCCATTAATTGAAGAGGATCCCACCAAGGTCGTGCAGATCGGAAGCATGCTTGATGAGAAAACCAAAGCAAAGCTGATCTGTTTTCTCAGAAACAATACCGATGTCTTCACTTGGTCGGCTTCGGACATGCCAAGGATTCCAGCCAAAGTGATCACTCATTAGTTAGTAGCTCCTGAATATAAGTCGATCCGGCAGAAGAAGAGGAGTTTCGCTCCCGAAAGACAAAAGGCGATAGACGAAGAAGTGAACAAGCTCATCAAAGCAGGATTCATTCGAGAAGCACATTATCCTGAATGGCTAGCCAACGTGGTAATGGTTAAGAAGGCTAATGGCAAGTGGAGGATCTATATTGACTATACAGATCTCAATAAAGCTTGCCCAAAAGACAGCTTTCTCCTTCCGAAGATCGACCAACTGGTCGATGCCATTGCTGGGCACCAACTATTAAGCTTCATGGATGCCTTCTCTAGATATAATCAGATTCGAATGGATCCCCAGGATGAGGAGAAGACAGCCTTCGTCATCGACAAAGGCCTTTATTGCTACAAAATGATGCCGTTCGGGCTCAAAAATACCGGGGCGACATTCTAAAGATTGATCAACAAGATGTTCAAGAAGCAACTGAGGAGAAACATGGAAGCCTATGTTGACGACATGATCGTCAAAAGCCTCCTTAGAAAAGATCATATCAAAGACCTGGAAGAATCGTTCGATGCCTTACGATGCCACCATATGAAGTTGAACCCAACAAAGTATGCTTTCGGGGTAACTTCGAGCAAGTTCTTGGGGTTTCTCGTTACCAAACAGGGAATCGAAGCAAATCTTGAGAAAATCTAGGCCCTTAAAGATATGAGGCATCCATCTTGCAAGAAGGAAGTATAGTAGCTGATAGGAAGAATTGCTTCCTTAAGCAGGTTCATCTCCCGATCGGTTAAGAAATGCCTCTCTTTCTTCAAAGTACTTTGGTAATCACAAGGCTTCGAATGGACCAAAGAATGCCGTACTGCTTTTGAAAAGCTGAAGAAGTACTTGGAGACACTACCTCTGCTCTCTAAACCCAAGAGGGGGAAGTACTCTACCTATACCTTTTCGCTTCGGACGAAGTAGTTAGTTCAGTCCTCGTCCGAAGAGAAGAAAACGGCTCCCACAAGCGATCTACTACATCAGCAAAGTCCTACACAATGCTGAAACAAGATATTTGAAAATGCATAAGCTGATCTATTCTTTAATAATTGTGGCAAAGCGACTACGGTCTCACTTCCACGCCCACGCCATCATGGTGTTGACTGATCAGCCTCTTAAGGCCATTCTCCGATGTCCAGACACTTCGGGGAGGATAGCTAAATAGGCTGTAAAGCTAAGCGAGTTTGATATTAGTTTCTAGCCTCGATCGGCTATGAAAGCCGAGGTGTTATCAGATTTCTTGGCTGAATACACCTGGAAGTCCGAAGACAGAGACAGAGCACATCCAACCGAAGAAGAAATTCTGAAGGACATGGAGTCTGTTTGGGTACTCCATGTAGACGGAGCCTCCAATTTCGCTGGGTGTAGAGCCGGTCTCATACTAGCTGAACCAGATGGGCACATAGTGGAGTACGCACTCCAATTTTCCTTCCGTGCTTCGAACAACCAGGCCGAATACGAAGCCCTACTTGCAGGACTTCGAATCGCCAAGAGCTTAGGAGTTCAGAGACTTCAGGCCTTTTCGAACTCCCAGTTGGTGGTGAACCAGGTCAAAGGAGAATATGAAGCTAGAGATCCTACCATAGTACAGTACCTGGAAAAGGTACAAGCCCTATCTTCTTAATTGGAGTTATTCGAAATCATTCATGTTCCTCGATCGGAGAATTCCTAAGCAGATGCATTGTCCAAACTTACTACCACCACTCCGGAATCCCTTAGTCGCACCTTCATCGAACACCTCGAAACTCGCAGTATAATTGAAGAA
Source organism: Areca catechu (assembly GCA_021397845.1). Taxonomy (NCBI): domain Eukaryota; kingdom Viridiplantae; phylum Streptophyta; class Magnoliopsida; order Arecales; family Arecaceae; genus Areca; species Areca catechu. The sequence continues at coordinate 167,372,958 of CM038042.1, read as the reverse complement.
ACTTTGGAGGTGCACCAAATTGAGACCGAACCCAGCTAGATGGATCCCATCCTCAAGTTTTTAAATAAGGGTATACTACCGAAGATAAGGTAGAGGCCAAAAGGATTCGCTGGATGGCATCCCAATACGTCATCTTAGACGAAATCCTCTACAAAAGATCATTCTCTCAGCCCCTGCTGAAATGCTTGGGACCGTTAGATGCTAACTATGCTTTGAGGGAGGTCCATGAAGGAATATACAGTGATCACCTGGGAGGCAGATCTTTAACATATAAAACTATACGCCAGGAATACTATTGGCCCTCCATCTAGAAAAATTCAGCCGACTTCGTACGAAGATGTGATCAGTGCCAGAGGTATGCCAATATACAGAAACAGCCAGCGAGTCATCTGACCCAGCTGACGGCACCCTGGCCCTTCATCCAATGGGGCATGGATATCCTTGGTCCATTTCCACTGGTGTCTGGGCAAAGGAAGTTCCTTATTATGGTCATCAACTATTTCACCAAGTGGGTCGAGGCTGAACCATTGGCTCACATCATGGAAGGCAAAGTCGAGAATTTTGTCAAGAACTCCATTATATTCCGGTTTGGAATTCCACACACAATCATCACCGATAATGGTTTGATAACCCTAAATTTAAAGACTTCTACGCTCGGTACCATGTGCAACACAAGCTGACCTCCGTCGCCCATCCGCAATCTAATGGAGAAGCTGAAGTCACGAATCGGACCATTCTTCATGGCCTAAAGGCAAGGTTGAACGCTGCCAAAGGACTCTGGGTAGAAGAGTTGACCTCTATTCTCTGGGCATACAGGACGACCCCGAGAACGGCTACCGGTGAATCTCCGTTCAACTTGGCATACGGTATCGAAGCCATCCTCCCTATCGAAGTCTCCCTCCAATCTCTGAGAATCGATAAGTATGAAGAGCCAGAAAACTCCGATCGCAGAAGAGTTGACTTAGATCTACTGCCGAGCACCAGGCTCCAAGCCCAAATGAAAATAGTGACATATCAACAAAAAGTCGTCAAATATTACAACTCCAGGGTAAAAGAACAGATCTTCTGCATTGGGGATATGGTGCTACGAAGAACTGAAGTATCCAGGCCAACGGAGCAAGGCAAGCTTTCTCCCAACTGGGAAGGACCATACCAAGTTGAAGAAGTCATACGTCCAGGAATGTATCCACTCAAGACCTTGGATGGTAAAGTCCTATCCCGGTCCTGGAATGTACAAAACCTTGGCAGTACTATCAATAAACAGATCCCAGTGTCTTTTATGAAAATTTGTTCAACTCTAAATAGCCCGTTGGACCAGCAGAATGACAACAATTTCAATGGTCCGATCGAAAGAATCGACAAGTAGCATAAAGGCGAGTCTGATCTATTCACCTTATTGGTATGCCCAACGAGCACAACGAACATCCCAATCAGGCTACCAAATGATCAAAGGCGCATGGATGGTTCATATAACTTACCCTACGGTGAATCCGAAGATGCGCCGAAGTAGGCCTAACCAGCCTACCTTATACTGAAGAAGGCACAGGGATGGTTTATGTAAACTACCCTACGGTAAACCTGAAGACGCACCAGGACGGGCCTGAACAGCCTACCTTAACCATGACAGGGATACATAGGGATGGCTTAAACGTCCTACCCTACGGTAAATCCAAAAATGTGCTGAAATGAATCTACATTACTCACCCTGTCAATAGTAAACATTTTGTGAGATGGCTCAACCGATCCCATCCCATCTGCAAATCCCTAATGGCTCTATAAAGTCTATGCTTTTGTCATATCACAAGGTCTACCCTTAGTAGTACTTTAAGATACACCATTCACAGAGAACGAAAGAAGTGAGAAGAAAATCTATTTCTTCATTTCTTTTTTGCGATTTTACAAAAAAAAATAGTGAACAGTGCAGATAACGGGAAGGCAGATCTAGAGACCACCTACCAGCCTTTTTCCATGCCAGTGAGGGGTGTCGAAGCCCTGGAAGGAGGATGGGGAGGCTTCGGAGTTCCCTTCTGATTCAGACTCTGACTCTTCTTCGAAGTCAGAGTCAAATTCATGACCAGAGAAGGGGACAGAAGGCCTAATATTTTCCAGGCCCTTCAGATGATAGAACCTGAAAGCCTTGTCCCGATGCTCCCGGAACCCCCGGTGGTATGAATCCAGGACCGCCTCGGCGACTTCATCCTTATAGGCAAAAAATGCCATGAAATTCGAGATGACCTCCACCACCTTCTTCCTAGCCTCTTCCGCCTCTGCGGCGGCCTCTTCGACTCGAGCCCTAGCCTCTTCCAGGCAGGCCTCCAAGACTCGGATCTTCCTCTCCAAGCGAGCAATGACCCCCTGTGGGTCGTCATCATCACCTCCCCGGGGAGCCTTTGAACTAGGCTCACCCTCCACTCGAGTGCTGGAGGCCCTCTTCTTGGCCACTCTCCGAAGATCGGAAATACTAACTTCATTTTGGTGATGTGCTAAGAGAAGGAGGGCAACTTTCAAGGTGAGGGTTTGAAGTTTCGATGGCCTATGAAAGGGAAAAGCAGGGTCCTATTTAAAAGGATCCTCCACCCACGGACGGCCGTAGAGAAACATGCTCCACACCTTTCCCCAAATATGCCAGGGGATGCCATGTGTCGAAATGATGCCTCGAAATCCAGGTGGCTACTCTGGTAACGATACTGTTACATCCGTGACAGTGACGTGGCCAGGCTCAGGTATCGCCGAATGCGAACAAGCCACGTGTGAGTTTTCCCGCCAGAATCAGTGCCACGCCCTTAAAGCTGGGGTCGGCAAGATCGCGCCGCCCGACGATTATCCGAGAGCAGACCGCCCAGGCCGAGGTCGAGCTCGGCGCGGGGTTCCTCCACCGACTCATCTGCGCCCGCGCGCGAAGGAGACGACCCAAGTGAGGTCGGCTGAGGTCGGCCGACCCCTCGCCTTGCGCCAGGTGGCCACCCGGAGACGGGTCCACCTCGGCCAAAGCCAGGCGACCTCCTGCCGCCTCGCCAGGTGTCCACCCAGGAGGGGTCCACCTAGTGCGAGGTCGGCCGACCCTTCGCCTTGCGCCAGGTGGCCACCCGGAGACGGGTCCACCCCGGCCGAAGCCAGGCGACCTCCTGCCGCCTCGCCAGGTGTCCACCCAGGAGGGGTCCACCTAGTGCGAGGTCGGCCGACTCTTCGCCTTGCGCCAGGTGGCCACCCGGAGACGGGCCCACCTCGGCCGAAGCCAGGCGACCCTCTGCCGCCTCGCCAGGTGTCCACCCAGGAGGGGTCCACCTAGTGCGAGGTCGGCCGACCCTTCGCCTTGCGCCAGGTGGCCACCCGGAGACGGGTCCACCTCGGCCGAAGCCAGGCGACCTCTTGCCGCCTCGCCAGGTGTCCACCCAGGAGGGGTCCACCTAGTGCGAGGTCGGCCGACCCTTCGCCTTGCGCCAGGTGGCCACCCGGAGACGGGCCCACCTCGGCCGAAGCCAGGCGACCCTCTGCCGCCTCGCCAGGTGTCCACCCAGGAGGGGTCCACCTAAGCCGAGGTCGGCCGATCCCTCGCCTCTCGCCAATTGGTCCCCGGAGATAGGTCCAACTCAGCCGAGGCCAGGCCGCTCGTACGGAGAGGCCCCCGGGAAAGCGACGGGTCCCGAGGCCATCCCTCGGGCCGTACCGACCCCAGACGGCGTCCCGTACGGAGGGCGGCGGCACGCGGAACGTCACTTACATTGGCCCGGCAGGTCCCGCGGTCGAGAGACCCGATCCTGACGGAACAGGGCCCGTAAACGGATAGCGCCCACGCCCGGGGAAAAGAGCACCCTCACGAAGCCCGAGGCCTGACGACTTGCCGCTCTGCCAGCGCCGCCTTCCCTCTTTTTCTCTTCTGTCCTTGCCTTTTTCCTGCTGGGCCCGGCGGACGAGGCCGGAAAGCCGCCTGGCCTCCTTCACCAGAAAGGGAAAAGAAAGGAAGACAGGGAGGAGGAGTTTTCGAGGGAGAAAAGGACGAGCGCACGACGGGGGAGATAAAGAGGGAAGGATCCAAAGACTGCAAGGTAAGCCAAAGAGCCTGGGGACAAGAAGGAAAGACCGGCATAAGGCCTCGCTGGGAGGAAGAAAACCAGGGATCCCGAGAAGGGAAGACTGGACGCGAGCTCAGCGGGCAGGCCCAGCCGAGTTTCCGGTCCCCGGCGCTTTCCCTTCACCAGTTAACTCTCCAAGCCTGAGACCCTCCAGGGGGATCGGGAGGGAGAGTCTGTTCCTCCACGTCGTCTACTGACTTGACCGTCGGAGCCCCCTCGCCGGAATCCCCGGCCAGGGTCCTCTAACCCCTTTGTTGCAGGCTTCTCGCAGGAAGGGAGGCTCCTCTGCCAGGCGGTCAGGGAGGATCGGCTGATCCTCTGCACGGGCGCGACGACGAGGACGGCAACAGATTGGCGCGCCAGGTAGGGGGGCAGGGCACTAACCCCCAGTGGGAACTAGCTTTTTGCAGGTATCACGCTCCCTAACAATGGTGGTCACTCGTGGTCGCGAGGCGTCCACCAGCCGAGTGGGAGAAGCCCACTCCCCGCCAGGGGGCCACACCCCCGAACGGGAGCTTCCCGCTCCCCCTCCTCTTCTGCAGCAGCCTACCCCGGCGGACGGATCCCTTGCGGCCATCGTCCAGCAGCTGCAGACCTTGACCTCAGCGGTCCGACAGCTCCAGCATCAGCAACGGTCCCTGGCCACTCAGCCGCAGCCAGGGACCCCCGCGGCCCGGGTCGCGGGACAGCGTGGGAGCCTGCGCTCAATCCAGGGCAGGCCGTCCCATCCGCAAGCCATCTCCAACCCCCGAGAGAGCCGCCAAGCTCCCCCGAAGAAAGACTATTCCGGCTCGGAGGATCACGAGAGTCGATCCCCGGCCGATGGGGCCGAAACGGCGCATCGCAGCAAGCGACGCCGGGTCCGGACCCCGCGCCGAGACCAATCGGCGCCTCCCTCACCTGCAGTCTCGGTGGAAGACTCCACCGACGAAGCCATCAGGCGCCAGGCCGAAAGGCGCCTAGAGGAACACGAGCGCAAGTTGGCGGAGTTCGCCCAGCGATTCGCCGACCTGCAGAACTCGTCAGCCGACCCGGCGGGCTACGACTCCCGCCCCCCTTTCTCCGAAGAGATCCAGACGGAACCAATCCCGAAACGGTTCCGCATGCCGCAGGTGGACCCCTACGACGGGACCACCGACCCCCTGGACCACCTGGAGGGTTATAAAGCCCTCATGAGGGTCCAGGGTGCCACCGACGCCCTTCTGTGCATCGCCTTCCCTGCAACCCTTCGGAAGGCCGCCCGAGTCTGGTTCGCCCGTCTCGAGCCCGGATCCATTCGCTCCTTCCAGCAGCTGGAAGGAAAGTTTGTGGCGCATTTCGACGCTTGTCGAAAGGTGCCAAGGGAGGTGGACAGCCTCTTCTCCGTCCGCCAGCAGGACCAGGAGCTGCTCCGTGACTACATCGCCCGGTTTAAGACCGCGGCCCTGGAGATCTACAGCTTGGACGAGCCCGTCGCTATGCTGGCTCTAAAGCGCGGGCTCAAGACGTCCCGCCTGACCTATTCCCTGGACAAGAAGCCGCCCAGGACGTATTCCGAGCTCCTCCTCCGCGCCCACAAGTACATCCGAGCGGAGGAGGCCGACCGCACCCGTCGAGAGCTGGACGGGAAGATTTTGAAGAAGTCAAACCCGAGGGACGCCCCGGGAGCTCGGAGGCCCGGGCCACCAGCCGACCCTCGCCCGAACCCAAGGCCGAGGGCCGAATCTGCCCCCGAGCGGAGGTACACCCCTCTCCTCGCACCTCGAGCCAAAATCCTTATGGAAATCGAGGGCGAGCGTTATCTCCGCCGACCTCCACCTCAGAACCCGAGGGCAGCCCGAGACAAATCAAAGTACTGCCAATTCCACCGCGAGCACGGGCATGACACGGAGGAGTGCCGCCACCTGAAGCGGGAGATCGAGGAGCTGATCGGGAGGGGATACCTCCGGAAGTTCGTCAAGAACGAGGCTCCCTCCGAAAAGCAGCCGCTCGCGGCCTTGCCACCTGTCCCTGCGATCGACAACCGGCCAACAGAGAGGCCCGTGGGCATGATCTCACGCGGATCTGGCCGAGCAGAGAAGAGAGCCCGGGAAACCCCGGAGAATGTAATCCCTCCCAAAGGAGGGGAATTTAGCGGCAATATAAACGATGATGCCGTGGTGGTCGAGATGACCATCGCGAAACACCCTGTACATCGAATCATGGTGGATAGTGGAAGCTCGGCCGATGTACTTTTTTATGACGCTCTCTCTCGGATGAACTTGTCTCTCGACCAGCTAAAGCCAGTGCACACCCCACTGGTAGGTTTTACAGGGGACTCCGTCGGAGTCGAAGGGGAAATCACTCTCCCAGTTACCGCCGGATCCCCGCCTCGGCAGACGACCATCATGGTAACTTTCACTGTAGTCAAGCTCCCTTCGCCTTACAACGCCATCCTTGGGCGTCCCGGGCTCAACCGACTAGACGCCACTATCTCCACAAGGAGATTGCTGGTGCAGTTCCCCACGCCTTTCGGGTTCGGGGAAATGAAGGGGACGATCCAGCCAGTCCCGCTCTGCCTGCAGACAATCCCGGGCATCAAGGGCGCAGAGCTCGCCCGCGAGGTCGAGGACCTCGACCTAAGAGAAAAGGAACCCAGGGGAGGGCCCGTAGAGCGCCTGCTCTCCTTTCCCCTTGGTTCAGACCCCCTGAAGACGGTGCAAGTTGGGGCCCAGCTCCCCGAAGAGGAACGAACCCGCCTGCTGGAGTTCCTCCGTGCCAACGCCGATGTGTTCGCCTGGTCGGCGGTCGACATGCCGGGTATTCCGCCCGAGATTATCATGCACAGCCTGAACGTGGACCCAGGCAGCCGCCCGGTCCGCCAGAAGAAGAGAAGCTTTGCCATGGAGAGGCAGAAGGCGATCGACGAGGAGGTAGAGAAACTTCTCGCCGCCGGTTTCGTCCGAGAAGTCCAATACCCCAGCTGGTTAGCAAATGTGGTCATGGTAAAGAAGAGCAGCGGTAAGTGGAGGATCTGCGTGGACTACACCGACCTCAATCGAGCTTGCCCGAAGGACAGCTTCCCTCTGCCAAAGATCGACCAGCTGGTCGACACCACCTCGGGACACCGTCTCCTGTCATTCATGGACGCTTTCTCCGGATACAACCAGATCCGGATGAATCCGGAGGACGAAGAGCGTACCGCCTTCATAACTGACCGCGGGACTTTCTGTTACAGGATGATGCCCTTCGGCCTCAAGAACGCGGGGGCGACGTACCAACGTCTGGTCAATAAAGTCTTCAAAGACCAGATAGGCCGCAACATGCAGGTGTACGTGGACGACATGCTGGTAATGAGCAAACTTGACTCGGACCACGTAGCCGACCTGGCAGAGACGTTCGGCAACCTCCGGCGCCACCAGATGAAGCTGAATCCAGCGAAGTGCGCCTTCGGGGTCTCCGCCGGAAAATTCCTGGGGTTCATGGTGACCCAGAGAGGAATCGAGGCCAACCCGGAGAAGGTCCAGGCCATCCTGGACATGGAGCAGCCAGCCTCCAAGAAACAAGTGCAGCAGCTGACCGGTCGGGTTGCGGCCCTTAGCCGTTTTATTTCCAGGTCGGCGGACCGCTGCCGCCCCTTCTTCAAGGTGCTGAGGAAGATGAATGGTTTCGCCTGGACCGAGGAATGCCAGCAGGCCTTCGAGGAGTTGAAGAAGACGCTCGCATCACCACCTCTGCTGTCCAGGCCCGAGGAAGGGGAGGAGCTTACCCTCTACTTGGCCGTTACCCCGGAGGCCGTCAGCTCTGTCTTGGTCCGAACCGACGACCACGGGATCCAGCGACCGGTGTACTATACCAGCAAACTCCTCCGGGACGCGGAGCTCAGGTATTCCCGGCCCGAGAAACTCGTTTTTGCGCTAATAGTGTCTGCCCAGCGTCTCAGGCCCTATTTCCAAGCGCATCCCATCGCCGTCTTGACGGATCAATCGCTGAAAGCGGTGCTCAGCCGACCCGACACCTCGGGGCGATTGGCCAAATGGGCACTGAAACTCAGCGAGTTCGACATTACATATCGGCCGAGGTCGGCAATGAAGGCACAGGTGCTGGCCGACTTCTTGGTCGAATGCGCAGGTCTGGGCAAGGAGCCCAAGGAGGACTCTTCGGCCCAGCCGACGGAGGTCGGCACCAACGAGCCCAGAGAGGACGCTTGGATCCTCCATGTGGACGGAGCCTCAAACTCCGGAGGGAGCGGAGCTGGGCTCATCCTTGCCAACGGCGACGGGGTCGTCGCAGAATGTGCGCTCCGTTTCCAGTTCCCCGCGACAAACAATCAAGCGGAGTACGAGGCGCTTCTCGCCGGACTCAGGGTCTCCCGCGAGCTGGGCGTGACCAACCTCAGAGCTTTCACGGACTCCCAGCTCGTGGCGGGGCAGGTGTCCGGGGAGTATGTCGCTCACGACCCCCAGATGGCAAGGTATTTGGAGCTCGTCAAGGCGGCGCGTCCAAGTTCCGGCGCTTCAACATCTTCCATATCCCCCGCGGGGAGAACGCCCGCGCGGATGCTCTCTCTCGATTGGCGACTCTGCCGGACACAATGCTGGGACGCGCTCATGTGGAGCGACTCGAAGTCCCAAGCCTCGAAGCACCAGCGGGGGTCCATCAGGTCAGCCAGGAGCCCGGCTGGATGGACAAGTACGCCGCGTACATCACCGACGGCATTCTGCCGGAAGACCGAGACGCGGCTCGCCTCATCAGGAAGAAGGCCGTGCGGTTTGTCCTGATGGACGGGCAGCTGTATCGAAGGTCCTACTCTTATCCCCTCCTCAAGTGCATTGGACCCGCAGAAGCCAAGCTTGTGCTCCAGAGATTCACGAAGGCATCTGTGGGAACCACGTGGGGGGCAGGGCATTGGCATACAAGGCCCTTCGTCAAGGCTACTTCTGGGAGACGATGAAGGAGGACGCCGCTGACTTCGTGAAGAAATGCGACCGGTGCCAGCGCCACGCCACGGTACAGCGGCAACCCTCCAACCCGATCTCTCAGCTCTCAGCCCCTGGCCATTCGCCCAGTGGGGAATGGACCTTCTGGGCCCATTCCCGCCGGCATCCGGCCAGCGGAAGTTCCTGATAGTGGCCATCGACTACTTCACAAAGTGGGTCGAAGCCGAACCCTTGGCAAGAATCACCGAAGCAAACGTCGCCAAATTCTTCTGGAAGTCCATCGTCTGCCGCTTCGGCCTCCCCCACACCGTGGTCACCGACAACGGACGCCAGTTCGACTGTCGAGAGTTCGAGGATTTCTGCAACGACCTCGGCATCAAACATCGCTTCACCTCGGTGGCGCACCCCCAGACCAACGGGGAGGCTGAGGTCACGAACAGGACCATTCTTCAGGGCCTCCGCACGCGGCTAGACCAAGCCAAGGGCAGGTGGGCCGACGAGCTTCCCAGCGTTCTTTGGGCATACCACACCACTCCAAGGACGGCTACCGACGAAACCCCATTCAACCTCGTCTTCGGGGCCGAGGCAGTCATCCCGATCGAGCTCAGCATACCCACGCTGCGCGTGGAACAATACGACGAGACAGAAAACCCGGCCAGGATGATGCTCAACCTAGACCTCCTCGAAGAAACAAGGGACAAGGCCCGAATCCGAATGGCGGCGTACCGGCAACGTGTAGCCAGATATTACAACTCCCGAGTACGGCCGAAGGTTTTTCGTCCCGGGGACTTGGTCCTCCAGCGTGCAGAAGCCTCCCAGCCACGAGAGTGCGGCAAGCTTTCACCCAACTGGGAAGGCCCTTATCGGGTAGCAGAAGCCCTCCCTCACGGGGCATGTTACTTGGAAGAGTTGGGAGGTGCCAGGTTCCCCCGGACATGGAACCCCTCGAACCTGAGAATGTACTACCAGTGATGTAAGGCTCCCAGTTCCTTTAACAAAGCTTCTTCGCTTCAAACATTCTTCTCTGACTTCAACAAAAAGCCCGGAGCACAGCTCAGCAAGCCGCGCAAGGTTTGAGAAAGCCTGCGGCATCGAGCTCAGTCCGGAAGATCCTGGGCTTCGGCCTGGAAGGCGGCGACGAATCCGTTTCGCCCGTGCAAGCCCGGAGCACAGCTCAGCAAGCCACGCAGGGTTTGAGAAAGCCTGCGGCATCGAGCTCAGTCCGGAAGATCCTGGGCTTCGGCCTGGAAGGTGACGTCGAACCCAGTTCGCCCGCGCAAGCCCAGAGCACAGCTCAGCAAGCCACGCAGGGTTTGAGAAAGCCTGCGGCATCGAGCTCAGTCCGGAAGATCCTGGGCTTCGGCCTGGAAGGTGGCGTCGAACCCAGTTCGCCCACGCAAGCCCGGAGCACAGCTCAGCAAGCCGCGCAAGGTTTGAGAAAGCCTGCGGCATCGAGCTCAGTCCGGAAGATCCTGGGCTTCGGCCTGGAAGGCGGCGCCGAATCCGCTTCGCCCGCGCAAGCCCGGAGCACAGCTCAGCAAGCCGCGCAAGGTTTGAGAAAGCCTGCGGCATCGAGCTCAGTCCGGAAGATCCTGGGCTTCGGCCTGGAAGGCGGCGCCGAATCCGCTTCGCCCGCGCAAGCCCGGAGCACAGCTCAGCAAGCCGTGCAAGGTTTGAGAAAGCCTGCGGCATCGAGCTCAGTCCGAAGGATCCCAGGTTTCGGCCCGGAAGATGGTGCAGGAACTGTGCTGTCCGCGCAAGCATGAAGGCAGCCCAAAGTCGGACCTGCTCAGGATTCTTGCTTTGCCGCAACACGGTTTTGCAGACCCCGTCCTTCGATTTAGTATGGAAGAACCAGGCCCGCAGTTGTCTCAGGTATCCCAGACCGACATCTCAGGAACGAACAAACAAAGAAGAAAGGAAAGAACTAGAAATAGTAGACAGGTTTTTGCGAAAAGTGCTCTTCATTGAAAAAGGATTACAAAGTGTCCAGTACAAATAGGGAGCTCCGACAGGCCGGAACTCCCCAAAAAAAAAAAAAGAGAAAGACACAGAAAGCAAAAGTACAAGTCAACAGTCACTGGGGCGCAGGGTCGGCGCCGTCCGTCGGAGGTGCGGACGCCACCTCTTCGACCTCCACGACGACCGGCTCCTGGGGCTGTGTCTGGGCCGCGGCGTCGTCGGTCGGAGCTGCTGCAGGTGCCGCCTGAAGTGTCGCTGGGTCGTGCCGGAGGCCCTGCCCTCGCTCCCCGGCTTCCTGCCGCCGACGACGACCGCACTTAGGTCCAGTTGGGGGAAGAAGGCCCCCACCTTTTCCCGGCACATCCGGAACCCCTTCAGGAAGGAGTCCACGGCGGCCTCCCGGACTTCCGACGTAAACTCGTCGGAAGCCCGGAATTTGGGGACGGCCTCCAGCGCTTCCCGCTTCGCCGCCTCCAGGAGCCCGTTGATGTACGAGCTCCGGTCCTTCGCCATGGCCGCCTCCCGCCGGGCCCCGTCCAGCTGACGCTCCAGGAACGGTGAGTGGGCCTGCAGGCGGGCCTTCTCCGCCGTGTCCTCCTCAGTACGGCGCTGGTTGGAGGTCCGCTCCTTCGCCAAGGAGGCCTCCAGTTCCTTGTTCCGCTCCTCGGAACGTGCCAGGTCGGACTGGAGGGCCTGCTTCTCCGCTCGCAGCTCGGCCCCCTTGTCCACCAAGTCCTTCACGTCGGCGGCGAGCTTTCCGAGCTTCTGCTCCCGCTCGGAGTCCCGCTTGGCGTTCCCTACAAGGTAGTTCCTCAGTAGGAGGACGTCGTTCCCGATCTGCAAGGACAAAAGCAACATGTCAGTACCGAGGCAGGAGGCCTCGGATTGAAAGAGAAAAGAAGAGCTGAAGCAGACTTACCGAGAAGAGCTGGGGCAGGATGCCGAGCAGCGCATCCGCGTAGTCCCGGCCGCCCCGAGCTCGGCGGTCCTGGGCGGTGGAAGCATACTCCATCACCCTCTTCGCCAGCCCTCGGTCGAGGATGACCGAGTCCCGGTGCGAGATTACCGGCGCTGGGCCCTTCGGGCCGATCCCTGCGACGGCCGCCCCTTCTGCTGGAGCCGCAGCCGACGGACCGGTGGTCGCCACTGGCGGTGCTGCCGGACTGCTGGCCGGAATGGGCCTGGCGGTGGGCAGAGCGGTGGGCGCCGGAGCTCCCTCGGCTGCACCGCCAGGTCGTGGAGCCAAGGTGCCAAGGGCGCCGCCCTGAGGAGGTCTGGGCGGAGAAACTGCGGCGGCTAGGCCGGGCGCGGTCGCCGCTGTGACCTCCCGGCTCGTCTCCGTGCGAGCCCTCTTCGCCACGGGCTCGTCCACGTCAACGACCTCCCTCTGAGCAGCCCCTTCCAGCAAGTTCTCCAATGAAAACTTCATCCCTGCAAGGTGGAGAAATCAGAAGGTTAGTTCAATCTTAAAAAGAGAGAGGGGGGAAGGGCAGAATTTAATGCAGAGCCGAATCTCACCGGTCTCCCGGATGGGACTGATGCCGGCCTCAAAAAGATTCTGCTCACAAAGCAGAACCTCGAGCGGCGGGACCACGTCACTCAGGAGCTGGGAGTAAGCCTCCTGGTCCGCGGACTCGACCCGAGAACTCCGGTTCGGCGACCGGTCCGGTTCGCTCCAGGCCCAGTCGACGTCGTCGACCGAGGCAAAGAAAAACCGGTTCTTCCATCCCTTAACCGAAGAAGGGATGTCGAACCGGAGACACCTGGGCCGGGGTGAAATATACCACCAGCCGTCATCGGTGGAGCATTTCTTCAGGGTGAACAGGGACCTGAAGAGCGAGAAACGGGCAACGAACCCATGGAAATGACAGAAGACAATGAAGGAGAAGATGACCCGGATGGCATTAGGAGCCAGCTGGGCCGGGACGAGCCGGAAATGGCTGAGGAAGGAAAGGAAGAAAGGATGAAGAGGGAAACGAAGACCCCCGAGGAGGAAGTCTTCGTAGAAGGCAATACGGCCGGGGCCACTCATGGTGACACGCTCCCCGGACCGCGGAGCAAATAGATGGACAGATCCCGGGATGCCATAAGCATCCCGGAGCAGAGAAAGATCACCTTCGGTCATGGTGGAGGCATGACCGGAGGGACCGGCGGGAAGAAGCGGCGGAGCCGGGAGAGCAGCAAGAGCAGGAAGTGAACGGAGGGGCACGGCAGGTGCAACCGGGGGGGACCGGATCCCCCTGGGGACGCCAATGGTGACACCCCCGGGTTGCAAACGCCGGCGGACCTCCTCTGGGATTACCTCCTCATCCGAGGAGGGAGAAGATGGGGTCCTCGGCCGGGATGGACCGGCCTCGTCCGGATTAGAAGAAACATGGCGACGGCGCGCCATGGAGAAGAAAAGAAGAAAATGATTGAATGATCGAAGGAGAAGGAGGAGGGCTAGAGAAGAGGAAGACGCTTACCCAAAAATGCACAGGCGGGCGCAAGCAGCAGAAGTTGTTAGCCTGCAGTAAACCGCCCACGAAGCAAGGGAAAAGGCCTCGTTCTGGAAAGTCCCCTCCCTTTCAGACTCAGCCGGCAGCAGCCGTACCCATCATTCCGTCTCAGGCCACTGGATGGTCGCCACGTGGGCGCACGCCCGACACCGACGCCTCGTTAGCAGAGTAACGGCCTCTGCCCCGAAGCGACGCATTGATTGCGGGCAAGTGGACGACGCGTGGCGACTCCCCGTTGGTCTCCAGCCGCCTCGAGCCACGACGAGTGAAGATCGTGCCAATTATGAAGCAAGATCTTCGCCTCCCCACGTCATGTCTGCAATTAATCCCGACGTTCCGTTCTACGATGCCCCAACGGAACGGCGGGCTGGGGGCAACTGTTACATCCGTGATAGTGACGTGGCCAGGCTCAGGTATCGCCGAATGCGAACAAGCCACGTGTGAGTTTTCCCGCCAGAATCAGCGCCACGCCCTTAAAGCTGGGGTCGGCAAGATCGCGCCGCCCGACGATTATCCGAGAGCAGACCGCCCAGGCCGAGGTCGAGCTCGGCGCGGGGTTCCTCCACCGACTCATCTGCGCCCGCGCGCGAAGGAGACGACCCAAGTGAGGTCGGCCGACCCCTCGCCTTGCGCCAGGTGGCCACCCGGAGACGGGTCCACCTCGGCCAAAGCCAGGCGACCTCCTGCCGCCTCGCCAGGTGTCCACCCAGGAGGGGTCCACCTAGTGCGAGGTCGGCCGACCCTTCGCCTTGCGCCAGGTGGCCACCCGGAGACGGGTCCACCCCGGCCGAAGCCAGGCGACCTCCTGCCGCCTCGCCAGGTGTCCACCCAGGAGGGGTCCACCTAGTGCGAGGTCGGCCGACTCTTCGCCTTGCGCCAGGTGGCCACCCGGAGACGGGCCCACCTCGGCCGAAGCCAGGCGACCCTCTGCCGCCTCGCCAGGTGTCCACCCAGGAGGGGTCCACCTAGTGCGAGGTCGACCGACCCTTCGCCTTGCGCCAGGTGGCCACCCGGAGACGGGTCCACCTCGGCCGAAGCCAGGCGACCTCTTGCCGCCTCGCCAGGTGTCCACCCAGGAGGGGTCCACCTAGTGCGAGGTCGGCCGACCCTTCGCCTTGCGCCAGGTGGCCACCCGGTGACGGGCCCACCTCGGCCGAAGCCAGGCGACCCTCTACCGCCTCGCCAGGTGTCCACCCAGGAGGGGTCCACCTAAGCCGAGGTCGGCCGATCCCTCGCCTCTCGCCAATTGGTCCCCGGAGATAGGTCCAACTCAGCCGAGGCCAGGCCGCTCGTACGGAGAGGCCCCCGGGGAAAGCGACGGGTCCCGAGGCCATCCCTCGGGCCGTACCGACCCCAGACGGCGTCCCGTACGGAGGGCGGCGGCACGCGGAACGTCACTTACATTGGCCCGGCAGGTCCCGCGGTCGAGAGACCCGATCCTGACGGAACAGGGCCCGTAAACGGATAGCGCCCACGCCCGGGAAAAGAGCACCCTCACGAAGCCCGAGGCCTGACGACTTGCCGCTCTGCCAGCGCCGCCTTCCCTCTTTTTCTCTTATGTCCTTGCCTTTTTCCTGCTGGGCCCGGCGGACGAGGCCGGAAAGCCGCCTGGCCTCCTTCACCAGAAAGGGAAAAGAAAGGAAGACAGGGAGGAGGAGTTTTCGAGGGAGAAAAGGACGAGCGCACGACGGGGGGAGATAAAGAGGGAAGGATCCAAAGACTGCAAGGTAAGCCAAAGAGCCTGGGGACAAGAAGGAAAGACCGGCATAAGGCCTCGCTGGGAGGAAGAAAACCAGGGATCCCGAGAAGGGAAGACTGGACGCGAGCTCAGCGGGCAGGCCCAGCCGAGTTTCCGGTCCCCGGTGCTTTCCCTTCACCAGTTAACTCCCCAAGCCTGAGACCCACCAGGGGGATCGGGAGGGAGAGTCTGTTCCTCCACGTCGTCTACTGACTTGACCGTCGGAGCCCCCTCGCCGGAATCCCCGGCCAGGGTCCTCTAACCCCTTTGTTGCAGGCTTCTCGCAGGAAGGGAGGCTCCTCTGCCAGGCGGTCAGGGAGGATCGACTGATCCTCTGCACGGGCTCGACGACGAGGACGGCAACAGATACGATCACCAATAATTGCTCTTGGGGACAGAGATCGTTGGCGCTTCGAACCCAGAATGATCTCCCTCGGACAGTTACAATATTAATGACCGTTTCTCGAAAAGGAAAAATCTAGCGGCACCCAGGATGCATGGGGATGCGACCGTTCGAATATCCATGCACTCAATGCAGGCAACGAAAAGTATGCTCAATGTTCCTCAATCAGTGGCGAATAGGGAAGTGACACCTGTCTGCCACGTCCCTTCCAAGGTAGAAGGAATAATTATGATGGGTGACTAACATCAACCTAGCCTAATCGAGGTCAATCCTAGTCCAAAGGACTGGAAATTGGCAGCGACATTTCGATCCTATTTCAGAATTCGTCTTCAATATCGACCTCGAACTGAATGATCTTCGGCTTACCCACCAGAGAGGAACCACACCAAAAAGAATCAACTCAAAAGGGACTAGTTTGAAAAGAATTAGTCACTAATTTCGAGGAGGAGATGTTACAGGTAGCTGAAAAAAGAGAAAATACAGCAAGGTTACTCCTTGCCAACCTCTTCGGTAATCAAAACAAAAGTAAGGATTGATGCTGCTTCAGGTTGAACCTTGGAGTCTTCAGATTTATCCTCCGGAACGACGAGCAAGAATAAGTCCAAGCCGGGGTAAAGTTTCTTAATTTTATCCAGGCAATCGGTATAACTCGAAGAGTATCCTTCCGACGCGGCTTTTCTTGCCTCATCTTTGAAGACCTGAGAATTTTTGTAAATCTCAATGGCCCCGGAGGACCTCTCTTCGGCTTGCGCGGCCCTTTGGTTGGCCACCAAAAGATCTGTCTCCAGCTCATCGATCCTTCTCTTCAATTCAGCCAAATAAGACTTCGGCTCCTCAGCATCCCTAGAGTCTCCCTCAGCATCCATTCAAGAGAAACCACCTTCCTCCTCCTCTCCTACGCAATGATTGTCACTTCGGCTACATGCGCCTAAAGGATACCCATCTGTCTTCTCAAGACGTCATTCGAGGCAACCGCCTTACCCATCTCTTCTTCTGCAGTGGCCTGAAGCTTTTCGACGACATTTTTCTCAATTACAGCTAAGGCCATTCAACTTCGGAGGTCTTCGCTATAGCTGACAGATTCGCGAGCACCTTTTTCCAGCGAGGAAAGGTCGCGAGAAATCTGCAGAATAGGGAGTACATACAAGATCAGTTTAGTCGACGAATGCAGACAGCTAACATGCATACCGGAGGTTACTTGCTGTATCCCTAGGAGGACGGCAAGAAAAGGATCCCCGGAGTCTTGCCTCCCGGCTCTGGCAGCAGGGGTATCGCATCCCACCGAATCTCTTTATCTCGCGACCAGAGCCGCAGGCTTGGCATCTTCGACGTGAGAAGAAACCCCACCAACATCTTGCGGGCTCGACCTCATAGATGGCCTGGTCGGCACAGCTCTCCTGGGAGAAACCGGTTCCTCCCCTGAGGAAGAACCTATCTCGATAGGATCACTACTCCCTGCCTGGGCGCATGGCAATGCCAACACATACCTTCGCCTTCGATCTGATCTCCTCAACTGCAAGCCTCTCGTTGGCTTCCCCCTGGCTGCCCACCTGAGTTGTGCTAGGTTCGGCCTCATGCCGCAACAAACCCTCAGAACGATGCGAGGTTGGAAAGGCAGGAAAGGTGTTGGAAATGGCGTTGCCAAGAGCTAATGGTAGTCGATCTAAGAAAACCCTCTTCCTTATATCAAACAGGCGAAGCCAAAATCAAATGCCCTTGTTTGCAGCGGGCTCCTAGGCACGCCACACATAGTCGCCCTAATAAATCAGGGCCTCAA
Organism: Areca catechu; assembly: GCA_021397845.1. Lineage (NCBI taxonomy): Eukaryota > Viridiplantae > Streptophyta > Magnoliopsida > Arecales > Arecaceae > Areca > Areca catechu. The sequence continues at coordinate 167,355,609 of CM038042.1, read as the reverse complement.
CTGGTGTGCTGGGAGGGACCACTAAAAGGCTGCAGCCATGATGATCCCTGTTCCCAGACACAGTCATTATGACCCTGATCACCACCACTTTTCCAAGCGACGACATGACAGTCACTACACCCCCGATAAGCCGGTAAGCTGAAGGTTCCCCTCATATAGGAACTTCTCTATTTATTTTGCAGTCATATGTTCATAAGAATCGATTCAACAAAGGGCTGCATAATTCAATCCATCACCAAAACCAATGGCTCTACCTAAACCAAGTTCGAAAAATGCCATACTTGGAAAGCATCATAGTATACATAGAAAAGGAAGGATGCTCGTTAATTCAGGAGAATTCATTGGTCACATGACAAAGAAAGAAAAAGAAGGGATACAGAGCCCAAAGCCCGACAAGTCCCTACAGATCAGCCGAAAAAGACTCCGCATTGGCAGTACAGAGTATCTCGTCAATCTAAGCAGAAAGGATCTCCTCAACATGGGTCAAGGCTGGAGAACCTTCAGCCTGGACTCCCTCTTCAGCCTGGATCGGAGCTGCGCTTAGGTCCTGGACCGGAACTGCGCTCAGGTCCTGGACCAGAACTGTGCTTAGATCCTAGATCGGAACTACGCTCAGGTCCTCGGCTACGATCAAGATTTCTCCGCTCTGGCTCAGTATCTCTTCAGCCTCCTCTGCAGCCCCAATCTCCTCCTCTTCTTCCACCTCAATGTCAAACATAGGAATGCTAGAAAAATCGAGGTCAAGGAAGACCATGTTGACCTTGGCGAGTCCATCATTGAAGCCATGTTGATAGCTGTACAGGCTTGCTTCATTCATTTCCATTTGGAATTCAGAAGATTTTCTGAAATCCGCAACAGCTTTAGTCGCCTGCTCTTTCATGGCTTCGGACTCCCTCCTGGCTGCTTCGGCCTCCAAGGTCGCCTCTTCGGCTCTTGAAGATGCCTCTTCAGCTCTCGAAAATGCTTCTTCGGCCCTCTTGGTCACCTCCTCAGCCACCTTGGCCAGGTCTTTAGCCCTCTCCTGGCTCTCCTTAACAGAATGTTCTAAGGAGTCAATCTGTTTCTTATTCCTTCTCAACTCTGCCCCTTGCCCTGCGATCGTCAAGTAGGTGTTCTTTAGTTTGCCCTTTAGGCCCCGAACTTCGACGTCCATGCGAGTAAGTTGATTCTCCATGGACTGCTTTAGTTCCTCGGCCACCTCGCTTTCGGCCCTGACCACTTGGAGCTCCTCCTTCAAACTGTGAATGAGGCTATCAACGTTCCCCAGGCCCTATTCCATAAAAGTAATGTCGTAGACCAGCTGCACCCATAAAACAAGGTGTAAGACTAGTCACAGACTGAACGACCTATCGGGCAAAGAAGGGACGACGAAGATCTCACCTGTTGTAGGGAAGAATAGGCAGAAGTAGACACCCTAGCGAGGCTTCGACCTCGGATGACTGCCAAATCATGAGGCAACAAAATATCCTTCAGTGCCCGCCTAGCAACAGCAGGGACCAAAAGACCCCCCATAGGAAAAGCTCCGAAGAGTCCACGGGATGACTCCCACTTGGAGAAGCCTCCCGGATGGACTCCTCCTCGAGTTGCGATGCCTTGCCCATATCCATCACAGGGGCAAGGCGGTGGCATATCAACCACCGAAGATGGACTCTCCATTATCTGAACTAGAGAGCTAGCCATCGACAAAGATTCAACTAGCTAAGGCCCTACTGGAGCCTCCATCATCGATACCCCATCTCCCCCAGAGGTTCCTCTAGAGGTTGAGGTGCTTCTACTTCTCTCAGGATCATCCCCCTGGGGCTTCTTCCGGACCTCTGACTTGAAGGAGGAGCCTAAGCCATCTTCCTCTTGGAAGACTGATGAAGCCAGTCCAAATTAGGCTTCATTCCACCACCTGCAAATAGAAAGGCCCTTCTGAATCAACTGGACTACAGAGGAGTTAAAAGAGGGGAGCTGAAAACTTCCGCCATTTCTACCTAATGCAGGGAACTCGCTGATCCCTGTGAGATGAAGATTCCTCTCCTCCAATAGTTCACAAATGGGAATGGGCTCTGAACCAGTCAATAAGACATAATCAGATTGATCGGCCATCAAAACCTTTTTTTCATCATTGGCAACTAGGCATGCCTCCCTCCACTCGCTACTGAAACCCCACGATTCAGTAAATGACACAAAAATAAAGTTGGGCTTCCACCTATGGATGGTGCTAGGCATATCCTTTATGATCTTGTGACCAGACCGAGGACCGATCACCCACCATCCGTGACCATAGAAATCTCTCTTGAGAACAAAAAGAGCGGTGAACAAATTGGTCTGGGGACTCATATTGGCTATGTGACACCGTACCAAGAACCCGTAGATATTCCGAATGTTGTTCGGAGTCAACTGCGCGGGCACTATTTGGTACATGCGAAAGACTTTGATGAAGAAGGGATGCAGGGAAAATCGAAGACCAGCCTTTAGATGATCTTCGTATATGGCAAGACACCTGACGAGAGGTTTATGCACCCGCTCTTCAGATATGGGAAGTACCAGAGGAAATCCTTCGGAAACGTGATAATGCTCCCGAAGGTGGGCAATCTTTCCTAGTGAGACAGAGCTGGAAACTAACTCCGGACTCATCACATCATCAATCCCAGAGGGCCCAGCCTTTTCTCCTTGACTTCCTACGGTCTCAGCCATGACAGGAAAATGGAACAAAGAAACAAAAGGAAGATTCTACTTGCGGAAGGGATCGATAGCCAAGAACAGGGAAAGCTAGGCCAAAGCTGAAGGTATGCAAGGATGAAGAAACTTCCTCAGCCAGACATTTTCTCCTTCTCATAAAGGGTCAAGGAAACTCCAGAGCGACTCTCAATAGGGCGAACTATCTCCCCAAATCTACCAGGGATGCTCGAGATGGGTGCGCAATCCCAAATAGCCCTAAACTGATTTGACGCAGAATGGACTGAAGATCAACGGCTAAGATGGAATGCACTTCTTATCCAAGGGACAAGAAGAGGCCACGACCTCCATCCAAATCCCAATAAAAAGATCGGTTGAACCATCATATAATAGAAAAATGAGGGACAGTCCCTGGTTTGCCCGCTCCTTTTTCACACCCCAATCAAGGGGTGACAACTGTCCATTACCTTATCCTCGAATTAGCCAGCAATTATGGCAGATGGTCCAATCAGAGATTTTGCAATCATCTACCGCACCATTCTCCAGGAAAAAATGACAATCTAGTAATACTCTCACTCTTCGAAGCAGATCGTCGCTTCGAAAACTGAGAGTGGGGGGCAACTGTTGGGATATATCGATTCAAGCATAGATCAGCCACCAATTTGACTGGTCGAAGACATTTCTCCCGAACCATGCACTTCAAACCAAAGTATCCGAAAAATGTTGAACAGCTAACGGACAAGCCAAAGCCGAAGCTCTCAACTTCAACCGAAGAGTCAGCCTTCGGCCCCTACTGAAGACAGGGCCCTCAGCATGGACTGAAGACATGATCTTCACTACCAACCGAAGACATAGTCTTCGGCCTACGTCGAAGACATAGTCTTCGGCCTACGTCGAAGACATAGTCTTCGACCTATGCCAAAAACATGATCTCCGATCTATCTTAAAGGAGTCTAAAGATGAAGGCACCCCTTCAATTCAGCTATGAATATTCCTCCAAAAAAGAAGCCTGAAGACAGATCTCCAATCTGTCTCAGATCCTTACGAACGTGGTGAATAACGATTATTATCGACTATCTAACTACCTCCAAAGCATGACCATGGCACGTGATCATTAACTCCAGCGGCAACGTCTCCAGCATGGCCGGAACCGTTTAATAACCATCCATAATTGTGAATAGAGGGGAATGAACTAACTCCCCCCATTATAATCGCAGGAGGGAGAACGGAACTACAGGTCGGACAAATTAATATAAATACTGGTAAAAGAGGACACTCCAGGTAAGGCACAACATAGTCCTGAGAATCTCAGTCTTTTCTTCTCCATTTGTCCTCCTCAGAATCTTTCTCATTCTGTGGCTGGAGCTTGCCTTTGACTTAGACATGTAGTATCCCCCGTCGGAGCAAATCCGGCCAGGGATCTATTTTGCAGGTGAACCAGGGAGTGGACCTGCGATCCAGTAGCTCCGTCTGGTCGAAAAGGGACTCTACGCCAACATAAATAATTTCTTGAGTGCGTACCGTAATTTTTGCATACTTTTATAATAAAATTGAGTATTGCATTCGAGATTATCGAATTGATATTTCATGTCCTTGTACAATATATTCAAGAAGTACTTATCTGGGATACGAAATACATCGCTTTGATGAAGAACCAATAAGGCATGCCTACACAAGTAACCCTTGTACTGAAAGGATCCATACTGGCATTTAACATCCTCCAAAATTGTCATATGAAATATCATAATTTTTTATAATCTCCTTCTTGATTCCATCAACTTCAATTATTTCAAATGATTTAACAGAATATACATCATAGTTGTCAACTTCTTTAACTAATTTGGCATTTGATGCAGTCATTTCAAAGACCTTATTTTGAATTTTTTTAAATATGTACCTTGTATATTTTCCGGTTGCTTGCCTCTCAAAAGAAGAGGATGTCTTTAGGAAAGCATTTATTTGCAATGTTTTATTATCTTCCTCATTTTCTGCTTCATATCTTTTCTCCAAGGCATCTTCGTACTTATCGATAAATTACTTAAGTATAGTCTTGGAGTTTATAAACCCATCAAAGAAGTGATTGATGCTCTCGCTCCTTTGTGAAGTTGACATCCCTGTTCATAAATGTTCAAAAAATAGAAGTATTAAAGATAAAAAATTTGTTGAGAATTTTAAAAAAATGAACATTAATCAATCATAATGACTAACAAACCTGCAAAGAATGTATCTTTAAGATAAACTGGAATCCATTTATCCCGATATTTATATATATTATTTAACCAATATAGAGCCTTGCATTCTACATATTCTCCATTAAATATGCCCACCTTTTCTTGAAAGACACTATGGTAACTAAATCATATATCGCCTCTTCAAACTCTATCATAAATTTGGGATTTATAGTACAAATATGGCCAATCTTTTCATGAATCTTCTTCAATATATGCCAAAGACAAAATCTATGTCGTGTATTGAGAAAAACATCCCTAACAGTAACCTCGATTACCTTATCTTGATCAGTTATGATGGTATTAGGTGGTTGACCATCATTTGCATCCAGCTATAATTGGAATATCCATTTAAATATCTCAGTCGTCTTATTTGATAACAATGTACAACCAAGCAATGAGGAGTGTCCATGATGATTGACTCCGATAAATAGACAAAATGATATTTGATATGTATTTATCAAATAGGTTAAGCCAAAGGTCAGTACATCATTAAAGTAAGTGCTTTCCAATCTTGACCTGGATAGATCCAGAAGATAGTCCTGAGCTGTCCATTATCATTCAGGTCCAAAGTATAAAAGAAATTTAGATTTTTTACTTGCATTTATATGAAATGGATTACCATTGACTATGCATCTCCTTCTTTCGACTGACTCTGTTATGTTCCCGACAGATAAAATTATGAGTATCTTTCTCTGTGAAATCTAATTATCTTCTATCCCCTTATCTTCTAGCCATGGTAGAGTATATTTGACTTGTGAAAATATTCACAGCATGTAAATTGCTGATCTCTATCTTTTATGGTATGATGATCCTCCTATGAGACCGTAAATAACCAGCTGATGATATGGACAGCTCACAGTAATGTTCTAGAAAAACATTAACCAATATCCACTTATCATTTTTAGAATTTAGTCTTGCTTTTATTGAAGCCTTACAATCAATTTTGCTAGTATCCCTAGGATTCATGGAGTTATTAATTTTTCTTGATTTTCCTTGCCTCCAACATGCCAAGTACTTGAAGCATATTTCTTTGTCATTGTTGGACCTACTACACATTGTCATGATTCCAAAACCTACTCTGTTTGCATATCCATTGTAGAAATTGTATACATCATTTACAGAATTGAACTACATTCTAATTTTAGGATCAACAGACTTGCTCTCTGTAATTGGGGTGATAGGAGAAAGTGCATTCTTCTGAACAACAACAGTAACCTCATCCAAATGATCATCTTGGATTTTTTTCAGATTTCTAATTTCAACGCTATATAGAGAAATATCTGCATAAAAAATCATAAAACATGAAACTAAAAACAGTATTGACATCCAGTTAAAATATTACGACACCCGATCATAAAATATATAACTAAGAATAGAAACTCCTACTATCTAGAGAACCTATCTCTTATGGACTGATGTATGATTCCTAAGATGTCATAACATGCTATGGATGCTAAAGGATGTCAATAATATGCTGAAACAGTATTACGACACTCCAGTTCAAAAACTACGACATCCTAGTTATAAACCTACGACATCCATATACAAAAACTTAAACCAGATGTTTTGATCCTCCATAATAGAAGTGTTTCAGTATGCATTGCTGATATATGATACCCATAATGTAATAAAATGCTTCTAAAAAAATTCAATATCAAAAACTATAAAACATGAACAACTCGGTATAAAACAGAAAATGAAAACTTTTATCCTCTATCAAGGGATATTTCAGCCATGCATTGGCTTGAATAAGATTGTTAGATTATGATAAAAAAACCAGGAAGAAAAAAGATTTCAAGAAAAGAAATTTTTATTGAACGACATCCTAGTTCTAAAGTTACGATATCCTAGTTAAAAGATTATAACATCCAAATATAAAACATGAAACTAAAACATAAATCCCTACTATCTGAAGAAACTATTTCTTATGGACCGATGTATGACCCCTAGGATGTCATAACATGCTACGGATATTAAAGGATATCAATAATATGCTGAAACAGTATTACGACATCCCAGTTCAAAAACTACGACATCTTAGTTATAAACCTATGACACCCCTGCACAAAAACTTAAACTGGATGTTTTGATCCTCCATAACATAAGGTTTCAATATGCATTGCTGATATATGATACCCATAATATAATAAAATGCTTTTGAGAAAATTTCAGTATCAAAAACTTCGAAACATGAACAACTCAGTACAAAACAGAAAATAAAAGCTTTTATCCTCTGTCATGGGGCATTTCAACCATGCATTGGCTTGAATAAGATTGTTAGATTATGATAAAAAGACCTGGAATAAAAAAAGATTTCAAAAAAAAGGAGTTTTCATTGAATGATACCCTAATTCAGAATTATGATATCCTAGTTAAAAGATTACGACACCCGATATTAAAACATGAAACTAAGAACAGAAACCCCTACTATCTGGAGAACCTATCTCTTGTGGACTGATGTATGACTTCTAGGATATAATAACATACTACGGATGCTAAAGGATATCAATGATATGCTGAAATAGTATTATGATATCCTAATTCAAAAACTACGACACCCTAGTTATAAACCTACGATACCCCTGCATAGAAACTTATACTATATTTATTATCTCCTCCTACCAAGAATATCGATCACATGTGGACTGAGTTATGACTCCTAGAGTGTCATTAATTTTCTCTAACTACCAAAATAATTGGTGTAATAAAGAAACTATAAAAAGAAAACTAAACAAGATTCTATAAAGGCTTGCTTTACTTCCTGTTGGAGATGACATTTTGTCTTAAACTTATAGAAGAAATCTTCGGTGGCTTATTCCGACCTTGGACCAAAACATTAAGTATGCTAGCACATCTCAAATAATCTATATTAGAGTAAGCTAGAACTCTTGATTTCATAGTTCATTGCTACAAGACTTGAATATCAATCATACCTTAAACATTCAAAATGTTTCAAGTCAAAGTTCAATGAATTTCACATAATCAAGAATATTAGTAACTTTTGCATAGTTAACATTTAACGCATCTTGAAGCATCAAATATAATAAACATAGCAAATTGCTTCAAGTAAATGACTAACATTACATATATCAAAAAGTAAGGAAGGGTTTGAGTAAATTATACCAATATGAATAATCTTCTATTTGCCATTATTTCTACAAACCATTAGTCCACTTGCTCTAACTTTAGGGTGAAGACTTGCTCTTCCACCCTACTTCATGCCTTACACAGTCACTTTAACATTGCAATCTTCTTTTTCTTATGATGGGCTGCAAGACAAACCTACAAAATAGCTAAGTGGATATTTTTGGTACCCAAATCTTTTTTGGTCAATTGGAGTTAGTACATGTGATTCTTTTTGGAATCCAAACTTTCTTTACATCATTTTTCTTTTTCTTTCTGAAATTACAAAGATAAGCCTTATGCCCAACTCTTTTATAATAAAAACAAACAACATTAGATTTTTGAAATTCATTTTGAACTGAAATCTTTCTTTCAACAAGATTGGAATTCGAATTACAAATAATTTGAGCTCTGTTACTTGAAAATCTTTGATTGCTTAATAATAACTCAAGCTTATCTGAACTTAAAATCAATTTATCAATTAAAGGCTTGATTTTCTCATTTTCTTTTTGCAACCTTTAATTATCTTCATGAAATACTTCATTCTTTTCAAGATATTCAATCTTTTCTTTTTGAGGAGTTTTGCAATTTTCAAAAATAGAATTTAATTCAATTTGCAAAACATGATATTTTTCCAAAGCATCATTTCTTTCTTTTTGAAGCATATCATATGATAGTTTTAAGATTGATGCTCAGTTCCTAACTTTTTATATTTAGTTATTAAATCATGAAAAGCATCATTAAGTTCATCAAATATAAATTTTGAGTTAGGTATAGAATTTACCTCATTTTGAAGAACCATAAAGCATGTGTTGGCAGTTTTTGATTGATGTACATTATCACTTGAGCTTCAATCTTTGCTGTCGCTCCAAGTGGCTGCCAATGCCTTCTTTTTCTTTTCTTTTTCTTTGTATGGCTCCCCCTTAGTCATATACTTCTTCTTTTTTCTGAATCTGCCCTTACCCATAAATTTCCTAAACTTTTTATAACCAGGGCTAATTCATCTTCATCTTGTTCCTCTTCGGATGATGAACTTGTGAACTCTTCTTCATTTTCTTCAGTAGTCGCCTTGAGTGCAATTATTTTCTTTTTCTTTTCCTCTTCTTCACTCCGGCGCTTCAAGGTGAGTTCATGAGTGATAAGTGATCCAAGAAGCTCTTCTAATGACAGATTGTTTAAATCCTTTGCCTCTTTGATTGCTGTTACTTTAGGATCCCAAATTCTTGGCAAAGATCGAAGAATCTTTTGAACCATATCTGCATTAGAACACACTCTACCAAAACTTTTCAAATTATTAGTAATGTTAGTAAACCTCGAAAACATTTCAGAAATAAATTCATGAAGTTTCATTTTAAACATTTCATAATCATGCATAAGCATATTGACCTTAGAGTTTTTAACTTGTGTTGTGCCTTCATGAGTGATTTCAAGTTTATCCTAAATTTCTTTTGCAGAGGTACAAGTAGAAATCTAGTTAAACTCATTTGCATCTAAAGCACAATACAAGAGGTTCATTGCTCTTGCATTCAACTCTTCCATTTGCATTTCATAAACATTCCAATCCAACTCCGATTTTGAAATATTTTTGCCATCAACATTTATCATGGAAGTGGGAGGTTTTCTTAAGATAATTTTCCATAATTTAAAATCTATAACTTGAGTATAAATTTTCATGCATGCTTTCCAATAGTTATAATTTGTACTGATAAAAAATGGTGGTCGTGTAGAACATTGCCCTTCGGCAAGATATGTGCTCATTTGGATAGCCATTAATCTTTACTCTAAATAATTTTCAGAGATCTGCTCTGATACCAATTGTTGCCTAGGTGGCTTCCCAAGAGGGGGGTGAATTAGGATTATAAAAACTTTAAGTATGTGCCCTTTTGAAATCTTAGTGTGGTGAGTGAAGTATTTAAAGAATTAAATGCGGAAGCAAATAAATGAGCTCAAATAAAATAATCACAAACACCACAATTTATAGTGGTTTGGAGCAACCCAGCTCCTACGTCCACTATCCAAGGACCACTTGGGATTTCCACTATATTCTTTCTAGAATACAGTCAGATTGTTTTACCGGGATCACAATCCAAACCCAACTTCCTTTGGTTTTTACACCGGGCTCACCAAAAAACCCACTCTTGATTTTATACCGGGATCACCAAGAACCCAACTTGGTTTTACAACGGGCTAACCAAAAATCCAAACTAAAGTAAAACAAGTAAACAATGCAATATAAAATATAAACTCCCAAAGAGTATATGGTTGCTGCTTTAGCTCGTTGAATGTAGCTCTTCTAAGCTCTCCTCTTTCTTCAAATAAAGCTTCAAGAGTTGTGATAGGAAGTGAAGAACATTCTCTTGAATTTGAACATTGAAGCTCTCTCCAAAATCTGAAATATAAACTTGAAAATTCCTTTTTTCTTCAATTTCTCTTCCCCTCTTCAATCTCTCTTCTTTCTCTTCACTTTGATCCATCATATATAAGTTTTGAAATTGTTCCCATGTTGTTTTGACCGTTGGAGTGCCTTGGAAATCAAAATATGACTGTTTGAAACTATTGGAATAAAGAAAAACAAATTCTGCAACTAGTCGTTGGAGTGTCAGAACCTGTCACTCGAGTCGACTCGAGGTCCAAGAGTCGGCTTGAAGTCTCAGACAATCCAAATAAAAGTTCTGGACGAGTCAGCTCTTCTGGGTTGAGTCGGCTCGAACTTTCAAAATAATTACAGTTATGCCATTCTGGAGTCATTTTGATTGAATAATTATAGTTCTGCCATCCTGAAAGAGTCGGCTCTTGGTCCATGAGTCGGCTAGAGCTTAACTTCTTCAAATACTTCCAAACCACTCCAAACTTCTTCCAAACTATTTCAAACATCTAAACCTATGATACTCTACAAAAGCAATCTTTACAAGGATAATTATAACATAATCATGCATCAATATTTTGTAATCATCAAAATCAATCCTAGGATCAACAGCCCGCATCATGGTCGCCCACATGCTCTGCGGATAGAGAAAATATCTGGCAACAAGCCTACCAAGTAATGCCTCCCTCCTGATAAGAAGAGACAGGATCCCCAACCCGTCATGACGTATAGGCTGGCAGACAGACTGCCAGGATACGAAGTGAATCCTGCACCTAGCAGAAGTAGAATCCCATAAGAAAGCCCGTAGCATCTGCTCTAGTTTGATGACAGAGGTCCTGGGAATAATAGCATTAGATAGCATATAGACCGATAGAGACATGAGGACCGAGCGGATAAGGGTAATCCTATCCATGGAGGAGAGAGAACGATCCTACCATCCATCAATCCGCTCACAAACCGCCTGAATCATCAGGAAGCATTCAGTAGTGGATAACCTAGCACTGGATATAGGAACACCCAAGTAAGTGAGAAGGCCACGGTGCTCCACGATCCAAAGAATACTCGAAATCCTGTGGCGAATGCGAGTAGGGGACTTGGGACTAAAGTAAAGGCCCGATTTCTAGAGATTAATTCTCTATCCCAATGCTAGGCAATAATCCTCCAGGATCCCTCGGAAACCCTGGGCAGTAGGGATGGAAGCCTTCCCCAGGAGAAGGCAATCATCTGCAAATAAAAGATGCGAGATCAGCGGAGCACCCAAGGTAGGGAAAAATGGTTGGACAATCGATTCCCTCATCGCTGCTCGCAACGTCCTCAACAGATAGTCAGCATAAATGATAAATAAGGAGGGAGATAGGGGCAACCTTGACCGAGGCCGACTGACGAGGTAAAGAAATCCATGGAAGATCCATTGATGAGGAGAGAGAATGAAGGCCTGGAGACATAAGCAAATAACCTCGATATCCACGTCGGGTGGAAGCCGAAGTCATATAAAGCCCTGAGGAGAAAATCCTAGCTGACTCTATCATAATCCCTCTCCATATCAAGTTTGATGGCTATCAAGCTACGCCCAGCGGAGGTCAGACATAAACTCATGGGCTATAAGAACATTGGCGAAAATAGAGCGCCTCCCAATGAAAGCACCCTGCTCCAGACAAATTAGCTTGGGGAGAATGGGTTTCATTCTAGAAACCATGAGCATGGTGCAGACCTTATATAGAGTATTGCACAGATTGATAGGGTGATAGTGGGTAGGCTTCGAGGCGTTAGGATGCTTGGGAATAAGAGTAATGAAAGTCCATTTCCAGGAGGTGGGCATAATACCTGAAACAAAGAATAATTGAATGGCAGCAGTAACATCCGAAGATAAAATATCCCAGTACCTCCGGAAGAAGAAAGGTGGGTAGCCATCCGAGCCAAGGGCTTTATCCTCTCCCAAAGATCATAAGGCGGCACAAACCTCGTCATCGAGGATGGGAGCCATAAGAGTGGAATTGTGGAAAGAGGAGACCACAGCAGTCGGCGGATAGAATGAGTAAGTGTAATAGGAATAGGCTTCGTCCAACGGAAAGCAAAGAAAGTCAAAATCTCCTGCCTAATAACCGATCATCCTCCAACCACTGACCATCAGAGGAGCGCAGAGAATGAATAAAGTTTTGGTGCCTGCGGATCACAGTAGCCAAGTAAAAGAAACGAATATTTCTGTCACCTGCCCGCAACCACTGAACTCTAAACTTCTGGCGCCAAATAACCTCTTGATGCTGGAGCAAAGCATGATGCAAAGTTTATTGGTTTATCTACCTTGCATTTTTAAGAATTTGTTCAAATTCAGCCCAGAATAAATAACTAAAAAAAATCGATGGAGATCTTTCTTGTTTTTCCACATGATTGGGGTTGGTTAGTGATATGGCTGTTACGCTGACATGGCGTGTCTCAGGTCCCGCCGGACGTGGTTCGAACCACGTGAATTTTTTTCGACGAACGAGAGCGGAGGGGTCCACCTTGGCCGAAGCTGGCAGCCCCTCGCTCCCTCGCCGGGTGGCGCCAGGGGACGGGTCCACCTCTGCCGAGGTCGAGCCGGGCCCTCCTGCTCCTTTGTCAGTTGGCGCCCGGAGACGGGTCCACCTCGGTCGAAGTCGAACACTTCTCTGCCGCTCCGCCAGGTGTCCGCCCAGGAGGGGTCCACCTCGGCCGAAGTTGGCGGCCCCTCGCTCCCTCGCCGGGTGGCGCCCGGAGACGGGTCCACCTCGGCCGAGGTCGAGCTTGGTCCTCCTGCTCCTTCGCCAGTTGACGCCCGGAGACGGGTCCAACTCGATCGAAGTCGAGCACTTCTCTGCCACTCCACCAGGTGTCCGCCCAGGAGGGGTCCACCTCGGTCGAAGCTGGCGGCCCCTCACTCCCTCGCCGGGTGGCGCCCGGAGACGGGTCCACCTCGGTCGAGGTCGAGCCAAGCCCTCCTGCTCCTTTGCTAGTTGGCGCCCGGAGACGGGTCCACCTCGGTCGAAATCAAGCACTTCTCTGCCACTCCGCCAGGTGTCCGCCCAGGAGGGGTCCACCTCGACCGAAGCTGGTGGCCCCTCGCTCCCTCGCCAGATGGCACCCGGGGACGGGTCCACCTCTGCCGAGGTCGAGCCGGGCCCTCCTGCTCCTTCGCCAGTTGGCACCCGGAGACGGGTCCACCTCGGTCGAAGTCGAGCGCCTCTCTGCCGCTCCGCCAGGTGTCCGCCCAGGAGAGATCCACCTCGGCCGAAGTCGAGCACTTCTCTGCCGCTCCGCCAGGTGTCCGCCCAGGAGGGGTCCACCTCGGCCGAAGCTGGCGGTCCCTCGCTCCCTCGCCAGGTGGCGCCTGGAGACGGGTCCACCTCGGTCGAGGTCGAGCCGGGCCCCCCTGCTTCTTCGCCAATTGGCGCCCGAAGACGGGTCCACCTCGACCGAAGCCGAGCACCTCTCTGCCGCTCCGCCAGGTGTCCTCCCAGGAGGAGCCCACCTCGGCTGGCACCGGCCTTGCATAGTGAGGCCTCCAGGAAGTGGGGGCACGAGTTTCAAAATCGCCACTCGGGTAGCGCGCGCCGTGCCTCGCAAGGAGCGCCGGTACAGTCCGCAGTGACGCGCGAAACCTCGTTTACATCGGCCCGACGGGCCCTGCAACCGAGAAACGGAGTTCTAGTGGGCAGGAGTCAGTAACGGACATCGTCAATGCCTGGGAAGGAGAGCGCCCGCGCTCGGCCCAAGGCCTCGCCGGTATCTTCCCTCCCCACTTTTTTTCTCGCTAGGCTCGGCAAGCAAGACGATGGGGCCACCGGGTTCTTGGACCCGAAGGGGAAAAGAAAGAGGGGAGGGAGAGAAAAGTGAAAGCTAAGAGGGAGCCTCCCGAGGGGGAGCTAGAGGCAACGTGATGGCATAAAAGGATGGGAAGAGTGGGCAGCAAGGTAAGTGAAAAAAAGAGGCGGGAAGAAGAAGGCATCGAGAGAAGGATCCGGGGATCCGAGAGGGGTCCTTAGGCGTGAGCTCGGTAAAGGAGCTGGACCCAATTTCCACTCTTTCTAACACCTTCTTTGTTAATATCTTCTCTAAGTCTGGGGCTCCTACGGGAACCTGTCTTAGGGAATCTATTCCATCTCGCCGCTTTCTAACTTGACCGTCGGAGCTCCCTTGCCGGAACCCCCGGCCAGGATTTCTGATCTTGTTTTGCAGGACCGGAAGCTCGGAAATCTCGAGATGAGACGGTCTGAGACCGGTACCAGTTTTGAGGCTATAGGCCGTCGTGGTGAGATCGGCAACGGTTAGTATTTGGTTGATATATGATCATAATTAAATGAATAGCCCATCTATCAATTCTATAGAATTTTCAATTCAATTTCTTAGAAATACCTATTTTTTAAGTTAATTTTGTATTTTTTTTATATTCTAAATCCTATAAAATTTATGGATTAGATTAATATAACCAGCAAAATTATAAGATTATAATTAGACAATACTTATATTTATAATCATTCAGAAACAAATTTGTAGTTAGCCGGCCTGGATCTCATAAAGTGAAAATAAAAGATCTATTGCAGTTCTTTTTTATTATTATTTTTTTTTCATCTGAAATTCAGATTGGTCCGCCTCAAAACTCTTTCTGGGTAGCGATGAACATTGGGCTACCTCGAATACCAGGCGCTTGCTGTCCCGTGAGATATCTGCAATTTTGTGCTTGTTTTAACACCGATTTCCAAGTACCGTAACGAGATTTGTCACCGACTACTGCGCATTTGCATCCCAACTGGCACACCGTCTATTATTTAACGAGTAATTCTTTTGTGCACCGTGTGCGCGGTACGGCACAGCAAATTCAGCATATTCGGTACGGTATTTTTTATAAATCTAAATATATTTATTATGATATCATATAATGGTTGATGAGATGGCTAGCATTAAACTATTTAATTTTTATTTAAAATTTTTGTAACCAAAATATCTTTATGATATCCTAGTTAAAAGCTAGGATATCCTAGTTCAAAATCTACGCTATCCTAATTCAAAAAATGATCTGAAACAGTATTACATATTCTTGTTCAAAATCTAAAATATTATAGTTCAAAATCTAAGATATCATAGTTTAAAAATAACGTATTACGACATCCTAGTTTAAAAGCTAGACATCCTAATTCAAAATCTACGACACCGTAGTATAAAATCTATGACATCCTAGAAACAGTTTTAGAACATCATAGTTCAAAATTTATTTAAAAATGATACAAAACAATATTACGACATCCTAGTTCAAAACATACGACACTTCAAAACCTACAACATCCTAGTTAAAAAATGATTTGAAATAAGTATTACAATATCCTATTTCAAAATCTAGAACATCGTAGTTCAAAAATGATCTAAAACAGTATTACGATATCCTTGTTCAAAATCTACGACATCCTAGTTCAAATCTTACGATACCCTGAATCAAAAATGATAATCATGCATAAAAAATATATAAATTAAAATTTAAAATAATATTATCATATCCAAAAATTATGATATATTTTATTTTAAAAAAACTAAAAAAATATTTTAACATGATCAAAAATTTTAAATAATAATTAAATAATAATTAATACTAATCAAGTTAAGCTTCCATCGTGTAACGATGGAATAGATATATTTGGGTTAATAAAAAAAAGTGCGGGCCGCTTTAGATTTAGTGCACCGCGCGCGGTGGACAAAGACTTTTCCTTATTTAACCTCCCCCACGTCTCTCTCTGGGTCCAACGGCAACGGGTTCCCTTCGTCTCCCTTCTCCCTTTCGCCCTCCCAACCATTTCGTCGCAGGCGAGAGTTTCTTCTTCATCTTTCTACGTAATTCTTCTTTCTTACGTTCCTCTCAAAAAGGGGAAAAAATCCGAACCTTCGTGGTATTGGAAAATTTTGTCCTAATTTCGTGTTCTAACCTGGAATTTTGAAGATTTTTCAAGTTCTTGCTCGTTTTGTGCATCCTTGTTTTCCTCGTGGCATTTGCATGGCATCGGAGGCTTTTATGTTTCCTATGTTTCTTTCTTTTATTTGCGATTTTGGTTTCGGCGTCAGATCGGAGAGGAAAGCCTCTGGGGAACTGCGAATTGGAACCGACTGGTGATTCTGGGTATGGCTTATAATTCTTCGAATGCTTTATGTTGCATGGACTTTGGTTTCCGCTCCTTAATTATTTTCGTTATTCGTTAAGGATTATGGGTAGCGTTGTTTTTTATTTCCCCTCAAAGGATGCGGATTTCTTTTTAATTATACCTAATGATTATATGCCTTGTTCTGGTAGGCATTATAAACTTTAATTTCGAGGCAAAATAATATTAATTGCTTGCAATTATTGCTCGTAAAACGATCACCTTCTGAGTTCTGACCTTCTGAATTTAAAATTGTGTTAGTAAATTTGAATGTCGATGTTTTTTCTTATGTGTAGTGTTTATTGAGTCTGTTTCTACTCCTTGATACCCACCTAGAAAAATGAAGATAAATTTACCAGACGCTCCAAGGGATTTTCTTTGAAAAATCTGTGTTGCCATCTCTCTTTCTCTCTCTCCCTTTTTTTTTCCGCATTTTTGGTGTGCGCCCGTTCTTTTGGTTCTCAGCCTCCAACTGCTAAGAATAATCTCGTTTCGGTGGCTTTGCCTGAACATCAAGAGGGCCTCATACGCTTTACTTGCTCAGTTTGTTTCCAGCATGAAAACTTAATAGATCATGTTCACAAGTTCAATGAACTTCTGCTATAAACATAGAGAATGTAACCTGGCATTCCTGGTAGTTGAAATGCCTGACTTTTGTTTTCTCAAAAAAGAGGAAGAAGAAGAAGCAGCTTAACTTCTGACTTTTGCTCCTCATGCTATCATCGACATGGTAATACTCAAGAATTATGGCCTCGTGCACCATGCTCATGCTAACACCATTCTGTTTTGATTATGGGTGCAGGTTTGCATGCTTAGACATAGAGTCCAATGGATGGGCACTAATTTAGCATGTTTTCTTAAGAGAAAAACATTTGATATCTTTTTCTGTGTTCAGGGTTGTGTCATGCAAGAAGACATAGTTTTGCATAATAAATAAAAATCTGGCACCATAAGTTATTAGAAATATCCATCCAGATAGTTGTTCATCTTGTTCATTTCATAATCTACAAATTAACATTGTAAAATCATGTTTTAGGCATTATAAATAAAAACACACTTTGCATGCACGATACTTTAAAGTCTAAAATGAAAAACTACTGACTATAATAGGACATACATGCCTAAATATGATTATTAGTGTTGTCTAAACATCACAGTAGCTATGCATGTTAACATTGGATGTTCATTTTTAAGCATCGTAAACAAAAACTGCACTTGGAATTTATAATCTTGTGAACTTACAACTTATAGAAAACATGTATGCAAAGTAATAATATTATATAAGGCAAGTCATATAAGGAAAGAGACAAACTCTGTAGAGTTATAGTGGGAAGAATATGGATCTTAGACAGAGAGTAGCTGTCATATCTTACCTTCTGTTCTACCTCTTCTACTTCTTAGGAGATTACTTTGGAGCATTGTGTTATGTGCTGAGTGGTTATCTGTTGCTTGTGGTCTGAGAACCCAACTATGACCAATGTAGTAAAGATGGTTTCCATATCTGCCCATTTGATAGATGTTAAAGTAAATTGAGAGGCAAGAGGTGGTTAAAATGAGAGAGATAGGAGAAATACCAGAGGTGCAGGATGGATGCTGTGTGCCCCAGGTGTCTCAACCGCTTGGCTTTATTGAAGTGGAGATCAAGATGTGATAGATAGCGGTGTGGAATGACGACGTGGTGATGGCAGTGGTTGTAGCTGCAGTGAAGTGGTGGTGGTGCCATTGTAGTGATGGTAGCATTGTAAACTGCAAAAAAAGCCAGGGTGCTGGAAACAGTTTTTTTAATTAATGCTATTTTTAATAAATTGGAAAGCCTTTCTTTCAGGTATGTTTGGTTGGAAGGTAGTTAGTTTAGGGTATGTTTATCAAACACACAGAAAACCAAAAAAAATGTTTACAAAATATGCTTTAATTTCTTCTTTAAGAGAAAAAAAATAAATCAACAGCATTGTCAGTCAAACTTTTCACTCCCCCCTTTATGCACATTTTATATGCTACAATCTTGTATTCCTGGTAAATCTTTGGTACTTGTTTGAAAAAGGAACTTCCATTGTCCTGTCTATGCTATTCTTAAGGAGTCTGTTACCTTGGTAGCTGACTGTGCATTTATTGCATGTAAAGCATTTTCTTTTTTTTAGGGTCCTGTATTGTTACAACTGCTGCTACCATTGGTGCTTTGAATGCTTGAAATGATTTTTGTTGTTGCTAGTATGTTTCTGAACTTGATGTTTTTTTACTTCTCATCAGACTAGGTAATATATTACGAAACTTATGTCATGGAGTGTTAAGGGAATTAAAAATCTATAAGCTTATAATTCCTCCTGTGTATGTGCTCTTTTCAGACTACTTAATTAGCAAAGGAAGGGGGTTTGTTGCGAAAGGTTTCAAGAGAAGCAGGATCTGTTTAGAAACTTTGGCTACTCTGACTGATTCTTTCATTTCTCATCATTTATGATATTTCACTTTGCTTCCAACAATTCTGGAGTCATTGAGTAAGGAGCTTGTGGCAATAAATACAATGGCCTCTTCTTCAAGAGATACATTTAGCATCTCTGGACCTATACATCTTACCTCTGTCAATTGGTATGATTTTTGTTTGTTTTCTACTTGCTTTAGCATTTTTTTACTTCTTATTAAATAAATAAAAGTGTAGTTTTCTTTTTAAATTTGAAAACTACAATTCTTTTTTTTTAGTGATTGAATATAATTATTGTTTGTTGTCTTGTTTTGTTCAATACTAAGAAATTGGTTGACGTACTCACCCAGTTGGTGGGGAGGGCACGCAGAAAATTTGCGGCCCGAATCGAACAAAGGTCTAATGGGTTGGGACCCGAGACCCTTTTTTCTATCAAAAAAAAAAAAAAAGAAATTGGTTCATTTTGAAATTATTAAGATTTATGCAAGCTTCCACATGAAGCACAATGTATTATTTGGTGCTATGTTAGATTTATAATCAAGTTCAAGCTTCCATGGCTTAAAGAATGCAAAACACTATTGTGCAGTTGTGGAAGCATCTGGAGTAGTAGAAAGATGTAAATTTTCCATATTGTATAGTATCCATGCCTAAGGCCAAACCTAGCTGTACACTCCCGATACGATTCTCAATGGAACAACAATTTATGTGATGTGAAATAAGATATTGGTGATCATGAGCTGGCTTAGGAAAAATAAATTCAGAGCAAGCTTGCGGCCATGAAGAATAAACAGAAATGTAAAATATTTAGCAGCATCTTATATGGAGTGAATGCTTTTCATTGAAAGGTGAAGATGGAGGAACCATCATTAGTACAGTTGAACACTTTAAACTACAACCATGGATGGTGGGCATTGAACTGGCATTGGAGGTCATCTGGTGGCAAGCACCTAGGTCATGTTATAGAATGGGAGTTGACCACACATATAGGAGGTGGTCATGATAGCAATGTGGTAACAATAACAATAATTGGTGTCCCAAGAAGATCTACTGCTTGTTGGATAAGCAACTATGACTGGGTTCGAAGTTGGAAGAGGCAACGCATGACAGAGATGAGTGCCCTTGGGCTGCAGTTCTTTAAGAACAGTCATGAATTAGTGTGAATTGTATTATAAAGATTTTCCTGCATATCCACTTAAGGCTCTGTAACAGTAGCATCATGAATAGTAGTGAATGGGACTACCAAGATTGACTTGCAGATCTGCTTAAGCCCCTTTTGAAGATGCATCAGATTTTGAAAAATTCAGTAGATCATAGTATTTTACTCCAAGCAGTCATGCAATGTAGAATGCACAAGTGGTGCTGATGAAAGGCTTACTTTGGAAAGTTATGGCAAGAGGTCAGTGGAGGGAGGAATTCATGGAAACCTGAGTCACCTTGTTAAGTGGTGAGGCAACCCTAAGTTGATCTGCAATCATTCATGGATATCTATAGCTTCCACATCCACACCCCTTAAGGATGGTTGCATGACGTAAAATTAAAAAATCAAAATCACAATTTTGAGGTGAAATGCTGGGGAAAGATGGTATAACTTGTCGGTCAACAAGCTGTTAGTCTCCCAGAAATTGCATCATAGTCATCTTCATCAGGATGTTTTAGAATTCTTCTGAAACAGTATGATTCCACATGTCAGCCTCTTGGCTGAACCATTATGGGGAGTGAAAGGACATGAATGCTCTTGTCAAGGCTTGCTGCAATCTTGCCAAGATGGTCGTGATGTTGTTGTTGCTAAAGACATTGTGAGAATGTAGGAGTGAGCAAATTGGTTTGCCTAAGACACAACGAAAAGTGAACTTCATAAGAAGAGAATTAAAGATGGCAAGGGAGGGTTCATTACTGATCTGAAAAATGCTCAATAATCGATTTTCTTAATGCAACATCCGTCTGCCATTGTAAAGGTTGAGGTATCTTTTTACAGATGAAAGAAGTTGATGCAGAAACTGGACAGGCCTGCAAGCTATACTAGAATCCAATGAAAGAGCATCTTAGCATGTTATGGATGATGCGTACCCATTTGTTCCTGATGACAGGTTGTGCTACAATTATGCTTCCACAAATGGGTCTAATAACATTTAATAATTCATTTCAATGATAGATGTGAGAAAGGATGTAATAATTTCCGTAGCCCATATAGTTTATTCAAAGTTTTCACAGAGGTCTTAGGATACTACTTGATGAGATAATGTTGGAGTCAATGTAATATCTTGTATGGGATAAAGCCAGTCATGCATGTGTATGAAGGAATAACAGCCATGAGCCAAGTTACAGACTAGTGCATTTATATTACCATGCACGTTCTATCTGCAACCATCCAACTGTAGTTCTCACAAACAGTGAAAAAATGTCATGTGAATGAGATATTAAAAATGCAAGTTTTTAAGGTAAAATAATTGACTTCTATGAGCACTTTTTTTTTCCTTTGTACTCACCCTCTATCCCTGAACAAAGCATACCTATTCTTGTAATAGTGATATACTGAGGTTGCTTTGTTTAATTTTGCTTGCCCATGCACAAAAGCTACTTTGAAGCCTGAAATATGACATCTAGTAGCTCTTGCAGTAACTTTAAGATCCATTGGACCATTAACATTTGTTTTTTTTTTTCCATTGTCCTCCATTTTTAAATAAAGCATGCCAGTCCCTCTCTTGGTAAACTGGCGTCCTATGTCAAACTCCTGC
Source organism: Areca catechu (assembly GCA_021397845.1). Classification (NCBI taxonomy): domain Eukaryota; kingdom Viridiplantae; phylum Streptophyta; class Magnoliopsida; order Arecales; family Arecaceae; genus Areca; species Areca catechu. The sequence goes on along the minus strand of CM038042.1, from coordinate 167,333,935 downwards.
TATCCAGATTATAAAGGACATTGATCACGTTTGTGCTGGTCATCTTGTGCATAAAAGCTGCTATGGGCATTGAAATATGACCAATCCTATTTTGGTGGCTAAGGTAGGATCATTATATAAATCAGCCTTCCAGCAAACCAATTTTTTATGAATGTTGCAGACTGCAAGAAATGTGTAATTGGAAAGATGCCACAGAATACTTCTTTACTTTCTTAATATCATTCACAATTTTCCTACCTTGCTTGCATTCGATTGGAGGAAAGATCAACCTTTTTATTATTGCTTGTTGAAAAGGAATTGCCGGCATCACCGAAGATCTGTTGCTGCAAGTTTAGTTCAGGGTGTGTATGTTTTGGAGTGTGATCGACAACAAAATCATCAGGGCTCTGAAGTTCTTGCACCTCCATGGTGGGAGTTCTCCCATTTTGAGCTAATCCGTAAGCTTGTTGATGATGCTGACTCCTCTTTCTTTGGTGCAATCTATGAGTTCAAGCCTCCTGCTTCCACTCAAGACTCTAATGCTCCGAAGTTTGTCATTGCCTTTAGAGGCACAATCACCAAGAAGGAATCTTTAACTAGGGATCTCACATTGGATCTTCATATAATTCAAAATTGCCTACACAGGTCATCCCGGTTTGAGATCGCAATGCAAGCTATTCGGAATGTAGTCTCAGCTGCTGGAAGTTCAAATATTTGGCTAGCTGGCCATTCTTTGGGATCAGCCATGGCAACACTTGCCGGAAAGAATATGGCGAAGATGGGTGTCCTTCTCGAGACCTTTCTCTTTAATCCACCATTTTTCTCTGCTCCAATTGAAAGGATCAAAGACAAGAATGTGAAGCAGGGAATTCGGATTGCAAGCAGCCTGATTACAGCTGGGCTATCTGTTGCCCTGACAGCCCGTCATGGGAGGTCCGTGCCAGAGGATTCTTTTGCCCTTCTATCATCATGGATCCCAAATCTTTTTGTAAATCCAGGTGACCATGTCTGCTCAGAGTATATAGGGTATTTTGAGCATAGAAAGAACATGGAGGAGATTGGAGCTGGATACATTGAGAGACTGGCAACACAGAATTCCATTGGAGATCTGTTCTTAACTGCATTTGGAAAAGAATCTGAGCCACTGCACCTTCTTCCATCAGCAAATTTGACAGTTAATTTGAGCCCTTCTCCAGACTTTAGAAATGCTCATGGTTTACATCAGTGGTGGAAACCAGATTTGCATTTGCAATCTAAGCAGTATATTTATAGATGATATAAATGATATAGGGCTTGTGACATATAAAATGGAGAGAGGGTGGCATAGGTATGGTTCTTCTAATCAAAGTGATGAAGCACTTGGAATTAATTTGTAATGAGTCTATATCTTTGGGTAATGTGCATCTCTTTTGAATGTAAATTGCCAATAATAATTATTTTCTGTGCAATATTGACTTGAGGTATTTTATACATTATATTTGTATTTCTTTGTCTGGTGCACTAAAAATTTGTGCTTGATTTTTGTCTTTTTTGGCTGCTTGATTATTGTTGGTCGGTGTAGACCCACAAATGTAAAGTAATAGCTACTGCTGATGCTTGATTTTGACACCATATTGCTCACCATGAGATTGAAAACAAAAGAGACAGGCTAACTGAAGCATCCTTGTCAGTTTGGTTATCGTTATGTTTCTAGACCCCACCATATTTCTTTCTTTGTTTCACTTGATTCCTACTTCAGATTGATGTTAGACTACAGAATTGTAGAATTGATGGACAGTACAACACTATGGATATAGATAATGCAGGGATCCATCACAAATTAATAATTGGTTAGATTTAAATACTATTTCTCTATATGGTTGCACGAAAAAACGAAAACCTTTTGGTGGGGCCCGCATCTCAATCTAAAACAGGGGAAGCTTTCATCTTTTCCTAGGATTTCTTTTTCTTTTTAATTACCAAACATTGCTCACTCTTTTTTTACCCCATTTTTTTTTGACTGCATAGTTGGGACATCTCATCTTAGCTTAGTTGGTTATAGCATCCCACTACACTTTTAACAGATCCAAGGTTCAAGGATTGCCGGTGGCTTCCCCACTGAACAACATATATATTTAGATAAACAGAACTTTCAGGGTTTCAGAGTAATAAGTACTGTTTTAGAAGCTTTTGTTTTAAACATGTTCAAATCTTTAAAAAGGGTCATCTCCTTTTCCTTTAGGTTTTTTTTCGGTTTTCCTTCGTTGCATTGCACTTCCATGTTCAACCCTTCCTTTTAGCAGAAGCCTACCGAATTGCAGCAACCGCACTGGATCTTAAAAAATCATGCAAAATTGAAAAGTCTTCATAAAGTTTAACCCAAAAAGAAAATTGAAGAAAGTTATTAATATTATTTGCTTGCATTTTCTGGAGGAGCTGCACAAGCCCAAGGGGAGGGCAGGCATCCTATGGAACTGCTGCTAAACATCATCACTTTAATCTAACTAGTTACATGAGCAAATCAATCATCACCTCTGATAGCTTATGAAGCCCAAGTGCTTGATAGATACTGGGCCATGAATCATGAGAATCCCTGCTTTATACTTGATTATACTATCATTTAGGAATTCAAGAATGGAATGAAACTAGAAACGATAGTCCTTGGACCTTCCTGCATATAGTACGGACCAATTCCTGCATTTTTTTTCAACAAACTACTATCTAAAATGATATGCGACATGAAATGGTAAAATGGTCGATATAATGCTGGGCCAGTCAGTCTAACGGCACCGAAATACATGGGGATACCAGTTGGTCAAGGATCGAGACCCAAGTGACATTTGGGACCGGCTCCTGTTCCTCCCCCAAGTCTCTTTCCTCTCTTTTGCGTCCATATGAGGCATGAGCAAGCGCAGTTGTCTTTTCTTTTCATTTCCCATACAAAAACAAAAGTTCAAAGAGATAACATTTTGGTGATAAGAGGGCCAGCATGTATGTGGGGTCGGTTTGGATCATTCACATGAAGAATGATCGATCTTCTTTCACGAGATTAACAGTTGAATCGAGCTTTGCACAGCTTTTAAAACTCTCCGATCTTTTTCTTCTACAGATGATAAGATGGACATCATGCCTCCAAAGCTGTGCAAAGCATGATTCAACAGTTTATGCCGAAAAAAAAAAAAAAAATCAAGGGTTGTCTTAGAAGAGATACGACCCGCACCCCATCCATGCTGATCGTTGTGATGTGTTTGTCGATTATTGGACAAGTCCTTGTTGGACAGACCAAGGCCACTTCTTTAAAATGACTGGTGCCCAGATTAGGAAGCATGGGTATCAGGTTCCATGGGGATTCCATTCTTAAATTTCTATCAAATTTTCTGTAGTGTTAAAAGGTTTTCACCAGAAAAGAAGTTATCATGAGACCAGTCACCTTCATTTTCCGCAATCTATCGTCTCTTGTTGAAAAAACGATGGCCGCCCGTCGGTACGGTGGCGTTATTTGCGAAACAACTTGCTGATATTTGAGCTTTATCTGCGCCTGTCCTCTTCCCTATCATTTGCAAGTATCTTGGGTTAAAATTACAAATATATATATATATATATATATATATATATATATATATATATAGGATGCGTCTATGAATGTTATTAAAATAATAAAAATCAATGCAAAGATCCCAAGTGAAAAATGTTACACAGTTGATGTGCAGTTTTTTTTATCCTTCCTCTCACTCTCTGCTTCTTCTTTTTCTTTTTCTTTTTTTTTTTTTTTTTTTATAAATCAAAAATTTTGGGGAAGAGAAGATAAATTCCGTCATAGCTATCTTCCACTGGGGCCTCCTTCCCACCGGATCATATTTGATTCGGGTCACATATTTTCGCGTGCCCTCCTCACCATAGGTAAGTATGTCAGCCTAATCCCGCTAAGCCGACGGAGTAGTGCGCTCACCCTCCACCCCGGTTACGTGCTCCAGAGCGCATTTTAGATTTAATCGAGTCACCCGCAGGAATCATGTCTCGAACCCGTGATCGGTGAGTGAGAGGTTTAAGCCCCTACCAACCGGGCTACCGCCTTAGCGATAGGGATGGCAACGGGTCGGGTTTGGGTCAGGTCATCTAAAATCCATACCGCCCCGCTAAAAAATTATCCGTCCCATATCCGTCTCGGGGGTCGGATTTGGTCGGGTATAAAAAAATCACGTGTGAATCGGATCGGGTATATCCGGTCTCATAAAACTTAGTTTATTTAAAAGCTAAATGGATCGGATCTGGTATATCCGTCCCATATCTAATTTATTTAAATATTTTATAAATATAATTTTTTATATATATAAATAGGTCGGGTTTGGATCGAGGATACTACTATCCATACCCGATTCGAATCCGACTTGATTTTTTTTGAAATGAAAAAAAAAAAAAAAAAAAAAAAAAAAAAAAAAAAAAAAAAAAAAAAAAAGCATTTGACGCTAGCATTATAGTGTGAAAAAACTATGACGTTGTTTGGATGTCAATTTCGTAACGGAAGGGACCAAAATAGTAGCCGAGAAATGTGTCGCATGAGTCATGGCCAACTTTTTACCGTCCCAATAAAATGCGAGTCTTCTGTACTTTCTACCTAAGACTACGCGATGAATTAAGCCAACGTCCCATGCGAACCACACACCAGCGATATGTGCGATTTTTTTTTTTTCTCATAAAATAAAAGAATAGGGTAGACCCTACCAGCCGGATTACCGTCTTAGCAATCACATTCTATGCATTTGAGGCACCAACTAGTAAAGAGAAGAGGGAAAACAAGTAAAAAAGCATTTGACACTAACATTATAATGCGAAAAAACTATGACGTTGTTTGGATGTCAATTTGATAAAGGAAGGGACCAAAGTCATAGCAGAGAAACGTGTCGCATGAGTCATGGCCTAACTTTTTACCGTCCCAACAAAATGTGATTCTTTTGTACTTTCTACCTAAGACTACGCGGTGAATTAAGCTAACGTCCCATGCGAAACCATACACACCAGCGATATGTGCGATCTTTTTTTTTTTTTCCCTTTTATTTTTATTTACCTAAGACTACGCGGTGAATTAAGCTAACGTCCCATGCGAAACCATAACCAGCGATATGTGCGATCTTTTTTATTTTTCCCTTTTATTTTTATAAAATAAAAGGGTAGGGGCAGACCCTACCAGCTGGACTACTCTCTTAGCTGTCACACTCTCTACATTTGAAACACCAACTAGCAGGGAGAAGCAGAAAAAAAAAAAGAAAAATAAGCATTTGACGCTAACATTATAATGTGAAAAAACTATGACGTTGTTTGGATGTCGATTTAGTAACGGAAGGAACCAAAGTCATAACAGAGAAATGTCAATTTGGTAACGGAAGGGACCAAAGTCAGCAAAGAAATGTGTCGCATGAGTCATGGCCAACTTTTTACCGTCCCAACAAAATTAGATTCTTTTGTACCTAAGACTACGCGGGGAATTAAGCCAACGTCCCATGCAAACCACACACCAGCGATATGTGCGATCTTTTTTTTTCTCTTTTTCTTAATAAAATAAAAGATAGAGGGTAGATCCCAGTGTAGCTTCTCATTCTGGCTTTCAGTCTATTAGATAATTATTCAATCAGGTCGTATCTTTTCGTATACCTTTTCTACCAACTGATGAGTATGTCAACCTAATCCCATTATCATATCGGAGTAACAGCCGCTCCATCTCCAGTCATATACGTTCAAAAAATTTTAAAATTTAATTGAATCATTCAAAAAATCAAATTTCAAATTTATAATCAAAAAATAATTTATAAAAATAAAATCGTACTCTTCTTAACCGTGCTATCATCGTAGCGGTGATACGTGCGATCTTTACACATCGGTCATGCGACATGAGTCGTACCATCCAGGACCGATGCGCTCCGAATGACACCCATGAGGGAGAACCCCGTGGAAAATAGTTGCAATACCGTACAACAAAATGTAATGACCGAGTTCATGCATGTAACTTAGATTGCACCGGTCGGTGAACTTAATTTCTTACTCCAACAGTAGGAACATGAATCATGCATTCGTATATTTTTAAAATTTATTGGACATCTTTTTTTTTTTTCATTTTCTATTTTAAATATAAAATATTATAAAAATGAATACGTAAAAAATACATGATACTATTATTTTATTTTTCAAAAAAAATATTTTATCATTTCTAAAAAAATAATGAATTCCTATTTTTATTATTTTAAAAATAATAAATGTATGATTTTGTCATCACTATTATCGTCATTATTATGACATCACTATCACGTTCATCACACAACCACCATCACCGGTATCATCCCGCTGCTATGTACGAACGTATCTTCTTAACTGCTATTAAAAAAAAAATATTTGTAATAATAAAAATTTATAAAAATTAGATTGTGTAATAAGATGTGAGATGACTTTCTTATCAATTATTTAATTATTTACATTAGAAAGGGATAGTTAAAAATTTTATAATAAATTTTATTATAATAAATTTTATTCTATGAAACAATACCGAATTTAATTTAAATAATATTTATAAAAAAACTATTTTATATTACTTTTAATTATTTATTTATTTATTTATTATTATTATTATTATTATTATTATTATTATTATTATTTTTGTAAAAGTTCGTGTAGACTGTCTATGTTCTTAACAACTATTTTTATGATGAATCATTGTCGTTGCATCATGGAACATTATTGTTGCTGCAGGAGAAGCACTGCTTGTTTGTATTCATGTAGACTTCATCGGATGTCCTGACAAGTAATGTGTGGGGTAGTTTTTCAGCATTACGAATCGATTTTGAGCTTCTATCATTCAACCGGAGAGGATATTGAACCCAATTATACAAAAGCTAGAATGAAAGCTTAAACACGTCCAAATCATTTGCTCGGTTCTCGAGTATGGTAGTTGAAAAGGCTAGACCATTACTTTTTTAAAAAGAAGAAGAAGAAGAAGAAAAAAAAGAAGAGAGAGGAAGAAAACATGTTACATGTCTTTGTTTGAGATTGTTGTCCCATTTACAGCCCAATCTAGATGGCTTCCAATGAATGCAGTTTTAGAACTTTATAAAAAGCGGTCAAGCCTTTAGGTTTGTTTTAGAAAGGCCTTTTGTTCTAACATAGGAATGAGGCTTCACAAAGTCCGAACATTAAGCCCCAACCAGTCTAATTGCATGATCTTTCATGTCTTCTGCATCCGTTTTTGCAATTACATGACTGTCGAATAACCAAACCAAGAACTTGCATTTAGTTTGGGATTCAGTAAAATTGAGTCCGCTAAATTAGGAAAAGTGCTATGTATTTTATATGCAAGATGATACAAACATTTGCAAGAAATATTAAGTTTGTGATTTATATATAGAATTTTACATCTTGATCGCATCGCATGTAAGAGATTAGAACATAAAATTATTAAATAAAATTAATGATTAAATCATACGTACCTTGATAACCCTAAGATCCATGAAATCTGTTGTACTATTCCATAAAAGAAGAAACGATCGGATTATAAGTCTTCCTCTTAGGGTCGGAAGTAGGCCGAGCTGGACCTGGCCACATCCTTATCCGAGCCCGGCTCGAAAAAAATTTCGGGCTTCGGGTCGGGCTTAGACACAATTTTTTTTTAAAATCTCATGTCCGAGCCCGATTCGAGCCAGGCTCGAGCCCAATACGGCCGGCTTGAATACAAGCCCAATGATAACAAAAAAGAATGGTTCACCGACCAGCCAGAGCACGGGGGACACGAGGATGCCGAAATTACAAGATCGGAGCCGGGAGGGGGGGCACGAGGTCGCACCGGGGACGGTGAGCATCGAATGGGGCGCCAGGACCGGGGGAGGAGATCGGAGTTGGAGAGGGGCCACGGGGTCGCTCAGGAGGATGAGGGCGTTGGGGACGAGCATCGAGACCGAGGAAGGGATATCGGAGCTGGAGGAGCAAGTCGGAGGCTCGGGGCCACGAGATCTCACAGGGGGCCGGGCAACGGGTGCGACCATGCGAGTGCTGACCGGGGAAGGAGATCGAAGCCGGGGGCAGCGCCGCCGTCAAGTGGCAGACCGTCAAGTGGGGTGGCTTGGAAACGAAGAGGGAGAACGGAGGAGAACATAAAAGGAAATCGAAAAGAAAAGAAAAAAAAAACTAAGGGGGGTGTCAGGCTTAGTCTGGGCCGGGCTTCGAGTCAGTCCGGGCCGGGCCAAAGGGATGCCCGAGCCCGGCCCGAAAATTGAATGGATTCTAATATAAAGCTCGAAGCCTGGCCCGGCTTATATAAAAATTGGCCCGAAGCCATACCCGATTCCGGGCCGGCCTGAAGCCCATCGAGCTGGCCCAGCCCACTTCCGGCCCTACTTCCTCTTCATCTCCATCTTATGCCCAACTCTTTAACGAGATACGTACTCTCTTAGGAACACAAAAAAAAATAAATTATGTTCTAGAATTTCATATATGAAATATATATAGAAATGAAGCATGGACTTAGCACGGTTAATAATGATGATAGATCCATTTATGATAGAGTTTATTAACCAAATTAGATCTATACCCGTATTTATTGCATCACGTGATCAAGATAATAGCATTCGAATAATAATATGATTACAAATAATCATAAATTTTTTAACCATTCATTGAAATAATAATTTAATTTATATTTTAAAATAAATTAAGATCAAAATCAGTATATAATTAATGAAAATTTATTTTATGAGAAATTTTAATTTTATAAGCAAAAACAGCACCTGTGAAACTCTTCATGAGTCACCAAATTTTATAATCCTATATGTGAAACTTACCGGTAGATGGCACGAGCATGACGAGAGGTGCAACCGGATGGCTGAGCTCTTGCTGACGTCGGGTCACACTCGCGAAAGCACACGATTATCTAACGAAAATAAGCTAGCTAAATGTTAGTTGGGCATATCTTAATCATGTTATATAGATATAATTTTTGGTTGGATCGTAATCATTGCTGAATTAATGAATAAGTCCAATCGAAGCAGCACTTATGAAAGTATATATGCATTGCACCTTTTTTAGATTGTTTGTCGTTATGCGCCTTGTTTGATGGTTGAACCAATAATCATAAAATATGTGCAGGTCCTACAAATAAATATATTCCATGCATTCGTGATGCATAAATTTGTTTCCTCTACGCATGGATAATTTGTGCAGTTTAACTTTGACCGGACCAATTTGAGAAGACTTGAAACGGGAAGCATATCTAAGGTAGATCTAGAAGTTTGGGATCCGGCACATCAAACCTAAAGCCTGCCAATTTAAGACCGACATGCAAAACAAAACCCTTTATTTCAAGGCATCGATCTAAATTCTAAAATCACCATAAGAATCTGTTATGACTAGAGCTGCAAATGAGTCGAGAGTTGACCCGTGACCCGGTCCTATCCGATCTATTTAGACATGATCCAATCTATTTTCATGAACCTATCGATCCGGATCAGATCCTAAAATTAGATCCATTTCATTATCCAGGTCGAATCTGGATTTACTGAATTTGAACCCGATCCGACTCGAACATACGAATACTATTAGGATCATATATATTTGATCCCTTAAATTATAATTTAAAACTTGTATGAAACTTATTTTTAACGTAGAGATAGATTTATAATTATTTTTATATCTTAATTTATTTTAAAAATAATATTGTTTGTTATCTATTTTATGGTTAATAATAGTTGGTCATATAATAATTAAAATATAGTTGTCTATATTTTATCCGGATCATATATAGATCCAAATTTTTTATATTAGAATCGGATTATTTATGAACCCGATCCAATTCGAATGATCCGTTAGATTGAAAATTCTGATAGTGGATCCGATCCGATTCGATCCGATTTTCTAGTGGTTGGATCCGGATCTAATAATAGGATCCGATCAAGGAACCAAATCGAATCGAGGTCACTCATAATCTGATCCGATCCGATCCATTTGCACTCCTAGATGTGACTCGTAAAATCCTAATGGATAGATTTGTACCGGCTACGAATTATAGCTGGTATGCTCTTATTGGATTTTTTAAAATAATGTTTTTAATAAAATAATTATAAAATTGGGACCCCTTTATTTATATTTAATGATTTAATGTTGATATGATATTCGGTGTCTACATGGCATCGATAAGAAACACGTGGCAATCGGACTGGCATGACATAAAGAAGCCTCTTCTAGTGGAAACCGTAGCTTCGCCCTCCGGTTTCTGGTTGAAACCATCCTGCGATTTCAATGAGAAGCCGCAGGAAGAACCTGTGACTTCTTCTTAGTACTTCTTTTCTAGATCGACACACCTATTCTAACAAAAAAAAAAAAAAAGAAAGTCCGGTCCCCCTGAAATTATTTTTGGTCCACCCCCTCTCCTGCATTCCCCTCTGATTCGTGGACCTCCCTACCCCCCTCTGACCGGCCGTAATGCAAACTCGCTGCCACCCATTATTTTCCTATCCTAGATAATTTTTTTTTTTAATAGACCGCATGCCTCATTTTTTATTTTATTTTTTGATAAGGACGTGTTTAATTTTGCTCATATTACTTGATCAGTAGATTTGTATGATACTGACTTAGTTCATGTTGGTTAAATTTTTTTAAAAAAAAAAAACAGATGCGGTAAAATTTAGAAAAACTGTTTATATGGCAGTGGTTCAGTAAGGCTTGCTTTTTTTGATAAAAAATTGAAAATCTAGGAATGTTGTTTAAAAAAAGATTGGATGCACTGGATGGCTGTTGCCATCTTGATGGCCTTCATCAACCTTGCCGCATCGATGGATCTCGCAAGTAATGAAGCCATGCACCGGCCTGACGATCGAACCCGTTGTATAGCATGATCGGATCTCGGAGGGCACGAGCGATAGGTAACTTTCATGTCTTAGGCTTGTAACGATATCACTGCATTACCACATTGCCTCCTTCCCTGTTACTCATCCGATACCCCATCCCATCATGCCACACCAACACTGAATGTGACGCCGCCACCTCCGCGATCAGTATACATGCATCATACAACTATATTATATATAATATATAATTTAATATATTATAATATATTAATATTTTATTATAATAAAAAATTATTATAACATAGTTATAACCTTAATAATATTATAGAATACTAATAGTATAAAATGAAATTCATTATAATATATAATCAATAATATAAATATCAAAGTTCTTTATTAATAATTATTATATATTTATTTATTTGTATATTATAATATCTAATTATTAACATTAATAATTTAATATATTAATATCATACATATTTTTAATAACATATTTTTATTAAAATATTATTATTATATTAATGTATTATAATATATTAATATGTTATATATTTAATTTAATAAAATCTTAACAAATATAAATGATTAATTATATATTTTATTATTACTTTGTCAGGATACCTTATAATGATTAATAAATACTTTAAAATATTTATTAGTTTTTTATTTTTATTTAGAATTGGAAGTCACAAATATAATATGCAGTTTCATTTTAATGAAGCCACGGGTAGAACCAACGGCTTTACACCATAGCATCCATTTCGATCAAATAACACTAGTCTATTAAATATATTTTAAAACACTTTATTTTAATAAATATTTATTTTAAAATATTATTTAAAAATCTTTCTTTTTTAATCTTTTCACGAGAAATAAAGAAGATAAAGCTCGGGTTTTCTTTTTAAATAATATTTTTTATTAAATATTTACATTACTAGTGTTATTTTTTTTATAAGAAAAAAAGGTGAGGGAGAAATCAATTTCCAGTGTAGCTACCCCCACACTGGGCCCAACCTCGCCAGACCATATTCGATACGGGCCGTATTTTTCGTTCGCCCTCTCCATCTCTGATGAATACATCAGCCTGATACCGTCAACACGTTGGAGCATTGCACTCTCTCACCACCCCGATCACGTGTCCCAGAAAATTCCTGGATTTAATCGAGTCACTCGTAGGATTATGCCTCGAACAATGACTAAAAAAAGATAGATTCGAGTTTTTACCAACCGGGCTACCGTCTTAGCAAATTACTAGTGCTATTCAAATATATTTATCTAACTAGATTGTTTTGACCGCATAGAAAGAACGGGTGTGGAAAGGGACTTTGGAAATTACGTCCTGTGATTTCTTATCGAAATCATAGGTGCAAGCGACTTCCTGCTTCAAAATTTAATAAAAATAATAAAATTTTATTTTTTTAAAAAATTAATAACTTAAAAATTAAAAATATAAAAATATAATAACATGCTATTATAATAATATATTATAATATATTTTTATATTATAATAAATATTTATATTCTAAATATAATAACTATATTATAATATATCTTATATATTATAATATAGTATATTTATTAATGCGTACAATCGATCGTGATGGCGGTTGCATCGTGCCAAGTACCATCGGTAGTTGGCATGGCATGACGGAATGGGATAAGCATTGAACGATGAGATCAGAATCGATGAGGCACAAGAGTGATGATGTGGGTGCAAGTCCGAGGCACGACGGGCACTTGCCCGCCCGTGTACCTTGAGACCCGATCCGTTGTATGATGGGTTCGGCCATTAGGGTGGCATGTGGCTCCACCGTACACGATATCCATCAATGCAACAAGGCTGATGAAAGGCCACCAGGAAAGCAACCGCCACTCGGCGTATCAGTGGTATCATGTCTTGTATATAGCCACCCGATCATGTCGTGGAGACAGTCCCGATGGTCACATCATACGACAGGTCCGACCACCACGGAGATGCCTGGATCCACCATCAATGCGCACCTCCATGGCATCTTGACTCGTTGCACGGTGCGACCACTGGGATGACTCCACGATACGATTAGGTAGTTGAACGTGCACTAAATCGGATACCATTGCCATGCCAGGCGGTGGTTGCTGTCTTGGTGGTCTCCATCAGCCTTATCATACCGATGAATATCATATGCAATGGATCGGGTCCCGGGGGCACCAGTGGGCGGGTGCTTTTCGCACCCCCGGTTCGCACTAACACCGTCGTGCTTGTGCCCTATCGCCTCCAGCCCAGCTGCTTGACGGACCCCCCATCCTGTCATGCTATGCTGATGGTACTCCGCATAATATCGTCGCAACTGATACATGCATCAACAAATATACTATATTATAATATTATTATTATATCATGTTATTATATTTTTATTTTTTATTTTTTAAAAAAATTAATTTTTTGATTTTTTATTAAATTTTGAAATGAGAATTTATCAATTGTACCTATAATTTAATAAAAAAATATAATTTTCCAAACGGGACCTTCATGTCCGTACTTTCTACGTGTTCAAAACAACCTAGATTGATTACGTGTTCAAAACAACCTAGATTGATGGATATATTTTGGTCCGGATGGCACAAGTTCCGTATCTATTTAATAAAAAAAATATTATCTTTAAAACACTCCTAAAACTCTTGTAGGGTTTCAGCCGGAACTAGAACACGTCAGCTTTATCACCTCCGCAGTAGCTTCTTCAATTCGACAAAGACCCAAGTCTCTCTCCGCGCATAAATGCAAGTCCAGCCTGTGACCTTGTCCACGGTTAAATGCAAGATCCTGTCCTAAAGAGCTAAATTAAATATACTATCATGTTACCTGATTTTTTTTATATCCGGTTAGTTTTTGATTTTTCTTTATGAGGGCCAGACATGATGATATTTCAACTGATCCTCAGTATCATCAGCCGATTCATCTAGATGGTTTGGGGATTTCCTCTTTGCTAGCTCGGCGAGAGCTCTTTCTATCTAAACATGTTGCCAAATTTTTTTTTATGTCCGGATAGTTTATGGTCTTCTTTTATGAAGGCCAAATATGATGATATTTCAGCTGATCCTGAGGTTCCTCCTAGGCCTCCTAGGCAATGTTCTACTATTTGGAGAGAGATGATGGCCAGGACGTCGCTCATTATTCTTCACTTTTCCTGGATGATTGGGGATGGCTCTTTGATTTGATTCATGTTCTATTCCTGAATTTCTGACATTCATTTGATCAGGTGGCCTACCTTTATATCCATGCACACGCCGATGACGATATCGATTTCTGATCTTTTGGTTCCTGGTCAGTCCATATGGGTCAGGGCGCTGTGCTTTCCATATTTGGGGACATCCTTGGTCATCAGGTGTTGTCCATCATTCTGCCTATTTATCCTTGTCTAGATACCAGGGTTTGGAGGCATTCGACTTCTTCTCGTGTGCCGATGTCTGATGTGATGATTATGTTCAGTCTGGAGCCTCCCATGCCTCGAAGTTATGGTTGGATTTGGTCCTTGCCGGTTCATCCCGGAGTTTCTCTTTTTTTATGGAAACTCGTCTGGCATTATCTCCCTACTTAAGATTTTCAGTTATTGAGAGGCCTCTCTATGCCGTCTGGATGCCCTTTCTGTGGGTTTGAGCGTGAGATGCAGGCTCATGCCCTATTCTTATGCAGTCGGGCTGCGTTAATATGGCAGATGGCAGGGTTCGAGGATTATCCCTTCAGGCTGATGATACCGAGGATACCTTTTTGATCTTCTTGAGTAAGGGTACGGTTTTCTCTGTCTCCTTCATTGCTTACCTGGCTTACCATATCTGGATTTCTAGGAACGAGCTGGATTTTAGCTTTGCTAGATGCTCCCCTAGGATATTAGTGGAGAGAGTGAGGGCAGCGGCTCTTGAGTATCGGAGTTCGACTATGAGGTTATCGGAGATTTGGGGTTCCCCTTCCGCTCCTCGAGCATCCCACCAGGTTTATATCTCTTGGGAACCCCCTCCTTCACTCTTCTTCACTGTTAGCTTCGACGGGAGTCTATGGGATAGGCGGGAGGAGCTGCCTTTATTATACGGGACTCTCGTCTCGGATTTCTTGCTGCTGGGGGTTTGTCTTTACTCGACTCCTCCGTTCTCGATAGAGTTGTATGCGGTTTGGACGGGGATCATGTATGCCCGTCATATCCTTCATCTGGACTGATTGATCATCGAGGGGGACTCGGCGACTATAGTTTCATGGATTACATAGATGCTGAGAGCTTCGTCTGCTCACCCCATCATCCGGGATATTGGCATTCTTTTGCAGGGCTGTGTCTTCACTACGATTCATCATGTCTACAGGGAGGCTAACTCTGCTACGGATTGGATAGCCTCCTATGTAGCTTATCATTCTGGTTCTATTTTGTGGACTGATTGGCAATCTGCCCCTATATAACGTAGGGATATTATCTTGTCAGACTTTCTTAGTTGTATTCATTCTCGTTTCTTGAATTGAATACATCGATTTATCAAAAAAATATACTATCATGTTTAATAAATGTGATAATATATTAAAATATTTTTTATATCAAAATAAATTACTCAAATTTCTCATACGTAAATGTATCCCGTTAAGTCCAGAAACAATATTTTATTTATTTATTTATTTGTTTATTGATAATAAATGGAGTAAAGCGCTCTCCAATAAATTTATTAAAAATTATGCATATTTAAAAGACTAACCGGCTTGACTAGATTTGAGGATGGATTCTCCATGATGCGCGTCATGCGGTACTCTCAAGGATGCCATTCCATTACAGAATGGATGGCCATGCATAAGAATGGATCGTGCATGCACGTTACATGCACCCTTTTATCTCATAATAGGCGGCATTCATAAGTACACATTACGACGCAGCTGCACACCATAGTGAATGATCCAGCTTGTTCGAGTTTTTTTTTCAAAATAATATTATTTTAATAAATATTTATGAAAATAGGATAGTTGGTTCTTTATTTACGGGAATAGATGTCGGTACACGCAGTAGCTACGTAGAAATTGTAGGATGCACCTGCGATTTTAAATAAATCTTCCTATGTTTTCATGAATTATAGGTATGCCCTGCGATTTCAATTCAACCTATTTAAAATTTTATATTCATAAAATTATTTTAAAGACTTAATATAAATTTTGGAATTAATATATAAAATTAATATATTATATATTTTATATATTACAGTAAAATAATTATTATATAAAATTAATTTTATATTGAGTTTTTGAATTTATTAATTATTCATTATTTTGAAATAATTTAATATATACTATTATATTAATGTTATAATATAATATCCCGCATCCGGTCATGCCATGCACTATGCCCGAGCATGCCCCGCATCCGATCATGCCATGCACTGTGCCCGAGCATGCCCCGCGTCTGGCCATGCCATGTCCTCACTCGGCCATGCCATGTCCTGTGCCCTCACGAGCCCCGCGCCATGTCATAGTACGACAAGCGCCCGGTCGTGCCATGTTCCGGGCCAGCATGTGCTCGGCACCTTTCGGTTGACTGTGCCTTGCCCCGTGCCCGCACGTCTGATGCCTCGTGCCTGAGCATACCATGCCCCACGATCGCTCGCACCTCGTGTCCAGTGTTACTGCGCGTCCCTTGCACGCGGGATGCGTGTCTCGACCGTCATGGTATACTTCGGCACCAGGCACGTGAGTCGGTCTAGGATGGTAGGGCGAGGTCTCTGGTCTTCCACAATATTATTTTTTAATTTTTTTCCAACTACTTCGATCTCTTTATTTAATTGTAAATAATATTTATATTAAATATATATAAGACAGTATATTTATTATAATGGTTGATGAATATTAATTAATACATTAAACAAAAAAATTAAAAATATTAATATTAATTAATATAATAACCTTGCATAAGTTTAATTATATATATATATATATATATTAATAATTATTTAATTTTTATCAAAAGTCATTATAGATTTAAAGTTTATTTTTCTTACAAAATATAGATTACGAATTTTGTAAATATATATTGTATGCTTAATTTAAATATGTATTCTGAAATTAATAGATTTAAATATTTTATGTATTATAATGACATGATAGTAAAGTAATTATTATATAAAATTTATTTTACATTACAAATTCGATAAATTAATTAATAAATTACATTATTTGTAGACAATGGAATATATATATTATATTATACTATACTATATTATATTATCACTTAATTATGGATAAGTTGTTTTCTAATTATCATAATAAATGATTACTGTTAATTAATGTTAATTAAAATATTAAATATTAATATATTGAAATATATTATTTGATTATTATTTAATTATTATCAAAAGATCAGTATAGATTTAAAGTTTATTTTTTTTACAAAATATAAATTATAAATTTTATAAATATTTTTTATATGCTTAATTTAAAATATATATTCTAAAATTAATAAATTTAAATATTTTATTGCAACTATTTTTTTTTTTAATTTTTTAAAGTATATATTTAATAAGAAATCACATGTCATGCATGAAAATTTTGAATTAATTATCATTCAAGTTGACAATAACAAATACAAAATTTTAGAATAAAATCTCATAAATGCAATACATAAATAATAAAAAATAAAAATTTTAAGTCCCACAAGGTGGCCGTCTTTTCCTACGTGAAGGCTGCTTTTGACAAGACATTGACTTCATTTCACTCGATCCCTGATACTCTGTCAAATACTTTACATCAGTGAATGATTGCTATGTAGATACATGCTACGACGATCCCTCGCCTATATACTGTCCTCCATGTCCTAAATAATTTTGATACATTATGTAGTCCGGTGCAGCACTGTAGTCAAAATATGCAGTAGTATCCTCAGTAGATGTGAACTGTCTCACATTCTCATGAAGGTAACTGATTGTGGACATGTATGGATCGTACTCCGGCATCGGATATGGAGAGGTACTATATCATCTAGTACCTCATTTGTACCAAGCTGGAAGAGGTGCTCCCGATGAAGATGCATACGGAAAAAGGCGAAAGAGTCTCGTCCTCTTGAATAAATGCTCCCAATTAGACACATGCATGCTCACCAACAACACCAAGAACGGAATGACATATATTTTGTATAGATTGCGGGTCATCGATGGAACTTGGCTGAGCAAGATGGTGTATCATCACGATTTCACTGCTCTGAAAGTTACAAGCATTTAATGAGCCATGGAAACAAAATAAGTATCTATTAACAATGTTAAATAGAACAAATAAAATTTCTTATTAGGTAATCATACACACACACCATCACAACTGATGAATCGTCAAGTGATGCCACGATACCACTGCATGTATGGATCGTGATAATCCACGGTACCATCAATGGGAGCACCATCTATATATAATCCCATCGACTCACTTATAACTAAATATAATGCTGATGAGTGATAGACCAGTCCTGCTCGACTCATTCCCTGAGATCGATACGGTATAGTGTAGAATCTATAACATACCACTCAAGTATGATCTGTCGAATACCAAACTGTTGCATCACTATATTAGAAAAGTATACTTTACGATATGAAAACATACAAGTGGCACTCGACTATACTAGATACCTGACCATGCAGTCTATAATCTGGTAGCTGTACAAGAATGTCTTAAGCATATGGCTACATGTCACCTGTTTATAAAAAATATGAAGTATCTTATATTAAACAAAAAATATAAAATATATTTACCTTTAACAAAAAAAAGCATAGTTGTCACCTGCTCTGCTTAAGGTGATCTAGTAAATATCGATACGACGAGAGAATATATAGGTATCTCCATGATAAAAAAGTTATCTTTCTATTTGCACATTAAATAGATTAAACAAGTTACATAAATAAGTAAATATTGTTAGTCATAAAATATAATAAAATTTAAAACTTATAGCATCCCTAACAGACCCTGTGGTAAACCAGTTCTACCATCATCTAAATCGACCATAGGATCTGGAGCATGTTGAAGTAATCTGCATGGTGCCAGGATCGGAAATCTATCCCACCCATAACTATGTAGTAACAAAGGACCAGCTATATCAGTAGCATCTCTCCTGCTCGCTCTACACAACTCTCTATATAACCATGCGAGCCCTGCACTACCCCAACTATAATGTCTAACAGTCTCGAAATCCATTAGTAGGAGTAGAAACATGAGATACATTAGGCTTTCAGACTTATCCATGAATAAACACCCATCCATCGCTACAAAATATATGTTCGAGCATAGTACTGTATCATATCATCAGTACAAAAGCTAGCTCATAAAACTGATCCACTAACCAGACCATACTCAATCATGATCCCTGGAGTCTACCCTGTGATGGGATAATCCCTAAAAAATCCTAACAAACCTGTCTCTAGTCTATCTATGTAGTACCTATCACCGGTAGACCATCAACTGGCAAACCTAACTAAATAACAATATCTTAAAAGGTGATGGTGCACTCTCTATGTAGTAAATGAAATGTATGTGTCTCTAGATGCCAACGCTCTATAAGAACCATAATCAAATACCAGTCCAACCGTATATATCCTACACGTGCAATACCGTAAAATCCTGACTATATCAAATAAGGCAATATGCGCCTATCGAGCAGCATCGATCTATGCTTAACTAACTCTACGTCGACACTACAATACAATAGTCTCCTGCCTATCCCATGCTAAAGATGATCGATGTGTATCCTGATTATATAATATGGAGCGATCTAATGGACCGGGATCCATAACTATAACATGCAATAAGTTAAAGTAAATCTAATAAGTACAAAGTTTACTTGATGAACCATTTTTTCTTGTAAAAATGATAACTAAAATATGTACAACATAAATGTGAATAACAATTCTTAAGTAGACAAATACATTACATATAGAAAGACTATTACATGCAAAGATAGAAATAATAATTCATCAAAATCCATATAATAGAACTACAAATGATCAAACATAATAGAATGTCATGACATAACCTATCAGAGCATCAAAGTTTTCCCCAAGCTGCAACCACCTCCTATCCTGATATATTAATAAATATAAACAGGAAAATATCAGTGTAGTATATGTCATGATCAATAAAAAATCTTACATAAAATAGAGAATAAGTTGATGTATCTAAAAATATCTATGAAATATCACTTGTAAGTGAAAACTAATCTGCATGTAAAACTCTTGAACAAGACCGTCTGGCATGCCCTTCCTTCTTACAGATTGCACATCTGTGTTTGTTTCCAGATTCTCTCACATCCATGTCGTTTCTAATTCTGGTGGAACATAGCTTACCCTTCTGTCTCAATATATTTTTATCAGGTATAATCATGCCATCTCAACTTTGTTGATACCAATATTCTTGGTACGGAATTGGTTGAAACTGAGATGCATACATTTGATGATAATCATGTAATGTATAGCATCGATCAACATATCTATAAAAATTAATTACAACATATGCACATGCAGCCATGATATAAGAGCCAGGTAAATAATACATTACCATTTTTGGCATGTATATGTCTGCTGTGAAAGTTGCACTACCTATACTTTAACATACCATAAGTCAACATGTAAACTACATACCATTTTTTTTTTTCGAGAAATTTGAAAAGATACAGTTACCTATGTGTTATTCCCTTTGTTCATGTTTGGACCACGCCTTATAGTCTAGACTTGAATAAGCCACTAGCTCTATTGAATCTTGTAACAGTATGCGATATAGCTTTGGCTTGCTTGGACATTACATGTCTAATAACAAAGAAGTAAATTTTTTATTTCTGTCAATTGCATCATTTGCCGGGCACGTCAACCTTCAAAATATGATACAAGTTGGAAGAAAGTCAACTGCACCAATACAGTTATTGGCAGGAATTGAGCATTTTTAAAACTCAATTGAAACACTCAGATATATTTATTGTCATCATTCCATACAGTCGACCATCATCATGTGTACGTATCCATTTCTCTAAAGCGATATTATTCAATAATTGAACAACTTCTGGATTAAGTTTTTCAATATTTCTCATATATTTCTGAAATTTTCTAAGTTGTGTTTGCATTCCAGCTTTTTCACCATATCCCAAAATTTTAGATCATGAAATCTTGAATTGAAATTATTTGCCATGTGATGCAGGCAATAAACATGATAAGTATTTGGTGGCTGCCAACCCAAATACTCATTTTGCACTATAGATATATACCAGCATGTCGATCAGAAATTAGACAAATATCTTGACGTGATGTAACAAAATTTCTGATACAAGCTAAGAACCAACCCCACATATCAGCCGACTCTTCTTGATAAACAAATACAAGTAGAAATATATGATTATTTCCATCAACAGCAGTTGCAATCATCAACTTTTTCTTATACTTTCCATACAGGAAAGTAGCATCGACGTACTTATCACCGATCGACAATACTTAATCCTTTAATTGAGGGTGTAAAGGCCTAGAAAATATGATCAAATTGAGCACAAGCTGGAATACTAGTAGGAGTGCTAATGAGTTTTCATCCAAGAGCTGGGATTAAATTCTTCTACACCACGCAACCATTTGGTAGCAATGCATATGACATATCCTAACCCTGAACAGCATGGCTATTGCCTTTTACTTGGCATTTCATAATTTTCTGTAACTGAATATATAATTGTATTTGTTCTTTATCACTGCATCAAGTCCAGCATAGCAATTATAGAAATTTCTTTTACCAGGTCCCGTATTTCATTTGTAATTAATATATAGTCCAGTCCAGAATGATCATGAGATATCATTGCGATATGCATATATGGGGACCAACATATCGTGAGATCTCAAAAAAATCATGCCGTTTAATAGCTCTCACCATCTATTGACATCATGACTCTCTATTATTATATTTTACAATCCATAGATTAGGACTTGACTCAATAACCTTGAATTCGTGATATCTTTCAATAGAATACTACTTTACTGCAGTTTATAATTTTATCTTATCTGTAAGGCAAAGTCCTTTACGTAATTTCTCATCTCTTTGCCATATAACATATTATTTTTGCAATGTAGAATTTATGGACACATTAGAAGCAGTCCAATCAATCTGAGTGAATGTTTCGGAAGGAGCTTCAAATATAGTATAATTTGAAATAAAGGTATCTTGTGGACTTCGTATAGTTTTGATGTGCCAACTTCATTAGGTTCATTAGCCATATCATCTTCATTTCTTCATCATTTTCATGAAAAATTGATTATCTATATGCACCGTATCATCAGCAGCTGTGCATACTGATGCTTGTCTAATATTACTCTCTGATATAGTCTGTCCACTATATGTAACGAGTCTTCTATAAATCTTGAACCAGTATTTTTCAGAATATTATCTATGTTGTTTGGACTACAGTATAAAATAACATGTTCACTTACATGAGTTGTTGCTATATTTTGAACTACTTCATAATCATCCTGTTTATAAACTAGTTCAGGAGATTCAACGGTTTGGAAATCTATGTACAACTCTGTACCTAATATACATGGATATGAACTGATAGTAAAAATATTATTTTTATGTCTTCATCATCGATTAGTGGAACATATTCATACTTTACAAATATCGACCAGACAACTTATGAATACCTATAATAATAATATTTTTTTCCAATTCTATCTATATGGAAGACTACATATTTTTTCTCCAACTCTTCAAATGTCATACCATTTTAATTCTAATTATCTTTTTTGGTCCCTAATTATGCTCATACCATATTTTTCATTAATCATAGAACATTAATATAGCATAAGACTGTGATTGTTTCTCCATTTTATCCCACATGTTGATAAACAAAATATATTTAGAGATAACTTCTCAAATAAATAATGACATCATTAAAACTAATTAAATAAAAGTAATAATATGACATTGAAATTAGGAAAGTAAATATTCTATTAAGTAGATAAATATAGATTGCAATATATTTTTAAATTAATATCTACGTATGAAGTTTATAATGACTTAAATAAAAAATACATCCTATCATCAACTACTAGGTAAAGATAGGTCCTATCCTATTCAAGAATTGCATTAATATTACAGGTTAGTTTACAATAAACAAACGATGTATATAAAAATCGAATAAAATTTTGACAACATTTTCTCTTAGTTCTTCACACACAATACATTATATGTGCAGAGAATTAAAGAAAAATGCTACTCAAAATTTCATTCGATCTCCATTGCACATCATTTGTTTACTATAAACTGACCTATAAAATTATTATAATTTCCAAACTATCTAAATTAGATAATAATTGATTATGTGTATAGTTCTAAGATCCATACAAATTAATAAAAATGTACGGATATATAAAATATGCATATTAATCAATTAAAAGGTCTACGGTTCAATGCAATACAAATTTTATCAAAATATATCAGAAAATTGGATAATTAACCTAACAAGCACTTTTCAAAACATAATTGCATCAATAATAATAATTTCTACATATTAAACACTATAAATATACATACTATACATATAAAAATCAAGAAAATAAAATTACAAACATGCAGACTACATATTTCTAATATTTCTGATCAAATGATTTTTTTTGTATACTATTATTATATTTCTTTAATAAATAATTTATAATATAATTAATGTAGCATATAAGTTAACAATTTCATTCATAAATTAATAATTATTTATGTACCATAACATATAAGTTTTTATTATTTAATTATTTATATGTTTAAATAATTTATAAATTTTAAATAATTATTATTCAAAGTAAACTATATTTAAATTTTTCAAGATCTTCTATTTATACAGTATCTTTTATCATATAATTAATATTTATAGGTAATACATGAATTTAAAATTTAGTTTCATGCAGCATATACATTACTAACTTTATTTACTATTTAATATATTATTTTTATACCACCACGTATTTATATTTAATAATAAAATTATTTACAACCTATAAATATTAATACATTATAAGTATTTAGCAATCGTACCATAATTTATTTATATCAACTAAATTCTATCATATTTATAATGTATTCTATTTATACAATAAATCTTATTATACTATTATTATTTTTTGATTAATTTTCTTTATAATTTAGCTAACACAACGTCTATGTTAAGAACTCTACTGTTAAATTAATAATTTATTATATTGCAGGACAAACTCATTTATAATTAATTAATTATTTACATGCTATAAATACTTATATATTTTATTTATTTAGTATTAACATCATAATTTATTTATATAAAAAATATTATTAAAATACCAAAATTATTGATTATATATAAATTCAAATATTATTTTATATCATTATATACTATTTTATAATTAATTAATTATAAAACATTTCAAAATAATGAAATAAATTGAATCATTATTCAAAACAAAATAATTCAAAATTTAATATATATTTAAATTTATTTATTAAATTTCTTATCTTTATAATTTCATGTACATATTTAATATTTAATTATTATTTATTTTAACATTAACACTATAAATTATTTCTTTAATTTTGATATAATAAGTGTTGCTGCATCAACTCCTAGACCGAGAACCGGGACGGCTGGATCGGTTAGAGTGCTCCTCTCCTGGGTGAATCTGCAGAAAAGTTTCCAAGGGTGCCGGTGGTGTTCCGGCGGGGGACCTTCCGATGCTTAAGTTAGCAGGAGGTTTAAGGCAACAGAATGGAGGAACCAAAGGATCCAACAGTGTAAGGAGAGGGAAGAGTTCTCGTACCTCCAAACGGGGTCCCCCAGGTACCTTATATAGGCGCGGAACAGTCCAAAATTCGTTAGGGAAGAGGCTGGGAAAGATCGATCTGCCCCTAGAAGAATCTGGATAGTAGCCACGTGATGCGTAGATACGGCGACACCATGAAAGTAGTGGAGCAGGGCCATTGGGATGGCAGAATCTCGTTATAACAGAAAGATGCTTCTGGAGTACCCTGGATGCCAAGGCTTGCTCGTCGGATGTCAGCCATAAGGCGGTCGATCGGTCAAAGGCCGAACCTCCGAAGGAGAATGATGGGTCGTACCCCAGTAGGAGAGGGTCCTTCGGACCTCGGCTCCAGTGGGTCGGATCCCTGGAGAAGGACGATGGGCCGTACCCCAGCAGGAGAGAGTAGTTCGGACCTCGGCTCCAGTGGGTCGGACCCCTGGCGAAGGACGATGGGCCGTACCCCAGCAGGAGAGGGTCGTTCGGACCTCGGCTCCAGTGAGTCAGATCCTTCTCGGTTGGAGCGGGCGGATCAGACCGCAAAATTGGGCCGGTTCTGATAGAGGATGAGCCGTCATGGTATAATAATAAGTAATAAATATTTAATAACTAAATAATTCTTCAAAGTTTATTAATATCTTTTTAATTTTTTTATTACACGATCAAAATATAAAGTTGTACACAATTTCATTACTACGTATCAATAGAATTTGAAAAAAAATCTATTTTTCTTGTGACATTAGAAATTTAATTTTTATGAATTTTAAAAATATTAAATATAATATAAGTATGAAAAATAACTATATTATACAAACATAAAAGAAAGGTATAATTACATTACTAAAAAAAATATCATAACATTGGAATATTAAATTTTAGATATTAAACTTATAAATTCAAAAAAATTATAACAAGCAAGAAACAATAATAATAATATTCAAATAATTAAAACAACAAAAAAACTAAGAAAAATACTTGCAATACCAAATGGAAGACAATAATTCTTTTTTGGGACCGAAATAGCTTGGAGAGGACTGCACTTGGACCGGATCTTGATAAGGGAACAAGAGATCAACTTGGACCGGACCTGAGTGCACTTGGATCACACTGGATACGAGAACAAGGAAATAAGAGGGCCGAGACAAATCACAAAAGGAAGGGGCCGGAGTGGGGCATGGGAAAAAAAATGGATGGAAGATGGGGCTATGGTAGCCCGAGTGGGGTAGGGGAAAGAAATATGAAACGAAGATGGGGCCGTGGGAAGATGAATGAAAAGCTTCAAGGGATGGGGTTCGGCTTAGAAATCGGGAGTTTGGGCTATGATTTCCCTGGGAAATCGCAGCTTCTATATGTTATTTCACTAGGAAATCGCATATGGATCCAATAATTTCAAGTGCCACTTGTCCTTTATCCTACCATGTGTCCAAGCTTGTGCCATGTGTTGCCGGGCATCTCTCGATCTGTACCACGTGGTCAAAAAAAAAAATCTAAATTCATAAATATAATCTGAAATATCTAATTTCATAAATAATAAAAATAATAATATTTTTTTATAAAAATAATAATATTTTTTTATAAAAAAAATTAATCATTTTTCATTAAAAAAAAAAAAAAAAAGAATAGAAAGGATTTTATCCTGGTGTAACTTTCTTTTATGGTTCCTACCTCATGAGGTTTGTTCGATGCGGTCCGAGACGTGGGCGGTGGCTTCTACCACAAGCAAGCTTACGGATCCGGAGTATGGTTGGTTTTTTTAAATAAAGTGTACGTTGACATGTGCTTTCAGTGTCGAAAGGACCTCGATGACGCTTGCGACTTTAAATATGCCTTCTCAATACCGTCGCACGGCAGCATCAGGTAGGAACGAGATCCCACGTCCCGCCTTGCGTCACAAGATTGATTTGAGAGTCCTAATTAGTATAGTATCCATTAAGTAATCCTTACATAACGGAAATAAATCCCAACGTGATATTTGCATCTTAAACAGTTAAAAGACGTAGGGACGACTGCGCGAGATATTGTTATTGACTCATAGATTAATTGCCAGTATTTTATTTATTTATTTATTTATTCGTGATCTTCTTTTATGACACCAAGTACTAGGTTATGTTTCATACCGATCCAAAGCCTTCAATCTATGATCAGACTTTTCTTTCATCCATCTACAAATATATTAAAATAGCGATTAATCGGCGTCGCCAAGAAAAAAAAAAAAAAAAAAAAAAGTAACATGTATCCCGTATAGAACGAAAAATGAATGTAACATTTACTCCATGACAGCGGATGCATTCATGCTTTACGCGGTACCCGTACACGTGCGCGCGCGTTGGGCACCGCCTGCCGGAACGTGTGGCTGCACGATACTTCGTCCAACGCTTCAGAGCATGGCCTTCTTCGCGAAATTAGTGGCAATCAATCGCAACCCTACCAAAAGATGAGTCAAAGCGCCCAAGCTCTATACATCGGCGATAAGCCGTCCATCGGATGGAAAGCTCTATGGTTGTTGCTGGTTATTAGTAGCGAAAGAGACGTTCCATGTTTCGCTGTCTCCCCACCCACCAAATCCCTCATGTGCCCCTCGTTAATGGGTCTTTCTCCACAACATGTCATGTCTCCCATCGCTTTCTTTACTTAATTCCCAATTATACATTATACATTGCACTTAATAAAAATTTCTCGTTCGATCAACATCGGGCTAGGTATCGGTCAATTTCACATCCACCAGCCACAAGGAGAAGAGAAAAGCAGAAAAGCTTTTGAATTAGACCCCGACAAGAGAACTTTAGAAGGCATGGATAAAAATTAAGCTTATCTAATAACAGTCAAGAGAATGTTTGTACAATTTCTTATGGGAGAATATTTTGGAGAGTTCACTCGTATCCACGTAATGCTGAGAGGACAAGTCAACGTTTACCCATTCTTATCTTTTGCATCACTTCTTATAAATCATAGTAATCTCTTGATGCCACGTGGTAGGGGAAAAAAAATAAAATAAAAGAATCTTCTTCTTGGCGCGAAGTGGGCATCCCCTGGAACTACTGCTAGATACATGGTAATCAGAAGCACCCTGGCTAAGAAAATGCAAGGAAGCGGAAATCTCCGATAATTAGGATAGTGTTCAAATTTTTTATTTAAAATTTATTAAATTAGTTCAGAGTAAATGCAACTATTGAAATCTACTAATAAAATAATTAATAATTAAAAATAAAAATCAGACATTATAAATCATAAAATAGATTATATATATATATATATATATATATATATATATATATATATATATATATATATATATCTGGTCCATAGCACTATTAACTTTTTATAAAATTATATCTTGCTTAAAAATTATGAATAAATATGATCCCACATGAACAATCTTTACATCATGAATTTTAAAGAAGATGAACTAGTCAATAATTTAACAATGGCTAATGAATTTCCCTTCAACATTATATGAGAAGCTTTTAAGAAAGAGGAGGAACTATAATTTTTTGATAATAGAAAAAAAATATATTAGCTGAACCAAATCGATCTATCGTGTCATCTGTGGACCATATCAGTCATCGTCTAAACGAAAGGACATGACAACGTCCAAATTTCTCACAGGACCTCCGTTCGCTCCATTTATGTACTTTTTCAATCACGATCATCAAGCCACGCACCTACTTCTCCGACCATAACCCCACCAGCATCGCGAGGCCTTTGTGTACTCTTTATCCTGAATTTGATAACCTCCCCCTTCCCCAAGTCCGTGTCGACTCATCTACCCCCTCTCTCTAATGAACCCCCACTCCACCAACCTTCTTGGCTCCCTCATCTGTGATGAGTAGGGATCGCCATCTCCGGTGATCTTCTCTAAACACAACTCGAACAGCAAGAACATCCACATCTGGAAGGGCTGCCATATGTTCGATGATTTTAAACTAGGTGGTGGCCGGCCTTATCAAGGCCATCGTCATCTTTGATGATAAGATCTTCACCAGGGTAGCAAGATCCGCATTTAAAAGGTTTCCCTCCAAAACCCCACCGTCCATAAGCATAGAAGATGCCATCTAAAATGTGAGAATGTATATAGCATATATTAATTCCACATCCACATCAATTATTTATTAAAAAATATTAGATACTTATATAAATAAAAAATCTAAATAATATTTTTTACTTATTCTTTTATATAAGAACCTAAATTATCATAAATAATATCGATTCAACTCGAAGCCAATATGGACACAAATTTAAGTCGGCAAGCCATGAAGGATATGTTAGAGTCTTAAAAGAATTTTGAATATTTATATAGAATTAAAAATTTTAATTAATACATTTGAATTATTATTTTTTTATAAGGTCCTCCGTACCGCAAGATCGTCGAGTCTTGCCCTCAACGATGATGCCAAGCTCCTCTACTCTGACTTCTGGGATAAAACACTTCTTGTGGGGTTCAACGGGCTAGGGGAAGGTATGGTGGTGGGTGCTAGCCGTCCACCACCGGAGCTCCTCCAGCTCCTCCTCGCGCTGGTGATGGTCACCGCCGCAAATGTGGCAGCAAAGTTACGGGAGGCCCTAGCTTCCGCAATAGCTATTGCCTCCGCCCCCACCATTTACATCACCATGACTCTCGACGTGACCTACCTCCAAGGCTCCCTCACCGGCCGGTGCGGTCTCTGTACTCTAGCATGCCTTGTGCCTAGAGAACATCACCTTCTCTACTTCCTGGCCAGTGACCCCAAGCGGCTTCGCCATGGTCGCCACCTTCCCAAGACTCCCCTTCCGCATCTACTGCTTTATCACCGCCCTCGTCCATGGCAAGATCTCTTCCTCCATCTACCCCGCTGACCTCTCCTGTGCCATTCGTCACGTCATCTACTTCGACTCCGATCTCATCGTTGTTGACAACGTTCCCACACTTTGGGCCGTTGACCTCGGCCCACACGTTCTCGGCAACCGCGAGTCACCAACTTCACCGACTACTTCTGGTCCGACCCCTCCTACCCCCTCACATTCTTTCGTAGTTGCAGTTCACCGTGCTACTTCAACATCAGCATCATGGTCATGGATCTTAAGCGGTGGAGCGGTGGCAACTACACCTAGAAGCTCAAGTCCTGGATGAGATCTAGAAGAAAGAGACCTGGATCTATAAGTTGGGGTCGCTGTCACTGTTCCTACTGGTGTTTGCCGGCGAGGTGAAGGGGGTGGAGCACCGGTGGAACCAGCACGACCTCAGTTGCGACAATGTGAAAGGGCGATGCCGGGACCTCCATCCAGGCCTTGAGCCTCCTCGACTAGAGTGGAAAAGGGAATCCCTATCTCTGCCTCGACACCGGCTGGCCATGCCCTCTTGACACAGCCTTTGGGCACCCTATGAACTCCTCTCTCTATCTTCGATCACTGCCATTGAGGAAATGATGATGGACAGCTTCGGAGGGCTGATCGCATCGTTGGTGGTAGAGGGGGGACTGGTTAGAGGCGGCGAAGCAATTAAGATATCACGTTGTAGGAGTTGGGCTCCCTGGATGATTTGATTCGTGAAGGAGTGATGTTTTCGCCGATGATTTTTTTCCCTTTGGCCAACACCTTTATACGTGTCGAATAGATTAGTGGTCGAATTGGCCCAAAGATGACATGGTAGACCTGGTTCAACCAATAAATTCTTCATGATCAGATGGGTTGGTGAACTTCTAAGAGGTCCGTGGCAGCGGTATGCGACTGAGCGACGGTGGGATTCTCCGAGGGCACAAGATGGCAATGCGGTGCCTCGTGGTAGCCAAGAGTTTGGTCGTAATGAGCTAGTCATAAGACGCTGTACGTATGGTGCTGGGAGAAGGATGGGGCCGATATGAAGCTCGTAATATTGGCCAACCATGCGGGGAGCTACTATGGGAAAAAAAAAAAAAAAAGATGGGCTAGTAATATTGGCCAGCCATGCGGGGAATTCAAGTTACCAGAAAGTAAAGCCAGACGAAGTGGTGAAAAAGAATAGAGTGAACAAAAGAAGGTTCCCTTCGAAACTGGGACAACGCTCTTCTCTATCTCTCGACTTTTTAGTTTCCTATGTGCCGGACTTTGGTTCGCATGGTCTGCATATATATGACTTGGTGGACCCGCTTTAATCAATAATTTTTAAGAAAGCAGAGCATCTCGTGCGAGCCAGCTCTTGTTGGGAGATATAGACGTCTCACCAAACTGCCGCGGCTACTGGCAATAGGGCTTCTAGCTCACACTTTCCCTCTTATAAACCCCACCGACGTCCCTTTAATTTTGGCCCCCTTCCCATTCCCCCTCCATCTCTAACCCAAGCCCACGATGGGCTATGGCCGGCTCGGCTCGTCCGAGTCCCTCCCCTCCGTCTCCGAATCGCTACCGAGTAAAACCAGTTCAACTCGCCGCAAGCGCCGGTTCATTCTTCTGTGCCTCCTCGCCGTCGTCCTCCTCGTGGCCTCCGGTGTCTCGGTGGGCCTCTTGATCCGGCTCCGGGCCCGCTCCTCCGGTTCGGGCCCGAACCGCACCCCGACACAGGCCATCTCCCAGACTTGCGCCCTGACCCGGTACCCGGAGCTGTGTGTGAGCTCCCTCCTCGACTTCCCCGGCGCCCTCGACGCCGGCGAGCGCGACCTCGTCCACATCTCCCTCAACATGACCATCCAGCGCGTCGGCAAGGCGCTTTACGACGCCTCGGCCATCACCGGCGTCGCAATGGACTCCCTCGCCCGCTCCGCCTACGACGACTGCATGGAGCTCCTCGACGACTCCCTCCACCAGCTCTCCCAGTCCCTCGCCGTCATCGCCCCAACCGGCTCCCTCCCCGCCGGCGCCTCCGACGAGGACGTCCTCACCTGGCTCAGCGCCGCATTAAGCAACCACGATACCTGCTCCGAGGGCCTCGCCGACGTCGCCAACGGCCACGTCCGGGCCCAGATGGAGAGCGACCTTAAAGACCTCGCCGAGCTCGTCAGCAACGGCCTCGCCATCTTCTACGCCGCCAGCCGGAACAAGGATTTCTCCGGCATCCCCATCCAGAACAAGAAGCGGCGCCTCCTCTCCTCCGCCGGCGACGATGAATTCCCGGAGTGGTTGGGGTGGAGAGACCGGCGGCTTCTCCAGGTCCCGGCGGCCAAGATCCAGGCCGACATGGTGGTGGCCAAGGACGGTACCGGGACCCACAGGTCGATCGCCGATGCCGTCAAGGCCGCCCCCGAGAACAGCGCCCGCCGCATTATCATCTACGTCAAGGCCGGCCGCTACGACGAGAACATCAAGGTCGGCCGGAAGCAAACAAATCTGATGTTTATCGGCGACGGCAAGGGCATGACAACCGTCTCCGGATCCCGCAGCGTCGCCGACAAATACACCACCTTCCGCTCGGCCACCTTCGGTACATGACCTCGGTTCTTTCTCCATCTTAACTAAAACAATTCACAATGTTAAAATCCTGATCTGTTAATTAAAATCACAGCATCGACGGGGAATGGATTCATAATGAGGGACATGACCATTCAGAACTCGGCAGGGCCTCAAAAGCACCAGGCGGTGGCGCTCCGGGTGGGGGCCGACCACGCCGTCGTGTACCGGTGCAACATAATCGGCTACCAGGACACGCTATACGTGCACTCCCAGCGCCAGTTCTTCCGGGAATGCGACATCTACGGCACCGTCGACTTCGTCTTCGGCAACGCGGCGGTGGTGCTGCAGAATTGCAGCTTGTGGGCTCGAAAACCGATGGCGAAGCAGAAGAACACCATCACGGCGCAGAACAGGAGGGATCCCAACCAGAACACCGGCATCTCTATCCACGCTTGCCGAGTCTTGGCCACGCCGGAGCTGGAGCCCGTGAAATGGACTTACCCCACTTATCTCGGCCGGCCGTGGAAGCTCTACTCTAGGACGGTGTATATGCTATCCTACATGGGAGATCATATCCACCCGGCGGGCTGGCTGGAGTGGAATGGTGCGTTTGCGCTGGATACGCTATACTACGGTGAGTATATGAATTACGGGCCAGGGGCGGCCCTGGGGAAGAGAGTCAAATGGCCGGGATATAGGGTGATAACGTTGCCGGAGGAGGCGATTAAGTTTACCGTAGCGCAGTTTATCTCCGGCTCTTCTTGGTTGCCCTCGACTGGTGTGGCCTTCATGGCTGGCTTATCCGGGTGATATCATGCCTGTTTCCTTTTTTTTTTTTTTTTTTTTTCCCGTTTTTTCTTCTTTCCGACTTTTATTTTATATATGATCTATAAGCGTACGATGATATAGGTATATAGGCTTTTATATATTTCTTTTTTGTCATTTTTTTTGGGAATGGGAATAACTGCAAGTTGTTTAACGTGTTAACCGTATATTGAAGGTCCTGATTCCCAGGCTTTTGCTTTGTTCTCGCTGGTGCAACTGGAGGAATAAATTCTCTTGTTACCGATCCGTGCTCTCTAAAATTATGTTTATAATAATATGTAAAAATTTTTTGGATCGGATCATTGGATACTTCTAATGACAGCACTGGCTCCTAAGAAGAATGGTGGTTATTGCATATGCCAATCATAGGACGCTGCATTTGTCTTTTCTAGCTCAGGTGATCGGAGGAACAGACCACTTTACCTGGATTTCAATATATATATATATATTTTGTATATTTAGATTAGCTACCGGAAAGCATTAAGTTTAGATCAATCGAGGAGATGGTTAATATAATAAACATACGTGTGATGATGGATAGGGACACCACGATTTTGTGAAATGCCTATGGGTCCGGTTTATGTGGACCAATATATTGCTGGTGGACAGGATACGGGAGTAACATGCACGGCGACAATTGGGTGTTGAATGAAGCCAGTGGTAGAACGAGAACGAACCATTGTCAGGCACACGTTGTTGCTCAACTTTGGGCTCAGCTAACAATAGAAACGAAGAATGCGATTGTAGGGGTCCATGCTTAATTTTATACAGAATAGTTATTTTATCCAACTCAAAACTATATATATATATGGTACACCAACCCAAACTTTTGGGCTACAACAACCTACAATGCCCGAGATTGGATGATGATTGGCCCTCATAAATAGGAACAAACACACATGATTGCCCGGCCTAGAATATTTCCTTCCTTTTATCTACCACGTACGCTCCTTGGCTTTTGCTATATAACCTTTACCCTTTACCTGCGGGAGGATGAAAGGAATTTATGTTCCCATAAAAGGCCAGAGAGATCGAAAAGCTGAAAAAGGGTTGCAGAAAGATGCAGTGGAAAGGACCCCAACGGCGTAGCGAAGTTTCCAAGCGGTAACCCCCTTCCAAGTGATTTAGGTTCACATGATTCGCATAAAAAAAAAAAAAAGAAAAGTTCACGCGATGTCCCTACCCCTTCTCTCTACGTGCATCGTGCGGTGTCGGTGGAAGGCTCACAGAGCGTATGAAATGAAAGCCACTTTGACGGGCAGTGGTGGGACTATTAAGAGGGTCGGAACTTGGAATTTAATGGGCGAGTGGGAGTTGATTGGATGATGATGAGAACACGTCGTGCTTTCTTTTAAATGGACGATCGAACTGTAAGAGAATATATAGTTACTTGTACTGTACTTGTATTACTCCTCGAGCAATGATATGCAAGTTGGCCCCATTCGCAGACGTTTGGAGTTGAATGAGAATTGTATTTATGCACCAAGGAATTCAAACTTTGGCGTTCCAGGAATATCAGAAACACGTTCTCTTTTCCTACGAAGAAAAGACACGAGTAAAACTTATGTGGGGTCTGTTTTTATGACAAAGAAGGTGATGCAAATGGTGGTAATCCGGTCGGTAGAAGTTTAAATTTGTTTTACATCGATCAAGGATTCGAGGTATCATCCCGTGGATGACTCGATTAAATCCAAATATTGATCTTGGGACACGTGATCGGGATTGTGAGATAGCGTACTATTTCGACATCATAGTGGTGTCGGGATTTATTTTCCTTCTTTTTTGATAAAGGTGATGCAAAGAAATTTTGTTTTTTAGAAAAAAAGAAATAGATACTTGTGATGCCTAATTTAAATGTTACATGTCTAATATCACTCGGGTGGGGTAGTTAACAAAAGCATCGAGGAGTCTGTAGAGTTCCTTTCTTAATTAATTAACATTATAAATAACCTCGCTATATATGTTTTATGGTGCAGGGCCTACGGCACTCCAATCTAATGCACGATGTTTAAAATAGCCTGGGATCGAATGTCAGTTCGGCGGAACTCTATGAGAGATGGGCTCGAACTTGTGAGCAACTTATTATTATATAGCCCAACTCTTCGATTGTAATTTAGCTGGGAGTGTACTTTCTATTATGGTTCCTATTCAAGAAGTCCAGGATGTGAGAGTACGGGAATCCTTCTGCAAGTACAGGATGAGAGAAAGAGACCTTTATGCTATGTACCGTGAGGCTCCATCCTGGAGATTTGATGCAACTTAGATATAGAAGCTAAGAGTTCATCCTGGAGTTGGCCTGTTTCTCTAAAAATTGGCTTATGATCGTTTCTCTACCAAGTATATTTTGAGAGGTAAAGGAGTGTCCCTTCTGGTCACCTACTCACGTTGTGAGATGGGGGAGGACACGATAGATCATGCCCTTTTCTAGTATTTGAAAGCAGCTCGGATTTGGGGACTAGTTGAGTTACTTCCTTGAATTAGTATCATAGAGAGTCCCACTCAACTCTTCTTAGAAAGTATGAGGATTAGCTTGGCCTTGGAGTGGGCTAGATTTTTTGCAATTTGAATGGCTTGTGTGGCCTATCATACTTGGCTATCCAGGAACAAGTGGATATTTGAGACAAGAAGGTTCTCTATATGGTTTTGTCATGGAGCGTGTTTTGATTTGAGCGACCGAGGTGCTACACTTAGAGTCAACTAATTTGATCTTGATAACCTCAGATCATTAGGACTTCCGATTGGCTCATGGAGCGACTTGTAAGGTGTTTATCTTTTGCAAGTCCCTACATTTGGCTTTCCTTAAGGTCAATTTTAATAGCATTGTGATAGATAGCAATGAAAGAGTCGACTTCATTATTAAAGGCCCCGACTCAAGATTGGTGGCAGTCGAAGGCAGTCGTCTTTTTGAACCCTTTATTTCTTATAGAATTGTAAGTTACTTGGATTGGCATCGTTTATACGAAACTCATCCTTCGAGCTCATCAGCTAATGATCGAGGACGTCTTCTCTACTATTATTAGATGGATTCAGTCCTATGCAAGAGGAGTGGCCACTAATCCTTTATAATTATAGGATATTTTCTTCTTATGATGGGAATGTTTTGCTATTCATTCAGCATGTATACCGTGAAGTAAATTCTATTATTGATTAATTATTATTTTTTTTTTAATTACTGAACATTTTAGAAATGTTCTTTGGACTAGCATCGGGTCTGCTCCCGGCCCATCTAAGAATATTTTATATTTTAATTTTTAATTATTTCATGCCAGATCTGTATGCGCGGTCTGTTCTATAAAAAAAACTAAAAATAAATTTTTTTTTAAAAAAAAGGCAATGCCAATCATGTACTGCCGCATCAACAATTGAAAAGAATTCTTAAATCTATCAATATATATATATTAATAAAATAATAAATAAATATTTGGAGTGACATCTCATATCGACACGTGTTGTTAAAAAAATTCATTCCCATTGGCACACGTCTTCAATAAAAGAAGGCTGGATTCAAGTAGATTAAGGCGTTTCATTTTTTTAAGAAAACCCTCAGCTCCTCGTATCCTGTACTTTTGTATTTTTTTTATATTTAATTTCTATCGAACTACCTTTTAGGCTTAATATTTTACACAAAACCCGGCTATAATTTTAATTAAGAAAAGTTACGAGACGTCAAAGAACGAGAAAGCTGATTCTTCAAATTATGGAATTAGAGGACTGATAGAATATGTCAGATAGCCTGATAAAGAAAACTCTAGATAAATAATTAGAGGATAGATTAAGACTCCGAATTGTTGTTTATGTATTTTTTATTTTATTTTATTGCACAAAGAGTTCATGTTGGCGTTAATAAATAAGGTGGGTACTGTATACTATTTCTTAGTATTTACAGAGAAGGGAAGCATCTCCATTATTTTTGTGAAAGGTGACGAAGAATTAATGAAAGTCTTTGATAAAGATGGACAAGTGGCCGTACCTTACACAGCACGGCGCTGGCCTATCAGGCTAAAAGTTTAACAGGCCATGCCTGAAACGCCCCATATGGTAAACGAGTCATGCCAGCATGACCCGTTTAAATAAAATCCCCGGCTTGGCACGGCCTGACGCCCAAGGGTGGCAAGCTATACCGGGCATTACCTACCAAGCCTGCATGCACTATAAAAAATAGTGAAATTTCTGATACTTCTTCATCCCCGCATTCGCGATGCTTTTACGATATTTTTTAAAATATCGAGAAGATTTTTAGCAATGCTTTAAAGTATCAGGAAAATTTTTAGCGATGCTTTAAAGTATTCAAAAAGGTCTTTATAATTTTTTTTGCTTTGAAGTGTCGGGAATAAGGTTATTTCAAAGCATCGGGAATAGAGTTATTTTCGATGCTTTTTAAAAGTATCGAGAATAGAGTTATTTTCGATGTTCTTTTTAAAATAGTTCTTCCGATCTGAAATACTCTGAAATAGGGTTATTCCCGATGCTTTAAAGTATCGAAAATAAGGTTATTCCCGATACTTTTTAAAAGTATCGAGAATAAGTCTATTTCGATGCGATCGAGAATCTTTAAAGCATCAGAAATAACTCTGAAATAGGGTTATTCCCGATGCTTTAAAGTATCGAAAATAAGGTTATTCCCGATATTTTTAAAAGTATCGAGAATAAGTCTATTTCCGATGCTTTAAAGCATCGGGAATAGAATTATTCTCGATACTTTAAAGCATCGAAAATAACTTGAGAATAAAGTTATTCTCGATTATTTAAAGCATTGAAAATCTCATTTTTTTTATAAAAATAAAATAATTATTTTGAAATTTAAAAATCTGTATAATTTTTTTAATCTGTATAATGCAGTAATAACAAATATTTCAATCTCATTGCATGCATTCTTCATGCATCCAAATATAAATCTAAATATAAAATTCATTACGATCTCATATAATAAAGTTTGTTACACATATGTCTACTTAATAAAATTAAAAAATACATGAAATACAAGATATAAATAACAAAAAGTCAAGGTCAATGATCTACAGAAGGTAGGTCGTCATCCTGTCCATGAGGATCTGATGCTCCAGAAGTCTATAAAAAAAAACTTAAAATATTTAATTTACGAAACTATAATGATAATATATTATACAAATTATTGATTTAATATAAGAATACATATTTAATATCATATATATTTACCTGACGTGGAACAAACATCTGTATAACATATGTAAGCCGCTCAATGTGCTCTCTCATACTCTCCATCGTTGCTCTATCGATGGCACGACTTTGTCGCATCTCCTTTAGCTCAGTGGCACAGCTCCATCGTATCT
Organism: Areca catechu; assembly: GCA_021397845.1. Taxonomy (NCBI): domain Eukaryota; kingdom Viridiplantae; phylum Streptophyta; class Magnoliopsida; order Arecales; family Arecaceae; genus Areca; species Areca catechu. The sequence goes on along the minus strand of CM038042.1, from coordinate 167,295,924 downwards.
CCTCCTCAAGTTTACGAATACATGTATCCTAAGCACCCCTTGCAGTATCACGTGTATATCTACTGATTGTAGATAACTGAGTAGGGGTGACTCCAACTCTATAGCTCCTCACTCGACCGTAGCGCTCCAGTCCCATCAACTTTGTAAATACATCGGTCTCAATGTGATTACTCTACGTAGATGCTCTATAATCATCGACATACTCGGCAATAAGTGCTGTAGCTCTTTCCTATATTAATTTAGAAAAATTAGTTAGATCTTAAAGACTAACAAAATTAAATTTAAATCATTGCATGAAATAAATTATAATATATATATATATTTCTTGACTCATCTTTGAGAAAAGTGCCGTCACGATGAGTATGAGTCATCTGGTAAAACTTCACCTGACCGGGTTCCCTTCCATGCTCATCCATCTACAAGAAAAATTATAATTTTAAGCAAATAATTCAAATAAATTTAAAAATTATTTAAGTATCATGATACATATATGTATCGCGATACATTATCCGCGTTGCATATATGTACCATGATACATACATATAATGCGATACATCGTCCATGATACATATATGTACCGTGATACATATATATACCACAATACATCGTCCATGATATATATATGTACCATAATATATTGTCCGCGATATATATATGTACGGCGATATATCATCCATGATATATATATATATCGTGATACATTTTTCATGATATATAATATTAGTTTCATTAAAATGTATAAATACTTTAATATTGAAAATATAAGCTTATAGTTTAAAAAATTTACGAACTCCTATCTGACTCGAGCGTAACTCTTGGATCCTGATATATGGAGAACAAATAGAGCTGCTCGTGCAGCTCTACCAATATCAGAATATGTCTTTAAAATCAAATAGATAACTTCTTATATACAAAAAGTAATGTATATATATATATGTATAATGTATAATATAAACTAAATATTTTAATAAACTTGCTTCAAAGAAATTAGAAGATATCTATCCCCTCTCGGAGAATCAATAATGAATTAACTTTACCCACTGATGAGGGGGTACATTAGGAGGATAAGTACTAACTACCTACTCCTCTGTCATACCCAATAACTTGTACTTCATCTTCAACTATGCTTTATATCATTGTCTCCTACAAGATTCTCTTGCATATTACTGGATTCAGGATCAGACGAGGGTTGATTATCTAATTCTGGCAATATAAGTTATCTATAAAAAATCCACTCAATATAATCTCTTGCAAAACCATTCCATATCAAATATTCTTCAATTGTTTGTAGATCTAGACAGAAACTGTTAACACATCATCGGCATGGACATAAAACTTTTTCATTCAAATTACTTGTCCATACCGAATTTAGGAAAATCACGAACTCCATCTAAATATTCTTTGGTATTTCTTAGTTTATTTATCCATTTTTTATCTATTTTAGGATAAAATGTCCAACTTTCAAGTTATCTAAATATAAAAAAATTCTTCGGTCAATAACAATGCATCAAGTAATTTTTTTAAAAAATATGTGAAAAATAATATATGTTAACTAATAAATGCATCATATCACCAACTAATAGATAAAGATAGGTTATATCCCATTCAAGAATTGTACTAATTATATAGGTCATTTACAGTAATCAAACGATACACAATAAGAGCTCCAGAAAAATTTTGGCAGCATTTTCCTATAGTTCTCCCCATATGACTAAAGATGTATGAGGATAACTAAAAAAATGCTGTCCAAAATATATCTGAAACTTTATCCATACAGCTTGATTATTGTAAGTATCTATAAAATTATTTATAATTCTTAAACTATCGAAATTAGAAAATCAATTGATCACTGTACATAATTCTCCCACCCGTACAAAAATAAAATAAATATACGGATGCTATAGAATATGTACATTAATCAATTGACGGGTCTATATTTCTATGCAATGCAAGTTTTGTAAAAAATATTTAAAAAAGGTATAATTGATCATAGCAAAGCTATACATGGTATTGAAATAAAAGATTTGCAATAATGAAAAAAAATGATGACATTAACCTGCACAATGTTATAAATAAAAAAAACATCATTAACTTGGTGAATTTAGTTAATGAAAGAAGTATTAGGAATGTTGACAAGTTAAGCTAATCTCTAAAACTGATTAGTGTCTATAAACTTCAAGCTCAGCTGCAATTATTCAACAGAAAATTAAACATGCTGCAATGTCAACAATCTATTAAGCAGATGAAGCTTTATCTTGACAAAAAATAAGTATCCACAATTCATAAGATGAGAAAATATACAAGATAATTATCACTAATGGATTCCTGCTCAAAACTTAAGCAATTATTGTTATGACACATATGAGCATATAACTTTCTTGCTAGAAGTACTGAAATATCTACATGTTAAATAAATTAACTAAGCTAATTAGCCAAAACTAAAATGAAATGCATGATCAAAAAAATAAAATTGATTAAATATATAAAATTGATTTTGCATATCTACAATGATATCTAAACTAACCACATGAGATAATAGAGCAATCCAAAAGCTCAATATATAAGACATTGTAATGTACTATATTACAATCTTAAATACTTAGCCCCCTTTCCTCTTCAAGCTATCCATTCCCACAAAACTCACATGGTAGCTAAACAAGCACAAGAAAGCCCAAAACTACATGCAATACCCAGCATACAAAACATTCAAAAAAATCATAGTAAAATCTCAACCCAATCTCCAAACTAGAATCCCACATTTCTTGACCCTAACTTCAAACCACCCTACCATGAAAACCTAACTTCAAAACACCCAGCTTTGACACATATTGTAATCTTTAAATTGTACCGGTCATCAACCATCGGGACCATCCTCTAAGCAGATAAATGGAACCAACACAACCTAGCAAAGTGCCACCTTTTCTTTTTTTCCTTATGACAAGCATGAGACAAACAAATAGAAACCCCCTAAACAACACATAACATAGCTCCATTTAAGAAACTACCATGTCTGGTTTCTACGACAAACCAATTTCAATAGTCATTCCTAGTTCATAAATCTAGAGTTTACATTTCACGGCTCATCAGACACATAAAGAAAAACCATCAAATAATGAGAAGCATTCAAAAAAGGGAAAGAAAAGAAAAGGAAATCAAAACCCTAGATGCTCATTAAATAATGAGAAGCATGGCTCATTTATAGCCAGATATCCTGCGGTGTTCAGGTGTACCATCCATGATGGATCAGAATCAGATGCTCCTACCAATATTGCTAATCCTTTAATGATCATGAAGGAAATGCGGAGATAACATAATTCTGCATATCAGAACGATGCGGTCACTGGACATTAGATACCCGGGACCGCTACATGTATTTTCTATATTGGCCCAAGTTTTCTATATTTTGAGAAAGAGATCAATGGCACCAACCTAATCAACTAATCAAGAACTCATGCTAGTTGCTTAAGTGTGGAAGAAGAAATTCTCAACATCCTTAGAGCCGGCTCATAATACAGGCATAACAAATGTTGGCTTTAGCACCTTGGTTTCCTCTTATTTATACCTTTGTTTTTAAATTTTGAAATTCTATATTGTCCACCATCACACGACAAAAAATCGTGCTAGTTACATCTAACAATTACCAGAGTTTGTGGAGGTCGCTACTTGTACTTTTCACTACATGAGAAACAGCCGAGTCACCTCGATCTGCAAGATATATAGGATTTATGTAAGGAATTGAATTCAGAAGCATATTCCGGACCAGCTGTTATCTGATTAATTAAATTATGAATGCAGGTGACACCGTGACAAGGCTAACTAATTAATTGCTTCCAATCCCCACCAACCCTCGGACGACACGCTGCTTCAGGGACCCTTTGTTTGGTTAGGTCGGCTACATTTGTTGTAGTAGGTCAAGTCTTAGCCTTATCACACTTTCTCTTGCTTCTGGCCGAAAAAAAAATTAAAATAAAAACCTTGTCGCACTTTCTAATTCATAGCATTGTTTTAATTCATACCATATTTGGAAGGAAGCAAATAGGATAAATCCAGATGAAAGTATAAATTCTTTGGATGAAAGTATAAATTCTTTGGATAAATCCAGATGAAAGTATAAATTATAATAAATTTATTATATTTTAGAATATAAAATATTTATTATAATATAAAAATATATTATAATATATTATTATAATATTTTTTAATTAATCTTATTTTTAATTAATGTTATAATATCTTTTAAATTTTGTTATATATTTTTTAAAATTTTATTAGATTAAAATTTAATTAAAAAAATAACTCCGAATGGTATTTTTGTAATTAAATGAATGTCATTTTCGTAATTAAACCAAACATTATAAAAGGTATTTTGCAAATTTAATTTTTTGAATTGGATCATATGCCAGCAATTAATTTTTCAAATACCCATCATAATATTTAGTTTAATTATGAAAATGTCATTCATTTAATTAATTACGAAAATGCTATTCATAATTATTTGAATTATTTTTTAAAAGGATATTTAGAGAATTAAATAATTTATGGGCTGAAATCGTCTTTGAGAAAGACGATTTCAAATTCATTTGAAATCGACGACGATTTTAAAGATCACATCAAAAAATTTTTAATTTAAAAATATCACACCGATCTCATGTTAAATTTTATTAAAAAAATATTTAAAATCCTGAACTTGCCCGTGGCAAAGACGATTTTTCGACTTGAAATCATCTTTGTCACAGACGATTTTAGCCTAGCTGGCGCCTCTCGGCCGGAAAGTTTGTTTTTTTGTCATGTGGATAGAAAAATACTTGCTTTCATAAATATAGAGAGAAATATCTATTTTCATAATTTTTTTTTTATTATTTAGAAAAAAATTCGGGAAGAGAGGCCGAAATTTGTTCGTGGCAGGCGCAGGGACGACGATGTTGTTGTCCGTCCAAATGCGGCAACACCAGCACAGCCCAGGCTAGACGCAAACATAAAACAACCAAGCGACATTAACTACTACTACAACTACCAAGCGAGGTCTTTGGGCCGTTTATATCCGATGCCATGTCCTAACCAATATTATTGGTGGGCTCCTGAAATAAATTGCCATGTTGCAATATAAGCTTCACCAACGAATTTCTTTTGTACAGATAAAGCCCACCAAGCAGTACAATCATAGACGTGTGACCAATGGCCAACTTTATGAGTCTTCTGCATGATTATATAATAACTCCTCTAAACTGGGGCTTTCATAAATAATCAGATCTCTCATGTTAGCAACCGGAGTTTCTATGTTCGAATTTTGGATGTCCGACTTTAAAGTTTGGACCTGGATACTTGTAGTATGGGATGGTGTCACTCTCTCTCTCTCAGAAAGCTATACAACTAATATTAGGCAAACAGGTAACCTTCCACTGCATGCCCATTAGATGGTCAAAAACTTTTCGTTGTGACTTTGGCCCTGATGTCTGTGTCCCTTTCTCATGAAATTGCAGAATCTGATAGCACTCCTAATTAGCGAGCTATGTTCGTTCTCTCTGAAATATAAATATTATGCAAAGAGCGCAGTCACATAGAATTCAAATGGAAAATGGATAAGTAGTCTGTTACTCATGTGTTTATCAAATAAGAGAATTTAATATTGTAAATCTTATAGTGCTAGCTGATTAAATCATTTTATGCAGGGTAAATAAACCAACTAGGCCAAGGAGGTGTAACATTTCCAATATTGCTTAATAACAATTCGAACTTGCGACGACCATGCATGGTGCTTGCAGCCATTCGGATGTATTTTACGTGGAGTGTTGCACCACAGCAATTTGATGTGTAACAACGCCTTAATTATCTTTTGTTGTCGTTACGTGCATTAAAAAAAAAAAAAAAAAATAATAATACTTCCCCCCGTGCAACGTGTGCGATCCACGCGCACGCTACACAAGGGTCGCAAGCGTTTGCCCTTTTTTTTCTTCTTTTATCATTATTTTTTTTTAATTTTTTAATTAATTTCATTACAGCTATAATAACTAGATTGCAGATATTTTAAAGATTTTTTTAGATTTTGAGTTTATAAATAGTTCTCTACCTCAACTCTATAGAGCATCCAGAAATCTGAGGCTCTCTTTTAATATTCCTTTATTAGAGAAAGGAATGGTCCCACGCGGTGCACAAAAAATTACCCATAATATAGAGATGTGGATGGGCCTAAACGGTCCATTGGTTTGACAAGTTCAGCACCTACTAGATTTAAGGCCTGGGCAGCCGGTTTGTACTACTTGCCTTCAGCCTTTTTGGGGGGTATATGTGGACGCTTTCCCCTTCTTTTGGTTGCGATTCTGGGTCTGGTTGCTTAGCCTGGATGACGTTTCTTATTGTTTAGCATGTCGTGGTTTTTAGCTATATGCATTATAAGGCTATAAAAGTTCTGGGCTAGCCCATTCTCTATAACCTTTTAAATAAAATCAAATCAGGTTAAATTAAATAGGAAACGAGTCAGCATTATAATTCTCTCTGTTCTCTACCAGGTACCCTGAACTCTCTGAGTTCTCCATGTGAGGCTCCATTCTTCTACCACTAAATTCGTGCGTAGCATGGCCCATGCTCCGGTACGTGCATAACAAAAAGGTTTTACACAGTCTTCCTCGTTCATTCTCCAATGAGACAGTGAATGATTAGTAATTGAATTTAGAAAAGTAAAGTAACGTAGCATATGTGATATTTTATTATTTTATTTTTGTTCTGCTTGTATCTTAGAAATGGATATGGATGAATAATAAAATACTGTGATAACAAGGCGAGGACCACTCTCTTTTCTTTTCACTTTATTTCTTGCACCCTCTGGCTATTTTTCTTGGGATAAAAGTGATATTTAATCCCCCAACTTGAAATAGTGTTTCAAAACTAATTCCTGGGAAAATTTATTCCAATCACCACCGATGACAATCGCTGCTATAATTGGTGGCATGCACAACAACATGATGAATATAATGAAATGTAAGGAGCAATTTCTCAATTCATAGGGCTTGAGCTGGGACCTCCAACGGGCATTGCATCTTCCATTTTGCTAATCATATGTTTAACCTAGTTATTCGGGGCTTATAAATAACAATTGGATGATTTTATCTCTGTGCCATTGACTGTTTTAGGACTGAATACAAAAGTACTCAAAAATTAGTTCTAGGTCCCCCTTGGCAAAAATTAGTTTTACCTCGCCCTCTCATTTCACTGCCGATTCAGAAACTGCCAATTACCTACCTTGGCTACGTAATTGTCCTCTCTGAAAGCACCATCCGCAACCACCGTACGTGGACCGTGTTGGCCGCGTATTTTGTTTGTTGGAAAGTCTCCTCTCTCTCTCTGCGTGGAAGCTGGAAGGATGATTAATTCATGTCACGTCCGGCGACAATTCTGTAGGTCCTTCGACGTACACCTTGTTGACAGTATCCGATGATCCTCCTTCCGGGAAGGGTAGAAAACTATCCCAGGTGGGTTTTACTTGGTCTGTTGGAATCAATGGTGTAAACCCAAGCATGAGATCGTACTCGGCATTAAAGACCTACGGCAAATGAACCAAGCGAGTCCTATCTCCTTTATATATATATATATATATATATATAGGGGGGGGAGGGGGGGAGAAATGGAAATGGATGGAGGCTCTTCTTACAACTAACCCAACTTCCTTGGCAGCAGCTCATCGGTGTTTCTTCCTCTTCAATTGGGAAACTCCCCTTTCAAATGCCCAGAGGCGCCCGTGGGTGCCAAACTCCTGGTCTTTCGGCACCTACCAGGACGGCAATTGGACCGGTGCGCAAAAAAAACAGCAGCACTGCTTACAGCTTACCCTGGTGCTCTGTATGGTCCACATGGAGTCTCAAGATAGTTTCCACTAGACGTAGTATCCTAGCAAGAGTTTCACTGTTAAAACTTGTCATCAACTTTTGAACGCAGGAGGGTGCTCCTACTCTTGGGCCAAGCACATTTGGAAACTAAATTTACCATCAAAATTTATTATATTTTTTTCCCCTTCAAGCAATTAATCAAGGAAAAGCTTCTCATAGCTCATGGGACCCAATCATACCGCCACTTATTCAGCATTCAAGTTCACGGTCCCTCAAAAGATTCCCTACTACCTTCTTGGCAGCGAAAGCAGGCCCCCGTTCTTTTTTTTTTTTTTTTTTTGGGACATCTTCGGCCTATTCATCTGAGAGGGCCAGGACCATTTTGGACTGAAATCGGCGGTCTTTGCCGACTTTATCCGGAACTCAGAAAAAAAAAATATAAAAAGAAGTTCGTGTCCAGAATAGGAGATTTCAATCCAACCTGGGTCTTCGCAGGAGATCGCGGTGGTCGGCGTAGGGAGTTGGGATTGACCGACGGAAGAAGCGGGGAAGGCGGTCGACAGCGCGGGGGGGGGGAAAGGATAAATATTTTCTTTTGGATCGGGGAGTCCCTTGCGTGCCTCACCCTGATCCAACCTCTCTTCCTCCGGTGGACATTGACGATCTTCTCGCGAGCCTCTGCTTTTCTGGACTCGTCTTCCTCCGGTGGACGCCAACCCACCACCGATCATCGCTGGTAAGTGATCTAATCCTAGTTTCTGGAGCATAGTGGATTTATTGGGAATGGCCGATGGAGAGGAGGAGAGATCTGTGTTATCTTTTCTTTCTTTTTATTTTTTTTTTGTTTTGTTCTGTGGTTTTGGGCAGTCAGACAGCTGCCGGTGGTCGTGCTATCATCCGCTCCGGTCAGCTTGGCCATGTTCGCCATGGCCGTCTTCCATGACCGCTGCTGGCAGTATGGGAGACCGACTTGGCCAAGCCTTGGGAAGAGCGTCTGACGGGTGGGGGGAGGAGATTTGGTCCCTGTGCCGACAGGTGGTCGGACCGCCATCGTCGGGATCGTCGATCTCCTTCTTCCATTCCGGCGACTCCTCCTGGCAGCCGAACATGAGGATCGTCGTAGATCCTCCTTGGGTTGTCCGTGGAGTTCTTGGTTTGGGCACCGTGCATGGGCTTCGTTGAGCCGGGCTCAGTTGGGCCAGGCTCAGTTGGACCAGGCTTTGTTGGCCCGGACTTTGTTGGGCCGGGTTTTTCTATCTGTGATGGGCCTGGCCTGCTTCTGGGATGGGCCAGCCCAGTTACGGTACAATTTAGAAATAATATATATATATATATAATAATAATAATAATGATATTAATAATAATAAATAAAAGGAAGGGAAGAAAAGGACTGTTAGTTGAGGATGTCCCAGAAAATTTAGTTTTTATTTAATTTCTTTTTAATTTGTGATTCAGGATCATTGTTGACTTTGGAAGACCCGAAGACCCGGTTTAGTGTTGGATTGTACTAGTTGATGGATGCTCTTCGGTAAGTTATCTTGACCTCTGATGTTGTATGCCAATATGTACATATTTATGAATTAGTAAATATATGTAATATATTTGGATAGGATTGCATTGAATTGCATGCATAATGTTGGTGTGGGTGCATTGTGCTGGTGTGAGTAGATTGTATTGGTGGGGGTACATTATGGAATTGCATTGGATTTGCATGCAACATATTGGTGTGGGTGCATTGTGTTGGTGTGAGTACATTGTATTGGTGTGGGTACATTGTGGAATTGCATTGGATTGCGTGCATCATGTTGGTGTGGGTGCATTGTGTTGGTGTGGGTGCTTTCTAGTTCGATTATGATCATACGAGGACCTAGTCTCCTTTTGGACCTCCAGCGGGACTATTGCTGGCACATGACCGTTGAGCGGTATGTGACACAGGAGCTAGTTACCTTATTTTAGCCATGCATGGCAGGCACATGCGGAGGATGCATATTTCTCGTGTGATACTCAGAGCTAGTTTTCCTTTTAGGCCTTCAGCAGGGCTATTGCTGGCACATGACTGTTGAGCGGTATGTGACACAGGATCTAGTCTCTTTCGGGGCGAGCCACGGGCCGATCGTGGCCATAGTTAGAGAACTAGGTGAATAGAGTAAATGGTTGGCCATCCATAGTCGTGTCGTGTCTGTGTCGGTTGTATTTAAGTGTACATATTTGCATCAGGTTATTGGTTATATTATTATATTGCTGGTCATCTTGTTGTATGATATGTCATGCTTGTTGTTATTAGTGGCATATTGGTATATGTATATTGGAGGTGTTGATAACTTATTGAGCCTATGTAGCTCACCCCTGTTTTTCTATATTTTTGTTTCAGATATCGAAGATCATTTGGGCTTTGGGACCAGTCAGTGAGAAGCTAGGGTTTGGTGTTAATCCCTGAGTTTATATTTTATTTGTATTTTATTTTCTATTAATCTTTATGGAAAGTTGTTCCTTACCATTGTTTGGTTATTGATTTGAAAGTTAGGCTTGGCATGATCTCTATGGGATACCTAGGATTATGCGGCCGGTCACGTAGCCGATCCTTGATCTGGATTTGGGGCGTGACATAATGGTATCAGAGCAAATGTTTAAGATCAAGTGACATAGTTAGTGAGAGTAGAGTATAATTTGGATTTTGATTGAATATTCTAGAATAATTATCAATACTCAGAAACTATTTAATTCTCTTTGATAGGTGAATGTTATAGAATTAGGGTTTGGAAGCATTAGATTTTTTTTTAAAATTTCGAGGACGAAATTTTTATTAGGAGGGGAGAATGTGAGGCCCAGGACCATTTTGGGCTGAAGTCGGCAACCTTTGCCGACTTCATCCGGAACTCAGAAAAAAAAATATAAGGAGAAGTTCGCGTCCGCAACAGGGGATTTCAATCCAACGTGGGTCTTCGCCGGAGATCGCGATGGTCGGCGTGGGGAGTTGGGATTGACCGGCGGAAGAAGCGGGGAAGGCGGTTGACAGCGCGGGGGGGGGGGGAAGGATAAAGGTTTTCTTTTGGATCGGGGAGTCCTTTGCATGCCTCACCCTAATCCAACCTCTCTTCCTCCGATGGACATTGACGATCTTCTCGCGAGCCTCTACTTTTCCGGACTCGTCTTCCTCCGATGGACGCCAACCCGTCACCGATCATCGCTGGTAAGTGATCTAACCCTAGTTTCTGGAGCATGGGGGATTTATTGGGAATGGTCGACGGAGAGGAGGAGAGATCTGTGTTATCTTTTCTTTATTTTTATTTTTTTTTGTTTTGTTCTATGGTTTTGGGCGGTCAGACGGCTGCCGGTGGTCATGCTATCATCCACTCGGTCAGCCTGGCCATGTTCGCCATGGCTGTCTCCCATGACCGCTGCTGGCAGTATGGGAGACCGGCTTGGCCAAGCCTTGGGAAGAGCTTCTAATGGGTGGGGGGAGAAGATTTGGTCCCTGTGCTCTCCGGCAGGTGGTCGGACCGCCGTCGTCGGGATCGTCGATCTCCTTCTTCCCTTTCGGCGACTCCTCCTGGCAGCCGAATGTGAGGATTGTCGCCGATCCTCCTTGGGTTGTCCGTGGAGTTCTTGGTCTGGGCACTGTGCCTGGGCTTCATTGAGCCAGGCTCAGCTGGGCCAGGCTCAATTAGGCCAGGCTCAGTTGGGCCAGGCTTTGTTGGCCTAGACTTTGTTGGGCTGGATTTTTCTATCTGTGATGGGCCTGGCCTGCTTTTGGGATGGGCCGGCCCAGTGATGGTACAATTTAGAAATAATAATATATATATATATATACATAATAATAATGATATTAATAATAATAAATAAAAGGAAAGGAAGAAAAGGACTGTTAGTTGAGGATGTCCCAGAAAATTTAGTTTTTATTTATTTATTTTTTAATTTGTGATTCAAGATCATTGTTGACTTTGGAAGATCCGGTTTAGTGTTGGACTGTACTAGTTGATGGATGCTCTTCGGTAAGTTATCTTGACCCCTGATGTTGTATGCCAATATGTACATATTTATGAATTAGTAAATATATGTAATATATCTGGATAGGATTGCATTGAATTGCGTGCATCATGTTGGTGTGGGTGCATTGTATTGATGTGGGTACAGTGTGGAATTGCATTGGATTGCGTGCATCATGTTGGTGTGGGTGCATTGTGTTGGTGTGTGTACATTGTATTGGTGTGGGTACATTGTGGGATTGCATTGGATTACGTGCATCATGTTGGTGTGGGTGCATTGTGTTGGTGTAAGTACATTGTGTTGGTGTAAGTACATTGTGTCGGTGTGGGTGCTTTCTAGTTCGATTATGATCATACGAGGATCTAGTCTCCTTTTAGACCTCCAACGGGGCTATCGCTGGTACATGACTGTTGAGCGGTATGTGACATAGGAGCTAGTTGCCTTATTTTAGTCATGCATGACAGGCACATGCAGAGGATGCATGTTTCTCGTGTGATACTCAGAGCTAGTTTTTCTTTTGGGCCTTCAATAGAGCTATTGCTGGCACATGACTGTTGAGCGGTATGCGATACAGGATCTAGTCTCTTTCGGGACGAGCCACGGGACGATCGTGGCCTTAGTCAGAGAACTAGGTGAGTAGAGTAAATGGTTGGCCATCCATAGTCGTGTCGTGTTTGTGTCGGTTGCATTTAAGTGTACATATTTGTATCAGGTTGTTGATTATATTATTATATTGCTAGACATCTTGTTGTATGATGTGTTATGCTTGTTGTTATTAGTGGCATATTGGTATATATATATTGGAGGTGTTGATAACTTACCGAACCTGGGTAGCTCATCCCTGTTTTCCTATATTTTTGTTTCATATATCGAAGATCATTTGGATTTTGGGACCAGTCAGTGAGGAGCTAGGGATTAGGTATTAATCCCTGAGTTTATATTTTATTTGTATTTTATTTTCTGTTAATCTTTATGAAAAGTTGTTTCTTACCATTGTTTGGTTATTGATTTGAAAGTTAGGCCTGGCATGATTTCTAGAGGATATCTAGGATTGTGCGGCAGGTCACGTAGCCGATCCTTGATCTGGATTCGGGGCGTGACTTCATCACTAACCATGCCATCCATTACATGTACAAAAAACGAAAAAAAAAAGAGGATTATGTGCCATGTGACGGGAAGGGTTAGTGCAAATCAAGCAAATTAATACCACATACGGGGTGATTAAATGTTGATAGCAAGTTAGTATTATGTGGATTTACAGAACTTTCTGCATGCGCGTTAGCAAGCACCAGAGCATTTCCAATTAGCAGTTATCTACAAAGAAATATAACAAGCTTGAACAACCCAGCTTGTGAAGCTAGTAAAATCTCCCGTCGGTTGTATCAAAAGGTTAGACTCGAATCCAAGCTTTCGTTGGATTCAGAGCCGAGTTGCCAGAGTTTTAAAACATTCCTGAAAAGAGTTTGTATTTAAATGGCATCAAGATTCTTTTCTGGCTCAGCAAAATATACCACCCACTCCAGTTACAGGAACGAGTTGCATCCTGAATTGTAATTTGTGAAGGATCTACTGCCACCATTATTTATTTCTTTATGGCTTTTTTTTTTTTTTTTCCTTCAGTTTACAAAGAATAAAATGCTAAATTTTATTGCAATGGAATTTTTACTAACTACATTTCCACGCGCACCACCTTCGCTTTAAGGTACGATCTTCAATAATTCAACAAGGGCAGGACTTCATCTCGAGTAAAGTGCCAGCAGTCCCCCTATAAAGAAGCCATCGTCTCCTACCCCATTTCAAAGGCATCATTCATGAGTAAACGCAGGGTTTATATATCTCTCGAAGAAAAAGAAAGATTAACAGAACAATGCGCCACAAAACACGGAGCGGTGCCGAAGGCAAAAGAACTTCAAACAAAGAAGGACCAAACCCTCAAATTAACAAGGGGAGAACAAATATCTATTCTACATTACACCCACATTGCTTAAAAAGAAAGAAAAAAAAAATCTATCCCTCTTTTTTTGTTTTTTAACACAATTTCTTTCTCGATTTAATCGGATGCGAATCCGATCCGATCATATCAGCACCGGAACCCTAGGACGGCGCCGTCGCCAGCGGAGACGAGGACGCGGCAGCCGGCGGTGGTCTCGACGTGGTGCGTGAAGAAGCGCAGGAGCTGGACCCTCCCCTTGACCAGCATCCGGGACTCGACCTCCATGCTGCCCCCCGGCGGTGGTGCCGCCGCGAGGGGGAAGGAGTCGACGGTGAAGCTGGCGGCCATGTACTGGGTGCGGCCGCCGTCGATCTGGCCGGCGGGGATGAACATGAAGCCCACCTGGTTGCCGGCGTAGACGAGCTGGAGCGTACTGTCATAGTGGGAGAAGGCGGCGCGGTTGGGGTTGCGCACCGCCGCGTACTGGGCGAATGTGAAGCTGACGGTGCCGTTGGCGGCGGAGAAGCCAGGGAACTGGATGGCGTCCACCTGGATCTTGGGGTCCCGGGGCCGGAAGAAGACGAGGAACACCACCACCAGCGCCCCCGCTACCAGGATTAGAAACACCGTCGCCACCACGCAGGACGCAAGGTTCGCCCTCGCTCCGCCGCCCCTTCTCCGCCGGTCCCAGGCGTCGGGAGATTTGTCCATTGAAGTAGTCCGGCGGTCGGGATTCATTCTTTGGAAATTCCCTGTGCCTCTACTTTCCTCTTCTCTCGGTGCTCTCCGGATTTACTTTTGGAATCGAAGAGAGCATCGGGGTAATACGTAAATATATATATAAAAAAAATTGATGCCGCTTGGAAGGGGTGCTGCTTATTGACTACTTTAGTAGCAGGAGAGCGCTTGTGTGGGAAATGGGGGTAAAAAAGCACGACAGGGAAACGGAGTGGGATCATGGGGAGCTTTGCCACGTTCGGGGGTGCCCGGCCCCAGCTAATGGCAGCACGTGCTGGGCTAATGATATTTATTTTTCTGTATATATATATATATATATATATATATATATATATATAAAATTGAGACAGGAGAGGGAGAGAGAGGAGTAGAAAATTTTGGCTTTTGGAAGATGGCATTAATAAGGACTCTCTTTCAAGCGAGGAGCAGTCGGCACTGAGGTAAACCTCAGGCTACATTGTTGGATTTTATATTATATTGTATGCTATGTAAAATTATTTTACGAGCGAGGAGGGGATGGTTCCCCGTGGGTAGTGGGAAGTGGGGGTGATGAAATTTTGAACTTTGTAAGCAGGTAGAACAGAGGAGATTCGGTGGGTACAGCACAAACTGGGAAGAGGAGCCTTGACTTTTGAGTTTTGAGGATCGGTACTCTTCTCTTTTATTTAAAAAAAAAAAAAAAAAATGCTGGCCAGTAGGCTTAGGTCACACAGCAGGCCATACTTGACAGGCTATCTATAACATGGGGTTGGGACTAGAATTTGGACGGATATCTCCTGCATTCCAATGCAGTTTTTTGATATTTTATTTTCTAGTTCGGTTAGATATACTTTATATTAGGCATATATCAGCCATCCATATTTCACAAAAAAATATAATAATAATAAAGGAAAAAAATTGAGAGAGACCCTTGATTTTGTCCGAAGAAGAAGGTTAGATCGGATTTGGAATGATGTAGGCATGTCAATTATTGGTGTTACACGTCTTGTCGTATATGCTCTCTTGTGTAGGAGCATGCTGGTCGGACATTTATGCTTTTCTCCTCAGGTTTGCGTTGACGAATTGAACCTTGGTTTTTGTCTTATTAACACCCTGACTTCTCACAAGAAATATCGGGCAAAAGTTTGCTAAATTCGAATGGAAAAGGCAATGGTCCAAATGAGAATGAAGATAGCCAGGCTTGTGATCCAACCTATGGAGCACTGTAGTTGCAACCAATAATGGGGATTCATCCACAACCAAATTGCCAAGTTCTTTATCTGTGTATCGATCCCCAACATCACGCAACAGAGGTCAGGGCAACCGACTGATGCCTGGTTAAGCAGCATAAGGTTGTGTGTAGAGATTAAATAGTAGGTTCCATCTCCATTTTCCAACATTAGTGCAAGCAACCGGAGAAGAAACAATAATATATCAGGGATATTCATTAACAATCAGCTGGTATCTGGCCAGGAGAAGATTCTGGATGAATTCCTATGTTATTTCCGTTCTCTCCTCAGCTCATGGGAGCCAGAACTTTGCAAACCATATGGAATAGCCTCTCCCTAAAGAGTCTAGATGATTTAAAACTCTTGGATATTATCGACGCCGATCCCCACGGACTGAACAAAATGCCTAGATCACCGATTCGTCATCTCGGGTTCCTGCAAAATAAATCCTTGATTGGAATTTCTCCGGTGGAGATATTTCGATGCATAAGTCAGTAGAGTTCGGGCAACATTACGAAGAGTTCGAAGAGAATGTAGATAGAAAAGGGATGAATCAAATTGACTTGGTTTAAGATAGTCTTAGACTTTACCTTGGAGATCCCCTCTTATCTCTTTTTATAGACGTTGATCCAATTGAAAGTTATTAAGCTATCTTGTAACTAATTGCTATTAGTGAAGTTAATTAGAATAACCTCCTTCGAGCTAATTGTAGTTATTATTAGTAGTTATCCATCTTGGTCTTTGATGACGCAATGCTCATCAATTATATAGTTTGTTGGTTATAACAACCAGGCTTATTCTTGATGAACCTGAAGCTAATGGACCTTAAACCGAGTGGATTGGTTGACTGTAGGTTGGCCAATTATTTTGGAGCATGCCGATGGCCGATCACATGTCGTATGTTATTATTAGCTGAAATGTAGTGCCAATCCACTTTTATGTCAGGTAGGTTTTCAAGATGCGGGGTTGACCGGTCCAGATGGGCAATTAATTCTCCGATCTGGTTCATCATAACATTTGCCCCTACTCTCAATTTCAAGGTAATTTATTACTTTGAAAAATAGGAGTATTAATTTCTATCTTCTCCTGGTAAAGGAAAAGATTACTAATGATGGCAAATCTTGGGCTTGATTGGCCACATTAACTGCTTCATGTTTTGAGCATTGTGCTTTGTATAGATGTTGGGTTTCCATTGATGCTGTGGAAGTTGGCGCGGATTCAAGGGTCATGTCGACTCTTTTCATTTCGGCGCTAAGGGTGGCTCTTTGTCGCCGACTCGGATCATGAGACGTAGCATCATCTTAGTCATCCGGCGTTGTATGAAGGTTTCATCTTGGCCATTGATCAAATTTTTGCAGATCGAGTTTGACAGGCTGGTTTTTCTCCCATCGAGTCAGCTTCTGCCTCTTAGTAGTCTGTACCCATGATCAGCACGTGCACGTGACACGATCGGAGGCACTTCACATCTTCCAAGAGAGATATCAAGGCTGTTGCTGTTGACTATATAAAGAGTTTCCGCCCTTTAGAATGGATCTCCCTGCTTTCAACCTTTTTGGGGACATTTTCGTTCCTGCTCCAACCCTGATCTTTGTTCTTTCAGATTTCTTCATCTTTCTCAGGTTAGAAATCTCTTCTTTTTTCCATCCATGGTTAGGTCTTTAAAGATTCCCTCCACTGGCGGGCTTCCAATTGATAGGGGAGAGGGTGACCCCTCTGGCTCTATAGGTCCTTCTAGGGCAAGGGATCACGAACTGAAACCTGATTTCATAAAAAGTACTATCTCGTTCTCTAGGTTGGCTTCCTTGCACAAGCATTACAAAATACCTGAAATCCTTTCGTTGATGGTCCCTTATCCCGAAGAAAGGGTAAATCGACCTCCATCTGGAACCATATCAGTGTACGAAAATCATCTTAAGGCCAGTCTTCGGTTCCCTTTGCATCCATTCTTCGTCAAAATCTTTAACTTGTATCATATAGTTACAGCACAGCTGACTCTGAATAGCATTCGGATCATCTGTTCTTTTTTGGTCCTCTATCATAGGTCGAACATAGAGCCAAGGACCTCTTTGTTCACATTTTTCTTCGTGATGAAGAAGGATTTTCATGGTCAATGATGGTGGGTTATCGGCCCTCATCCTGGTCATAAGTTTGTCACAGGGTTGCCATATGCTATTCACAGATGGAAGCCTTGTTTCTTTTTTCTATTCTCAACCAATTCTCGAGGTTTCAACACTGAGTGGAGAGAACCCTGCCTGACTGCTAATGCTGAGAAGAAAGTTCTAAAGGCTGATCGAGAGGACTTTGATAAGCTCTCGGGGTTCGAGGTTCCTTCAATAAAAGAGTTGATGAGCGAGCATAACTTGTATCTTGCTTAGATCAGTGTGTCTTCGTCCTTAGGTACATCTTGTAAGGCATAATCTCCGTTATGTCTTGTCACTGTGTTATCTATTAACTGATCACCATTGTCTTTTTATTTCACAGGTGAGAAAATGAAGTCAGACTTTGGAAAGCTTCATCAAGCAACCCATAAGAGGCCTATACCAACCTACCAAGTGGAGTCGGAGGGCAGGAAGAAAGCTTGGGCGAAGAGGTTATGAGGAGCTCTCCTGTAGTGTCAAGGATGACGTCCGACAATGATGACGTCCCACTAACAGAACTGCTGCTCTAAGGCAGCTATGCCAACTCAGGCTTTGGAGCAGCCGACGCCAACTTTGGCCATGGATGCGTCGTCGCCTCAACCTCCACCTCAAGATAAGGGCAAAGCCCCCCAAGCAAAGGAGGGGTCAAGGAGAGACAATCCCCTGAGGGGAATATGAAGGAGACTTCACAATCTACTCTGATGGGAGGGGATTAGAGAATCTGACTTGGCCAAGAAGTTGATTAAGGCTATGCTCCTCTCGAAGGACTGAAGTAACCAAGAACTATCGGCTAGACCAGATTGCCGACTCACTGTACCTCAATGCTTTAAAGGTAAGGGATCCTCTTTCTTTTATTTCTTCTTTCCTGGAATTGTGAGAAATATAACTAACTTTTCTGTCACTTGCTGTAGCTTATTCATGAAGTGACCCTGATAGAAGAAGATATATCAGGGTTCATGGAACTCAACAAGAACCTTCATAATGAGCTAGAGATGGCGAGAGCTGAGAAGGAAGCGATCGAAGAATTAAGATCGGCCATGGAGGAGAAATTAAATAAGAGCGTCGCCATTGTTCAGTCTCTGGAGGCGACCTGAAGAAGGTCCAAGCCAAGGTGGCAGAACAGGAGACGAAATTTAGGAAGAAAAAGAAGATGATCCACTTCTTGGAACATACAACTAAGATAGCCAGAAGAAAGCTGAAGAGGCTATACAAAAGGCCGACCAAGCTGCTAAGGAGATGGAGTTGGCGAAGGAGCAGGCCGTCCAAGCTATTGAAGATTGCAAGAAGTCTTCAAGTTCAAGGATGAGATGATTGAGATCGAAATAGTTAGCTATTGGCTAGATTTCAATGGCTGCCTTCAGGAAGTTCTCAGGATCTATCCTGGCCTTGACATCTCGAGGATACATATGTACGATGTCAAAGAAGAGCCTGTGACACAGGTCAAGGCTGAAGAGGTCCCAAGGCAGCCCGATGAAACTCCTATCGTGGCTGACCCTGATATTGCTCCAATTGTTGATGATTAACCTTTGTATTTTTCTTTTCTTTTTGTAATGAAACAGTAATGTAAAAAACTTTTTGAGAGTAAATGAAATGGTTTTTCTTTCCTTGACTCGTCTATTCTATGATGGACTCCTTAAAATTTTTCTAAGTATAGGGTTGTCGGATGTTCTTTAGCTTCTGCTCAAGAAAAAGTTTTTCTAAGTATAGAGTCATCGAATATTTTCCATCTTCCACTTGAGAAGAGAATTTTTCTAAGTGTAGAGTTCATCGGATATTTTTTAGCTTTCACTTGAGAAGAGAATTTTTCTAAGCATAGTGAAAATTCTCCAAGTATAGAGTCTTCGGCAGGATAGTTTAGCAACACAAGGATGTTTCTTTCCATATAGCGATATAGTTTTGGTGTAGCACTATGGTTCGACTTCCTTGTTGATCATGATCAATTTGTTGATATGATAAATTGATGAGCCTAGTTTTACTGATGTAGTAGGCAGATTAGGCTCACTTGCACATTTATCGGATATACCGATAGGTAGGCTAGTTAAGCCCTCTCTTGTGCTGTCAGCTATATTGATGAGGTAGGCTGATTAGGCCCGCCTGTGCACTCGTCGGACATACCAATAAGATAGGCTGGTTAGGCCCACCTTCGTGCTTGTTAGTTATATTGATAAGATAGGCTGATTAGACCTACCTTTGCACTCATCGAACAAACTGATAAGGTAGGCTAGTTAGGCCCACCTTTGTGCTTGTCAGTTATGTTGATAAGATAGGTTGATTAGGCCCACCTTTGTTTGAGCACCTTGATGAGAACATCAGAAGAAGAGCTTTACTGATAATATTTGCGAAGATTCTCTCCATTCCAAGGTCGAGATATTAGAACCATCCAAAATTTTAAGTCAGTAGGTCCGGGGCGTACGACCTCAATGATGCGATAAAATCCTTTCCAATTAAGAAAAAGTTTTTGTTCTATCGGCCTGGATACTTCTAACCTTCGTAATACCAAGTATCTAGGTCGGAAGGTTTGTGCCTTAACCCAGGAGTTGAGTATTTGGCAATCTTTTGTCGGTACATGGCCATCTTCATTTGAGCTTGAAATTGGTATCCTGGATAGATCTAGGTTGGCTCTGTGGCATTCTGAATTTTCAGGCTTTATGAAATGGTCAATCCTTAAGGATTGCAATGTGATTTCGACCGAAAGGACTGCCTTACTATTATATGCCAGATTGAATGGGAATTCTCCGGTAGCCATTCTAGGGATCGTTCGATATGTCCAAAGGATTAAGTTTAGCTCTTCGGTCCAGAGCCCTTTGGCATCATTTAGTTTGGTCTTTAAACCATGAAAAATTATCTGGTTGGTTACTTCGACTTCTCTGTTGGATTGAGGATGCCCGATGGAGGTCAACTTATGGTAGATATGATATTGATCACAAAAATCTCAGAATTTCTAGTTATCAAATTATCTTCCATTGTCGGTAATGATGATGTGAGGGATTTTAAATCGAAAGATTATGAAGTTTTTAATGAAGTTCTCGACCTTTCCTTCAGTTATGCGTGCCAAAGATTCGGCCTCGACCTACTTGGTAAAGTAATCAATGAACATAATAAGAAATTTTCATTGATTGGAAGCTAGAGAAAACAGGCTGAGAATGTCCATTCCCCACTAAGCAAACGACCTTGGAGCTGTCAATTGAGTCAGCTGACTTGCGGGGTGTCTTTGAATGTTAGAGTATCTCTGGCATTGGTCATATCTTCGGACATAATAGCTGCGTCTTTCTGGATGGTCGGCCAATAATAACCTTGGTATATGATTTTGTAGGCTAGAGATATGTCTTCCAGATGATCTCCATATATACCCTCATGTACTTCCTTTAGGGCATAATCGGCATCTGACGGCCCTAAGCACTTCAGTATGGGCTGTGTGAAGGATCTCTTATAGAGTACTCCATCCAACGTATTTACTTGGCTTCGACCTTATCTTCTAGCAATATTCCTTCATTCAGGTATTTGAGGATAGTGTTTTTCCAGCAGGGTTCGTGCTCAATCTGAAGCACCTTGAGGCTTTCTCAATATGTTGGGATCTTTCAGGTATTCTATGAATATCTGACCAAGGAAGTCCGAAGCAGTAGTGGCCAGTCGAGAAATGAAATCGGCCCGGGAGTTTTCTGTCCGCGGGACCTAAGATATTTCAAAGAATTCCAGTTAGGTTATTAGATTCCGTACCTTTTTTAAGTACTTGATCATAATTGAGTCCCAGGCTTCAAACTCGTCTTTTACTTGATTCACCACCAGTTAGGAGTCCGAGAAGATCTTAATCTTTGAATTTCTAGCTCTTTGATAATTCTGAGTCATACTAAGAGGGCTTCATAGTCTCTTGGTTGTTCGAAGCTTTGAAAGAAAAATGGAGGGCATACTCCATAGTCAGTCCTTCGAGGTCGGCAACTATAAGTCCGGCTCCATAACTAGCAAAACTGGATGCTCCATCCACATGGAGTACCCAAGTGGACTCCGAGTCTTCTTCGGCTCTTTCTCCTTTATCGGTCGCCTGGCGATCGTCTTCATAACTCCAGGTATACTTGGCAATGAAATTGGCTAATACCAGGGCTTTTATGGTCGATCTGGGTTGAAATACGATATCAAATTTATCTAGTTTGATGGCCCACTTAGCTATCCTTCCTGAAGTGTTAGGGCATCGGAGGATGGCCTTCAATGGTTGATCCATCAAGACCACAATAGAGTGGGATTGAAAGTAAGGTCGCAGGTATTTTGCTCCGATAACTAATGAATATATGAGCTTCTATGCTTTTGGGTACCTTACTTCGGCTTCATATAGCACTTTGTTAGTATAATAGATCAGCTTTTATACGTTGTCAGCTCCTTTTCTGACAAGCACTAAATTGATAATCTCATCCGAAGCAGAGAGGTATAGGTAGAGAATTTCACCTTATTGAGGTTTTGAGAGCAGAAGGACTCTTTAAGTACTTCTTCAATTCTTCAAAGGCAAGTCGGTAGTTGTCTGGCCATTCGCAGCCTCTTATTTGGCATAAAGCTTTGAAGAAAGGAAGACATCTTTCTGTCGATCAAGAAATGAATCGACTTAATGAGATGATTCTTTCGGTCAGTTATTGCACCTCTTTTTTATGGGAGGAATGCCTCATATCTTGGATTGCCCGTATTTTCTCTAGATTGGTTTCTATTCGTCGTTTGGTGACGAGAAATTCCAAGATTTTCCTGTCGTTACTCCAAAGGAATACTTAGTTGGGTTCAACTTCATCCAATGACGTCACAGGGGTATCAAAGGATTCTTTCAGATCTTTGATGTCGTCGATCTTTTGAAGGCTCTTCATGATCATGTCATTGACGTATGCCTCCATATTTCTATCAAATTGCTTTTCGAAACCTCATGATAAGCCTTTGGAAGGTTGCTCCAGCATTTTTCAAGTCGAATAGCATCACCTATAGTAATATATCCCTTCTCAGTTATGAATGTCATTTTCCCTTCATCCTTAGGATTCATTCGGATCTAATTATATCCGGAGAAGGCATCCATGAAGCTCAATAATTGGTGCCCAGCGGTAGCATTAACTAGTTGATATATCTTTGGCTGGAAAAAACTATCTTTTGGGCAAGCCTTGTTAAGATCGGTATAGTCGATGCAGGTCCTTTACTTGCCGTTGATTTTTTCATCATTACTACATTGGCTAGCCAGTCTGGGTAATGGACTTTCCTTATGAATCTAGCATTGATAAGCTTATTTACCTCTTCATCAATTACCTTTTATCTATCTAAGGCAAAGTTTCTTTTTTTGTTGTCGGACTGGTCTGTGATCATGGCCGACCTCCAGTCTGTGGGTAATGACTTCAGTCGGAATTCCAGGCATATCGGTAGCTGACCAAGTGAAGACATCGGTGTTACTCCATAGGAAGTCGGTTAGCTTTGTCTTCATTTCTTCATCGAGCAGACTTCCAATCTGCACAACTTTTATCGAATCATCTTCTCTCAATGGTACAGAGATGGATTTTTTGACTGGCTCCCTGCAATCTTCTATCTGATCTCTTAGATCTAATTGCTCTAGGGTCATGTGGTCGGCTGATTGTTTGTCTTGTATCATCAGGCATTATCGGGCGACCCTTTGGTCTTCCCTCATTTTTTCGATCATATTTCTAGTTGTGAATCGTAGTAGAAGGTGATATGTTGACACTATGGCATGAAATTTATTCAAAGCGGGTCATCCTAATATGGTGTTTTATGTTGATAGCATTTATATGATCATAAAGTTAATGGCGAGTATTTTTTGAAATGGTTCCGTGCCAATGGTCACTGGTAGTATTATTTCTCCTTTTACTCTGACCTGATTATCCCCAAATCCTGTCAGGGATATGGAAGATCTTTGCAATTTAATTTTAGGTAGATTCATCTTGAAGAAAGCAACATAGAGTAAAATTTCTGTAGAACTTTTATTATCTACCAGCATCCTTCTTACATCATAGTTGGCTATAACAGTCGATACAACTATAGGATCATCATGAGGAGTTTGGATTCCTTATAGATCATCGTCCGAGAAGCATATGGCATTATTGATTCTGTATCTTTTGGGAGCACATTCTTCAGCTCCGCTTCTTCGGTCAGACCGACGATGTAGCATGCCTACTCTTCTATCTGTAGGCCTTTGGTTGGACAGTTCTGCCTCCTCAGCAACTCTCTTGGAGGCAGCGACTTCAGCTCAGGGTTCTTGGTTGCCAACATACTTTCCTAGGTATCCTCGCTTGATCAGGTCTTCAATTGTATCCTTAAGCTGGATGCATTTTTCAGTGTTATGCCCGTGATCATGATGGAACTGGCAATATTTATTTTTGTTTCTTGATGCAAGAGGGGCCTTCAGATATCTTGAACATATTAAACGACATCAGCAATAGCGGTGCTAAAATATCCAGATTCAACTACTCACATATTATTCTGGTACCGGAGAAATCGGAGAATCCAATAGTAAAGGATTACCGGCCTGTATGATTGGAGCACGTCATCATTAAAATTATCTCCAAAGCACTATCGATTCGACTCAGTAATACAATGGCAAATTGACCAGTGCTTCTCAAAGTGCCTTCATAAAGGCTGCCAAATTTTTGCGAGTTTCGCATCCGTCTCTAAAACCATCAGCTTGATTACCGAATCCAAGATGCCCAGCATACTTCTAAAAATCAACTTCGAGAAAGCATGCGATAGTATCTCCTGGACTTTTTTATTCGAACTACCCTAACACAAGGGGTTCGGTACAAAATTTATCAACTATATATCATTGATTGTCAAGAACTCATCTACAACAGTCAATACAATGGTTCATTGGGGAAGTAGTTCTCCATCAAAAAGGATTTTGAAACAAGGTAACCCTCTCTCCTCACTTCTCTTCATTTTGGTTATAGACTCATTGTACCGTATGTTAGATTTCTCAATATCCGGAAAATTCTTGGAACCACTGGGACCTAAAATTATTTCAAGCACTTTGAATTCCTCACAATGCTAGTGACACAATGGTATGTTGCAAAGCATCAAAGCAACAACTCAACACCTTAAAAGATGATCCTCTACTTCTGTGAGCTTGTCTCAGGTCTTAAAATTAATTTTAGTAAATCTTATCTTGCGGGACTGGGTTTATACCATAGCGAAGTGTAGGGATGGCAACGGATTGGATTTGGATCGAGTCATCCAAAACCCATACCCATCCCACTAAAAAATTATCCGTCCCATATCCATTCCATACCTCTCTCAGGTCGGGTATAAAAAAATCATGTATGGATTGGGTCGGGTCGGGTATACCCGGTCTTATAAAACTTAGTTTATTTAAAAGCTAAACAGGTCGGATCAAGTCGGATCGGGTCGGATATATCCGTCCCATATTCAATTTACTTAAATATTTTATAAACATAATTTTTATATATATAAATGGGTCGAGTTCGGGTCGGGACATACTACTACCTGTACCCGACCCGAATTCGAGTCAGGTTTTTTTTATATAACCCATATCCGTTTATAAATTATGCGGGTCGGGTTTTACCCATTCCATTAGGGTCAGGTTGGGTTGGATACCCATCGGATCGATAAAAATTGCCATTCCTAGCGAAGCCCTAGGGTGTGCTACAATACCAGGATGCGCGGTTTCTTCCTTCCCTTTTCACTACCTGGGTATCCATATTAATTATAAGACCCCACAAGTAACTTCTTGGAACTTTCTGCTGAATAAGGTTGAACGAAGTTTAGTAGATTGGAAAAGAAACACTTTAACAATGGTCGGAAAACTCACATCTGTTAACTCTGTGCTAAGAGCTATTCTTGGATACTGGACGTCAGTGTATCGCTTACCTACCAAAACAATAAATAGAATTGATAAGATCTACAGGAACTTCTTATGGAATGGCGGGAGGCAAAGCAGCAAACCTCGCAGCCTAGCTAGTTGGTCTTTTATATGTCACCCTAAGCAACTAGGCGGTCTAGGTATCATTGATCTCCAAGCTTTCAATCAAGCTTTGCTACTTAAGTGGTGAGATAAGCTTCTTATGGGACCACAATGACCATAGAAAAAACTAGTTGAATATAACTGCTACAGAGTCTGTTTCTCCGGTCACAATGAGTCCATGAACCAAGTTGTAGCCCCCAAACCATCAGTCATTTGTTCCGGGATCCGACAAAAAAGATCCCGAATCGAAGATTTTTCGGTAGGGGATACTCTGATACCTAAGTCGGTAAAGCTCAAGCAACAGATGGAGAATCACAAGAGAAGTAGAATGAAAAGGATATATAGCACTTGGCTTAGCTTCGGAAGCCCCCTCTTACCTTTTTTTATAAGCAGTAATCTTAATATAAATCGGTTAAGATAAACTTTGGATAACTAATTGCTGTTAGGATAACCTCTGGTGGTTTATCTTAACGGGTAGTATTTATGATGTTGTTCGGTTATAACAACCGTGTCTTTTCTTGTCGATCTCATTTTGGAATTATTCATCCGATCTAGAGTCGATCGAATAGATATGTTTCGAAGGCAAGTTGGCCGGCTATTATATTAGTTGGCTTGTTGTGTTACCAAGCCCTGTAATTTGGAGTCCATCGGTCCAACCGGCCCAACTGAGCCCAGTGCTCGTGGGTTCATTCGGTTCATCACAACAGTTGCCCCCTCCCACACTCCTAGTTTTAAGGTACATTATTGCTTTGAAAGATGGGAGTCGACTGATCTCTATTTTCTTTTTCTTTCTTTTTTTTGGTCTCTTTGTTGTCCATGACCTTTGCAGGGAGGTGTCTTTTAATGATGGCATCTCTTCGAGCCAGCAAGTGGAATTAATTGATTTCTGTTTCGAGGATTGTGCCCTCACCAGGTGTCGAACTTCTATTGGTGGCAGAAAAATTTGCACAGACTCATGAGTCACATTCGTTTTTCTCATGCTAGCTCTCCATCTTCACTTCGGATCTTGATTCGTCGCACGATCACAGGCATTCAATGTTGTTCAAGAGTGTAATCGCGATCGTTGTTACTGATAGCCGAATTCATATAGGTTGAGGCTAACGCAGTGGTTTCTCTCCTGTCGTATTAATTTCTTTTCCATTTGGCCCCGCATTTCTAGCAAAGATCTTCGCACGCGGCACGATCAGAGGGATCTCTTGTCACTCAAGGAAGAAATCACGGTCGTTGGTGCTCCCTATATAAATATCTCTCTCCTTTTAGGGCCAGGCTCTTTTTGCCATTTTGGTTCCAGTCTTTGAGGGTCTTCGTCTTTGCTTCAACTTCTTCTTCTCCTTCCAAGCTTCCTTCTCTTCCTTCAGGTTAGATCTTCTTTCTTTGTCATGGTTAGGTTTCTAGGGGTTTCCGTTACCGGTAGGTCTTCGACCGGTAGGGGAACAGATGAATCCTCCAACGGTCCTAGTCTTTCCAGGGCAAGGGGCCCTCATTATAGGGAGGAACTAAAACCCGGGTCTATTAGAAGTATCCTCAATGAGTCTAGGTTGGCCTCTTGTAGAACTATTATAAGATTCCTGTAGGATTTATTGACCTTCATCCCTCACTCCGATGAGAGGATAAATAAACCCCATCCCGGTATCATAACCGTATACAAGGAACACCTGAAGGCTAGTCTTCATTTTCCTCTCCATCCATTTTTTGTTCGAATTTTTAATCTGTATCATATAGTCCCCGCATAGTTGACTTCGAACAGCATTCGGATCATTTACGCTTTCTTAGTTCTTTGCCATGATCTGAATATAGAGCGTAGGACTTCTCTGTTCACTTTCTTTTTTATTTTGAAGAAGGATTTTCATGGCCAAGGATGGTGGGTCATCGGCCCTCATCCTGGTCAGAGGTTCATCTTAGGAGTTCTATCTATCATCCATGGATAGAAACCTTATTTCTTTTTTTCTATTTTCTGCATAGTCGTGGGGCTTTGGTTTTCAGTGGAGGGAGCCCCGTCTAATCCTTAACGACAAAAAGGTCTTGGTGGCCAATAGGGAGGACTTCGACAGGCTCTCAGGGGTCAAAGTTTCTTCGATGAGGGAACTATTGAACGTGCAAAGCCTTTATCTCGCTTAGATTAGCGCATCTCCTTCTTTAGGTATATCTTGTTAGACATATCACTTATTTCCTTTTTACTTTTCTTTTGTTTTTGACTAACGGATCCTTCCATTCTTTCTTACAGATGAAAAGATGAAGCATGATGCTCGAAAAGTCTGTCAGGCCATCAGGAAGAGGTCAGCAACAACTTCTTTCACCGAATCGGAGGGCATGAAAAGAGTCCGCATAATTGGTGCCCCATCTAATGCCCCTTTTGAGGCTCCACTTAGGGGAATACCCGACAATGGTAAAAACAACATCCGATGAAGATGACATCCCCTTGGTGGAACTTCATCAAGGGTAGCTCCAGTCGAACATCATTAAGAGTAGCCGGACGCTCCTTCGAAAGTCGAAGCATCATCTATTGGTTTTCTTCCAGGAACATAAAATTGCAATTGAACAGGAATCAACAGCCTATCGCAGCGGTAGTAGATATAAAAATAATTTATATCTAATCATGCAATTTATAAATAAATTTAATTATTTAATATAAATTCTAACATGCTGCAACATATGAGAAAAATATTAGATCTAAAATAAAAATTATTTTAAGCATAAAATACTTACCTGGATCGCTATTCGGCCTACTCTGAAAAGCATGCAGATCCGCTACTGAAAACCGGGATTCTATAGGAGCCACGCAAATGCCCAGCCTCTACTGGTATCCACATAAAGCTCTCGCAACCGAGTCATAGAGGGCATCCGACTGCTAGATCCTTGCAGCCCTATCCTCTTTTAGTAAATTGCCTGCTTTAAAAACCCAGCCTCTACTGGTATCCACATAAAGCTCTCGCAACCGAGTCGTAGAGGGCATCGGACTGCTAGATCCTTGCAGCCCTCTTCTCTTTTAGCAAATTGCCGCTTTAAAAACTATGCCGATCCAAATCCGGCTGGCTTTCAGCTTCTGTCTTGCAAATCAGACTATGCAAGATCTTGGACCCTTTTCTCTCTTTTTTTTCTAGTAGAGCATCTCTCTAGATCTCACTCAAGAAAAGAGAAAACAAATAAAAGGGAGAGAATAGCTTGAAGCAAGGAGAGAGACTCTCTGGTGTTCACGGCCAAGAGAAGAAAGATGCCCAAGAAAAATCATACCCCCTTTTTTATGGTGGCCACCCCTTCCTTTATTTATTTTCTCATGATAAAAGTCTCCAATTTTATTCCTCCATGCCAAATAAAATACCGTATTTTAATTTCAACCGGTTGAAAATTAAGAGGAGTGAAAGAGAAGGACTCTTCCCTCTCTTAATTATCTACACGCCAATCACTATTAGCGCCCTCCTAGTTTCATGCCCCATCCTATTTATCGCACAAATTAAATGGGCCCACTAGTTGGCATGTGGAGAGAAGGGAAGGCAATGAGAGAGAGTCCCAATCATACTAGACTCTAGGTCATGATCCAAATATAATAATTTGACAGTCAAATCGAAGCTGATTTTAAATCCGATCGAACCATTTCGAAGAGGACATTGACCCAAATCAATTAGAATAAATTAATTAAGTCTAACTCAATTAAGTTAAATCTAATTTATTTAATTAATAATTAATCCATAATTAGTTAATTATAATATTTATAATTAGGTCAAATATTAATTGTAACATTTATAATTAGGTTTAAATTGATTTGCTGATTGGTTACTTGAGCTCCTAATGTGTGTGACCCCTCAGGTCCTATCCTGTCTAGTAATAAGATATGCTATAATCTCATTATACATCATCGAAACTTTTTCGATGGACTGAAACAATTTCACTTAACCTAATTAGGATCATCGATTCGAGAATGATCCTAACGGGCTCTCATAATCCACCAGTGATACCTAGCAGTGTATAATAGCAACCCAGCAGAATAAGATTGGAACCCCTAGGTGTAGTTACCATGTGATTCGGTTTCTCTATCAAAATTCTGACATGATGTTGGCTACGGATACTCGTCAAACACATCAGTTAAATGCTTAACTTAATCGACGCAAGTCCAATTATGATACTAATGAAAACATCTTTTCATTATCACCCTACTATGGTCATAGATTTCTAGACTTAGTCTTATTAAGTTTGCATATGATTATACCTTACTACTAAGCTGATAGATCCCTACAAGTGAACATCCTACTCCTACAATAAACTTACTACAGCCAACGAACACCGCAAGGTCCCATATGCATAGGAACCATGTGATTGTGCTGTCAAACTACAGCTACCTTATTGTGAGTAGTTGAGATACTCTAGGTCAAGGAACTATTTACACGACTACATCATTAAGAAGTTATCGACGAGTGAGTAATCATCCGTATAACTTCCTGTACTTGGTCACGCTCGGTATCGTTGATCTCTATCAACTACTGCACTCTCACTCTAGTGTCTCCACATTGTAGGTCATAGACTCATCTACCCAAAAGGGAAGTGATCTGTGCATCGATTTTAATGGATCAATCACTGTTCTCGTGATATTCCAACAATCGAGAGCTTTTAGGAGTTAATCTATAAAGACATATGTCTCAGATTCTCAACTCTTGAGAATATGTGTCATTGTCCATTAACTCCATAGACGATTCATAGATACAACCATATGAATGAAACTAATGCCCTTTTTATTGATAAGAAAAATTAAGTATAAGGTTCATGCCCTAAATTAAAATGTGTCAAGCCAACATGGCTTTTAGGGCATACACCTAACATCATCGTCTCAAGCTTGCCATCTAAGTAAAGGTAAGGCTCCTGAAGTTGACACAGGGTCTAAGCGACAAGCAGAAGAAGAGCTGGTCGACTTCAACATTTATTCCGATAATACGGGATTAGATAATCTCGAGTTGGCCTGAAGGATGTTGAAGGACGTCATCCTCCCAAAGGATTGGGAGGTGACAAAGACTCATTGTCTGGATGACATCTTTACCTCCATGTATATGAACACTCGAAGGTACCAACTTTTCCTTCTTTGTATCTTCTGGTTACGGATTGCAACAAGATAAGTGACTTTCTTATTATTTCAATTCATCCATAAGATCTCTTTGATCGAAGAGAGCATCACTGACTTTGCTGACTTGAGCCGAGGCCTTCGTGATCAACTGGAGACAGTGAAGGCTGAGAAGGAGGTCACCGAAGAACTCAAGGTGAGCCTTGAGGGCTAGAGAAAAGTCAGGCTACCAACATCTCGATAGAGAAGGAACTGAAGGTAGCTCAAAATAAAGTAGCCAAATTAGAGGCCAAGCTAAAATAGAAAAAGAAGAAGAAGCTACAGTCGTCAGAGCTCCTGATCAAGGAAAGCCTTCAAAAGTCCGATGAGGCTTTGGTCCAGAGAACGATAGCAAAAAAATGGGCAAAATTAGTTGAGAAAAGGGGAAATTAGCTGAAGAACGAGCTTATCAAGCCATTGCAGAATATAAAGCATATTCTACCTTTGATGATGAGATGATGGAAGCCAGAGTGGAAAGCTACAAGATGGGCTTCGATGACTGCTTGGAGAAAATCATGAAGCTCAACCCAGACCTTGATGTCTCCAAGGTAAATACGGAAGGCATGGATGAGGAGGATGGGATAGCAGAACAAGCTGAAGGTGTCCATCCTGAAGCCGCTGATCCAATTGGAGAAGTCCTAGCTCTGGCTGACCCCAAACCAGTTTCTAAGATTCCCAAGCAAATTGAAGATCAGTAAATGTAGCTTCAATGTAAATGTAGCTTTTCCTATTGCTTTTCAGATTTCTTCCATGTAGCCAAGGACTCAAAATATGAAATGTAAAAATTTTTTGGATATGAATGAAATTTTTATTTTTTTCACATATGATGCTTTCAATATATGCTTGAAAAATTTCTAAGTATGAATCAGTGAGGGTTGTGGACCATAATGTGTAATAACTTCGATGATGCCTTTTTCACTAAGTACTAACCTTTCGGCAATATGATCGAGTAATGAGGGAGAGTATCTTCAATGGGGCCAATGCGATTCCTACCTGATAATTGAGTCAATTAATTAGACTCTTTCTTGGTCAAATATATCGATTGAGTCAGTGAGCTAGACCAAACTCTTTATTTATCGAGTATAAATTAGTGGTTTAGATTGATTCTTAACTTATCGGATATATCGATTGGATTGGCTGATTAGGCCAACTCTGTATTTGTCAGATATACCAATTGAGTCGGCTGATCAGGCCAATTATGTATTTATCAGATATACCCGATTAAGTCGACTAAATAGGCTGACTCTATATTTATCGGAGATACTGATTGAGTCAGTTGATTATGCTGACTCGGGATTATGTAGAAGAGAGTATTCAAAAGAGAAATTTTATTGATAGTACATGCAAAGATTTTTTACATTCCATGGTCGAGTCATCTAGTAACCATCCAAGCTCTCAATTCGATAAGTCCCGGGGTTATCACTTCAACTACTCGGTAAGGCACTTCTCAGTTAGGGAAAAGTTTTCCCTATTCCATGGGTTGGGACACCTTGGATCTTCATAATACTAAATCTCCAAGTCGGAAGACTCTGGCTTTCACTTGAGAGTTGTAGTTCTGGCAATTCTTTGTTGGTATACAGCCATTTTCATGTGAGCTAAAGTCTTGTACCTTCCAATAGGTCTAAGTCAGCTTTTCACTGTTCAAGTTCTCCGGTTCTGCAAAATGATTAATTTGCAAAGATTGCAAGGTAACCTCCATCGGTATTACGGCCTCAATACCGAATGTCAAATTATACGGCAACTCTCCAATGGCAGTCCAGGGAGTCAACTGATATGCCCAAAGAACTGAGTTCAACTCTTCGGCTCAGAGTCCTTTTGCCTCATTCAGCCTAGTCTTTAGGCCATGGAGAATCGTCCAATTGGTTCACTTCGGCTTCACTGTTTGATTGAGGATGCCCAACAGAGGTTAGTTTGTGAAGAATGCGATATTGGGTGCAAAAATCTTTGAATCTTTGATTGTCGAACTGCCTTCCATTGTCGGTGATAATCGCATAAGGAATTTTGAATCGGAAGATTATATGATTCCTGATGAAGTTTTCAACCTTCCTTTTAGTTATGTGAGCCAAGGGTTCGGTTCGATCCACTTGGTAAAGTAGTCAATGGCCATAATAAAAATTTTTTGCTTATCGGAAGCCGAAGGGAATGGGCCAAGAATGTCCATTCCCCATTGGACGAATGGCCATGGAGCTATTAGTTGAGTCAACTGACTCGCAAGGCACCGCTAAATATTGGAATATCTTTGACACTAATCTTTGGCATATAATTTTATAGGCCAGGGATCTACCACCCATGTGATTGTCGCATATACCCTCGTGTACTTCCCTTAAAGTGTAATCAGCATCTATTAGCCATAAGCATTTCAGCAAAGGTTGAGTGAAGGATCTTTTATAGAGAGTCCCTTCTAGGATGATATATTATGAAGCCATCCAACATATCCGTTTGACCTCAACGGTGTTTTCTACCAGTGTTCCCTTATCCAAATATTGGATGATCGGATCCATTCGAGAAAGTTCTTGTTCTATTTGATGTACCCCTCAGGCTTCCTCTGTTATGCTGGGAGCTTCCAAGTATTCGATGAATGTCCGACCAAGAGAATTGGAAGTTGTGGTAGCTAGTTTGGAGAGGGCATCAGCTCGAGAATTCTCCGTACCTTTGCTAAATATTTTATCATGGTGGCATCCTAGGCTTCAAACTCCTTCACTTGGTTCACCACTAATTGGGAATCCGAGAAGACCTTTAACTTCTGGATTCCCAATTCTTTGAAAATATTGAGTCCTGCCAGCAGAGTCACATACTCTGCCTAATTATTTGATGCTTAGAAAGAGAAGCGAAGAGTACATTCGATGATATCTCCTTCAGGTTAGTTAGTATCAATCCAGCTCCACAGTTGGTGGAGTTAGATGCTTCATCTATGTGAAGTATCCACATATAATCTGAGTTCTTGTCGGCCTTTTCTTGTTTATCGACCATCCGATGACTATCTTCACTCCAGGTACATTCAGCAATAAAATCAAGTAGCGCATGTGCCTTCATTGCCATCTTAGCTAATATGTTATATCAAACTCGTCCAGCTTGACAGCCCACTTAGCTATCCTTTCCAACATATCCGGGCATTGTAGGATAACTTTTAATGGCTGATCTGTCAGTACTATGATGAGCAAGTATGAAAATAAGGCCTCAACATTTTGTCGTAATTACCAACGAGTAGATGAGCTTCTGCACCTTCGGATATCTTATCTCGATGTTATATAATACCTTGCTAGTATAATAGATCGGCTTATAGATATTGTTGGAGTCCCTCCTAACCAGTACTGAGCTAATAGCTTTGTCTGATGTAGAGAGATATAGATACAAAGTTTCTCCTTCTTGAGGCTTCGAGAGTATAGGTGGATTAATCAAGTACCTCTTCAACTCTTCGAATGCCCATTAACAACTCTCCGACTACTCAAAGCCACTGGCTTGGCATAAAGCTTTAACAAATGGGAGGCACCTTTCAGCCAATCAAGAAATGAATTGGCTCAATGAGGCAATACACCCGATAAGTTACTACATCTCCTACTTGTTAGATGGGTGCCTCATATCCAGGATTGCCCAAATTTTCTCTGAATTAGCTTTTATCCCCCTATTTAGTAATAAGGAATCCCAAGAATTTCCTTAAGGTCACTCTGAAGATGCATTTGGTTAGATTCAATTTCATCCGATGGCATCGTAGTATGCTAAAGGCCTCTTCTAGGTCCTTGATGTGATCGGTCATTTGGAGACTCTTTACAATCATGTCATCAATACAGGCTTCCATATTTTTTTCGAGCTACTTTTTAAAGATTTTATTGACTAGCCTCTAGTATGTTGTCCTAGCATTTTTTAAGCCGAATGGCATTATCTTGTAGCAGTACAACCCCTTCTCAGTTATGAAGGCCATCTTTTTCTCGTCTTTCGGTCCATTTGGATCTGGTTATAGCTTGAAAAGGCATCCATGAAGCTTAAAAGTTTGTGTCCCGCAGTAGCATCGACCAACTAATCTATCTTCGGCAAGGAAAAACTATCCTTTGGATAGGCTTTGTTGAGATCAATATAATCAATGCAAATTATCTTGATTATTTCATGAAAGTTTCGAGAGATTGCCTATATCTCTAGTCGTGACCATATACGGATACTCTCATATAGGTGAGCCCCTCTAAGGATGTGTGTAATGTCACATCTCAAAGAATATCTCTTGGATCTCATTCTAAGATAAACTCTTTCTAATCACTACATAGGAACACTAACTATCATAGGGATGGATGGAATTTATGACTACTATATCAAATAGATTACATATACTTCTGATTAACCAATTAGCTTATTATTATCATATTGAACATCTTTCAAGGGATCTCCTATCATGGAGATTGAGTTGCTGAAAAGTCCTTTATAGGCTAAGCACCATCCTCTCGATGATACCAGGATCTTAGTCCTATGTAAGTCTTTTGTAATGCAATCAGCAAGGTTAAGATATGTAATAAAATGATTTATTGAAATAATTTATAGTTTTTTTCCTTTTTATACACTTTTATCTAAGTTTGATATATCCGCTAATTTTAGTATTCATTAGTTTCTTTTTATAAAAATTATTATAGTTCTTGAATTACAGTAAATAGATATAGGAGAAATGAGATAAGACATTAAAAAAATCTTAAATGAAAGTTTCTTTAATCATTTAGTTTTAAACAAGCAAAGTCAAGAGCAATAACTTTAGCTTTTATAGTACTTCTAGCTTAAATAGTTTATTCAGAGGATTGCCAAGAAATAGCACTAACTCAAAAAAAAAAGACATGTCAGAACTAGATTTGATATCTAATATATCAGAAATCTAATTTGAATCACTATAATTCTCAAAAATATTTGGATAACTTGCAAAGTATAGGAAAAAATCAATAGTATCTTTAAGATTTCTAAATATTCTCTTTAAAGCAGTCTAATGAACTATTATGATTAGTAGTATATTTACTAAGTCTAGAAATAGCATAAACAATATCAGATCTAGTTAGGTTAGATAGATACATTAAAAACCAATGATCTGAGCATATTTTTCTCATTTACAAATTTTTTTATATTTTTCAAGAGATAGATAGAAAGATCATAAAGAGTAGTCACATGAGAATAATCGGAATATCCAAACTTTTCAATAAGTTTTTGAGTATAATAAATTAAGATAAATAAATTGAATCTAAAATTTGAATAATTTTTATTCCAAGAATAATATCGGCTTTATCTAAATCTTTCATATCAAAATGATGGGATAGAAAATGCTTGATATCATTAATTTGGTTCAGATCAGGAACTAGAATCAAAATATCATCAATATAAAGACAAAGATGAATGAATCGATCATCAACTCATTTTTTGATAAAAATAATTATCTGATTCAATGATTTGAAATCTATAGAAAAAAATTACTTGATCAAATTTTTCATGCCATTGCTTAAGAGCTTGCTTCAATCCATAGAGAAATCTAACAAGTCTACAGACTTTGTTCGCTTGGCCTGGCATAGAAAAACCTTCACGTTGATGTAAGTATATCTCTTTTTCAAGATCTCTATATAAGAAGGCAGTATTAACATTTATTGATGAATAATGAGTTTATGGATGGAAGCTAAAGCTAGAAGAACTCGGATAGCAATAATATATGTATAGGGTGAAATGTATCGAAGAAATTAATGCTAGCTTCTACCCAAATCCTTGAATTTTAACCTTAGCCTTATATTTTTCTATAGTTTCATCAGTCCTCATCTTCCTTTTGAGGATCCATTTTCAATCTAATGGTTTGTTTCTTTGAGGTAAATCAGTAAGAATCCAAGTATTGTTTCTAATAATAGATTCATTATTCTATCTATTTTCTCTTTCTAAAAAGAAGTACAATATGAAATATGGCTTCTTGATAAGTAGTTGGAGTATCTTCTATTAGAAAGTAAAGATATCTTATCCAAAGTTCTTTTCAACTCTACTTCTTTTGCTCCTAAGTTCAGGTTTATAGGTTAATTCTACAGAAGTAAGAACAGAAGAAGATGATGGTAAATCGATTAAAGATGGAAGATCAATGATTGATCTAGAGAATCTATTTTAAAAGAAAATATATTTTAAAAAATTATTGCATCTCTAGATTCAATTATGATATTATTTGAAATTGATGGGATTTCAGAGTTGACAACAAGAGAACCTATAGGTGTTACAATTAAGAAAGTAACCAATAAAAACAACATCTATAGTTTTAGGTCATATCTTAATTATTTTTAGTTCAAAATTTCAAATTTAGCTAAGTATTTCCAAACTAGAAAATTATTAAACCTAGGTTGAT
Source organism: Areca catechu (assembly GCA_021397845.1). Classification (NCBI taxonomy): domain Eukaryota; kingdom Viridiplantae; phylum Streptophyta; class Magnoliopsida; order Arecales; family Arecaceae; genus Areca; species Areca catechu. The sequence goes on along the minus strand of CM038042.1, from coordinate 167,258,735 downwards.
GTCCTTTCCAAAGTTCATAAGGAATCTTATCTTTATATTTGGCAAGTATTCTATTGAGGATGTAGTTGGTAAATAGAAGAGCCTCTTTCCAGATTTTTTTTGGAACACCTAAACTTATGATCATAGCATTTATTATATCTAATAAAGTTTGATTCTTCCATTCAACTATGCCATTAGATTGAGATCAATAGGGAGCAATAACTTTATGAATTATTTTATTTTCTTCACAAAATAGAGTCATTTTATTTGAAGTATATTCACCTCCTCGATCAGACTTTAGGATTTTAATTTCTTTTTTAAGTTGGTTTTCAATTTTTACTTTATAAACCTTAAACTTATTAAGTACTTTATCCTTAATCTTTAAAAGATAGGGGTAGCAAAATTTAGAGAGGTCACCAATAAAAAGTATAAAATAATGACTATCTTCATGGATTAGTTTCTATTAAAATCACATACATTATTATGGACTACTAGCTTGAAAGGTTTTCTAGATTATTTTGATTAAATACAAACTTCATATTCAGAATTATGCTTAATATTGATTTTTGAAATTAAATCAAAATTAAACATTTTCTTGATTAATCTCAAATTATTATGATCTAATCTTTCATGCTATATTTCACAAGATTTAGAATTTAATACAAGATTCAAGAAAATCAACTGAACTTCTATTAAGATTTATAAAAGAAATTGCATTCAAATTAAAAAATCCCTATGACACATAGCCTTTACTAATAAAAATATCTCATTTAGAAACTATAACTTTATTAAACTCAAGTAACTTTGAACCCTAATTAGACAAGTAATGAGCTATTTAACATATTCATTCTAATTGCAAGTACATGATATATACATTACGAAGAATCAATTACTTTTTAGAAGTAAACTTCAGGTTAACAGCTTTTGATCATAGTACTTTGATAGCTGTTCCATCATCCATGGTCACACTTCCTCTACTTAATCCCTAGTATGAGAAAAATCAAGACCTATCGGTATATACATGGATGTTAGCTCTTGTATCTAACCATCATTCTAAATCTAAATAAGTTAAATTGATTGAAGAAGTAAAAAATTTGACCTAAAAGAAGATGGTTCACTTCGACCATGTTAACTTGATGTCTATATTGGTGTTGGTTTTTTGCATCATTCTTCTTCTTGTAAATAACTTTTTGCTTTTTTCTAGAGAAACACTGAGGTACAAGATAGTTGTCCCAACCATCGATAAGGTAGAATCTCTTACCATCTTATTTCTTAGATCTTTGAACTTGATTGTTAGGCATATTTTTTTGATTTTGGTACCTGGTCTTACCTTTTTCATTATAATTTTGGTTATTAGGTCTAAAATTTGAATTAAACCTTTAATGGTTTGACCCTTAGAGTTTGGAGTTGAGTTTTGAGATTCAATAAGATTGACCTTAGCTTTAAGCTGGTTTTCTTGAATTTTTCTAAGCTTGAATTAGTCCTCTATCCTAATGGAATGAAGAATTAACCTAAGAGTGAGAGAAAGTTGGGATCTCCTAAGATCACGGACAAATTGAGACCAAGAGGATGGAACTTTGTTTATTAAGCTTGATACTTGATAGATTTCATCAAATGTAGATCTTCCTCCATAAATCTCTTAGACTAAATATTGGAATTGATGGATTTGGTCATTTTTAGATATTTGTCTATCATTTTAAAGTTATGGAAGTATGAAATTATGAACCTCATAGCCTTTTCATTATCTCGGGTAGAGGTTTCTTTTAAGGCTTGCCAAAGTTTTTTTAGAAGTTTGACATTCTATAAGTTCATATAATTCATTTGAGAAATAATTTAGTATTCTAAATTTATAGTGATAATCAATTTCTTCAAGAGATTTAAAAGTTGACACTATGTCTGAGAAAGTGGATTTAAAAGGAAAAATTTTTTCTAAGGCAAATATCAAACCAAGAAAAATTAGCTAGCCTTTTAATTATTCTTGCTATCTAAGAAATTCTTTTTCATTGAATTGATTAGGTTTGAGACTACAAGAATCCTCTAAACTCATAGAAAGATATTTTAGAAAGAAACTAAAGAATAAGGCTAAGAGAGATAAAGCTACACAAAATATATATTAAGCTTTTTCAGAAATTTCATGACTTATAGATCTATTATTAATTTTTAATTTAATTTTGTCAATTTGATATACATTTTAAGCAAGAAGAATTTAATTCAAGGACTGGTATTCTATTCAATTAGATTATAACAAAATATTAAATTTGAATAGACTAATATGCAGAGATGAATACTATAGTTATCAATAAATAATTGCATATGAACTAAATACAAAATTTATTATTTTGGTTAAACATGATGTCACAATTCTATATTATTAGAATTTAAATCATAATCAGACAGGGATTCATCTTAGATTGTTAGGAATACGTATTGTATGTTGTAAACTTGTATCCCACAAAAAATCTAATGTGATTCAAAGAAACTAAGAATAATAAGTAATTATTAAATCAATATACAAAACTTACAAAAAAAGATAATGTAGTCATCCGGAGATATGTAGTGCACTATCATAAGGTAATTTCCGACCTTCATGCAAGATTAGATTCTAGAACTATATTCTAAAATACAATCGAATACTTTCTTGCAGGCATGACCGTCAAAAGGATAACAAAACTTCAACCTAGCAGTTAAATAAAGAAAAAGAAAGAATAAGGAGAAAATTATGTAGAAGAGGGAAAGAACTTAGAAGAGAAGAGAATTAGAAGTAGATTAGGTTTGGAAGAGAGAATTTTGATTGCTTAAATAATTCCTACCTAGACTTTGTATACATAGATCCAAAACTAGCCATTTAGGCTTTAGCCAATGGTAAGAAATAAATTGAAAGGTTAATTGGATTATTATGAGATTGACAAGTAAAATATAATTAATCAGTGTCATTTGGGCTTTAGCCACCGGTAAAAAGTAATTTGGACAAATAATCAAAATATTAAGAGGCTAACTGGTAAAAATATAATTAAGTAGTGATTAGTGTTAATCAATGCTATAAAAAGATTTAAGATGATTTATCCGGTATTAGATAATAACATTAATTAATGGCTAATGCGGATGAATTCAGTAATTAAGAAAACATGATTTAGATCAAAACAAGAAAAACTGATCTAAATTAAAATAAGTAAAATAAATAAAGTATAGATCATACCCTATCATAGCCATGGGTGCGATCGCATAAGCCAAGCCGAGCCGAGCTGCACATGCATAGAAAAATAATCCAAAACATGACCAAGCCCAAAATATTAATTTTTTTATAAACCAACTTTTAATTTTTTATCTTTCAATATAAAACTAAACAATCTAGGGAAGCATATTTGAAGGGTAGCTAGAAAAAAATGTGAATTTTAAATTTTCCCTTCAATAAAAATAAAAATAAGTGAAAGAACTAGGTTTAAAATCGCATCGGATATGAATCATATACTAGCATATCTTTATTTGATAAATATAAATATAAATATAAACATTAATCAGATAAAAAAAATTATATTTATACTTATTTTAAATAAATATAAATATAATTAAATATTAAAATTATGAATATAAATATAGATATAAATCAAATAATTAAATTTTGTAATTATTATCGTCAAATAATTATTAAATCAAACATAAATAAAATTATTAAAATTTTAATATGATCATTCATTTTTTTAGGAATATCATGTAAAATTAAATAAAATTATAAATCATATAAAAATTCAAATAAAAATCAACCGATCCATATCCATTTTTTAATAAATAAAAAAATAAATATAAATATATATATATATATATATTTCTACATCCTGATAGATTCGTAGGTAAAAATAAATTTGAATGAATATTATCGGATCCACCTTTATACTCCAAGCATGCCTGAACCACGTGGGTAAAAGCAAAGCTTGTGAAAATAACCAAGACCATGAAGGATATCTAAGCTACCCAGTTAATCAATGACAGAAAGGCTTGTTAGAGGATATTGTAGCACCCCATAACAATAGTTACATCTACCATAGAACAAGCCAAGTAACAGCACACTTCCAATCTCCTGACAGCAAAATAAGTTCCATCAGGCTTTGATCTGCAAATAAGAAATTCTAGATACAACATGAATACTCATGATCTAGAGCTTTTGCTCATCCTCTCAAGAAGGCAACAGGATTGAACCAACTGAGAAAGATGGTTAGAGCTGCAACACAAGTTTCAAGAGCCTCTCAAATATTGAGACCTTGTATTAACAAAATGGAGAAAGGACCATGATACTTACAAAGTCCATCATCCACCATCCACATACATACACCTAAACATTGATTAGTATGCAATTGGAGCCAGGCAATTCTACATGAAGAGTTCATCCAGGTAACGATCCATGATATCATAGACAGCCTCCAGAAATGCAGCTTCGCTGGTGCCTGGAAGAACAGAATCCTTCGCTTCACGGATGATCTCCTCGATCTTGGATTCTTTCTTGAGCGTCTCCCTGCACAAGATGCTCCCAATATCATATGGTGTAAGCCCCCTTTCTGCACCCTTTTTCAAAAGCATGGTGGAGATGCGCAGAGTGCGAGAGCACTCAGGTGACAGTTCCCAGCCATGGAACTTAAGGAGTGCGATATCTTCTTCAGCATCTAATGATTTTATGTAGTCGATGGTTTCAGAATTGAAAGGTTGGCGAGCCTGGGGCCAATAGAGCCACTCAAAGGTGCAATCCTCAAACTGCAATGGCACAGTGATAAACAGTAAAGCTTACCAATGATGTGAAATTAGTGTTAAAAGACAACTCGAGCACATTAAGCTCAAAGAAAGAAGACATTCAGGATGTTAGGATCATTACATCCAAATGTTAACTCAAACATACAAAGAAAAGAAATTTACAACAGGTAGCCTCCAATTCATAATCAAAGGATGCATGCTTATGCTGATGAATTTGTCTGCCGTGGAATGGAACAATGTGATTCTTGTCAAGAACAAAGCAATATTATAATGTGGAAACTAAAAGGACTCCAATCTATGGAGTCTAATTTTAATTTGTTCACGTAAAGAAATAAGCAAGCAAAGATTAAAACCAGAAAATAGATCGCTTGTCTTCTAGTTTCAGAGTTATATTACAAATCCTGCATGTAGGAAAAAAAAATCCCAAAAATCGTTTTGACAAAAAATCAAATTAACATTTAGTTCTCGGCTCATCAGCTCATTCAAAATAAAGCAATCTAGTTAGTAGACTGCATCAGAGACTTTTCACAATATATATATATATATATATATATATATATATATATATATATATATGAGATTTGGAAACGTTTTCCCTTAATAAATGTAAAGTTTAAAGTTTTAATTTTGCTGTAGCTGACTAGTGCCTTAATAAATATTTTCACATATGTGATGTCAGTAAATTGTTGTTGACATATAGGATATTCTGATACCTTGCTGATCACAAAAAGCATGAGACAAATGGTAAAAAAGAATGAAATAAAATTTTTAACTTTAATCAAATTTCATAAAATAGCATATTTCTATTTACACAAAATTTGATCCTCTCTAGGAATAAATCTTGGCTCCACCCCTGAGAATAGTATAAGAGCACAATGCAGAAAAAAACAGAGAAAACATAAAAAGCATACTATGAAAATAAATAAATACATTGTGAAGGATATTAGGGAAACATTATGCATGGATAGTCAAACAGACTTTAAGAAAGGGAAAATCTAGACAGATTAGATGAAACATATAGTTTCACCTTATATACTAAATTAGAATATTTTACTTTAATCATATAGTATTCATAAAATCAAATGCATAAAAGAAACCAGATATGATGAAAAGTAAAATCCAACTATTTGATGGATCAAATATGAAGCAAATTCTTGTTAAAGTTCATGTTTCCAAATGACCATGGTAAATGCTTACAACCACAGTTGTAACAAAGTAGAAAGTTCAGCTACCATGAACAATACTTCCTAACAAACAAGAGATTAAATACTAATAAGTTTCTGTCATCTAATCATTTCTGTTAACATCATAAAAATGGTGATTAGAAATATAAAGAGAAAAAAGACCACTGCCATAAAAAAGTGATCTCCAAGTCCCCGTACCAAGTATGAAAACAATATAAAGTGTCCTTGAGTGGTCATTAGCTTAATCATAATATTTATTTAACTTCATTTTTCAACATCTAAAAAGTACAAACATGAGAGAAACACAAAAACATGATATTGAACCTCTAGTATGCAACAAATAAAATAGCATTTACTTACATTCTCCGGCAAGCAGTATCCATGATCAATTGGAACCAGCACAAACTGCCCTTCTCTATCCTTGAGAAGCAGTATATTGCCAGCATGCCGATCAGCATTTGCCAATCTTATATCCAACACAGAAATCTTATGAACCTCCTCTACTGGGAATGCCCGAGGCCCTATATCCTCACAGCTCCCACAGTTCTTCACAAACATCTGCAAGGATCCAATCTTGTAGTTCTTTGTCATATAACCATACCCATCATCATGATAAAATCCCTCATGCAAGCACCGCACCAAGACTGTTGGAGGAACACCAGCAAAGCCAAGTTCATCACTTGAGCGGCAGCCACCCATAGGGTGGTCAAGGATGTATGCTGCAACCTCCCTCAGTGCACCCTCGCCTACCCGTGTCCCCCTTTTTAAGCCTTCACCATCTGATGACAAAGGAAGCCCGCGAGGATTGTTCTCAGCCATCGGCTCTTCATCAATTGGCTTAAAAACAGCAACATATTCGCGACCTGAGACATCTTGCATAAAGTACACTCCCCCTGAGCCTTCAGAAGATAAGACTGGAGCGTTGCCCTTCTCCAATCCAGTTATGGTAGATCTAACCAGACCCATGATCCCTGGAGACAATTCAATATTGGGATTAACGATCACTGGCTCAACCCAAGCATCTCTAACTGGCTGCCTCTTGGCAATTATCTGAAGGTCATCGACCCCCTTGTTTTCCTTCGGATCAGGTGCAACTATTGACAGCTCAAAGTCCTTGTCAACCGGACTAGACCTAACTTTAGCTGATTTACGGATCAGCAAATGGACGACGGCATCATTGTTCTTAGAAATGTCATCAATCAGCTGCTGATCATCAAGCTCCTTCCCATCACAGATGAGCTTATGATCCTCGAGATCGCAAAAATCCTTACCCTGCCTAGCGATCTTCTGTTTGATGTAACCAATGTTCCGGCTCCGCTCGACTTGGAATTCAAATTTCTTTCCACAGGTAGTTTTCACGGTGATGACACGGAGATCGCTGAGCCGGATGACAAGGTGGAGGACATTCCCATCAGTCACTCCATAATCCCGGACGAGGCTGTTGTTCCGAGCCAGCTCCCTGCCATCGAAGACCAGCTTCTGCCTCTTTACCATAAATCCTTTATGGGTCTGGATCCTAAGCTTCACGGAGGCGATCGAGTCAGATTCCAGCACCCGCATGGGGATCACCGATGAACCCGGGATGGCGAGGTAGATCAGGATGGACTCGGGCGAGCAATGAGGCGACCTACTCCCGTCGAACCGGATGGGGGAGAGGGCCGGATCTTCCTGGATGGGGCTGAGAGCAACGCCGGAGGAAGACATCTTCGTTCTCGAATGGGGGAGTACAAGGAACCCTCGCTAAACAAAGGCGATAATTTTCTTCTCTCAAACCCTAGAAGCCATCATGGATTACGATCACTTTCTCCTCAAAGATCGAAGTAACGATCCAAATGTTACCTGGGATTGGAATCCAACCCCAGAAATCCCTGACAAAAACATCCCATTTTGCGCAAAGATCAGCGATCAAACCCTATCAAGAGACTAACAGAACGACTAGGGTTTCAAAGCAACAGATCCATCGAGATTCGAATACATGGACCATTCTTTCACCCAAAAAGAAAAAAAGAAAAGAAAAAATAAATAAATAAAGAGCGATGGAAGAGGAAAAGAAGAATGAGTTGGCGAGGAGGATTCTAACCAAAATGGAACAGTGGCGATCAGAAGGCGAGGGTTTTCATGGATGGGATTGGCGTATGGATTGGGTTCTCCTTCAGCTCTTCGTTCCGAAGGACCCGGAGATTCTTCTGCTTCGAGTTTTCTTTCACTCCTTCGATTTTTTTTTCTTATTTTTTTCATAAAAAGAAAGAAAACAAGAGAAATCGGGACGGGTGGGAGACGAGGATGCAGCCCGAGACCCCGGCCTTATATGCGCTTGGAACACGAACTAACGGAGACGGCGTTAGGCAGCCTCGCGATGCTACCCGGAAGCATCGTCGGTCGGCAAACTGACCATTATGCCCCTGGGTTATATTAAGGAAGTAAGGTGATCAGGATTAATCAAATCTATCCAAATATTATAGAAATCGGAACATCCTATTAATATTAATATCCATATTTATAAATATTGATATAAATAGATTATTATTTAATTTGTTTATTTGAATATTCAAATTCTATTCATAATTTTATTAAATTTATATAGCATTTAAACTTTTTCAAAAAAATATATAAATATATTAATATACTATTAATTTGATTTATACTTGATAAAATTTTTAATTTCATGATAATAAAGTTTAATTATCTACTTTATATTCGTACTTCTAGTATCTAATTTACATTAATATTTATTTAAAAAATATATAGATATAATTTTTTATATCTGATTAACATTTATATTTGTCAAGTAAAATAAATATAGATATAGATATATTAATATTCAATCTAATTTCAATCATCAAGAAAGTCATGATGAGATATTAGCTTCTGCTTTGGTTGGAGTTCAATTCATTATGACCAGTTTGTTGTTATATTATTGTCACGCCCCGATCCAGAATCAGAGCCGGATGCGTATCAGACGGCCGTATGTCCTTGATTTATTTTTTCCTTAAACATACAAGGCCTGTACTATACCAACTCAAATAAAATAATCAACAAAGCAATCTTATTTATATAAAAAAATTCAAATGTTCAAGCCACTAATAGCCACACGCTATAATTTATTAAAAATATAAATATCAATGTTTACTAAGTCCTAAATCATCACTGACTGGTTCCCAAGCCCACATGTTCCTCTGGTCCTGAAAAAAATAAGGGAATAGAGTGAGTTTTCCTAAAACTCAGTAAGATATCATACATCTCAAGTATAATTCTACCATAATTTAAGAGTAAAGCAAGTTAAATAAATCAGTGCACACAAGTAATAAAAATATTACTACTACAAAGCCAAATCAGTTTTTCATTATTATTCTTCTTTAATACTCTGACAACACACTCCCTAGGATGGCCATCCTCGCACGCTCTCACCTAGTCCCCTGCTGACTATGGCCACGATCGGCCCGTGGCAAGTCCCACAAGAGTCTAGAATCCTGACTCACATACCGCTCATCGGTCATGTGCCAGTGATCGCCCCACTGGAGGCCCACAAGGAGAACTAGCTCTGAAATTACACGAAAAACATGCATCCTCTGCATGTACCAGCGATCGTCCCGCCGGCCAGGCCCTACAAGGAAAACTAGCTCCTGACTCACATACCACTAGTCGGTCATGTGCCAGCGATCGCTCCGCTGGAGGTCCATAAGGAGACTAGATCCTAGCTCATGTAATCATAGTCGGACTAGAGAGTAACTAAAACCAACTCAACCCATGACACAATACATTTTAATCATAAGTGTTTAGCCTCATACCACATCATATCATTAATTATACAGTAATATTGCATGTAAATTTTACTAGAGAGTGATAACTTACTGTAGAATATCCACCAACTAGTACAATACAACACTAAACCAGATCTTCCGAGGATAATCCCGATCATGCGTAACAATTTTTAATCATATAATTAATTCCCATATAATTTTATAAAAAGAAAACTAAATTCCCTACTAATTGAGTCAACTCAATTTTTATGACCGAGTTAACTCAGCCAACTAACCAACCGAGTTGACTCACCCCAGAAACCGAGTCAACTCGATTCGTTCCCCTTCTTTCCACTCGTTGCCATCCCCTGTTTTCATCTTCCATTCAAATCCCATTACCACCTCCCCCAACGAGCCCTCCATTGCCACCGAAAAAACAAAAGGAAGGGAGGGGAAGAAATCACCAGTGCCTAACGGCCGTCCGGCCACTACCGGAAACCCAAAACAGACCCAATCCTCCCTCCCATCCGGCCGGTTCATCCCACTCAAACCCACGCTCGAGAGGGAAAACTCCTGTCGGTCACCTCTGATCATGCCAACCTGAGAGAAGACGAGGACGGAGAGCTTACCGGCGAGATCGACGTCCACCGGTGGGGTGGTGCTCCAGAAAGGGCCGCGGCACGCGAGAGGGCTTCGTCGGCATTCATCCAAGGAAGAGAGTTTTTTTCGAGATTGATAGAGGCACACGGAGGAGCTCTTATAGGGAGTAATCCCTCTCCCGCACGCCTCGATCTCCCCTCTCCCACATGCCTCTTCCTCCTCGCTCCCTCTCCTCCTCCGAACAAACGGGCAATTTAGTGCCAGAGTCAATCCGAACTGAAGACGGCATCCTAAATGCCGGCTTTAGTCCAAATTTTCATGGGACTAGGCCATTTTTCGGATTGGGCCTCACATTCTCCCCTCCTAAAAGAAATTTCGTCCTCGAAATTGACATACCTGATTCATTGAAAAGTTGAGGATACTTGTCTTCATGATATCTTCTAGTTCCTAGGTGGCTTCACGTTCTGAATGATTGCTCCACTGGACTTTAACATAAGGAATGATATGCCGTCTCAGGACTTGTTCCTTTCTATCAACCACTTTCACTAGTTGTTCTTCATAAGACAAATCTTCCTGAATTGAAGCGGTTCCAATTCAACTACATGATTTGGATCAAGTACATATTTTCTTAGCATAGAAACATGAAAAATATTATACACTCCCGCAAGAGAAGGTGGCAAAGCAAGTCGATAAGCCACTACTCCAATTTTCTCTAGGATCTCAAAAGGACCAACATATCGAGGGCTTAGCTTCCCTCGCACCCCGAACCTCATTACTCCTTTGGTAGGTGACACTTTGAAAAGCACATGATCTCCCACTTGAAATTCTAGCTTTCTTCTTGTGTATCTGCATAACTTTTTTGTCTACTTTGAGCTGTGAGAAGCCGTCTCCTAATAAGTTGAATTTTATCCATCGTCTGCAATACAATATCTGGTCCCAAAAGCTTTCTTTTACCAACATCATCCCAACATATCGGGGTCCTACATCTCCTCCCGTACAATGCTTCAAAAGGTGCCATCTTAATGGTTGCTTGATAACTGTTGTTATATGCAAACTCCACCAGTGATAAATGTTCATCCCATGACCCTCTCAAATCTAAAACACATGCTCTAAGCATATCTTTCAATGTCTGGATTGTTCTCTCTGACTGACCATTCGTTTGAGGATGGAAGGCTATACTAAATTCCAACTTTGTTTTCATAGCTCGATGCAGTCTTTTCCAAAATTGAGAAACAAATCTCGTATCCCTATCAGATACAATTGATACAGAAATACCATGTAATCTAACAATCTCATCAATATATAATTTGGCTAGCCTTTTGATGCGGCAAGCATATGATTAGTGATTTGATTAGTGTTTGTAGAGCAATGAAACCTAATTACACTAGCATTGTACTCATCATAATAAGTCTTAAGGATTACATGAAAAGGGACTATTACATGATTAGACACAATCCTAAAACTAAGAAGGAAGAAGATCTAGACAATAGGGGCTAATGATTGAGGACTTGCCTTGTTGAGCTTTCCAACCTTCTAATGATTTCAAACCTTGAAACTACCGATGCTCTGGACTGGAGAACTTGGATAACAGAGATCAGAACGCTGGGCTTGGGCTTCATCTTGTTGGTTCATTGTCAAGGGGAACCCTGTTCACAACTCAAAGACTTCGAAGGACCTTGCAATGAAGATCAAAAGTTAAGGAAGAGAAAGCAGGCATATGGAAGGGATGGAATAATTTATGAGCAAGGAAGGAAGTCTGAGATGGTTTGGCCGGCTCCAATGTATCTTTCTTGAACTTGGCGTTGGATGGCTTGGAGAAGAAAGTAGATTCGAGAGGGGGGAAGGAGGGGGCTTAGGAACAATCACTCAAAGAAATAACATAAGACTACAACTTCAACTTCAACTTCATTTTTCATTCATCTCTTCCATAGATTTACAATGGGACGTCCAAGGGCTTAAAAAAAGCCTTACAACTCATTTGAAATTTGAAACCCATAGATTAAGGAGGATTACAAGGGGGGTTGGAGGATTTGGTGGAGGGTTTGGTTAGAAAGGATTTGGGAGGGATGTGGCCGACCTCCTTGAATTTGAGTTTTTCCTTGGTCGGCCACCTTTGGATTCTTTTGAATTTCCTTTGTTGGCGCCCAAAGGTGATGAGGTGGCTAGTGAGGTGGCGTCCTTGGCTGATGACGTGGAATGTTGAGGTGGCCTTCTACTTGGATATGAATTTCAGGATGACATGTGGTGCCAAGTGGGGTCACTTGATTAAATCTTGCTGATGTGGCATCTTTGTTGATATGGTGCCATAAGTGGGTCCTAGTTGATAGTCCTTCTCTCTTGCTTGGTTGGTGTGTCTTCTCTTCCTCAGGTGGTCAAATTTTGGGGTCCAAAATTTGAGTCTTGTTGTTGGCTTTCATGACTTAACTCAACTGAACTGACTTGACTGACCTAGACTTTAAACTTGAAATGGACTTACAGTAAATGAAATTTAGAAGTAATTACAGGACTAAAACACTCTTGATCAATGAAATTTAGAAGTAATTACAGGACTAGAAAAATAAAACACTCTTGATCAGGAATTAAAACTCAAAATTAATTACAGGACTCAGGGTAACCTAATTATCTTCAATCCAAATTGGGATAAGGCTAACCTTGTTGGAGTGAAGTTTCTTTTTGCTTCTGGTGTCCACACCAATTCTCCCGGGGTGGACAGAACTCGACCCAGTCGAGTATGGTTCAGTTTTGCCTTGGTAATGCTCGAACAAGTCCGGGTTAAGTCTTTGCAGGTCCTCTCGAGTAATCCAAGAGTTGTCTGACTCAGGTCGACCTTGCCATTGAACCAGGTATCGCTGATAGTCCTTATTCCTGGTGGTAATGGTCTTGTCATCCAGGATTCTCTCAATCCTCTCTCTCCGCTCGGGTAGGGTTGGTGGTGGACACTCGAAAATATGTTCACTCTCAATGAAAGTTTCTGGCCCAAAAGGCTCACTAGGTATTAGTACTGGTTCTTTGTATTCTATAGGTCTGAAACATTAAAGGTTGTACTGATACCCATATCAGGTGGAAGTTCCAAAACATATGCATTAGGCCATATTTTCTTTAAGATCTTGAAAGGTCCCGCGGGCATGCAGCTTCTTTATGGTTCCAGGTGGGAACCGTTCAGGGTTGAGCCTAATCATCGCATAATCCCCTTCACAGAATTCTTTAGCCCTCTTATGTGAATCAGCTAAATGTTTGTAAGTCTCATTGCTCAGTTTGATCTTATTACTGATTTCTTTATGCAAATTTGTGACATGCTGTGCGAAAGATTCAGCAGACTCAGAAATTTATACAAGCACTTACAAAATGCAGACTAACTAGGTATCCTTATTGAGAGGAATTTTATTGGACTTTCTAGGACCTAAACCTAACAGATTAATGACTCTCTAGGTTTGACCCTGGTCTGGTATGCACATGAGAATTTACCATGGGTTCCTAGCAAATGCCATAAGGTTTTCCAAAAGTAGGTAGTAAAAGGAATAGGCTTTAAAAGCTCATGCATCCTAGTAATCTCATCAAAATGAAACTTAATGGCTCTAAAATTATGATAAGACTCAGGGAAAGGCAGGAAATAGGAATCCGAGACTTGGGATAATTTAGGAAAATCTTGAAATAGATCTTGGTTACTCATGATGACCTTAAGATTTGAATATTGATCTACAGGCGGGATACTTCTAGGTAGTTGAAGGTCATCGGCAAAGTCTTCTAAAATAATGATTGGGTTCTTCTCAGGTAACTGAAAGAGTTATTGTGTCGAAGCTAAAGTATTGGGTTCTTCCTGAGGGCATTGTCTTACGGGAACCAAGTCCTCACTAAATTTTGGTTGTTCTGATGTTTCAGGACTAGGCTCAATAATCTTTTCTTTACCAAAGGTTTCCTCAGGTAAGGTACTAAAGTTGTTCTCTTCACAGTCTTCCCTTTCATATTCATCTATTAAACTTATGTCAGTCTCATACACATATTTACTAGGTTCAGACTTGCCTTCTTCCTTCCCTAGCCCTTCAGTTTGAGGATATCCTAAGTCTTGAGTATTCATGAACTCAACTTGTAATTCAGGGTTCTTACTCCTATCATTCATATGAGCTAATGGGATAGTAGGAGTTGGTTGGTCTAAGGAAAATTGTTTAGCCAGCATTTGGTTCAATTGGGCCATTAGATCATTTAGGCCTTTCAGCATGGTTTCAAGATTCGGGTCCATGGCTACACCGGACTGGGTCTGGACTGGTGAATATGAGGCTCCTGTCTAGTTTTCATGCATGCAAGTAGACTCAAGTTCGAGCTAAGGTTTCCTAGACCTAGAGCACAAATTAGAGGTCTAATTAAGTGAACCAAATAGCTAGTAGTACTTATGGGACTTAGCCAGGTAGGTGGAGGGGAGTGAAGGTCCCTGGTTGCCAACCTTAGACACCAATCTGAGATTGGCCAGGTAGGCGGACCAAATCACAAGCCCTGATGCACCAATCCTAGATACCAAGCCAGTAAGCACACACCAATTAGCTGACACAGTTAACTTGACCCTAACCTGAACCCAACTTGTTGGTGTCCCTAACCCACTAGGGCAATTAACGTTCTACTCAATTTTAATTAACGGGCTGGGATCGATATGCTGGTTGGTGATTTTTGGGCTAGGGACAGGTGATGAAACCCTGACCCTATGTCAAATTGATGCCCTTAATTTGATTTCTCATGAGAAGAATGAAATGCAAAGGTACTGCAGAAGTGTGTTGTAGTTTGAAAGTGGTGTGGAAAACATGATGAAAAAAATGTTCAAAAATTCTGAAGAATTCACATAGGATTCCTAACTTATATGTTTCAATGCAGATGAAAGGAATTTTAAAACTAAAATCAGTACTACTTTAAGCAGATCCTACAAATGAAGATAAATAAAAAGGACAGAACAGAACCCTAATGACAGTGTCGAACTGCAGAAATTTTTTTTTTTTTATAATTTTTTTCTGATGATGAAATTTAATATGGTGATAACTGACTTAAAAAGGAACAAGAAAAAAAACATTTCAACAAAAAAATTAGCGAATTTCCTTTGGAGCTGTAGACGGATTACAGTAAACAGATGCAAATTTTCAGAAAACAGAACCTAATCAAACAAGTGCAATGGCTTACCCAAACTTCAATCTAAAAAATTCACGTCCGGCCAGGGGCTCATTATTCCCATGGGTCATGACAGTGTACTGGATTACACCCGCTCAGGAGGCGTGAATTTTAGATCTTGCTTGGATTTAAAGAAAACTATTCTACCCTAATGCAACCATGCTCTGATACCAAGATGATGCGGCAAGCATATGATTAGTGATTTGATTAGTGTTTGTAGAGCAATAAAACCTAATTACACTAGCATTGTACTCATCATAATAAGTCTTAAGGATTACATGAAAAGGGACTATTACATGATTAGACACAATCCTAAAACTAAGAAGGAAGAAGATCTAGACAATAGGGGCTAATGATTGAGGACTTGCCTTGTTGAGCTTTCCAACCTTCTAATGATTTCAAACCTTGAAACTACCGATGCTCTGGACTGGAGAACTTGGATAACAGAGATCAGAACGCTGGGCTTGGGCTTCATCTTGTTGGTTCATTGTCAAGGAGAACCCTGTTCACAACTCAAAGACTTCGAAGGACCCTGCAATGAAGATCAAAAGTTAAGGAAGAAGAAAGCAGGCATATGGAAGGGATGAAATAATTTATGAGCAAGGAAGGAAGTCTGAGATAGTTTGGCCGGCTCCAATGTATCCTTCTTGAACTTGGCATTGGATGGCTTGGAGAAGAAGTTGATTCGAGTGGGGGGAAGGAGGGGGCTTAGGAACAATCACTCAAAGAAATAACATAAGACTACAACTTCAACTTCAACTTCATTTTTCATTCATCTCATCCATAGATTTACAATGGGACGTCCAAGGGCTTAAAAAAAGCCTTACAACTCATTTGAAATTTGAAACCCATAGATTAAGGAGGATTACAAGGGGGGTTGGAGGATTTGGTGGAGGGTTTGGTTAGAAAGGATTTGGGAGGGATGTGGCCGACCTCCTTGAATTTGAATTTTCCCTTGGTCGGCCACCTTGGATTCTTTTAAATTTCCTTTGTTGGCGCCCAAAGGTGATGAGGTGGCTGGTGAGGTGGCGTCCTTGGCTGATGACGTGGCATGTTGAGGTGGCCTTCTACTTGGATATGATTTCAGGATGACATGTAGCACCAAGTGGGGTCACTTGATTAAATCTTGCTGATGTGGCATCTTTGTTGATATGGTGCCATAAGTGGTCATAGTTGATGGTCCTTCTCTCTTGCTTGGTTTGGTGTGTCTTCTCTTCCTCATGTGGTCAAATTCTGGGGTCCAAAATTTGAGCTTGTTGTTGGCTTTCATGACTTAACTCAACTGAACTGACTTGACTGACCTAGACTTTAAAACTTGAAATGAACTTACAGTAAATAAAATTTAGAAGTAATTATAGGACTAAAACACTCTTGATCAATGAAATTTAGAAGTAATTACAGGACTAGAAAAATAAAACACTCTTGATCAGGAATTAAAACTCAAAATTAATTACAGGACTCAGGGTAACCTAATTATCTTCGATCCAAATTGGGATAAGGCTAACCTTGTTGGAGTGAAGTTTCTTTCTGCTTCTGGTGTCCACACCATCTTTCCATGGAGAAATTAACCTTGATAGGTAGGAAATGAGCTGACTTCGTCAATCGATCTATAACAACCCAAATAGCATCAAATCCTCTGAGAGTCCTTGGCAATCCTGTAACAAAATCCATTGTGACATGTTCCCATTTCCATATTGAAATAGCCAAGGTTGCAGTAGTCCTGCTGGTCTCTGATGCTTAGCTTTTATCTGTTGACAAGTTAAGCATTGGGCGACAAACATGGCTATCTCCCTTTTCATACCACTTCACCAAAAGTTTTCTTTAAGATCTTTATATATTTTTGTACTTCCAGGATGAATAGTATAAGTGGAGTTGTGAGCTTCAGTCAAAATTTCCTTCTTCAAATTTGCATCCCTTGGAACATATAATCTTTCTAAACCTTAAGGATCCATCCTCATGAATTCAGAATTCTGAAATTTTCCCAGATTGTACCTTTTTTCTGATCTTCTGTAATTCTGGGTCACTCTCTTGGAATGCCTTAACTCTATCAATTAGGGTAGATTGTATTTTAAAAGTAACAAGTAAAAATTCAGAATTATGTAGATGTATCTCCATATTTAACTTTTCTAAATCCTGAAGAATTTCTTTCTGAGAAGTAATTAAGGTTGCTGCACTACCCGTGATTTTCCTGCTCAATGCATCAGCTACCACATTTGCTTTTCCCGGATGATAACTTATTTTCAGATCATAGTCCTTGATCAGCTCTAACCATCTTCTTTGTCTCAGATTTAATTCCTTTTGTGTAAATAATATTTGAGACTTTTATGATCAGTAAAAATTTCATATAAGTAATGTCTCCAAATCTTCAAAGCAAAAATAACTGCAGCCAATTCCAAATCATGAGTAGGGTAGTTCTGTTCATGTGATTTAAGTTGCCTGGAAGAATAAGCTACCACTTTTCCATTTTGCATACGCACACATCCTAACCCTCTTCTGGAGGCATCACTGTATATAGTAAAACCTTCACTTCCAGATGGTAAGGTAAGAATAGGAGCTGACACTAAGCATTTCTTTAACTCCTGAAAACTTTTCTCGCAGTCATCTGTCCAGTCAAATTTGACCCCTTTATGGGTTAACTGGGTTAGTGGTAGTGCTAAATTAGAAAATCCCTCCACAAATCTTCGATAGTAGCCAGCTAGTCCCAGAAAACTACGAACTTCAATTACATTAGTTGGTCTACTCCATCCAACAATTGCCTCAATCTTTGATGGGTCAACAACCAAACCTTCTTTAGAGATTATGTGGCCAAGAAACGAAATACTATCAAGCTAGAATTGACATTTTTTCAACTTTGCATACAATCTCTATTCTCTAAGTATTTGTAAGATTTTCCTCAAATGTTCTTCATGATCTATCTTATTCTTAGAATATATCAGAATATCATCAATACACTACTACACATTAATCCAAATATGATATGAATATCCTGTTCATCATATCCATAAAAGTTGCTGGAGTATTTTTTAATCCAAAAGGCATCACCAGAAATTCATAATGTCCGTATCTAGTTCGAAAGGCTGTCTTGGATATGCCTCACTCTTAATTTTTAACTGATAATATCCAGACCGCAGATCAATTTTTGAAAATACCTGTGCACCTTGCAATTGGTCAAAAAGATCATCTATTCTCGGAAGAGGATACTTATTTCGGATTGTCAATTTATTTAATTCCCGATAATCAATACACAGCCTCAAACTTCCATCCTTTTTTTAACAAAAAGTACCGGAGCACCCCATGGAGAAACACTCGGTCTGATAAAACCTTATCAAGTATTTCCTGAAGTTGCTTCTAAGCTCCTTCATTCAGCTGGTACCATTCTGTAGGGAGCCTTAGAAACAGGTTCTGCACCGGTACAAGATCAATAGAAAACTCTATCCTCTATCAGGAGGCAATCCCGGCAATTCATCCGGAATACATCAGGAAATTCTTTCACAGTCGGAATAGTTTCCAACTTCATTTCTTCTTGTTGAAGGTCCATAACATTAGCTAAGTATCCCGTACAACCTTGCCTCAACATCCTGCCAGCTTGCATACTGAAATCATTTTAATAGGATTCTTTCCCTTACTACCACAGAAACTGAAAGGTTAGTGTCCTGAGGATGAAAAATTACTTTCTTCTCAAAACAATCCACAGTGGCATGATAAGAAGCCAACCAATCCATTCCAAAATAATATCAAACTCCTTCATCTCCATAACCATTAAATCAGATGAAAAATCATGACTTTCAATATTTAGAGTGCAAGATGGACAAATCACGCTAACTATGATGGTGCTCCCATTTGGAGTGATTTAATTCAAAATAGCTACCAGCCTTTTAATAAATCCAGTTGAGATAAAGGATATGTGTTCCCCAGATAATAAAACACGAGCTAAAAAGAAACTCTTAACTACCTGAAAATTCTCGAAGTCATCTGTCCTCAATTTGACTTTATGTTTAATGTTATTACTAAATAAAAATCCCTCACTATCTTCGATGTAGCAGCTAGTCAGAAAACACGACTTGGATTTTTGTTGGAACTCTCCATCCATAATTGAAGGTTGATTCAAAAAACTTCTTTGAGTAGGTGCAGCGATCGCTATCGGAAATGAATTTTTCAATTTGCACGACAATGTCAGCCCTGTACTGACCAAGTTTCCCAAATTCTTCAGGATCAACTTTTCTTGGCCACATTAAAACAGCCCCAAAAACAACGACAATTGCACCAAATGATGAAACCCTGACATCTTATAAATGAGGACCGTTTTTGCGGATCCAAGGATCTCCAGATTTATTCCTATCTAGTTCGCCAGGCTGTCTGGATATGTCCTCACTCAATTTTAACTATAATATCCAGACCTTCAGTCAATTTTTTCCTGTGCATGTTGCAATTGTCAAAAGCTTACTAATCACATCCCGATATGAAACTAGTTGCATCGGTCTCACTCCAGCACGAATTCTGGGTTTAAGCCCATTTTCAAACCTTCGAGCCTTGATATTATCCGTAGCACCAAGTCGGAGCAAAACGGAACAATTCTATAAATTGGCTTCATATTGTACCACCGTCATATTTTCTTGTATCAGTCTTGTGAACTCACTTTCTTTCTCAAATCTAAGGCTCTTTGGAAATACATATCCAAAAACTCTTGACGAAAACTGTTCCAAGTAATGGCTCCGGTACCATGCCGCCTCTGACAGCCTCTCACCATCAAAAGCTTCGCCCTGCAACTGATAAGTAGCAAAATGAACCTTTTCTTGATCTGTACAATCATATTGGCAAAAACCTTCTCCATTTCTTTAGCCATTTCAAAGATTCAGTAGGTTCGGTAGAGCCCTCAAAAGTAGGCGGTGCCAACTTCTTAAATTCTGCGATTTCCCGTTCTGTCTTAGAAGATTGACCACCTCTACTTCCTTGCTGACTTAATTCCTGAACAAGTCCGATTAACGCTTGAATAAGGCCTACCACCTGACCATCAGAATTAGCTGTCCTCAAATCACGCTGCTGAGGGGGAGGACTAACTGTTTGGCTTTCGACTCGATCAGGTGATAAACTACGAGTCCTGGAGGCACTGGCAGCTCGAGACGATCCCGCTGCTTGCGAGGTACCATGAGCTCAAGAAGCATGATCATTATGATTAGACGTCCTCATAGATCGAGTCTGGGCCATTCTCACTATTTTACAAAAAAAGTCAGTTTGATAATATAACCATACTTATTATTTTAAATGTCTTAAACTTATCCTAATTATCTCTACCCCACTCTCACTATCTATATCATCTTGTCATTAAGACAACCTGGCTCTGATACCACTAAATCTGTCACGCTCCGACCCAGAATCAGAGCTGGATGCGTATCAGACGGCGTATGCCCTGGATTTATTTTTTCTTAAACATACAAGGCTTGTACTATACAATCAAAAAATAACAACAAGCAATTTATATAAAAAAATTCAAATGTCAAGCCACTAATATCCACCGCTATATTTATTAAAAATATAAATATCAATTTTACTAAGTCTAAATCCTCACTGACTGGTTTCCAAGCCCACATGTTCCTCTGTCCTGAAAAAAATAAGGGAATAGAGTGAGTTTCCCTAAAACTCAGTAAGCTATCATACATCTCAAGTATAATTCTACCATAATTTAAGAGCAAGCAAGTTAAATAAATCAGTGCACACGAGTAATAAAAATATTACTACTACAAAGCCAAATCAGTTTTTCATTATTATTCTTCTTTAATACTCTGACAACACACTCCCTAGGATGGCCATCCTCGCACGCTCTCACCTAGTCCCCTGCTAACTATGGCCACGATCGGCCCGTGGCAAGTCCCACAAGAGTCTAGAATCCTGACTCACATACCGCTC
The DNA here is from genome assembly GCA_021397845.1 of Areca catechu. NCBI lineage: Eukaryota > Viridiplantae > Streptophyta > Magnoliopsida > Arecales > Arecaceae > Areca > Areca catechu. The sequence goes on along the minus strand of CM038042.1, from coordinate 167,237,440 downwards.
ATCGGTCATGTGCCAGTGATCGCCCCACTGGAGACCCACAAGGAGAACTAGCTCTGAAATTACACAAAAAAATGCATCCTCTGCATGTACCAGCGATCGCCCCGCCGGCCAGGCCCACAAGGAAAACTAGCTCCTGACTCACATACCGCTCGTCGATCATGTGCCAGCGATCGCCCCGCTGGAGGCCCATAAGGAGACTAGATCCTAACTCGTGTAATCATAGTCGGACTAGAGAGTAACTAAAACCAACTCAACCCATGACACAATACATTTTAATCATAAGTGTTTGGCCTCATACCACATCATATCATTAATTATACAGTAAATTGCATGGTAAATTTTACTAGAGAGTGATAACTTACTGTAGAATATCTACCAACTAGTACAATACAACACTAAACGGATCTTCCGAGGATAATCTCGATCATGCGTAACAATTTTTAATCATATAATTATTTCCCATATAATTCTATAAAAGAAAACTAAATCCCTACTAATTGAGTCAACTCAATTTTTATGACCGAGTTAACTCAGCAACTAACCAACCGAGTTGACTCACCCCAGAAATCGAGTCAACTCGATTCGTTCCCCTTCTTTCCACTCGTTGCCATCCCTGTTTTCATCTTCCATTCAAATCCCATTACCACCTCCCCCAACGAGCCCCATTGCCACCGGAAAAATGAAAGGAAGGGAGGGGAAGAAACCACCGGTGCCTAACGGCCATCCGGCCACTGCCGGAAACCCAAAACGGATCCAATCCTCCCTCCCATCCAGCCGGTTCATCCCACTCAAACCACGCTCGAGAGGGAAAAACTCCTGTCAGTCACTGATCATGCCAACCCGAGAGAAGAAGAGGACGGAGAGCTTATCGACGAGATCGACGTCCCGGTGGGTGGTGCTCTGGAAAGGGCCGCGGCACGCAAGAGGGCTTCGTCGGCGTTCACCCAAGGAAGAGAGTTTTTTCGAGATTGATCGAGGCACACGGAGGAGCTCTTATAGGGAGTAATCCCTCTCCCGCACGCCTCGATCTCCCCTTCCCACATGCCTCTTCCTCCTCACTCCCTCTCCTCCGCCCAACAAACAGGCGGTTAGTGCCAGAGTCAATCGAACTGAAGTTGCATCCTAATGCTTGCTTCAGTCCAAATTTTCGTAGGACTGGGCCATTTTTCGGATTGGGCTCACAATTATATAATCTTTTTTTATCTTTTCATGTACTTTGTTACAATGAAATATTTATTTTTATTTTGATTTTTTGGTTCACTAATATAATAAATTAAAAATTTTAAACAATTTTTCATTTTTCATAAAAATGTTATTATTTTTTATATGGATTTTTTTTGCACCCAAACATACTTTTATTTTATTTTCATAGTAGCATGTTTATAAAAAAATTGGACAATAAAGATTAATAAAAATTTTGAAATTTTATTAGAATATCTTATAATTATCATGGTGCACTTTAAAGTGAGCACATAATTTTACAACATTTACCAAACTCTTATTAAAAATATTATGTTTAATTATTTATATAGCTAAATATAGAATATGAATTATAATAGCAACAAGTTTTCATAAAGCTAAGCAACAGTAATTTAATATTGATATAAATTACATTTTTCTCATATATTTTGCTATGTATTTCTAGTTTTGTCAACATTATATCATATAATTTGTATAATAATTCATTATAAGTAAATCAAGTTAATCTTAATATTTGAATATTTCCAAGTATATGATATCTAAATCTGGCCAATACTCATGCGGCATTTGGAAATTTTATAAATTCTTTCTAATGTTGATTTGTATGCCCATCCGCAGCAATTTTTTTTTTTTTTTTTTTCTCAAGACAATTAGCGAATCTAGAAAACGCGTACCTTTAATCAAGGGCAATTTAGACACTTAAGCCGCTCCTTCGCAGCTAAGTTTGGAGATTGAGTACCGGGGTGTAAAAGATAGGTACGAGGCATCAGCTCCAACGGTAATCAAATACGCCGTTTATGTTAACGGAAATGACGTGCACCCGTCAAAACAGATGCCTCGGGTTGGACTTTGGACTTTCTCGAAGAGAACGTATAACGTGGGCTCCAAGACTAAACAAGTCTCCATCCAACCGCCCCTTTTCCCTTCTTCCGTTTTTTTTTTTTTAAAAAAAATAGTAAGGCTTTATCTCCTTTTTTTTTTTTTTTATTTAATTTCTTATATTAAACCATTTCCTTCGAAAGGGAAAGGAAAGCGAAATGTTTGGAAATTCTTTGTGGTGAAAGTTAGAAAGTCTCCACGCGCTTGTGTGGCTTCACTTTTGCAATTTTTTTTTAAAATAATATTTTTAAATAAAAAATTATTAAAATAGATGTTTCGAGATAATTTATCGAAGTAGGTGTTTTGTATCGACGTGGTGGTGACGGGGCATCTAAGTTCGGCTTTTCAAAAACGAATTAGATTTCATCTTTAAAAAAATAATTTTTTTTATAAATCAATATTTTTTATTTATTTAAAATTGATTTGACATGTAATTAAGTGATGCGACGTGAAATCGTTTCTTGAAAGACGAATCAATTTGGAATTCGTTTTCCAACGATAGAATCAAAATCATTTTTTTTTTATAATTTATAAATATTATTATTATTTTAGATAAAATTAATAAATTTAATTTAATAAATAAAAAAATTAAAAAATTAGATTAGTAAAATTTTATATATTATTTTTTGTAATATAATTATTATATTATTTAAGATAATATTATTAAAAATATATTAATTAACTATATAAAAATAATATTAATTAAATTAATAATAATTTAACTAAAATAATATTAATCGAAAATAATATAATTAAAAGATATTAATATAATATATTATAATTATTATTTTATATTCAAATATAATGAATATATTATAATTTATTATATTTATATTAATTTATTATATTATATTATAATTTTATAATATATAAAAAACTTTAAAAAAAATAAAAAAAATAAAAAATAATCATCATGTCGATATTATTCGGTCGTTAGCCCGGTACCAGTTCGGATACCAGTTCGGTCGACAGCCCGGTGTCAGTCCGATCCTGCTCAGGAGCGGTGGCAGGACCCGACGACGGACCGGCGATCGGGTTTGTGGCATGACTGGGGCTAGACCGGTAAAGGATCTTGGCGGTCGGATAAGTAATCGGACCCGGGTGGCCGGACGGCTGCCGGATCGGGAGCCGCAACTGGGGTGGACGGGTGCCGGATCGACGGCCGGACTGGGACCACGTCGGGGGCCGGACCGGCGGCCAGACTGGGGCCCGCATCGGGGGCCGGACTAGCGGCGGACGGGGTCCCCATCCGGCCCCCGATGCGGGCTCCGGTCCGGCCCCGGTCCGGCTGCCGATCCGGCCCTCGGTCCGGCCCCAGTTGCAGCCCGGTCTGGCCACCCGGGTCCGACTTCCTATCGGCCCCGGTCGGCCGCTAGTCCGGCCCCCGTGCGGGCCCCGATCCGGCCGTCGGTCCGGCCCCGATGCGAGCCCAGTTACGGCCCCGATCCGGCAGCCGGCGGCCACCCGGGTTCGTTTACTTATCCGACCGCCAAGATCCTGTCACCGGCTAGTCCCAGTCATGCCACAGACCCGATCGCCGGTTGGTCGTCGGGATCCTGCCACCGCTCCTGAGCAAGGGATCGGACTGATACCGGGCGTCGACGAACTGGTACCGGGCTAGCGACGAATAGTATCGACATGATGATTATTTTTATTTTTTTATTTTTTTTAAAGTTTTTTATACTATATTTAAAAATTATAATATAGAATTAATAAATTATAATAATTCATTATATTAGAATATAAAATATAATATAATATAATATATATTATTATAATATCTTTTAATTAAATTATTTTCGATTAATATTATTATAGTTAAATTATTATTAATTTTAAATTAATATTATTTTTTATAGTAATTAATTATTTTAATTAATATTATCTTAAAATAATATAATAATAATATTATAAAAAATAATATATAAAATTTTAATTAATACTAATTTTTTATTATATTTATTTATTTAAAATTAAAATTTATTAATTTTATTTAAAAATAATAATAATATTTATAAAAATATAAAAAAATTGATTTTGAATTCGTTCGGTGGAAAGACGAATTCTAATTGAATTCGTCTTTCTAAGAAACGATTTCAACGTCGCATCACTTAATTACGTATCAAATAAATTTTAAAATAAAATAAAAAATATTGATTTATAAGAATTTTGTCTTTCAAAAGTGAAATTAATTTCATTTTTTGAAAAGCCGAATTTAGATGCCCCGTCACCGCCACGTCGATGCAAAATACCTACTTCGGTAAATATATCCGAAAACACCTATTTAATAATTTTTATTTAAAAAATATTATTTTAAAAAAACGTTCTCACTTTCGCTGGTCGTACTATTCCTGGAAACGGGAAGCCGGGAAAGGGGGTAGGTGTACGTCTACTCCCCTTTGAAACTCTTTCACCAACTTTTGGTATGGGCAATTCAGCCAGTCTTTTGTGCTTTTCACTGTAATGATGAAGCATCACGCATGACAGGGCTGAGCTACACAAGTAGCTGCACACAATTTTTGAGGTTCAGGAGCCAACTCCCATGAGGGACTTTTAGAAGTGGTATGCCTTAATTGGTTCAGAAAATGTATGAGGAAATCTGAAGAATAGGTCATTCAGATTAAGATCCTTGGTGTAAAATGCAAAAAAACTCTTACTAGGTTCGGAAGTCAGAGAGTTTTTAATCAGAAAGGCCTCAAATGCAACAAAAAAAGAATCTCCTTCTTCGCCATTCCATCGAACATCATCTAAGCTTAACGGGCTCATGGTGGTGATGAAAAGAACGGGAAGGGGATAGGCAGTGGTACTCCGGATTCCAGTGAGGAGGACTGGAGTTGGTCGAATGTGATTTAGGGTGTTTTCGGGAGACATCGTGGACATCTCACGAATAATCGAGACAGAGATTGAGGAGTTGCAGGGATTCTTCATTAAGGTATTGGAGCTCCCTGTTTCGGAGGTTGAGGAGTCCCGAAGGCAGTGGGAGCATAGGGCACTCTTCGTCCAGAGTCTGGGGCGGAGGGTGTCGGCTGGGTGGGTGGCTAGGGATTTCAAGTTGAAGCTTAAATTGGAGGAGGAGCCGGAGGTTTTTGCCTAGCGAGGATCATCTGATGGTTCGATTTAGGGATGACAAGGAGTGTTCGCTGGCTCGGGCAGGTGGCCCTTGGTTTGTCGATAGGCAGCTCCTGGCGGTGGAATCGTGGCAACCGGACTTCGCTCCGAGTCACAGTTCGGTCCTGAGAACGATGGTGTGGCTACGACTTTCGGAGCTGCAGGTGGAGTTCTGGTCACCTAACGCTTTGCTGACGATTGCAGCGGAGGCCGACAAGCCCTTACTCATCGATGACTTCACCGAGAATCTGAAAAAGTTTGGGTATTCAAGGGTGAAGAACGATCTGGACTCAAGCAAGCCTCTGTTGCCTGGGGTACTGCTACGGGGAGGAATGGGTTATTCTAGCAATAGTTTCAATACAAGAATATACCGGATCTGTGCTACGGTGTGGGAGGATGGGTCACGGTGAAAAGTTTGTGGCTTTGCTGTGGATTTGTCCAACTCGGATGGTGGGAGAGTCCGGGTGTACTGGACAGTGTTGTGGTAGAGGGGGAGAGTTCAATGGCTCGACCGTATCCCTGGTGAAGGTGTCCGGGAGGTTTGCCAAGGGGGGCGGCCTAAGGTTGGCCGTGGATGGTTACTTCATGGGTCCGGCAACCTCAGGCCCCCAGGGCTCCAGTTCGTGGTGAGGGATCAGCAGAAGACCAGAGAGCACTGCCCTGAGTCGTCGGATCTAGGTTCTTCTCAACTCCTTTGGGCTCCTTGTGGACTCTCTCTTTTCCACTGAACTATCCACTGGACTCGGATGGGTGGCAGAAATCGATGAAGTGGCACGGCACGGTCTCTAGGAAGCACTGGTGATGACCTATCAAGGAGGAGATGGCTGCCAGGAAAGGCTTCTCTGCTCTTGGCTCTCTAAGGGACAATGGAGGTTGGAGGGGTGACGAATCCGGGCCAAGGGACATCCTGATGGTTGATCCTGCTTCGGGGTCTCTGAAGAGGGCCAGGAGCCCGTCGAAGCTTGACATGTCCACTCTTGTTGCTCCGGCTCAAGGCTACCCAGGTGCTTCGACTCAAGGCAGATAGCAACTCACTTCCTCGCTGATCAATCCTACGGCACCGGACTCCAACAAGGTTAGATCCACTTCTTTGAGCTTGGGTGGGGATCGAGTTGAGGGGAGTCTTGCTATTGTTTCTCCTTCTGTCTCCCATGTTCTTATGCCACTATGGATGGGGGAGTAGATGCGGTGGACGGATTTCCTAGTGCAATTATGGGGGGTGGGGAGCTGGTTCCTGCCATTGCTGCAGCAAGTTGCAAGCGGGGGGATCTAGGCGGAAGTGGTCGGATGTTATCGGGACTGTTTCTGAGGGTGTGGTGATCCAATGCACTGGCCAAGGGGAGTAGAAGACTGGTGACGGGTCTGGTTTACTTATTCCTAGAGGGGAGGATCCGGTTAGAGGGAGAAGGGAGAATCCAAAGTAGGGGAATGATGCAGGGATGCTGAGGAAAAGAAATCTAATCATGATAATATTGCTAAGCAATTAAGAAGTGCATTGTTTGCAGGAGAGTGGAGGGTTCAAAGCCCTTCACAGAGGAAGATTTGTTTGTTTGTTTCTTTATCATTTCCTTGTTAATGAAAATTATGGTTTGGAATGTAAGGGGGATGGGAAAGCCCTCATTTTATTCTGCATTGTATCGTTTTGGACAGGTATATAATCCTGATATGTGTGTTTTGTTAGAAACCAGACTTTCTGGGCCGACATTAGAAAGGTTCCAGCATCGAATTCAGGGGGATTGTAATTGCTTTGTAATTGAATCTCAGGATTTCTCAGGAGGTATCATTATTGTGTAGCATAAGGAGGTGGCAAGGGTGGACATGTTCAACTGTTGTTTGCAACAGGTGTCCATTGTCATATCGAAAAATGGTAGGCCTACGTGGCATTATCTGGGGTGTATGCAAGTACCAATTATAGGGAGAGGAGAACTGTTTGGCAAGAAATTTCTACGTTGGTGGATCAAGATATTCCTATAGTTGTTGTAGGAGATTTTAATTGCATTCTTGCTGTGGAGGATAAGAGAAGAGGTCGGCCATTTGTGGAGGATATTGCTTCTAGAAAATTTGTCCAATTTTTGGATGCTAATGGTCTGGTGGATGTAGGATTTGTGGGGCCCAGGTTTACTCTATGTAATAATAGGACAGGGGCGCTAGAGTCTAGGAACGCATTGATAGGGTATTTACTTCTCCAGATTGGCTTTCTTGTACCCTGACCATCAGGTTCGTCATCTCCCGAGGATGCATCTGACCACTGTCCTGTCCTTCTTATTACCTCTGTATCATCCTTGATGTGCTCCATTCAAATTCGAGAAATTTGGCTGGCTTATCCGGGTTCCTGGGACATAGTAAGGGAGGTATGGAGTTAACTATTCGGGGGAGGCACACTATCAGGTTTCCCGCAGGCTAGCTTTATTGAAGGGCCGCCTCCTCAGATAGAATAAGGTGGAAGTTGAAAACTTAGCCTCTTCTTTGACTTCTATGGCAACTTCCATTATGCTCTTCAGGAGGAGAAGGAGAGGGAAGGGGGGCTGGGTGATGTTGATTTGGTAGCTCTTCGTCACTTCATGTCTAAGCATCATTCCCTTTGAGTCAATAGAATACCATGTGGAGATAAAAATCCAGAGTACAGTGGTTGAAGGAGAGGGATAGGAATACCAAGTTCTTTCATCAAGCCACTATTGTTCGTAGGCATAGGAACTGCATCAGGGCTCTTCGATCTTCGAAGGGGACATGGTTGGAGGATGCAGATGAGATTAGGCGTGAGATCTTCTCCTTCTTCTCTTCCAGGTGAACGGGGCCCCAGGAGGTACCCCTTCCTTTTCATTCCCCTCATCCTGACACTCAGGTTTCGGAGGAGGAGAATGACTGTCTGCTTAGCCCCATTTCTGCTAGTGAGGTTCGGCTATTCTTTGGTCTATTGAGGAGGATAAAGCATCGGGACTGGATGGCTTTTCTCCATTATTCTTCAGGAGGTATTGGTGTATCATTTGAAGGGAGGTTATGTCAGCTGTGAATGAATTCTTTGCTTTTGGCCATATGCTATGCATGTATCATTTGGAGGGAGGTTGTGTCAGCTATGCATGAATTCTTTGCTTTTGGCCATATGCCTGATCCCTGGAAGTAGACTTTTATAACTTTAGTATCGAAATGACATGATGCTTTGGAGCCGAGTCACTTCAAGCCTATCAGTTTATGCAACAACTGTACAAGTTATGTGCCAAATGCTTGACTAACAGGATGAAGCCTATTCTTCCTAGACTTATCTCTCTTGAGCAAGAGGCATTTGTTGGGGGTAGGTGTATCTCTGATAATATACTCATTGCTCAGGAGTTCATGCATGATCTAAGGAGAGCCCTTGCCAGGCGGGCATTGATGGCTATCAAACTTGATATAAAGAGGGCCTATGATTAGATGCATTGGAGTTTCTTGAAGTATGCTTTGAGAGATTTTGGATTTCATTGGCTCAGGATCGACAGCATTATGGCCTGTATTACTCATCCTGCTTATGCTATTCTTATTAATGGGACTCCATCAAATTTTTTCCACTATAAAATTGGTCTTCATCGAGGTTGCCCTCTCTCTCCTTTCTTGTTTATCTTATGTGCTGATTCTCTCTCGCAAGCTTTACGGGCGACAATGCGGGAGTCGACGGTTCAACCGTATTGCCCCACTCCTGGTGCTCCCCTGATCTTGCATTAACTTTTCGTAGATGATTGCCTCCTCTTGGGCCAGGCTTCTTTGTCATCGACGGTGGGATTTAGGATGGTGCTTAAGCATTATTGTGTGTCCTCAGGCCAGAGGGTGAATCTGCATAAATTAGAGGTTCATTTTGGCCCGAAGACTCATATCAGGCTTCGGCGTTCCATTTAGAAGATTTTGGGTATTACTATTCAGGATGGGTGCATGCAGTATCTGGGGGTTCCTTTCTCTGATGGGAGGTTGCGTAGCTCGGAGGGTGGTTATTGCTATTCAAGAGATGGTGGAGGGCTGGCAGAGTAGAGCCCTCTCTTCCATGGGTCGGTTAACCCAGATCAGGTCTGTTCTCACTTCTCTCCTGGTGTTCTTGCTCTCCAATATTGTCATTCCTAAGTCTATCATCTGTAAGGTGGAGCAAACTATTCATTCTTTTTTTGGTCATCTTCGAGTACTCATCGGGGTGTCCACTTGATATGATGGAGTGTGGTCTACCAACCGACTCAGGATGGGGGCCTTGGTATCCATTCATTGGGAGTTTCGAGGGAGGCCTGTATCGCGAGGCATGTTTCTAGATTCATGCTGGGTCCGGAGACTATGTGGACTTCTATGATGAGGACTCAGTATGGTTCCCTGACCTCGGTGGTGGATGCTGAGAGTGGTTTGCCTCGATAGGGTTCAGTTATCTGGAGAGAGATGAGACGGATAGCCCCTACTATTATTTCTTAGTTGAGGTGGGTCATTGGTGATGGTACATTGATCAGCTTTATGGATGAGCCTTGGATCTCTGAGTTCCCTTTAGCCCGATGACCTACCTTTATTGCGATGGATTGTCCAGTTATCAGGACTATTACTGATCTCATGTCTCCTGACGGCTCTTATTGGAGTTATACGTTGGTTGTTCAGACCTTCGAGTTCATCTTGGGAGAGAGGGTCCTTTCTATTGCTCTGCCAATGCATCCCTATATGGATATCCGGGTCTGGAGGTCTTCGATGATGAGTAGAGCTCCTATGTCAGATTTATATCGTATGTTCCAGGAGAAGCCTCAAAGGAGCTATCAGATTGGGTAGATCTGGTCTCTAGGTGTGTATCCCAGGGTGGCCCTCTTCTTGTGGAAGGTTGCCTAGCATCATCTCCCTACCAAGGTTCTCCTTCATGCTAGAGGGATGGATCTTCCTCTCTCTTGTCCAGCTTGTGATGTTCATACCGAGACTATGGAGCATGTGCTTTTCACTTGTCCGAGAGCTCGACGAGTCTGGGGGGCTGTGGGGATGGATTTCATGAGTGCTTAGTCAGAGGATTCGATGGTTGTCTTTTTGGATCTTCTAAGGTCTCCTTCTATCTCCTTCGATTTTGGACTTCCTGCTTATGTGGCTTATTATATTTGGCTTTCTTGGAATGCTCTTGTATTCGGCTCCACGAGGTGTTCCACCAGAGTTCTAGTTGAGAGAGCTCGGGCTCATATGGAGGAGTTCTACATTGCGACTTTGGCATCCACGAAGATCTGGGGTTCCGGCATTGCTCGTAAAGCATCCCGGAGGGTTTTTATTTCTTGGAAGCCCCCTCCTCCGAGGTATGTCAAGGTCAATTTTGATGGAAGTGTGAGAGGAGCTGATGGTGGTGCTACTTTGTGATTCGGGGTTCTAGACTTGATATTATTGCTGCTGGGGGGTGCCATCTGTTCGATTCTTCTGTTCCTCAGGCTGAGCTTATGGCAACATGGACTGGGATTCAGTATGCTTGCTGTTATTTCAGGTATGATCATCTGATTATTGAGGGGGACTCTGCTAATGTCATTTCATGGATCAAGGGGGTAGTTGGTTTTGCTTATGCTCACCCTTTGATTCGTGATATTGCGCTATGGTTGCAGGATTGTTCCTCGGTTGTGGTCAAGCACATTTTCAGGGAGGCCAATATGGTTGCTAACTGGGTGGCCTCCTTCGTTGCCTCCCATTCGGGACAGGTGTTGTAGACCCGGTTGGATGAGTCACCTTTGAAGTTCCGAGACTGTATTTTTTCTGATTTTTTTGGATGTATTCATACCAGGACTGTTGGTTGAAGCATCCGCCTTACTAAAAAAAAAAAAAAAATCTTCATTCTTTAAAGAAAATTGGTAATTGAAGAGTATCATGATTATTTCTGATATTTCTTATTAATAGATCCAAACTGGGCAGTTTTTGAGATCTTATATTTTAGTGCTAATTCCATGCAACATACGTTATGTAAGATGCCATGCTAAAATCTATAAGAGTAATACTAAGGATCATTTATTTGGTTTTGTTGCCATTAATTCAACATTTATTGAACTCCGATGGTGACTGTCGATCTTTTTTTGGACCAAATTAGGTTTTGCTCCTCGTGGATCTCGAACAAAGACATGCAACTATGGTCCCCTAATCGATGGAGACTGGTGGAAGACCTCTGATGCTCTAGTCATTGGATAAGAGAAATAGATATAGCAGCCAAAACTCAGAGCGATGGTAATAATTGAATAAGCATGAGAGTGATGATAGAAATATGTTACCTTATTGGGATCCCTTCTAACTAATTTATAGGGCTATATAGGATAATTGAATACCATTGTGATGATGATCTCCTCTAACATGTATAATAGATTTTGCTATAAGATGATGGAATATTGCCTTCTAAAATTTTTTCATTGGCATTTTTTTCATTAAGATGGCAAGATTTGTTAGAATCTTGTCAACCATAACCTTATCCACCATGATCTATGCTGGAGTAGTTATAATTAATTGGATTATCACCTACGGGCATCGTGAACTTCAAATAGATAGTCTACTTATCTATTACTGAAAAAAGGGATATGGTCCTGTACCTAAACTCGCCCGACTTGATTTACTTTGATAGCTAGTCGGATCCAAGTAGGTGCTCGATGGATGTGCATGAAGAATGTCATATAAGTTGGACTCAGTAGATTGTAACTTGACTTGAAAATGAGCGATTACTCGATATGGTAGCCAGTTTTGTCTTTCCCTCGTTAGTCTTCTTCCCGATTGGTAGTGTAGTACTCGGCTTCCCTGTCGATCTTCTTTCTAGTCGATAACTTGATCATTCTGAATTGAATATTTTAGTCCTTCTTAATTGTGGTGTGGTTGGTAATCCGGTAAATTTTCAAGATCAAGTCAGCAATTATCAATGTAACAGCCATAATAGGTTTTATTAACGCTGAATCCCCGCCGACCGGATGGAGTAGCTCGCCCGCCGATTCACCGTCGATGGGAGCCTGCAAATTAACTCCCCTGACCAGAATTTTTCCGGTGAGGGACACTCCGATATCAAAGTTAGCAAGAATTCATGCAGCAGAATGGAGAACTCGAGGTAGAGAATGGTGAGAAGAAAGAACAAGATGTCTCAAGTTTGCTCAGAGTTAGCTTACCTGAGTGTTCCCTCTTACCAGTATTTATAGGCAAAAGTGTAACTACTTACGGTTATGAGAGTTAGTTAGAAAATCTCCTCATAACAGTAAGTAGTGGAGGTCAGAAAATTAGTTATTCGACCATGTGGATTGTTATAACTAAAACAACATTTAACCATTTTAAGTTGAAAGACTACTCAAAAGTTTTAGATATACTTCTTTTAGAGAATGTTCGAAGTATATATAACTAACATTTCGAAGGGCCTTCCTTGGGATGGCTCGAGGAAATGCGAGTTATATGCTTCAGACACATCCTTTTGAAGTGAACAAGGAAAACAACTACTTACTGTGGTGTCGAAGAGACAAAAATATTCCAAGACATAATTTCGGACTAGGCTAAAGATACGAAGCCGAAGGAAATAATAACATCTCATAGGCATAGTCTTCGGAATAGGCTGAAGATACGAAGCCGAAGGAAATAATAACATCCCATAGATATAGTCTTCAGACCAGGCTGAAGATACGAAGTCGAAGGAAATAATAACATCCCATAGGCATTGTCTTCGGACCAAGCTGAAGAAATTTTCTTTAGTGCATTGATTCGGCTAATAGACCAAAATTTTGAAATTGGCTTAATCGTTGGACCAGTAATCATTTATATTGAACTGGATTATCATAACAGATGCCCCCCACTCCCAAGTTCGAAATAATTTTATTTCAAAAATGGGAGTACCAAAATTTATCGTTTATGAGAACGGAGGAGCCTGAACCTTCGAAAGATACTTCCGAAGTACCTGCCATAGCTGAAGAAGATACAACGACAGCTGAAAATCGATCAACCTAATACAAACTGAAGATACACCAGTTGAAGGTGATCCATAATTTTTTAGGATAACTGAATAATTCTGAGATCTTGAGAAGAAAATACCAAGTCTTTATATTTAAAAAAATATCAAGTCTTCGAACTTAGGATAATTCTGAATAATTTTGAGATCAAGTCTTCAGATATAAAATAACACTAAGTCTTTAGACTTAGGATAATTTGAACAATTCCAAGATCAAGTCTTCAGATATAAAATAACACTAAGTCTTTGGACTTAGGATAATTCTGAATAATTCCGAGATCAAGTCTTCAGATATAAAATAACACTAAGTTTTTGGACTTAGGATAATTCTGAACAATTTGATCTTGAGAAATCAAGTTTCTAGATTTTAACACCAAGCCTTCGGACTTGAAAATAATACTAAGTCTTCAGACTCAGGATAAATGAATAATCTTGATTTTGAGAAATCAAGTTTCTAGATAATTACACCAAGTCTTCGGACTTGAAAATAATACTAAGTCTTCAGACTTAGGATAAATGAATAACCTTGATCTTGAGAAATCAAGTTTCTAAATAATAATACCAAGTTTTCGGACTTGAAAATAATACTAAGTTTTCAGACTTAGGATAAATGAATAATCATGATCTTGAGAAATCAAGTTTCCAAATAATAATACCAAGTCATCAGACTTGAAAATAATACTAAGTCTTCGAACTTAGGATAAATGAATAATCTTGATCTTGAAAAATCAAGTTTCCAAATAATAATACCAAGTCTTCAGACTTGAAATAATACTAAGTCTTCGAACTTAGGATAATTATGATCTGAAATAAGATAGACCACGTGGGTCATCCCTATTTTTTGGAGAGTGAAATAAGTTGATCAGACCTTGGCGTTTCACAGGGTAGATCGCATGGATCATCCTTATGCCATTTAGGAAAAGAGAAATTAAGACAGGCTGATCACGTCCACCTCGGTACTTCGTAAGGTAGATCACGTAGATTATCCTTATGCCTTTTAAGAAAAAAAAAATTAAGACAAGCTGATCAAGCCCACCTCGGTACTTCGTAAGGTAGATCACGGAGATCATCCTTATGCCTTTTAAATAAAAATAAGATAGGCTGGTTAAGCCCACCTCGACACTTCGTAAGGTAGATTACGGAGATCATCCTTATGCCTTTTAAATAAAAATTAAGACAGGCTGGTTAAGCCCACCTCGGTACTTCGTAAGGTAGATCACGGAGATCATCCTTATACCTTTCAAATAAAAATTAAGACAGGCTAGTTAAGCCCATCTCGGTACTTCGTAAGGTAGATCATGGAGATCATCCTTATGCCTTTCAAATAAAGATTAAGACAGGCTGGTTAAGCCCACCTCGGCACTTCGTAAGGTAGTTCACGGAGATCATCCTTATGCCTTTTATAATAAGATAGGCTTCAGTGAGCCTTCTCTTGGGCTTCAGTGGGTCCTAATAAGATTGGCTTTGGGCCTCTTAGACATTTAATCGACCTTTAAAAAGTCATCAGCTTTGAAAAAGATATCGATCTTCAAGAATACATCGGTCTTTAAGAAGTCATCGGCCTTCAATAATACATTAGACTTTCAGAAGTCATCGGCCTTTAAGAATATATCGTACTTTAAGAAATCATCAGCCTTCAAGAGTACATCGGACTTTAAGAAGTCATCGACTTTGAGAATACATCGGCCTTCAAGAAGATATCGGCCTTTAAAAAATAATCGGTCTCTAAGAAGATATCGACCTTTAAGAATATATCGATCTTCAAGAAGATATCGGCCTTTGAGAATACATCGTACTTTAAGAAGTCATCAACCTTCAAGAGTACATCGAACTTTAAAAAGTCATCGGCCTTTGGGAATACATCAGACTTTAAGAAGTCATCGGCCATTAGAGTTCCTTCAAAACAAAAATCCTGACCATAATTCTTCCAGTGGGAGACACTCCTTTTCTTAAGGTTGTCCAGACATCGGATTTCTTGATTCTAGCAAATACTTACAGATTTGCTGGATGAGGCTGGTCAAAATTCTAGCTAAATGGCAAGTCTGATAGTCCTTGGATCAAATTTATTTTGTGTAAGGAATTGTTGTGGAAGCATCATTGGCTCTTCCATTTTTAGGATGAACAAAATTCCATCCTCCCTCTGCCTTCATGGGCCCTGATAAGATGGGCTTTAGTAGAGGTAGACGACATGGTTCGAGGAAGGCATGGGACCAGGCGGCATGGTCCCATGTGACACGGTTCTAGTGGGATGGCATGGCTCCAGCGATATGGAGCTGACGCAGGCAGTGATGTTGCTGATCTGGCATCCGATCTGGGAGACCATCTTGGCCATCAAACTCGAAGTTCGTTTCTCTTTGCCTAACCGTTCCAGTGCAGAACCTCCGTAAGAAAGAGGGAGAATGCTTGGTTCTCTTCTTTCCATTATAGTTCTCCACATGTCGATCTAGGAGGAAAGCTTAACGATCTCGAGATGATTGGATCCGTGAAGAACTTGGAGTGAGTTCCCGACGTCGATCCTCTCTCCTTTCAGTTTGATGGCTGGGTTTTGAGATGGGTGGAGGACACTACCTTTGAACAGCAGTCTCCATCAACATTGGAGGTGGCATGCTATCAGACACCGCCTTTGAACAGCAATCTCCATCAACATTGGAGGTGGCATGCTATCATCCATCGGTGGGTTGTTTGCCTGAGAAGCAGGCTGATCTCTGCTTGTTGAAGCATTCTGGATCTTTCCTTTCACTATTTTTGCTTTGCAGAAACTCTCCTTCAACTAGACGAAACAGATCTTTCCCTTCACCATTTTTGCTTTGCAAAAATTCTCCTTCAACCAGAGAAAACAGATCTTCCCCTTCACCATTTTTGCTTTGCAAAAATTCTCCTTCAACCATAGGAAACAGATCTTCCCCTACTTGGTGCGCCAATCTGTTGACGCTGAATCCCTGCCGACCGGATGGAGTAGCTCGCCCACCGATTCGCCGTCGATGGGAGCCAGCAAAACAACTCTCCTGATTGAATTTTTCGGTGGGGGACACTTCGATGCCAAAGTTAGCAAGAATTTAGGCAGCATAATGGAGAACTCGAGAGCAGAGAATGGTAAGAAGAAGGAAGAAGATGGCTCAAGTTTGCTCAGAATTAGCTTACCTGAGTGTCCCCTCTTACCAGTATTATAGGCAAAAGTGTAACTACTTACGGTTATGGGAGTTAGTTAGAAAAACCTTCTCATAACAATAAGTAGTGGCGATCAGAAAATTAGTTTTTCGACCATGTAAGTGGTTACAACTAAAACAGCCTTTAACCATTTTAAGTTGAAAGACTGCCCAAAAGTTTCAGATATACTTCTTTTAGAGAGTGTCTGAAGTAGATATAACTAACATTTCAGAGGGCCTTCCTTGGAATGGCTCGAGGAAATGCTAGTTATATGCTTCGGACACATCTTTTTGGAGTGAACAAGGAAAACAACTACTTACTGTAGTGTCGAGGAGATGAAAATATTCCAAGGCATAGTCTTCGACCAGGCTGAAGACCGAATCGAAGGAAATAATAACATCCCATAGGCATAGTGTTCGGACCAGGCAGAAGATACGAACCGAAGAAAATAATAACATCCTATAGACATAGTCTTCGGACCAGGATGAAGATACGAAGTCGAAGAAATAATACATCCCATAGATATTATCTTCGGACCAAGCCGAAAATTTTTTTTTTAGTACATGATTCGCTAATAGACCAAATCTTTAAAATTAACTTAATCTTGGACCGATAATTATTTTATATTAATTGAATATTATAACAAGTTTTATGAAAAATTTCTGGTACTACAGGGCTGTAAGCATCGGTGTTATTTGAGAAAATCAGTGCAACAATGTAGGTTAGTTGAACCATAAGTTCCATGCAAGTTTCACAATGTTCCAGGAATTTTTTATGCAACTTTAACACCTTTTAAAGCATATAGAATTCAATAGATAATTGATAACCAGTGATCTATCCAATGGCCAAAACCAACTATCGGTGTCGGTCTCCTCCAATCAAGTATAATGGCTTCCTTTTCGGTTTTTTTTTTATAAGAGTACGATGCCTACGTTTACACCCCGACCCCGAGCCCCGCAAAAAAACAAAACGAAAAGAAAAGGAATAAAAAACACCCTGCACCGTTATCGGGTCCAGCCACCGGCCATAAGTCTGTCCCTGTATAACAATAGAATATAGAAGTCATGAACACCGCCATGAACAAGTAGCTAACATATTTTAGGACATGCTAGCAGATTTTGCTGTTAATATGCATCAAGTGGTCTGCTCTGATTATTTTTTGATAATTGATTTAGGTCAAAGAGGTCAGGACTATTTCTACATTTTGGAAGTCATTACTCCAAACTTCCTGATTACGTCATCAGTTACGTCATTCATTGATCAACCATCTTGCAAAATAAAAAGGAAAGTTGAGTCTACTACCCACATTTTATCGGGGCATATCATGATGACCAATGAAATCATATTGGATGAGGCAAAGGCATCGAATATATGTAGTTTATTACTTAATTACTCCGATTTAACCATACGATCGTTAACATGGTGACGTAGCATTGCAGAACAGTTTCACAAAATAATATTCAACTTTGATACCATCTCTTTATGAAAGAGTTTGAACCTAATTCGGTTAATTAGCATCTTGAAAGAGTGCATGCTTTAGCCACATGTACCAAGATTTCTGCAAGAATATATATATATATAATATATATTTTGAAAGAATAACAATAAAAATATTAGTAACAAACGAAGCCCCATATTACGCAAGCACTTATGATCCCATGCACATGGTGCAAACGATATGTGAAGCGTATCATCTTGTCTTACTCTAAGATTTCCCCACAAGCGGAGGCTTACCTAACCAAGAAAGTCTTTGGTCCGGGTGATGCATTAATTATAGCAGGGATGAAGACGTTTCCTTTGTATTTTATTTACTATATCACTTTTTGTTGCAGGATGTATGATGCCTGTTTATCTGTCAGATACATTCTAGTAGGACCCATGCTTGTGGAAAGGGAAAGCTCTGCATTAGACAAAGAAAAATAAAGAAGTAGAGAGGAAAGTTCCACCAGAAAGATCGTAGCATACAATATTCTTTTTAGCTTTTATTACCGCATATAAGGTCATAATCTGACATTTTTTTTCTTTTTTATGATAATATTCTCACATTGTTTGGTTAAAAGCTATGTAATTTTAAATTTTAATTTCTTTTTTTTGTAGTAATAGCTGTTAATCATCACTAAAGAAGTATCAGTCTAGATGGAGAAAAAAAATCATGAAAAGAGAGAGAAAAAAGGTTACCCGTGATTAGGACCAAATTCAAGCTTCCTAATTATTGTGTGAAATTATGATAACAATCTTTTCTGCAAAAAATAGTCAATTCTATCCTAACAAAGTCTAGGTGCTTGAAAGAACAAGGATGGTGGAATATCAACATTGACCAAGAAGCTAATGGTTGAAATGCCCGATGAGGACTAAAACTTAGAGGAACAGGGAAATTATACTGTGCATCATAGAGGAATGGGACATATTTCATGGAAGAAGAAATTTGGAGTTTGATTGGAGGGGTAAATGGAAAAGAAATAAAGTGTATTTAATTTTGTGATAGATTTAAATTTTACCGGAGAGACAAAATGCTCTCCCACTTTTTAGTTAGATTAAAAGTGAATAATGCTAAAAAGATAACCAGGGGAACAAAATTTCTCTGATCGAGTGAAATGGTAATTCCAACCCTCTTCATGGAATTGATTATATAGTGCGACAAGGGGTCTATTCCTTGTCAATGGAAAAATAATTCTGCAATGCCATTTATTTGTAATTGAATAGAATAGGTTGGAATAACTTAATTATTCAGATCCTATTCACCGTTCAATGTACCTAAAGGTCAAAGGTGAAGGAAGGGTATGTAATTAGATATTCTCAATAATAAAGTGAAACCATTCTACTTCAGTTCACAGGAAGCATTTAGTTGCTTTTAATTAAATTCAACATATATGCTAATCAATACAATTATATGAAATATTTCACACCATCAATCATCATATATAAAAAATAACATTAAATCCTAAACATTACATTGTACGGTGGATGGTTAAGGAATCCTACAATGATATCTGATGGCTCTTTCATATAATAATAATACAATTCCTACATAACATAATGGGCATTGTACATATGTTACTGCCATTGTAATAGTCTGATGTATAACATAAGAATATGGTAATTACATAGTTTAAATATTAATTTTTATATTAGTAATGGTCGGTGATGATTTATGATGGCGGAGAAAAGCTGATGGACACTGAACTAACAGCTGTACTACCAGTAACGTGCGTATCCTTATCAACCACGTTACAGCCAAGAACACAAACCACGTGTCCTCAGCGTCAGAAGAATCATCTCGATGTCTCGTTGGACCGACCGAGCCGGCCGTTGTCTTTGCCGCCGTTTGATTGGCCATTCTCCCCGTGGCGGCGTCTCATTGAGGATACACGTGAACGGTCGATTATTTATTTATTATTTGTTTTCGGCGAGCAGGTTCTGAAATGGCCGGTCTCACTCAGGGGCTGCGTAATTGGCTAATTGCCCAAAGGGCACGGAAGAACGGTCGACTTTTCAAATTCAAACGAGCAAAAGGAATCCCATGGAGAAAACTTGAAAGCTCCTTTGGTTGCGGAATATTCTCTGAACACCCTGGAAGCGGTCCTGTTCAATCACAGCCATCATCCATGGCATAATTACAAAAGAAGTACACTGGATAAGGTATTACCAAGGTGGCTTGGTTGTTGAGGCTTTGGTCTTGTTTACCAACCATCACGAATTCGAGATAAAAGTTTTAGATGACTTAATAAAATCTAAAAATTTTTTTGGAGCTACATCGTCTGGCCTTTGTGCACGTCTAAGATTTATCAAGCCTAAAATTTTCACAAGAACAGAAGACTAAGGGTAGATGAGCCAGTTTTTGCATTCCAAGGATTGCACTGATTCCACCAATTCAGGAGCTACTCGAGTGTTTGATACATGGGACCAGCAACGTATAATCTATGGATAGACCGCAATAGTACCCAGAATCTATTATATCTCATTAAAGGTAATAAGAATTGTTATTTATAAAATCTTCAAGACTTTTCTAAGCATATTTTCACTCTATTGAAGCAACCTTGTGAACAATCTTATCAGTTGAATATAGCATGGATGCACCACTCTTAGTGTTTTATTAACTTTTTTACATTATTATTATGGTTTTATTTAAAATGGAACTTCTAATAACTAAATAATTACTTAACGAGTTGAATTATCATGCAATCATCAACTTACAAATGACCATGTTGTCGTGATGATATCCTTTTTTTTATGAAAAAAATGGAAAACATCGCATAACATGGCAGATAATTTGTACCATCTACCAGAAATAGCAGTCCTAAATTTAAAGCAATTCCATGCTTGCAGACGTTGGGCCAGGGCCAAGGAGTTTGAGCTAACTCAGTTCCTACCAGGAGCATGCTTCTTGGACAACATAGAATCCTAAGATTTGTAACAATTCAAAAATTGAGCAAGGATTTCTTCGAGGCATCAAGGCTCCAATGATTGGACGACCAATGGCAAACAAGTCTACTTCTCACGGTGATTTCAATGATGCTGGTGGATCAATTAGCTTGGGGGAGTGACCGGTCATCAGGTAATTTACATGGATCCAGATCTGGGATAAGGGAGAAAGATTTAGAACCCCTTATTTTTCGGAACAAGATAATGGAAGGTGAATAATGGATCATCTACAGGCAGATCTTGAGCTCAGGTAGCTCAAGGAGTGAGAAGATATAATGAAAATGCATAAGACTTCGTCAGGGAGTGAGATGATGCGTACCGTGGGAATGCCAAAAGTTTCAGATGAGGAGACCGAGCGATTGCAGGAGAGATTTTCATTGTTTAGGAATTGAAGCTTAGGTGGAAGGCCAGAGTCCTCACTAATGATAAAAGAAAGCAGCAACGATATCAGAGTTTCAATGAGTGTCAAAATAAGAGACAAAGGATGCGAAGAATAAACATAAGCAGAGCCTGATCCAGCGAGCCAATTTGCACATCGACTGGTCACCACCCTTGGTAATCCAGAAAATGATGGTAGAGATATCTCCTTCAAGCCAGAGGTGAAGGAGCGAAGGGATTTGCAGACGATCATTCAGTGGATCCATAATTCCATATCCTCTAGTTCACTGCACCTCCCTCCCTCAAGGATATCCTGCAATTTAACAGTGTGTCAGGCCCCCCCTGTTTTCGGAAAAGCCAATCAATCAGCTAATTGGTTGGCTAAAGAATGGCTGCAAGGAGAGTTGGAAATCCTGGACAGTGATCCCCTTCCCTATAAGCTTCCTGTTCTAGATGTAGATGAAGCAATCGGTCATACTTTTTCCTATGACATTATCCTGGAGATACTTCCCATCCTTTTCACATGATTCCATCAGCACATATGAAAACTTGTGTGGAAACAATAGTTCCATCCTAAAGGGTAACGTGTCCAGAAAAATAGAAATCATGTGATCGAGATCATGGTTCCGTACCCGTCCCTCCTGCGTGACTCCTGATCCTGCCCTGTCGATCTCGTGCATCCAAATAGATCATAACCGTGCTGAACATTGAAGCAGCCTGCAGAATATTTTCGATGTGCTGGATTTCTGGTACTGCAACTAAATTGTTCGGGAACTAATATGGTTGCATCAGATTGCATTCGTAAGCACCTTTGCCTTGCTTGTGAAAGGAATAGGATCGACCAACCAACAAAGGGAAAAAAACATGGGGCACGAACCGGGCAAGCTGGAATTCCAACAAAACTACCTCAAGATCTCAAAACACTGCTCCAATTTGGGCATGGTACCAAGCATGACTGACCGTTTTTCTCAAGAAAAGTATAGAAAAGAAAATCTATCACTCTACACTCCGGAAGCTTTTGATTTATTAAAAATGCGAGGATTTCTGCCTACTGATTCGACAACAGAGCAGCTGGAGCTACTGCTTGACTTTGTTCTCCGGATAGAAGTAATTTATTCAGGCATGTAAAATAGCCGAAAGATGGAAAAATCTACGGCTTCCTTTATAAGTTCCTCTCTACAAACTCCCAGATCCTCTCTTCCAAATAACACGGTCCCGAAGCCGCCGGGGCATGTGCCGCTCATCTGGAAAAAGCAGAAGTTCATATGGCTTACTAGCAGCAATTAGCGAGTTCACAAGCCTAGCAGTGTGCCTAAAATGAACATTCTCATCGATCATGCCATGAACAAGCAGCAGCTTGCCTTTGATCTTGTGTACATGGTGCATGATGGAGCCATATTCATAAGCATCAGGATTTTCTGTAGGCAAGCCCATGTACTTCTCCGTGTAGAACGTATCATACCCATCCCATGAAGTTACAGGAGCACCGGACACTGCACACTGAAATGTATCAGGGAACCTTGCCAGGCTCATGGCAGAGAGGAAGCCGCCATAGCTCCAGCCATACAGACCGATATGGCCAGCTTTGGCTAGACCTTGCTTTACAAGCCACTCTGCACCAGTGAGTTGATCATCTGCATCTACGTGGCCAATGTTATGTTTTAGATGACCCTCAAACTTCAATCCTCGTCTTGCAGTCCCTCGGTTATCTAGCTGCCGATGCAAAATTTCAATCAATAAGTCTTTTGAAGCTTGAAGCGAGCAAGAAATTGCCAGAGTAATATATAGCAGGATAATTGAAATAGAAATAAAGCATAGGCATGAGCACTTTTCTTGGGCGGCCAGGAAGCAGGGGAAGCGGGGGTGGGGGGGGGGGGGGGGGGGGGGGGGTGGTGTGGTGGGGGCCGGGTTTGGGGAAATCCATCCAAAGTGCTGCAGGGATCATATAGAATCTCTTTTACGTTTGAACACATGATATTATACAATCAATGAATAATTATTACAAATTTAATCACAATCACCATGCTATTACATATCATTTTTTTTTCTGTTGTCACATACTGAACACATACTTTGCAGCACAAAAAAAGTTGTATCATAGCATGATGTGCACCCCGTGTTGTGCTTATTCCTAATAGATACAATTTATTAATGGAGTTTAGCAAGAAAAGACAACATTTTTAGAAGTAAAAGAACATTTCATTTTTCATATTTGCAAAAATGGACCACCCTTTTTTAGTCAGCTTGAACTCTACTGGATCATTATACCCTCCAGTTGTTACTGTTATAAGCATAATTAGACACGTGCATTGACATGTAACAAGTAAGCATCCATTACCAACATGCATGCAACCTTTGTTATGTTTGTATCTATTACCTAAATATGTGCCTTGACTAAACGATGCAAACAATCATGCATTACCTTGGCTATCATGCTGAGACACTATTATGCACAAATATTTTAGAGTCTTGCACCATATACAAGTACAGAAGTGCAAAAGGGAAGAAAAATGAGAATATGAACAAGGACAACGCAGCGTTTTATAGACATCAGCAAAATTCTAGAAAAGTATTGCAGAGACTATATTGGTTATGGTCCACCAATTATTAAACTAACTAAAGAGAGCACAAGTTCAACCCAGTAAAGAGTTTTTTTTATTTTTTTTAAAAAAAGGGGCCAGGTACATACTCAGAGTTCTTTTCTAGGCTTTCCATGTTACAGTCAGTTTTTGGAACCATGTGACGTGGACTGGACTGCCAGGGTAGCCAGGTCAAACTTCCTGGTCTGCCGCAGGTCAACTGTGACCAGACCCGCCATGAAACTCCCCTGTTTCCAGTCCTATTAGTGTGCCATTTCTGCTTTTCCCCAAACATTGAGGATCCAAAGTCTCTCTCTCTCTCTCTCTAATGCAAGATCTTAAATCTAGATTGGAGACGAAAAGGAAGAGGAAGAATAGGCTGTTTCCTCTCTGCCTCACCTCTAGTGGTTGGCATGCGGTGTCTTTAGATATATAAAACAAAGTAAAAAAATGTAAGCCTCTTCCTGCAACCTCCACCATGACATCTTTCCATCCATGGTCCCTTCTAACATTGAACTCCTTCCAATGGTCTCGTTCCATTTTACAGTGGCAATGCTTGAACTAGAGCAGGAAGCCAAGCAATGGAAGGAATAGGGTCTGTTTTAGGAGTGGAATGGATATTGAGATCGCATCAACATTATTTTAGCAATGGTGACTCATCGGTTGTTCAGGCTACTTACCTGTTGGCTTTAATGGCATCAAGCAACTTGGGATAGTAGTTTGAATGAAAAATTTTTGGGCATAAGCTTGACCTGACCCATAAGCTAGCCGGTGTTAGGTCAAGCGGGTAACCGTTAGACCTGAATGAGTTTTCAGAAAATTGTTTTATATACCAAAATTTGCTCTCGTGGGTTGACTAAGATAAACAACAGTAGGCCCATTTTACTTGATTTCTAACATTATTTAGACCCTTAATAGGCCCGAAGCAAGACCTTTTGTTTCTCTTAGTACCCTACTGCATCAATTCTGATGGACAAACTTGTGACACCATTTAGAAGGTTGCTGCATCAATTCCCATGGACAAACTGTGGCACCATTTAGAAGGTTGCCACATCAATTCCCATGGACAAACTTGTTGCACCAACCATTTAGAAGGTTGCTGCATCAATTCCTGTGGACAAAATTGTCGCACCATTTAGAAGGTTGCCACTGATCATAAGCCACCCATGAAATGTTAAACCTTTTGGTAGATCATATCTTGATCCATGCTACCAATTGCCAGCCCATGTTGATGGGATAAGGCTTATTAGGTAATAGTCTCTGATGGTTAGTAAGGCAGATCAAATAAGTCATACTAATTTGATCAAACCTTTAAAAGCCCCTAATGATAATCAAGAAACTATAACTAATAGGCAATTAGGTTTGGAGTCAAAACCTTGGATGCATGTTTGCATGCCTAAAGGATGCAAGCTCTTGTCCAATCTGAAATATGAACCAAATATATAAGTTTTGAAATGCATTCTGACAGTTGATATATAAATATACTAACTTACCTAAATCTTTTGAAAGATATCTACCAACAAACACCTACATCCTAACCAGTCCTCAGACTATATAATTAATCAATCTAAGATGCCCCTACATGAGGATGGAATATTCGTTTCACCTTCTCAATGACTTGAGGGTTTCATAAATCAGTATGGTTAAATACCAGTATTTTAATGCTTTAAGGCATGTATTGTTCCATTATACAAATTTCTTTTTGACAAGAAATCTTAATTAAAGCTTTGGTTTGACCAACTTCCTCTGCCACCCTTATTAACCATTACGAACAAAAGAAATAGCTCTTGCATTTCAAGTCAGACTACAGATGGAACTCCAATATTTTCAAGAAAAAAGATCCATTATCTGGAATCTGTCAAGATAAGCAATTAGCATGACAATGAAATGGTGTCAAAACTCGCATTTAGATATTAAAAAACATGTGAAACTAGTAAGGACGAAGGAAGATTAAACAATTAATCCACAGTAAATCTAGAATTTCACATTAATTCCGAAACAACAGAAAAAGATGGTATAAGTGGTATGTACAGTAAAACAATTCCCATCTAACCAATTTACCACATGGAAACATGAAATTGATGAGAACAGGAAGAATCTTTACCAACTGATAAGATTGAGAATTTGAAAACACATGCATTACCATGTTTGTGAGCTTTGTACCAGAACAAAAAACTAACATGTGAGGTTGCACATCTGCCTAACAAAGGGGGAAAAACCGACTTACCTTCCACACTAAAATCCCCTTGTTTCGTAGATACTGAGCTCTCATGTCAACCGTATTGATCCATGAATCACTACAAGTTGGACACTTGGACCACCATAGACACTGATTAATGTTTTATAGGAGGTGGTCCAACTTTTTTTCATCAGGCTTATACAGAGCCCCATATAAAGCAGTACCATCCTTTGCTGATATTTGGACAATCTCTGGTGACAAAAGTGGAAGCTTTTTAAACCGCGGAATCATAAGTTGCTGCTCATAGAGAGGCATTAATATGCTTCCATCATGCAATGAACAAAGCAAGACCTTAGGTGGAGTATTCAAAGAGTCATGGACATCGATGAACCTCTGCATCTGATGATCAAGAATCACTGCATGTCTTCCGTTGCCATGAGTCAACCTTCGAGGGGGTTGCAACGGAAGGTTGATCAGGAAATAGATTTGCGCAGTATAATTAGTTTCCAATGGTCCCCATGGTACCAATGAAGTAGATAAGTCCAGCATTCTCATTCACACCAGCAATATGTTCAACCATCCAATCACCTTGAGTGACAGGTCCAACCAAAGCTCCAGTCTTGTCATGTAGATATAGATGTCTAAAGCCAGTCTTGTCGCTAGCCCAAATAAAACCCCCAAAAACTCATTCCTTCCTTTGTCCCAAGGTGTGAAACAGTCATGTAAATTGATCCTATATCCTGCTCTTCTACTAGTAAAACTTCTCTTTGCCTGTCCTAATATCATATTAAGAATCTTTAACATGGAATGGGACCTATTGAGAACCTGAGCTGTGAGAGAATATCTGGCATCCAATTGACTCTGGCTAGATATTCTTCATCGCCATTGTTCTGATCCTGCACTCCACAAAGAAGATCCATCCAAGTAACCTCTCCTCCAAAAGCGGGAACAACTCCAAGTCGAACTTTGACATTAGCTGCTCCAGCAAAAGGGTATGCATGGTCCTCTTGTGCATCTGAACCAACAGAATTTTTACCCTGGTGCATAATTCTAAAAAGAGGTATCTCAGATGAGTCAACTTCACTGAATGCAATGTATTTGCTATCAGGAGACCACCAGAATCCTGTCTTTCGATCCATCTCCTCCTATAGTTATCAAACAGATTGCAATGAGATGAAGCTATGTGGGCTTCTATCTAAATCCATGAATTCATTGAGAGAAAGAGAGAGTGCACCTGTGCAATATACTCAGCAAGACCATGAGTCTGAAAAGACAAAACAGATCAGACCTGTCAGATTCTGTAAGTAAATGAAGATGGGCATCAAAAGGTTGGCATCTAGAAAAAGCCCTTTATATCAGATGCATATTTTCAACTGAATTACTATGTATATACAAGTAAAATCTTTAGAAAAGCTGACTCAAAATAGCGCAGACAAACTTTAATAGTTAGGTTTTTTGTTATTACAGCTATCACTTACCATCTGGTGCAATACCTGTCCTTCAGAAGCATTTTTCAAAAAAAAAAAAAAAAAAGTAATCCCTGTCCGAAGTATCCGCAGGCAGGGATTAAAAATAATTATATTTAAAAAAGCTTTTGGATTTCTTTACATAGCCAAGGGATTACTTCATGACACATCTACTCCCATATAAGCATCAATTCTGAAAGATTCTTCAAGATTCTCTCAATTGAAACCAAACCTCAAAGTATCATATACCTTCAATATTCTTTGCAAATTTTGACCAGCTAGATTATTAAGGTACAGTACAACATTAAGCACATGTAAGGAATACTAAGAATCTAGTAATAGGACCAGTTTTGAATGAAAGCCATACAGAGATATAATTAGATTCCCTCCCCCGCCCCCCTACCCCCCAACCCCCCCAAAAAAAAACTTTTCTTTTGTTGCCAATAACATGATAGATTGCATGCATGCATTGGCCCAAAACCAAAAGAATAATGAAGAATTTAACAACTCAATCTCATCTATAGCACATCCATTCTTGTAATCCTTTTACTTCCTTCTAATAAATTTGGGCGGTCTTTCCTCCCCATAAATTTTATTTAAAAAAAAAAATCATAGCACCAACATTTAATGATGTCATATACTTAAAACATCTAAACTTTAGTAGATCTTTAGTCCTAATAGTAAACTCTACTTCATGACACATCTACTCCCATATAAGCATCAATTCTGAAAGATTCTTCAAGATTCTCTCAATTGAAACCAAACCTCAAAGTCTCATATACCTTCAAATTCTTGCAAATTTTGACCAGCTAGATTATTAAGGTACAGTACAACATTAAGCACATGTAGGGATACTAAGAATCTAGTAATAGGACCGTTTGAATGAAGCCCATACAGAGATATAATTAGATTCCCTCACCCCCCCCCCTACCCCCCAAACCCCCAAAAAAAAAACTTTTCTTTTGTTGCCAATAACATGATAGATTGCATGCATGCATTGGCCCAAAACCAAAAGATAATGAATGAATTTAACAACTCAATCTCATCTATAGCACATCATTCTTGTAATCCTTTTACTTCTTCTAATAAATTGGGCGGTCTTTCCTCCCCATAAATTTTATTTAAAAAAAAAAATCATAGCACCAACATTTTAATGATGTCATATATTAAAACATCTAAACTTTAGTAGATCTTTAGTCCTAATAGTAAACTCTCAATACAAGCAGCTACACTCAAAATAATATTTTATGTTTCTAGAGGAAGAAAGATTCATATTAGTGTCATTCTCAATTAATTTAACATACACAACACACCACACACAGACTTTCAATTTTCAAGAGAATCTACCATTTTTCATGATATGAAGATGGTTAGACTTAAATATGATAGTGTTAACTTTTATCCTCTGTGTGGTAGTAGTAACTAGTCGGACACCCCTCTAGTTCTCCATGTCTATCTCCTTTCCCACCCCCTACCACCATAATTACTAGTTGATATTATACCTCAAAAAACCTGCAGCCAATCTCCAATGTCTTAAATGATGACCCCAACTATAGCCTCCACCATTTAGATCAAATCTCAATTGGTCAAACCCCCCAAATTAGGGCATCAACTGACCAAGCCTAGCTTAAGGCCAGAACTACAAGGCCTAGACGTGGACTTTTCCCTATTTTCAGCTATTTGTCAGGTCAGCTTGGCTCAGAATGAGGTCTGGTTAGATTTTCTCAGAGTCCAAACTCCAACCCCATCCTAAACTGTTCCCAACATCAACTTCTTAGGCCCGGACCTAGACTGAAGGTCTAATTTCTGAGCCTAGGCCATTATTTGTTTCAATCCAGATCTTCATGTTGGCCAAAGCCAGCACAGTCCATTGACACTCCTACCTCTTTAACAGTTATATGCATTATCCCATTCCACCATGTTAGTTGTTAGACACATTGAGACGCTCTATCTAACAAAGAAGGAATGCTTATGGAGGGAGAAGCCATCATGGAGGAAGTCATAATGGATACGAGGATGGAGGAGGTTTTAACAACTGATCAGGTGAATAACTTTTGAAGTGCATGGGAGAGATGAATGACCAACCATCTCAGATCAACTTGAGTATTCCACTAGCATAATGTGTTGGAAGGGTGAAAATCCTATCAAGATGATCCCAACCTAGCTCTCATTGATACAAACACTCAAGAAAGGTAATCTAACGAAGGTTATTGTTTTAGCAACTGAAGAAGTGGATCACAGACAGCTAATTACCCAAAAATTTTCATGCAGACCTCTCAAAGAAGCAAGTAGCACTATTCTAATCATATATAGAGTGCATACATGAAAAAGAAATTTATTGCATATTGCATTTAGGCATCGTTGCTAGCTAATTCTAACAGGCTCGTATCCTTGCACAATATCCAAGCCATCTTCATCAACAGTTTGCCCCTTCCTAATAACTGCCTTCGACTGCATCACCTTCTAGCAATATAATTCTCAAAAATATGCTACCGTGCTTTAGACACAATATTCCTTAATTAGCTAGTAGGGCAGTATTTTATTAGCACCATGAGCTTTCAATTTCATGCACGATGGTCAGTCAGACCACTTGAGTATTTTAGGTTTGTATGGTCAGATTTAGCAATTCATATATTCTTTTTCATAGAACAAAGCATCCAGGGATTTAAGCCCATAATGGATGCAATTAAAGTTACATAAGTTATCATGGTGTAGAATTAATATGTTGCATTATAAAGGCAACAGTTTACGTGATTCAATACAATGAAATGTGGTTATAGTGCTTCCATGAACTAATATTATATCCTAGAGGGATACCCCTTTTTTTCCGATGCAGGTGGGATATCATATTCAAAATACACAAAAATAAAAAATAAAAGTAACTTTCTTGTACTTATAAGAACAAAAAACAAGCAATATGAGTTAGTACAAACTACAGATGAAGGTAAACACAGCATACACCATACATTGTGGAAATCAAAAGAACGTCTCACATGCCACCTCCTTTTGCACCAAATGTCACTTGATTAGTTTCTCCATCACACAAATTTAAGACATGGAGTTCATCATCTCTCACAAACGCAAGCATGTTTCCATCTGGAGACAGATGAGGATCAATGATTGGCGAACAAGCTACACTCTCCAACTTGAGCTCCGGTTCTGAGCCACATACATCTGGAAATAGACCTGTTCAAAAATCAAACATTCACTTAGCATCCATCCTAGGCCAGAAGAAGATTCCTGTTTACATCAATAGACCCCGACATATAAACAAAGATTCCCAATTGTTTCAATCATTGTAACCCAAAAATCAATTTTGATTACGCTTAACTTGACATCCAACTTATCAACTAAGTGAACAGGATGGATAAAAGGATAGAAGGACTGAATGTGAAAGATTCCAACTTTTGCAACCGTTATAGCCCAAGAACAGAATTAATATCCAACTAATCAAATAAATGTACAGAGGGGAAATAGGAATGAAGAGGGCCGAAGTACGAACCCGGCAGGCAAGGGCACCATGATGGTAGGCTTCCGTGGAGGAAAGCAAGAAGAGGACGGGGACCTTGCTCTCCACTCATAGCGAGTAACTCCCAGCCCCCTCTCCCTAGACCTCTCCCGCCTCAGCTTCTCCTCTGCCGAGAGATTGCTCTCGTCGAGCCCCCCGTCTGGAGGGCTAAAGATCAAGTCTTGCCTCCTGGACACGAGGTCAAAGGCGTAGACTTTCCGGTAGAGGGTGCCGTCGGGGTTAAAGAGGTACGAGATCCGGCGGTCGTCGGGGCTGAAGCTGATCGAGGAGGGGGCTACGTAGCCCGGCAGCGGGTACTGCACGATCTCCTCCACCGGGAAGAAAAACAAGTCGTCGTTTGCGTCGGTAAGGGGCATCTCTTCGTCGCGCCTCGGCTTCTTGTGGACGAGCTTATTGTCCTCCTCGTCCGCCGCCTTGAGAGATTGCATCAGAAAGAGAGAGAGGAGCGGCAGTGGCGGAACTAAGACCCTAAAAGATCCGGCGGGGGCGATCTGATCGGGGGGAGAAGATCTAGCGCGCCTCCCCTCCGGCTCTTCCACCTTATGCTCCGCGTTATATATATATTTAAATAAAAACAAGATAAAATAAAATAATCTTATTTTCTGTTCGGAAAATATTACGGCGAACGAAGGGAGATGCTTGCACGTGGATAGATTTAGCGGTGATGGATCTCGGGAAGCGGTTGCGTTCCGGATAAAATCCACTTCGAAGTCGAGCTCTGGCCTCTGGGTTTGGCCTGGCCTTGGAAGAACAGGAAGTCGATGGAAAGGGACTTTCTGGTTTGCTTCTTTTTAGCGATGTGCAGGCTTTGGAAAAGAAAACCTATAAGCAAAAAACTTAATAAGAGATTTTCTTGCACTTATACCAGGGCCTTTCCCTCTAAAGATATGTATCCCATGTGAGTCAAATAACAACCCTTGGACTGTATCTGCATGCTGGTTAAAAGATAGATAACATAAAGTTATCTAGTTAACCAGCTAAATACTATTCAAAAAATGGTGGATACGTTTATTTTGATCAAAGGCCCAAAAATGATAAATCAGGATAAGTTAACCACCCAATATACTCTCTTGGCATTTTCACCTTTACCACGATTTTACCCCGCTATCTTTGCAGCACCAATTAAACAACAGATAACTTTATTCGTTGATTAGCTAGTTAGGGGGATGGTTAGCTATTATACATGCAAACATGGGCTTAAGCTGACAGGAAAAGAATTAAGCTCGGAAATCTTAACAGCGGATGCTTTCCTTCTAAGCAGTAGAGTTGCCTTCTATCCATTTTGGTTGCAGGTTTTGAAATTGACTTCTAAGCAGTGGAGTTGAATTTTGTTATCTATTTCTTTCCCTCTGGTTTTGAATCTATATTGGGCCTGATGGATTGTTGTTTGCCGGTTACGGGGTATTGGTAATTTTTACTGGCTGCATCATTCAGCAGGTCTTCCTATTGTCAGGTTGGTGTACATGGGGGTCCTCGATCTGATATTTCTAGTCTGGATTTGTTTTGTTTCTCCTGCTGTATTTTTATCAACGATAGCAGATTCTAGTATTGTTTCAGTTTTTTGCATCTTTTGGTAGGTGCTATTTTTATAGTCTTGTAATCCTATGTTATGTATCAGGATCTATTGTTGGTTTTCTGTTATCTTATGATCTGTTTCCGTTTTAATGAAAGTTTCTGCTCCTCTTGTTTACCCTCACCTCCCCTCCAAAAATAAAAAGAAAAAACAAGGGCTTAAGAGGATGGAGAATGGCTTACATCACATATAGGAAACTTAATATGCATGCTAGTCTTCAAAGGCACTCAGTCTTAGCAAATGGAGTCATCTTGATAGATGTATAATTCTGAAATACATATGCTAAGTTTTATAAGGCTCCTAATCTTACCAATGGGATCCTTAGTCAGGGTTGCCTTATGCCATACGATGCTTCCACTTTGCCAAGTTATGATCGAAGAAGATTTTAGTATAGTTATTTTTTGTTCAAATCATTGCAGAGGATCGCCACTCTAATCTTGTAATCTTTAAGGTTTCATGTATTTTTTTAATTTTTGACCGAAACATCTCCATGATTCTCGAAGAAAAGCAAAATAATCAACAGTCCGCGTCGTTATGCACAAATCCGAACAATCAACGGTATATTTTTATCCATGTATCGCGCACCCATTACAGGAGCTTCTAGAATTTTTATAGGGAAGAACTAATATATGTGCTTTCTAAATAAATATGAATTATGTTTTGACAGCATCTACAGGGCCACTCAAATATTTATTAGAACGGAGGGGGGATTTCTTGACGTGTAAGTTAATCAATGATCAGATGATGCAATAATTATATTTTAATCAAATCTTGACGTGTATGATGCCATCGATCAAATGGTCAAGAATCGATCATCAACCACCACACACACACACACACACACATATATATATATATATATATAACTCCACCGACCTTTCGGAAGGAATGAGCGTCCAGCTCCCCCTCCCTCCCTTTTGCCTTCTCCTGCTCCAGTCCTCCTCGCTACCCTCCCCATCCTTCCAGGAAGGCCACAACCTCCCCGTCGATCTTCTCATCTCCTCGTCATCTCCGCCGTCGAGCCCAAGAGCCCATCCCGCCGTCGGCCGCAGCAGCCCTGGCGCCTTCATGTCCCTGGGCTTCCCTCTCGCCCCCTGTGCTCTTCGTCCTCGGCGACTCCACCGTCGACACCAACAGCTACCTCGGCACCCTCTCCCACTCCGACGGCCGGCCCTACGGCTGCAACTTCGACAACCACCGCCCCGCCGGCCGCTTCTCCAAAAGCCGCATCATCACCGACTACCTCGGTCCGTGCTCTCTCTCCCCTTCCCTTCTTGAACCCTCCCGACCTACGAAGATTCGAATTCCTCGTCCTACGTTTCCAGTCTCTCTCCAAGAACTCATTTTTCTTGATTAATTCTAATATAGCGCTCCGAATGGGCCCCGTTCGTGCCCCTGTTCTTGGGGCAAAGATTAGAGAACGATGTCATGATCCGCGGCGTGAATTATGCGTCGGCCGCCTCGAGAATCATCTTCTCAGTGGGTTAAAATTCGCCTCCTGAAACGATGATTTTTTTGAGAAAGGTGCGAATTTTGCCGCCGAATTTGGCTTGGAAGGATGATTCTTGTTCAGATATTACTTTTGGTTTCGGCGATTTTGGTAGACGGGGGCAGCACATTTCGCGGAAAAGCAGCAGATCGGCAGGTTCGCTGGCACGTTCGAGCAGTTTGCACCGAGCCTTGGGGAGGAGGCAGCGACGGATCTAGTCTTGAGGTTGGTGTTATTTTGCCCTCACCCTAATTTCCAACTGTAATAGAAAAATCAAGATAAAAAACGCAAAATATTTGTCGTGATTTATCACTTAAGAGGGTAAAGACCCACCGTATAATGTTGGAACTAATTAAACTTCATATAAATAATTAACTTTTGCAGCCTTTCACAGAGAAGATAATTGAATTCATGAAACATATTAATATCAAGTACCGTAATAGTTTATTGGCTCCAAAGCTTTTCCAAAGATAATATTTACAGAAGAGGTGAAATCCGTGAAAAGTTTCCAAATTTTGGAGATTTACCGTTTGCTAAGAAGATACAAGTAGTTACTGGAAGTTCATGGGTAGTAATCAAAAGAAGTTATTTCTTACTCCATGAAGCCCAGAGCACACAGTGTAACCTAAAAATCATAGGTCTTTGAGAGTCCTCAAATTTTAAGTAGATTGGTCAGCTACATGCTTCCATTGCTGATTTGAGAATGGAATTTGTTGCTGCTTCAACTCCTAGACCGGGGTTGGCTGGATGTGCTGGAGCGCTCATCTCCCAGATGAACCTGCAACAAAGTTTCCAAGAGTGCCGATGGTGTTTCGGCGGGACCCTCCGATGCCTAAGTTAGCAGGAGATTGAAGGTAATAGAATGGAGGAATCAATGAAAGAACAGCGTATGGAAAGGGAAGAATGCTTCTACCTTTAAACGGATCCCTCGAGTACTTTATATAGATGCAGAATAGTCCAAAATTCATTACGAAAAAGGTTGGGAAAGACCGATCTGTCCCTAGGAGAATCTGGAAAGTGGTCACATGGCGCGCAAATACGGTGACATTGTGGAAGTAGTGGAGCAGGGCTGTTGGGATGGCAAGATCCCGCAGTAACCAAAAGGTGTTTCTGGAATTTCCTGGATGCTAAGGCATGCTTGTCGGACGGACAAAGGCCAAATTTTTGAAGGAAAGCAACGGGCCGGATCCCAGCAAGAGAGGGTCGTTCGGACCCCTGCTCCGGTGAGTCGGACCTCGGAAGGAGAGCGACGAGCCGTATCCCAGCAGGAGAGGGTCGTTCGGATCTCTGCTCCAGTGGGTCGGACCTCTGAAGGAGTAGCGACGGGCTGGACCCCGGCAGGAGAGGGTCGTTCGGATCTCTGCTCCGGTGGGTCGGGCCTCTGAAGGAGAGCGACGTGCCGGATCCCGGCAGGAGAGGGTCGTTCGGACCTCTGCTCCGGTGGGTCGGGCCTCTGAAGGAGAGCGACGGGCCGGATCCCAGCAGGAGAGGGTCGTTTGGACCTCTGCTCCGGTGAGTCGGATCTCTGAAGGAGTAGCAGTCGGAGCCTTGAAGGAGTGCGACGTGCCGGACCCCAGCAGGAGAGGGTCGTTCGGACCTCTGCTCCGGTGGGTCGGGTCTCTGAAGGACAGCGACGGGCCGGATCCCAGCAGGAGAGGGTCGTTCGGACCTCTGCTCCGGTGGGTCGGACCTCTGAAGGAGAGCGACGGGCTGGATTCCAGCAGGAGGGGTCGTTCGGATATCTGGTCCAGTGGGTCGGGCCTCTGAAGGAGCGATGAGCCAGATCCCAGTAGGAGAGGGTCGTTCGGACATCTGCTCCGGTGGGTCGGACCTCTGAAGGAGTAGCAGTCGGAGCCTTGAAGGAGTGGCGACGGGCCGGACCCCAGCAGGAGAGGGTCGTTAGGATCTTTGCTCCGGTGGATCGGACCTCTGAAGGAGAGTGACGGG
This sequence comes from Areca catechu, assembly GCA_021397845.1. Classification (NCBI taxonomy): domain Eukaryota; kingdom Viridiplantae; phylum Streptophyta; class Magnoliopsida; order Arecales; family Arecaceae; genus Areca; species Areca catechu. The sequence continues at coordinate 167,201,632 of CM038042.1, read as the reverse complement.
CCGGACTCCAGCAGGAAAGGGTCGTTCAGATCTCTGCTCCGGTGGGTCGGACCTCTGAAGGAGAGCGACGGGCCGGACCCCAGCAGGAGAGGGTCGTTCGGACCTCTGCTTCGGTGGGTCGTGTCTCTGAAGGAGAGCGACGTGCCGGATCCCAGCAGGAGAGGATCGTTCGGATCTCTGCTCTGGTGGGTTAGATCTCAGAAGGAGTAGCAGTCGGAGTTTTAAAGGAGTGGCCCGGTCGGACTGCAAGAATGGGCCGATTCTGGTTGAGGATGAGCCGTCAAGGCACAACAGAATTGGCTATTGTTGTTGGGGTAAGCGATCAACCTCGGTATTCGCCGCCGAGGACCAGGCTTCCTCGTTGACAACCGGCCTATCCTCCTCGAGTCGCGCCGAGATGAAGCCCGAATCACGCTTGCATGTAATTTCCGGCGGTGGTTGTGCACCAAGTCTGACAATGAATCTCAATGGTGCTGATAATCCATCTTAGACGGTTAGCGGACCGCTCATCTCAGCCGCGCCTGAACGAGATCCTCGCAAATGCAACAACCATTAACTATGCTGACACTTGATCGAAGATAAACACCAAGTACTATAGCATCTAATAGCATATATCATCACTTGCATCTGATCGAGATTTTATTACTAGTGGACTCCAGATGACTCATTTCTTTTTAGTGCTTTCGAAAGAATCATCTGGGCAAAATGAACATAAAAAAATTATGGTATAATTTGAAGGATTGATGGTACAGATCATAACTGCATTAATTAAAAAACAAGGAGCAGTAAGGAGAACAAAGATGTGTTTTATGAGTGTTAAACAGAGAGGGGCAACTTGGAGCGCGAGGTCTCCTCGGTGACTTAGAGTCCTCTCAGGTAAATATAATCTAGACCGACCTCAGATTTCGAATACCAGCGCTCTCTCTCTCACGCACACGCGCGCGCGCACACACATCTCCTACCTTTTCAGATTCTTTTATAAGGAAAATCTTATCCCTTCCGCAATATTTTTATGTGGCAGAATATTTTTGTTCCTAGTTGGAACAACTCTGTGGCTTGGGGGTAACGTTTGTCCATCTGAAGATGGGAAAGGAATAAAGAGAACATTCATTCCACGAATAATGCTTTAAGTAGTTATTCCTTGTCCAAAACAAAAAAAGTTGCATTTGTTTAAGGTGTTTTACCCAGAGAAATATGATTAATAATTATAAAATATTTTAAAAACATTTTTTACAGTTGTTGTAAACAGTCTGCATACTATTATCTACTGATGATGAATACAGTAATTATACTTTTATCTTCCATTATCTCAGCTTTTGACTTGTCCAAGTTCAGGTTTTTTGGCATGTCTGATCGGAGCTTAAATTCCAAGGTTTGGAGCAAAGGTATATATTTAGCATTGTTGCATCCATCTCATCCGACCTTGATAAGGTAACAATCAAAAGGTTCAAGACTCACTAAGATCCATGATCAACCATCTAACTACCTTCGGGTATTCGGTTATTGTAACCATATTCGGTTATTGTAACCACATTTGGTTATTGTAATCACATTCGGTTATTGTAGCTCTATAAATAGGGTAAGAGGGGATCTCCTAAGGATAAGCAAGGTCTAAGGCCAACAGGTTCAAGCTAGGTCATTCTATTCATTCCTTTTTTTATCTATGCTATTATTGAATTCTTTATTATGTTGTTGCACTGTCTTACTTACTTGAGCGTTGGAGTGTACCCGCTAGAAATCCAGTTCGGGATTTTTTGCAGGTGTCCATTCGTACCCGGGAGCATGATTAAAAGAGCGAGTGGGATACCCGACGCCGTCGAAGCTTTGGCCATGGGTGATTTAGCCACAACAGATTGGCGCGCCAGGTAGGGGCTCGTTGTTTCCCTCTTAGAAAGGAAAAATTCATAAAAAAGCAAGATGTAGAGGAATGAGCGAACCTGGGAAAGTTGTACCAACAAGAACTGCTCCGATGAATAGGGATGGCAATTTTTACCGATTAGATGGGTATCCGACTCGACCCTATCCTAATGGGATAGGTAAAACCCGACCCGCCTAATATATAAACGGATATGGGTTATATAAAAAAAACCCGACTCGGGTTTGGGTCGGATACCGGTAGTAGTACATCCCGATCCGAACCCGATCCATTTATATATAAAACAAATTATGTTTATAAAAAATTTAAGTAAATTGGATATGGGATGGATATACCCGACCTGACTCGATCTGACCCATTTAGATTTTAAATAAACTAAGTTTTATGAGACCGGGTATACCCGACCTGATCCGATCCACACGTGATTTTTTTTTACCCGACCTGAGATGGATATAGGGCGGGTATGGGGCGGATAATTTTTTAACGGGACGGGTATAGATTTTGGATGACCCGATCCAAACCTGACCCATTGCCATCCCTATTGGTGAAGTCTGAGGAGTCAAAGCCGGAAGAACCCCCTGTTCTGGCATCGGCTGAAGAAGAACCAGCCCCACCTGCCGACTTTCCTTCACCGACGGCAGGGGAGAAGGCCATCGTGGTGGAGGATGACAGCGCTAAGTGTGGCATCGCTCGCTTCGCCCGCTCCTTCGGCGTCTACTTCCGTCGCTCCTCCGCCTAGGTCCAACCGCGGCTGCTGAAACGTCGCCGAGCTCCTCCGCCTCGTGGCGGAGCTCTAGGAGAAGGGGTCCCGCCTCCACACCCATCTCCTCGAGTAGAAGATCCTCAAAGAAACCGTCGCCATCGTCCCCTTCCTCGAGAAGGAGATCTCCCCCAAGAACAATGAGCTCGATCAGTTCAAAAAGAGGACCGAATGTTTGGAGGCGGAGAACGAAGCGCTACGACTCGACGTAGAGAGCTTGTGCTCCAAGATCGAGGACGAAGAGGAGGACAGCCGATGGAAGGAGGATATGATAAAAAATCTGAAGGCAGATCTTACTATTGTGATAGCAAAGAACAGAGGGCCCAAGGAACGGGCCGTCTTCTCATTCTGCCCAGCGATGTAGTCTTCCTCATCGCCCTCGGCTCTGATCATCGACTCCACCGGCGAGGCTGAATTGGAGCCGCAGTCTCGGGGACTCGCTAGTGGTGGGCAAGATGACCGCTGCACTGGAGAGAAGCGGGATGAGCTTCATCGGATCGGTAATCGCCGGAAGATTGCCCCCTCGACCACTACCTCCTGGTGTCGTCTTTGGGAAAGGCGCTACCACATGTTTCGTCGACGACCGCTCCGATCGGCAGCCTCCATTCAAGTGGAACGCCCTCGAGACCAAGATCCACTACTGGATCTGCATCGCCCGGTCTTGCATCCGGATCATCTTCGCCAGCGAGCACCGCCCCTGCCAGCTCATCTTCGACGGCCTCGATGGTATCCTAGGCAGTGACAACGCCCCCTTCACCGAGATAGTCAAGGGTGTGGCCATTTATCTCCTCGGCTTCGCCAAGGCCATCAGCTTCGGCCACCTCAGTCGTGATGGGAAGAGCCTCGACCGCATTCTCCACAACGGCGTGTGCTCCACCCTCACCAATCTCCCCCCTGGGAAGCTTCAGGTTATGGTTCTTTGGGGGTGGTGATGACATCTCCATCTTCGTCGAAACAAAGAAAGATCACCGGAGATGACAATGGAGTTGTTTCTTCTCTCAGTATTTTTCTCCTCCGTCCTCTGTTATTATCTGTTGAGCAAAGAACAGGGCAATGCCGTTACTCGACTGGCGGTTCAAACCGTTTGACGACAAGATCCTAGATTGCTTCCTCAAGAATAAGATCCTAGGTCTACCACTTTCCTATCACCTGACCGTGAGCCCCGACAACCCCAACCTCGCCATTGTCGAGATCGGGATCGATCGGTCACCGGACCTGAATGGGTTGGGGTTGAATCTCCATCTCCTCCACTCCAAGGAAAGCACCGTGCTAATCTTTTCGCGGCAAAAAGCTTCGGGCGCGCCTCCTCCACCACCGATCCCATGGCGATGGCGGCCTTTGGTTATCACTCCTCCCAGTTCTTAGAGGATATAGCTTGGCTCCTGCCATGGCTTCAGCCGCATCGGCTATCTACATTCAGTGACTGCGATAAAGATGAACAGGTTGTTTCTCCTCTGGTCTGCAAGATAAGTTTGCTTCACAGAATCCTATGAATGTGGTACCTCTTGAAGAAAAAGCTATACATGGTGGACAGCATGGTCAGTTTTTCAGGGATCATGCTAGATGTAGTGGTTCCCATTTACATTTATCTGGTGATGATGAGACACCTGTTGGAAGCACACCATCTTCTGGAAATGCATTACATTTTCATTTGCATCTTTCCTCAGTTGGTGTTTCATAGCCGTCCTCAAGTCAACTTAATGCTTGAAAATAATGAAGGTTCATCCAGTAATCCTGATCCAAAAACTCTTGGCATCCAGCATGAAAAAATTTGTTAGCATCTTATATAAGATGGAGCCCCAACACATGATATGTTGTTAGTAGGCTGCAAACCAAGGATGTCCATCAAACCCATCAGCAAATCACTCGGAAAAACTGAGTAAAATAATCAGAAGAGATTTCGATGAAAGCTTGAAACTTGTACTCTCAGGAATGCAGACATAAATGATGCAGTTGAGCTTTCTGTTGCTGCCTCAGAAGTAATGGTCATTTTAGAAATGGTGTCAAGTGGTTGCCAATCTGAACTTTTGAAAGCCAAAACTGTTCTAGAAATTTCTCTTCATGTGAAGCATGCACGAAATCAATGCTGCTTGGACATAGAGGTTGGTCTTGCCTCCTCAAGTGATGAAATTGATGAGACCGATGGACTTTATGACTTGGATGAAAGCTTTATGGCATATGCATTTAAAGATGTTGGTATGTCAATTTCCCAACTTCTTGATTCTTCTGATAATTCATCTCGTGGAAAGACATATTCTGACAACTTTTATAGTTCGGAGCATAGGATTCTATAACCCAGCTATCCATGTGAACAAAATAGACATGTCTCTAAGAGTCTTTGCAGTGATAAGGAAGAAACGCAAAGAAAGAAACTCAAGGCTCAAGAAGTGGACATCACTGAAATCGTTGCCCAAACAGCTCAAGTACAATAAATCCAGAATACAGATGCTTTAACTTCAAACAAGATGGGTCCTGAAGAAGATCAAACAATTCTTGAGGTAGACAGAGTTAATATACAGGGGAATGCAGGTAACAGGAAATACATAAAAGGGTTGTTTAATGGGGAGACTAGCTTCATCTCAGAATCCATGGACATCATTCATGATCACCCAATAGAGCAGAGAGTGGAAGCATAATCGGAGATATTGGATCTTCAAGCACTCCATTATTTCTTTGGATGATGCCTTCACGATTTATGATTCCAACTAGAAAAAAAACTGAAGAGGATGGTGAAAATTTCATGAGTTCTAAGGGAGATGTCGAGGAGCAAATTTCAAATGGAAAACCTATTTGCCTGGAAAGGATGATCGAGATGATCGGCACTCGCGGGAAGGGCTCTCCTCAGCAGCCTACACTATGATCAGAACTGACGAGATGGTCACAGGGTGCTCCATCTATCTTCCTTCCTCATAGTCGATCAATGACAACAGATGCATGGCATTTCCCTTTGCCTGACGATTGAGAGAAGCTCTAGCTCATCACCAATGGCAATTCTTACCTCCAATCCAGTGGGGGAGTGAGGAAATATCTTTGGAATACTCCAATGAAGAGCCACCAACAGTCAACCATCTATCATGAAAAGCTTGGCTGGAATGGCGTATTCTGGTTGAATTCGCCCCATTTGGATACTAATGAGACAAGGGTGGTAATCGAAATCCCTAGCCTACAAGATGAGACATGCGGCTTCAATGCCTTTTGCAATTCCAACCTTGATCAACGGTCTGCCATTTCTTGCCTGGTTTCATCGATGCTGCCGGCACCGGAGGCTAGAGGAACTTCACCAAGCCAGCCTGCCAAGAGAATCTTGAAACCACCGAATACTCGGTGGAACCTTTGGATACTATAATTTGGTTAGAAGATCCATACAACATTCTATCTTTGTCCAACGAGGACTACAAAAATGCTTACTTGAAGGACTGCAACTGCGACAGCACTATTCCGTGACCAGAAATATGTGAAGCAGAAGCTATCTGATAGGAAGCAAAGGCCACAAAGGGCCATGAAGGCCAAGGCCGATAAAGGCCCACGAAGGCCCATGAAGGCCCACAAAAGCCCATTGAAGCCCACTTGGTCCATTGAATCCGATAAAAAGCACAAAGACGGACCTGATCAGCTCACCTTATCGGTATGTCCGACGAGTGCAAAGGTGGCTCTAACCAGCCCACCTTATGATCAACAATAAAAGGCACTGGGTTGGCCTAATAAGTTGATCTCAATCCGACAAATCGAGTTGGTCTGACCCACCATCTCATCGATATTCATGATTCGGTATAAACCGAAAGGTTGGCCTGATAAGTTGACCACAATCCGACGAATCGAGTTGGTTTGATCCACTATCTCATCGGTAGTTTCGATAATAAAAAATGTTGGCCTAATACGTTGACCATAATCCGACAGAGTGTAAGGGTTATTATTTATGCCAATATCAAGACCGAAGAAAAGAAATTACTCCCTTTGCTGAAAAAAGGAATCAAAGCAGTTTGCTAGCAATATTTTTTCAGCTCAGGAACGGGGGGCTGTGTTGTATCCCCTCATCCAGTCTTGATAAGATAACAATCAAAAGGTCCAAGGCCCACTAAGGCCCATGAGCAACCACCTAACTCCCTTCGGATATTTGGTTACAACCACATTTGGTTATTGTAACCACATTTAGTTATTGTAACCCCTATAAATAAGGTAAGAGGGGATCTCCAAAGGGTAAGCAAGGTTGAGACCAATAGGTCCAAGCTAGGTCACTCTACTCACTCCCTTTTTCATCTATGCGATTCTTGAATTCTTCATTTTGTTGCTGCTTAGATCGTCTTACTGACTTGAGCATCGGAGTGTCCCTTGCCGGAAATCTGGTCGGGATCTTTCGCAGGTGTCCATCCATGCCCGGGAGCAGGATCAGAAAAGCGAGCGGGATGCCCGACGTCGTCGAAGCTTTAGTCACGGGTAATTTAGCCACAACAAGTATCATCAGTTTATGATACGGGTAAGAGCAATGCGACACAATACAGCAATTGTTTAACATTTCTCTAAAGCAAAGATTTCTTGGCTGTTGGGTAAATACTCGAACTGTTATAATGCTGCAACATGCAAAGAGGCATATTGGATGCAACAACTGGCAAGAGTCTATTTGACCTGCCATTGCAAATGGATGCAATTTAAATTCATCCCGTATATTTCTAGCCTTCATTTACAAGCAGTATGTATATATTTAATTTCATTAGGATGGGGTGGC